>JASJOG010000016.1:2012500-2675000 GCA_030142905.1 Heliopora coerulea
AACCAAATAAGGAACAAACGCTGCAGAAACAGCCAGAAATATTTGCCGTGAACAATGGACAAGATCTTCCCAAAAAGCAAGAGATACATTCGCAACAGTCGAAGGAGAAACGACGAAAAGAACAACCACAACAGGGAAAGCAAGAGGGTGAGAAAAGAAAACAGGAACACGAAATCGAGCAGCACCAAAAACAAGAACAAGATCAAAACAACCAAGAAAAACAAGAGTATCATGCCGAAGAACAGCAAGTTCACGAACATTATAAACAGCCATGTGAACTTATGCAACTTGATCCCTTAAAGACCACTAGCAAAAAGTCGGAAGACAAAGCACCACAAACTCAAAAGCGTGAAAAGGCGTTCTCTGCTATTTTAAAGATCTTGAAGGAGAATGCAGAGCAAGAAGATATCAAAATGATAGATAATACGGAAATAGAAAAAGAGAACAACATCACAAGCCTTGCCACTGAATTCAGAGCAAATCAAGATGGAAAGATAAAAAGTGAAGACAAGAATGTCAGAAAAGATAAAAGACAAAGGCTAGACATGGAACACTGCACTTCAGAGAATTTTAACGAAAGTCATTCTTCCAGCGCACCAGGTGGAACGTTATTAAAGATTGACTCGACTGACCTCAACTCCAAGTTGTCATTAAAAGGAATCAACGATAATGTGAAAAAGTCGTTACCCTCGAAGAACTTGCCAAATAATCTCGTCTTTGATAATGTTTTAAATCCTATGAAGAGTCAAGAAATACAAAAAGAAAAAGAAGGAAAAATAACTGCTAGGAAGGCACGGAAAACAAAAATGAAATCATCCAAAAAAGCTCTCGAATTTTTAACAAAATCTGAAGACGAATCACCCTGTTGGAATTTAATGATTAGGCATTTGAACAGGAAAGAGAAAGAGGGATTGGAAGGAGTGAAAACGCTCTGTCAAGATCCTTCGGAGATGCTGGCCGAAAATAAAAAAGTAAGCGAAGGTACTGGCGAAAAAACCAACTTTTGTAAACAGAATGGTGATGTAAACGTGGTCTATGAATTTTCCGACAAGGAGAAAAACTTTTTTGCAGAGCATGATAAAGTGAGCGGCAATGGAGTAGGATTTTGTTCTCTCAACATGGACACGAAAACAACAGATAAAAGTACATTGACTAAGCAGACAGGACAGGAAGATCGAAATGTGAAATCCTTTCCTTATCCTGCAACAAAAATACCTATATTTATACCGAAGCTGAAGACTGGAGATCGACCATACAAATTTGAGCTTGCACCAAACTTTAATTTTAATAATATATCTGCTTCCTCTAATAAGAATCCTCATGGAGCATTTGCAACTGGTGGAATGCCTTGCAACACAGAATTCAGTCATTCCATGGCAATACCACCATTTGGTAATCAATCAGCAATGGTTAACAACATGCAACAATATAACGGCTTTGGAAATACTCATTTTTCGGCTATCCCGCGACCTGAAGGGATAAATGGGGGACGAATGTCACAGAACTTCCCCACGCAACCCATGTTTGGCTGTCAAGGAGCACAGCAAATGTCACATGTTATTCCACAAAACCAGAACGAAACCTTTACGACAAATACGCATTACGATCCTGTGATGTTTCCCAGCCAATTAATGGTTGGTGTACCATGCATGGCAGGACCAAGTCAATCTCATATAGCTCGTCCACTAACACACATAAGCACACCACATGGTTGGCCCGTACCTATGCCGTTACCTAACTTATCAATGATTCCACAGTTACAAGTACAAGCCAGAATGCCACATGTCCCTTGCCCACCTTACGTTCCAGTTCTGCCTAACGTCGGATTCAGCAGAAATACTCAAGACTTTTATCCCAGATTGGACAGATATGCGAAGGTCAACGCTGAGATTGGGTTTCAATTACCGCTTGCTAACTCGGCAAGCATGCAAATAAAAAGTGCAGGAATAAACACGGTTGAAGATACAAATGTCCACCAAACGTCCTTTAAATTTGACAGCAAGATAAAGAACATCTCCACGGTGGATAAAGATGTTTGTAACGCGAACGGGCGTGAAACAAATTGCCTCGAAGTTGACATGGCAAGCATTCATCGCGAGGAAGGTTCTCTTAAAACTCCTGATGTTGACCAAGTCATTCAAGAACAACCTCTTGAAGATTTAAATCCTTCCAAAATTGTCAGCGGGGTAACCTTTTATGAGCAACTCGTTCGTGATTCCAACTCTACAAAGGCAAGATCAAACGACGTTAACGTCATAGAAACATTCAAGACCAGGAAGGAATCGGAATCACACGGCGGAACGACGTCACAAAAGAAAAATGTACAAGATCTGAAATCTGGATTACAAGGTAATTTCAAAAAAACTCCAAAGAATCCGAACTTTAATAGGACAGTGAGGGAATTAATTAGTGTTCCATTTACAAGTGACGAAAGTAGATTGCTTTATTTATTAAAGAAGCGACATCAGGGTCATCCCATTGCTCAAGAATGGACATTCTTTTGCAGTGGACTTCTTACGAGTCATTTTAGGAAACTGTGGGATCCACCGAAAAATGATGAAGAGGAGATGGAGGTTGAAAGTGGAACAGATATATCAAGTAAGGTAGGTGAATAATTCTGATTATCATAAGCAAAAAAAAAAGATGGTGAAGCATTTAAAACGGTTTACCATACTTTATGGAGGCATAATCTCCCTTCTTTCTCGGCTTTCCCCTCGTTGTAATAGTACATGCGTTGTGCTCTTGGAGGCCATAGTGTATAAGAAATTACACAATCTTGGAACGAATCCGTCTTGAAAAACATTTTTTCTCCAAAGATGATTTGAGGTAATTTTTTTTCGTGATTTGATCAAAGTAAATATTTTGTTAAACTAGAAACAACAAATCTGGATGGTTTGAAATTTAAAACAGATCAAAAAAGTGTTTAAAAGAGTTCATACTATGGGAAAGATTCAAGTTGCCTACTTGGCAAACATTTCGAAATTAGATTTACAGATTGTGAGACAGGTTTTACGTGGATTTTTGTGAATTTTATAATCAAATAATTTTGCATTCATGTCAAAGATAAACTCTAACCAGGATCACAAATAAATTTTATGAGATCATTGGTATTGGTTTTTGAGTAATTCGACATCTCTGGTTGGCGGCTAAAACCTGGGTTCTTGTAAACAGACCCTAAGTTGGCACCCCTGGCGGAAGTTCGTTTTCTAGGAGGTTGGTATCCCTTCTGGGGAAGTGCCTTATATATCTGAACAAGTATTTTCTGTCTTTTAAAACTTCCGACCAAATCCAATGTACTGAATTATATATGTATTTTAACACTATGACATGGAATAGGTATATCATACATTTCACAGTAATGACATGTTTGTGGAAGTTGATCGTCCAGGTTAGTGTAGTCTTGAGAAAGACTGTTGATGGAAGTGACTGACGTTTCGACAGCCTTGGCGGCGGTCATCTTCACAGTCAAAAAGAGAGTAAATGTCAGGTTCGCCTGTATTTGTATCTGGTTCGTGCGTCATATTAGTCACAAACTATCACACCTCCATGACTAATACGACCGCCCACTTATGACGCACGAAACAGATACAAATACAGGCGAACCTGACATTTACTCTCCTTTTGACTCTGAAGATGACCGCCGCCAAGGCTGTCGAAACGTCAGTCACTTCCACCAACAGTCTTTCTCAAGACTACACTAACCTGGACGATCAACTTCTACAAACATGTCACGATTCTCCCAGGTTCAAACCATTTACTTTATTTCATAGTAATACAGTCGAACCTCCCCTTGCGGACACCTCCCGTAAGCGGACACCTCTTGTAAGCGGACACCATGCTCGGGTCCGGGCCAAATGTCCATTAAATCACCATTTTAACGACCTCTTGTAAGCGGACACCTCCCGTAAGCGGACACGGACACCAAAACATAAATCCCAAATAGCATTATAACCTCTTGTGAGCGGACAGTTAGCACTTAACTACCGTTAAAATAGTTCTTATTGGATGCGGCGACAGTGGAGTTAAAATAACTTGGGTGCAAAAAGCATAAACAACTGTTGCCCAAACAAGTACAAACAGCTGTTCCCTGAAGCAACAACATTAGATAATGCAGTGATAAGATTATGAAGTTGTTGTATGTGTTACCAAAAACATTGTATTCTGGTCACAAAATTTAAATACTACTACTATTAGCACGATGATGACCTATCTGAACGTGAGAACATAATGAATCTGTGTTTAAACGTTCCAAGCAAGGGTTCTCTGCTTCAGTATCTTAGCGCAGACGAACATGTACTATTCTTCGATGGGTTGATCGATTAGGCCATTAGCAGGGGTGGCGCCAGAGGGGGGGCAGAGGGGGCTACAGCCCCTCCGTCGGGGAACTTTAGCCCCGTCTCGGGGAAAAATTAACCATCTGTCGGGGAATTTTCACTGATAAACACACATATATTGCACAAACTATGAGAACTTGTTAATGATTTAGCCAAGAAAGATAATAGACTCTTCTCTTCATGTCAAACCTAAAAGCAAACTGTTTCTAGTCAGAAATTGAGGTTCTTCTTGCGAAAAATAAAATGTTTTCGACCTTCAAGTAACGAAATTACAAAGAGGGCGTGGTCATGCCTCCTTTGGTTTAGCCCCTCTGTCGGGGACGCTAGCCCCTGCGTCGGGGAATTCCTGGCGCCACCACTGGCCATTAGGGCAATCCAAACTGTTGTGAGACCCTGAACGAGCTTTTGAATGAGGCAAACGTCACTGTTGACGCAAGTGAGAAGTCACCCTAAGGCTTTGAAAGTTACGAACGATCGGCTTGATTATTCATATTTTACCGGCACTGAAGAACTTTCTCAAGCTGTACTACACGTTAATGACATTTCGACAGATTTGCGAATGAAGAAATGATCACAATGTGTTCCTAGAGTCCTAATTCTCAAACTACTATTCGTTCATTCAACACAAACTGATACATGTAGAGTTCCCTTGGACACAACTTCGATATAGTTTGCGAAATATTTTGTAATTTTCGGAGGACCGTTAGCTTACTTGAAACGAACGTGCGCTTCTCATTGAAGGAATCATATTTCAATAATTAACTATTAACTGAATATTAATGAACCTCTCATAAGCGGACACCTCCCGTAAGCGGACACCATTATAAAGTCCCAAGGGTGTCCGCTTACGGGAGGTTCGACTGTAGTATAAACGACGAACGACGAACGACGAACGACGAACGACGAATGTCTTAAAATGACAGTTGGTTTAGTCATCTTCAACGGTATCAGCAATGTATTCAAAATTGTTTGTACCGTTTTACCAGTAGCTAAATATGATGTCGGCAGTACCAAAGAATTTTTTAAAAACAAGAAAAAAACCGTCTCATCACAAATACAGGCTCTGCCATGAAGAGCAATGAAAATTCTCTGTTGTGTTATCCCGTGCAATATATATCGTGAAATTCGTTTAGAGCTATAGCATTTTTAACAACTTGAACGGGGCCTTGGGCGCCTTCCCGAATCCGTCACTCCTGAAGGTCGTTAAGGAACATCTCAACTCTCTCCGGTACATACTAGACCTTTTAATTTTATTCTTGTTAACGCCAGACAATTTTACTCTTCAAAGGGAGACGTCTCGGAGCATAAAGCGTTAAATTTCAAGCAGCAACTCCGCAGAGTGATGTTACACGATCTGAAAACAAGCATTCAGGCTAAATAGCTCAATTGCCAAAGTATTGACAACAAAATTAAAGCAAATGTATATTTTGTAGTAGAATTTTATTTAACTTTTTTGAAATGCCTTTTGCACAATTTAAAAGAGAAAAATTCCATGCAATTAAAGAGAACAAGCATGGCATGGATCCATATTGCTCCGCCAAAGTCTTATTCATAGAATTATTAGACAGCTTTTTAACATTAAGCCATTATATACAGGTCGGCAGTCAACCCAATGTCTTTGTCCGTCCGTCTGTCTGTCGCTCTCTCTCTCACACACACACACTCATCCTGTCTCTTTGTGCATCCGTCTGTGGTCATGTTCATGAAAACTACATGTCAATTTTGAGAAGCAAACAGATTTGCAAGTCTAAGGTCACGATTCTAATGGGATTGTAAGGGAAGAGGTTTGTTTTAGGCCGTACTGTTTAGGTGTATTTGGAGTGCGCGATCAAAAAAGATTTCTAAATTTGTATATACTCGAACTAAGATACCCTTCAAATAGGACCCCGGTGCGAATGACCGCTCTTCTAAAAGGAAAAAAATTAAAGAACCGCCCTCCTTCAAATTAGAACGCCTCTCTGAAGCAAAAATTTACCCGTAGAGGAGCCACGGGTGAGTTACCCTTTCGAGAAAGTCACCCTTTCTGATATTGAAGTTGGAGCTACATAGGGCTTGGAGATTTAAGAGAATAATTAAGAACAAATAGAAATTGACGTGTAACGTACACCGGAGAGTGGTTGAGAAGTCATCTCAACGATTAAAGACCTAGAGGTAGTTTTTCTTAGTTTTACTGCAGTCAGTGGTTGAAATGTCAGCTCAAGGATTAAAGACCTAGAGGGAGTTTTTCTTAGTTTTACTGCAATCAGTCGCACGCACCAACCTTTCTGATTACGCGCCTGATGAAATTCTGATTAAGTTTGACCAGGGCTTTATGCATTTATTGAGGTGTGAATGCCGAAGAAGTGGAGGGCATATCAAAAAAAATATTTGGCATTGACACCCCATCACAAGAAATTGAATCTATCTTAAGTTGAAGAAAATTCGGTGGGATCTTAAAGTAGATTCCAGATTAGATGTGATCGAGTATAAATGCTCGATATTCGTTGCATACACGTGATAAGCCCTTCACTTCATCGGCATAAGTGCCTCTGCAAGTACAGAATTAACTAGTAATAGATTCGCAAATTCGAAGACTTGCATTTTTACGCAACAACTCCCGTTGGTCTGAAAGTGAACAATTCTGATACTCGAAGATGTGTTTTAAACTAAAATAATCCCATCTGCTTAACATTAAATTTTTTCTTTTGATCTAAAAAAACAGTGGTTGAAAATATGTTCTCTTTGTGTAAAGGTTAAAGCGGACTGCATTTGTGGGAGAGATCCAGACACCTTAAAATGTTACGGGTGCTCTCAGCAATTCTTTGGACGAGTACGCTACCACTGTGAGATACACCCGTACACAGAATATCTTACTGACTTTACCTTTTGTCCTTATTGTGGAATTAACTTGGTTTGGACGGAAGAACCGTGGTGAATGCGGCCCAATGGAGCAAGTTCATTTGGTGGGAAAAAAATGAGTTTCTATACCTTGTTAACCAGAAAATGGACTGACACAACATTCTACTCAGTAATTTTTTAAACGATTCTTTGTATTTTAATAAAGAATGTAACTTCTCAGCTTGAATAAATATTTAAACTTCATATCTTATTGTACAAACGTATCAACTATTACTTGTTTGCTAACTGCTTTGTCACTACCAATTTCGTTCCCAAGACGTTGATATCTCTGCATGGCAGAAGATAGGCACAGATATCGGTAGGTTTATCATTACGTCATAGAAGTATCCTGAACAAGTTTCAAATGTGGTTCTTAGATTTAACAAAAGTTATTGTTTCAAAATTGCATCAAAACTGAAAGGAGTGAAAGTTTTTAGTAGAAGAGTAGTATGTAGAAGGGAGTTCAAACCGGGTGGTGGGGTTACGTTGCATCACCCAGGATATTATCTATGTTAACGCAGGGTTTTTACGTATCTTAGCGAAGAGACATACATCAACTGCGCAAAATTTCGGAGGTGTTTATTTTCGGACAAAAACTTGTCTACCAGGGACTGGTTCAAAGAATTTTTACTCTCTTATCTGGGCAAGTTAGTCGCTTGAAAATCTTCGATCGGTCTTCTTGCAGTTTTTCGAAGGGTTACTTTTGACATGTTTCCTGTTCATTCCTCAATTAATAAGAGCGAGAGTGTGGAGAAATGTTGATCATTTGAACTTGTCAATTTAACCTAAAAGCGTAAGTGAAGAACTCCTTTGTCAGCGAGAAGTTACGTAAAATTGCTTCCTATCAATCGCCTCAGAACTAAACAGCATAGGGTAGGGAATCCCAAAGCCAGCGAATGACACAGTGAAAGTTTTTCAACACATCTTCGGACCCATCGGTCAGAATGTTACTCTGAATTTGCCGTGACAATCGCTGCTCACTCTTCCTGAGTGGATATTTGAGCGGGATATTTCGCAGATGGCTTTGGAAAATGTCTTCAACACTTTAAAAAATCAACAACTTTCCGACCCACGGGCAGGCTTCAGATCAGGGACGTACGCTAACACTACCACCACTCATTGCAAGAAATCAACCTCGTAAGCAGGGATTTTCCTCTAACCGATATTTGTCATGAACTGAACTACGTCAATTCTTTCATTTAACTTTATATAATATTCAATTTACTCTGACGTATTTTGTGGGCTGTGATTGGTTTCGTAGATAGGGAGATCCCGTGCTTCGATATTCTTAAAACACGGGACATTAAATCACGGATAGTCATACAGGACATGTTAGTAATATTATTACGAATGGGTTTTCAAGTTGAACAAAAGTTTGAATACCTGAAAGTTGTAAACGATGTATTTTCATTTTCAAACTTAACTTTCCCCACGATAGTTAAATTCATACAGTGAACTTAAACTTAATATTAGAATGCTTATAGCACACCCGTTCACAAACAACCAACTGTAAATTAAATCCTGCACTCGACTTTGTTCAGCGCAGTATTTAATTTCTCACTCATTGTTGCATGGTGAACTGGTGTAGGTAAATCACAAGAACACGCTCAAGCGAATGCGTCCTTAACTATGCATGTAAGTTCGCTGTAAGCACCACAACTAGAAAAGAATATACTCGTTGTTCTCCACATATTTTGCCATAAAATTTTCATCACAATGCAAATAGCCATGAATTAAACGTAAAGGAACTTCAGCAGGCCAGTATGGCAGAACAAAGAACGATCTAATTGACTTGTGTGAACCATTTTTCGTTAAATTCACAAATGATCAAGATAATTGAACGGATCACTTAAGTGTACAAGGCATCATTGAATGCGAGACTAACTACTTAACCATACCAGAGTACCTATCTCAAGGCATTGTTTTAGCAATAATTACAATACGACTTTCGACAATTCCGTCGTCGTAAAAGTACACTTATGTCAGTTTCCCAATTGGCCACTTCCATTGATCTGGAGGAGCTTCGGTCTGCAAAGGTTCCCAGGGTTGCCATTCAGTCATCTTTTTTGCCAGTGATAGCTCATTGTTTGCCTGTGAAACAAACACAATTGAATAATTCAGTACAATAATTAGCCAGTTGTTTTCTGAAGGATTTATGACTAACATAAACTGACGTACGACACCAATGAAAAGTTTACCAGGAGTCGATGAACAATGAACTTTATCACCTCGTTGGGATATCAAAGTCCTTAGTACCCTGGCCATGGTTACCATGAAAAACCAAAATGCATGTAGAGCAATTTTAACACTAAACGTTAGAAAAACTACAGATAAAAATAAAAGTTTGAAATATTTTGTTTGTTTTTTTTTAATAGAATTTAAGTTCATCAGCTTTTTCGTTCGCTTTTTAACAGGTTATCACGAGGTTCAAAACTCCATGGAAATCTTTCAGAGGCGTAGTAAGCCTCACCTAGATGAACATGGAATAATAAATTTTATAAAATTGAGCTCAAACCATTTTACTTAAGCACTTCAAGAGTTGTGGTCAGTAGTTATTCTTTTTTATGAAACAAAAAGTAATTATGTTTTAATCAAATATATTATTTTCTAATCAAATGTAGTAATTGCCGTCCTCAAATGAGCACTGCATCAAAAAGTCATAAAATTAAACAAGCCCCCCAGATGTTTATTTACGAAAATATAATACGTTTTGTAAACAGTAAATGACACACTGTTAAGTAAAATAAATACTGCATGTCTTGTAAACAGTACATGTACAAACTGTTAAGTGAAATAAATACTGTACATTCTGTAAACAGTATATGTACATATTGTTAAGTAAATACTGTACGTTTCGTTAATAGTAAATGGCATACTGTTAAGTAAAGCAAATACTGTATGTTCTGTAAACAATATATGTACATACCGCTAATATAAAACAAAACAAAATCCGAAGATCAGCATCTTGAGAAATCCAAGATATAGATTGAAACAAGACGAGAAATGAGTTTGTGATATTTCGATTTTATTACAAAATCATCATCAGACTAACTAATTACATCAAATACGCAGTGTCTTATATAAGGTCTACAGTAACATCATACGGAAGGAATTCACATCTGAGCCGACAGCAACTAACAAGGAGTGATTTATGTGGAAGCATGTGGGTGTTGTGACAGGAAGAAAGACGACCAGATGAGAACATTAAGGAAAAAGCATAAGTTCTTTGCTGGCTTTGAGGCCTGTATTCAGCGTAGGCGACTTATGTTTAATATAAAGAGCTTCAAGAAATAAAAGAAAGTTAGATATTCGAGAATCGGAACCGTGTAACTAGTGTTATGCGCAAAGCAAAAATGGATTATTTTCAACGTCAATTGGATGACTGTACAGGTGATCCCAAAGCTTTAATACATGTAATTGACTCTTTGAAATCAGCCGTGGACCAAAAACAATACTCTGTAGTAATCTTTCTAGATCTACGTAAGGCGTTTGATGTTATTGATCATCGTGTTCTTTTGAACAGGCTAAGAAAATATGGTTTTGGAGAGGTGGAGACAAATTGGTTCTGTTCATATCTCACTGATAGACAACAGTATGTGGTTTGTAATGATGTTCAGTCCGAGTCACTACCACTTACAAACGGGGTCCCACAGGGCTCTGTGTTGGGCCCTCTGTCGTTTTGTTTACTTTTTAATTCTATTGTGCATAGTTTCATCTATTCTAAACCGACGCCTTATGCCGATGACACTGAAGCGCATTGTTCCCACACTAATCTCGATGAAGCACAGTCAAATATGAACCTCGACCAAAAATATGTTGAAAAATGGTTGGCCAAAAACAAGATGATAGCCAACGTCAAAAAGACCGAAACGATGGTAATTGGATCGCGCCAAGCCATAAAAAAGGCCAACAAGATCAGAATTTATTTGAATAACGACTTGGTTGACGAAGTCGTTACCTTTGATTAC
Source organism: Heliopora coerulea (assembly GCA_030142905.1). Lineage (NCBI taxonomy): Eukaryota > Metazoa > Cnidaria > Anthozoa > Scleralcyonacea > Helioporidae > Heliopora > Heliopora coerulea. The sequence continues at coordinate 2,023,680 of JASJOG010000016.1, forward strand.
CTCGGTGTCCGCATCACTAATATCGTCTCGTGGGATCAACATGTGAACAAGTTATGTCAACGAATATATCCAAAACTTGGCTTATTGAATCGCATATCTTCATTCTTACCCAAGGCTATTTTACTCCGAATCTATAAACAAACTATACTACCTGTATTGGACTATGGTTCCATTGTGTGGCATGTGTGTGGCATGTGTGTGGCTCATCTTTAACCAAAAAGATCGAAAAATTGCAGAATCGTGCCATGAAAATCATTCTCCATCACGGAAGGTCAAAATGTACACAAGAAATGCGAAACGAGTTAAAATTGTTGTCATTGCACAGCAGGCGACGTTTTTTAAGATTTGTAACTATTTTTAAATTATTACATAATTTAAACAGTCCTGAGCAACTAAGGGATACTTTCAAATTTAAACGAAATAGTCATGGTAGGGAATTGCGAGATAAAACGTTGCTAGATCTTCCAAAGGTTAAAAGTGCTATCGGTCAATCTACGTTCAAGTATTCCGGTGCGAAAGACAGGAACTCTTTACCCTCTATTTTTAGAGAGATGACTTCTATTACTAGTTTTAAACGTCCTATTTACATGTATCTAATAGACAGTGATAAAGATTCCCATATTTGTAGTTTATAGATTAATTTAGATTATTTTTTCAATTTTCTCAATTTTGTTACATTGTTAGTTATTTTATGTTTTATTAGCACTGTTCTCCCGTTAATACCAGCTTTTATGCTGATGGGATTTTTTTAACAGTATAAATAAAGAATTTATTATTATTATTATTATTATTATTATAGTTATTGATGATAAGATTAGAAATAAAGATAGAAACATCGTCTGAGTCAGTTGTTTTGTCGTTGTTTTGATCTCTACTGAAAATACTGATGTCTACCATAAGAGCACACACACTGGTCAATACACTAATTTTACGAGTTTCGAACCATTCTCACGCAAAACTGCCTGGGTTAAGTCACTATTTCACCGCGCCTTTATGATTTGCATCAACAATCAACTATTTGAAAATCAGATAACCAAGCTTAAAGCATTCATGTCTTGGAATGGATTTCCCCGCGCCATCAGATCCTTACTTATAGCCAAACTCAGAGATAAGCATTCAAACCAACGAGAGCAGCTAAGCTTTTTTGACCATGAAAACGATGACAGGCCCAAAATTTAGATGCGTATTCTATATCTTGGTAAACGAGGATAAACTCTTGTCAAAAAATGCATAAAGAAAATCTGGCGTAACCTGACACAATCTGTCAACTTTATGGTCATTTATGAAAACAAAAAGATTGCTTACTTTCTTCCGAATAAAGACAAAATCCCAAAACTATCAAAGTCGAAAGTTATCTACCAGATTACATGTCCTGTTTCAGAATCATCCTCAGGCTATTATGAAATGATAACTTCACAATTAACCTACACTGTTGAAGTGTAGGTTAATTGTGAAGTTATCATTTCATAATACCCTAAGGATGATTCTGAAATAGAATTGAAGCACTGCACATCCATTCTCATGGATAGCGTTAAGTTGTCGCGAGAATATTTCGTGCATTTAAATTGGATAAAAGCTAGCCTCCAATCCCTGTGGACTCGATAGCTCAACAGGTAGAGCGGCGGACCGGTATCCCGAAGGTGCAAGTTCAAATCCCGCTCGAGTCAACATTTTTCAGTTGACTTCAACAGTGTAGGTTAATTGTGAAGTTTTCATTACATGTCCTGGTTGCTCAAATTCATACATAGGAAAGACCGAGAGGTGTTTAAAAAGCAGACTTCTCGAGCATTCCGATCGAAATAAAAGTGCTGTCGGACATCACTTTTATAACTGCGAAAACGTTCGGCATATTGTCGACATGCATCATCTTTTTGACCGCCTTAACGACAAAACAACTGACTCAGACGATGTTTCTATCTTCATTTTTAATCTCATCATCAATAACTCTCGAATTGTTCACTCTCCCAATTCTCGAACATCTAACTTTCTTTTATTTCTTGAAGCTCTTTATATTAAACATAAGTCGCCTGCGCTGAATACAGGCCTCAAAGCCAGCAAAGAACTTATGCTTTTTCCTTAATGTTCTCATCTGGTCGTCTTTCTTCCTGTCACAACACCCACATGCTTCCACATAAATCACTCCTTGTTAGTTGCTGTCGGCTCAGATGTGAATTCCTTCCGTATGATGTTACTGTAGACCTTATATAAGACACTGCGTATTTGATGTAATTAGTTAGTCTGATGATGATTTTGTAATAAAATCGAAATATCACAAACTCATTTCTCGTCTTGTTTCAATCCATATCTTGGATTTCTCAAGATGCTGATCTTCGGATTATGTTTTACCTTATATTTTTTCAAATTGTCGGCTGGTGTTGGTTTTTAAATACTGTTAAGTAAAGTAAATAATGTATGTTCTGTTAACAGTATGTGTACATACTGTTAAGTAAAGTAAATAATGTATGTCTTGTATACAGTACATGTACTCAACATACTGTTATGAAGAAACTGTAGGTTCTGTGTAAAGAACATGTGCAGGTAACTATATAAACCTCTATGAAAACAAGACGATCAAAATTTCTAACATTGAATACAGAAAATTAAACAAAGTGTTCAAATGGTTTGCAATAATTTTCTGGCACTTAATAATTTTTTTCAGTTTTTGCTGTCAGCTGGGTAATTTTAACTTTTAATGACAATTCAAGGTTGCTTAAAATTTGATGCATCAGGCACCTACACTGTAGTACACAAAGCAACACCACCCTACCTTACTTTTAAAAGAAACAGTCAACTAACAAATCACCAATCAACTGTAGACAAACACCTTGCATGTATACCATATTGCACATACAGTGATCACACACAAACTCTCATTAATCACAAATGTACGCTTGTTTCTATGAATTGAGTAGCACATATTAGCAATCAAAATATGTACAGTAAGTATAAGTACAGGATACTGTGGTTGTCTACCTGTTCAATAACTTCTTCAATTTGACCACAGCCAATTTTCTTTTCAAGTTCTTGAATATTTGCCTCCTAAAGCAATGATTTTTTATGATTAAATACTTACAGTAAACCTTGCACTCTTTCTTTCTTACCCAGAACAATCAAAGAATTTAATAAAGTACCAGGACAGTACTTTAGATGCACTGTAGGCTGCACTAAAGATTCAGGGGTATAATAAAGAATTGTTTTCACTTTTTTTCTACAATATTGTTTCAGGTAATTTAACTCATCCTCAACAAAACTATTTCCAAAAAAGATACAATTCAAGATTTCCCAGAAATCATATTCTTGCATAAACAATTGAGTATACTTTATTCAAAGAGATATCAAAAGTCCAGAACAACCAAATAAAATTCAGAAAACATGGACCTACATTCCACAAAAAAATAAAGTTTGCTGAGATCTGTTTCCAAAGGACAAATAACCAATAATGTCATCACATACCATTTCTACCAATGTCATACGTTGTATAGTTAATTTCTTAGTGCTTTTTCTATACACTGCTGTTTTTGGCATAGTGTCTAGGACATCCAGTGTTTTGTTGTATATAGAAATAAGAGTCTAGCAAGAAAACAGAAAACACACAGTACTGGTACTTATTATCATAAAGACTTTGAGACAATTTCTGATATCTGCACTTTCAATAGTATTAACCACTATGGTTTTCACATTCTGAGCTGATGATGCTACAGTGTGTTATCTGTGGCCATTATGGGCATAAAAAAATTACAAAGGACTGTGTCATGCCTAAGGTGGTACAGACTTGGTACTGGTGAGAAATTGTCAACATGCAAGGTCTCAATTTGTAAAATTATCAGCATAATCTGACTAATTATAAGAAAATAAGAGCACAGGTCAATATCTTAAGGTGGAAACCCATGAATCAATGAGAAAAACAGAAAGTGTCAATAAAATTTTACTAATGTTTCATTGCCACATGCAACAGTTTTAGGGTGGATAAAATTACAGATGTTGCACATGGCAACAAAATGTTAGTAAAATTTTATTGAAACTTACCATTTGTCTCATTTATTCATGGGTTTCCACCTTAAAATATTGACCTGGGCTCTTATTTTCTTACTTTGACTATGTTTTCCACCTGGAAGATCTATAGCTACTGATTAATTATGGTTTAAACCACTTCCTTGAATATACAGTATAAAAACTGGCCAGATTAATGAGTCTAAAAGTACTTGGTTTTTTAATTTCCTGTTTATTCTTGTGTACTGCAGATTTCAATGTTGTTTTTTTCCAACTGCAGCTCACAGTTGGTAGGAGCTCAGTTATTTCCTGCTAAAGCCTCAAGTATGGCAGCATTTTATTGTAAATCATGTTACTTGACCAGACAATGAATATTGAAAAAGGCTGTACAGTGAAAAAATTCTCAGAAAAATACTGGATACTGTAGTTTGTTTTTCCTCCCCACACTAACTACAATATTTTGCAAAGTTTGTATTGTTAAACTTTAAACTATTAGCTAAATTAATAATAATCCAAAATATAAATTGCACTGTTTTACCAATAAAACATAAAATTCAGTGGAACTTTGACAAAAGTGTATCTTTTCATGAACATAATTTGTTCCTGTATTGTTTGCTGAACACACATACAGATGTATTACTGATTTTGTAACATAATCCCAGAAAATCTTACAAAATAGTCAGCTTTTTATCTTGACACTTATTATTGGTCTCAAGACAGATTTGAAGTTGAATTATAAGGATCTAGTTATCTGGTTGGATTATAGAATTATTTGGCTTGACATTAGATTGTGAAAAAAAAAATCCACAATTCAATGTATCTTGGTCCTAAGGCTGTTTTCCCCTTCACTCCACCTTCTCTGGCTACAACCTTGCACTCATCTTTACATGATGTTGTTTCACTTTACTCCAGCCTAATGCAATTGCAACTCATCCCAAAATAGATCCTCAGCCAGAAGTTGTTTACACCAATAGAACCCAAACCCTCTAAGCTCCAAACCCAAACCTTTTATTGGCTACCATTAGCCCAAACCTTTTTTAAGCCTTAAAAATTGGCAAATTATGGCAAAATCATGGGACAACTCATGCTGTGACAAACACAGTAAAACATAGCAACAGATAACACTAACACATATACACAAAAATTTTGCTATCATGTTGTTTCACTACAAGTCATTTTGCTTCAATGTGAAGTTGTTTTGCTATGGACATGAAGTTGTTTTGTAACAACCTGAAGTAGCTTTACTGTAACCAAACTCAAGCCACTCACCAGAATCTAGCAAAGAATATATTTCATAAAGTACTCTAAACAAATCATAATACCAATAGACATCCAGATTTAAATGTTTTGAGTCTACAATATTTAGCATACAGTATGATAAGGGATAGGGCTAAGTTAATAATAGGGTCAAGTGAACTTTAGCAGATGCAGGCTGAATTAATTAGGCTATCATGTGCTCAAACAATGGAAACCTAACCTTAAATCCAACCCTACAGTACTATTTAAGGGTATTATCCTCCTTAAAAACTTTGAAAGAATGTATTAATGCAAAAACAAACCTCTCTGGGATTTTTAGACACAACAAGTCCAGTTAACCCGGTTGTCTAAAAGATAACAACAACAATAACTAACCCAATATAGTGTCAAACATATTTCTGTTCATGAATAAAAGTATCACAATTTGTCGGTACAATGTGTCAGTTGTAAAACAAAGGAATACTGTATACTTTACTGCATACAGCAGTGTTATTTTATCATGAAAAATTAAATCCTACTTAGTCTAACAGTATGTTTACTGAGATGTATTTTAGAAGTGTGGGAGCTTGGAGATATCTTAAGATGACAGATGAACTATTGTCAAGCCCTTATCCTCAGAAAAATGACTTCTGAGCCTCAGATGGGGATTGAACCTGCAACATTCTGATGGCTGGTGAGACTCTCTAGCCATTGAGCTACCAAGACTCAAATGGTGAACTAAGGTGCAAGTTCAACATATGTGTGACCTAAGTGGAGGCTACTATATGTAGCCCATAGGTAATACATATGTCAAACTTGCACCTTAGCTCACCATTTGAGTCTTGGTAGCTCAATGGTTAGAGCATCTCACTGGTCATCAGAAGGTTGTGGGTTTGATCCTTGTCTGGGGCTCAGAAATCGTTTTTCTGACGAAAGAGCTTGATAAATGTTCATCTGTCATCTTAAGATATCTCCAAGCTCCCACACTTCTAAAATATATCTCATCAATATCATTATTTACATATAGTGGCTTCCGCTTGGGTCGCACATATGTTGAACTTGCACCTTAGCTCACCATCTGAGTCTTGGCAGCTCAGTAGTTAGAGCGTCGCACCGGTCATCAGAAGGTTGCGGGTTCGATCCATATCTGGGGCTCAGAAATCGTTTTTCTGAGGATAGAGCTTGAGAAACGTTCATCTATCATCTTAAGTATGTTTACTGTCGATAAAATGGATAAATTCAAGAATACGCATCTCCATCGATTTTTCGTTTTTAAAAAAGACGAAAAATCAAGAAAATCCCAAGTAAAGAACTAATAAATATGGTCAAAGATTGCTTTCCACATTGTAGTTGTTCTTTGCAAGGGTTTACATACATTTTCGGTACGAGGAGGCGAACTGATCCATTTTATCGACAGTAGACACGCAGTAACATTTAATTTTTCACGAACGTTAATCTGCCATGAATAAATCGGAACATGTACGTATTATTAACAAATAAATTAAAATGATAACGCGGATGATAAACACAGGCAAAACATTTGATATTGTACCGAACGTACCTTTTTCAAATACTGAACTACTTTCGCCATCTTGGATTCGTTCCATTCCCCTTTTGATAAACATCCTCACGGCTGTGCACTTCCTCACTCGTACAGAGAAAGAAAGGCTGTTGTAGGCATGGCTGTAGGCGAATTTTATAGCACAAAGCGACTTTTTCTTTTGTCTCATGGGCTCTCGACTGTCACTAATAAGAAACCTATTCAATTTGCACAAAAAGAGGTTGATTTGCGCGATAGAATTCGCCTTGTGGAAAACAGCCTTTAAGCACTGGTATACTGTGAAACTCGACAAAGCTGATGAGATGAGATGAGATGAGAGACTTTATTTCAAGAGGGTAACACTTGACATTAATAAAAATGATAAACTTGTGGCCCTCCATTTATCAAAAATTGCAAAGATATGCTATAAATACATACTACACTAATAATTACATTACTATGATAACAAATTAAATAACTATACAATTAAAAGTGGTGGGTACCAATTATAATAAATAGTTAAAAAGATGAAAATGTCAGTGTCTGTTTTTGCTTTATTAAATAAGAGCTAAAAAGGTTTATTTTAGAACTATTGGCACTACTTAATCTCTTTAAATCTGCTGGAATATTATTCCAAGCCTTGGTGGAGTGAACAGTAAAAGTTCGACCACCTTCGGTAGCTCTTTTATATTGAGGGCAGCTTAAATTTAATTTGGAAAACCTAGTATTTCTATTATGAATATCACAGTTTCTTATAAGACGATCATTTATATAGTTAGGTGTAAAACCATGTAATCATTTATAGACTAATGTACAACGATTTATTTGCCCTTCAATATAGAACAGTACCCAATTTAATATGTTGAATTATTCAATAGAACTGGCTGTACGGTTGGCATCCAGAATAATTCTTGCAGCTCTTTTTTGTAACTTGAACACTCGTTGTAGGTCTGCTTGTTTACAAGAAGTCCATACAGTACTGCCATAGAGCAATACAGGTTTTATGATTGCAGAGTAATACACCTCAAGTTGCTTTTGCTTTAAATAAGGGCTAATGTGGCGAAGAAGTCCAATACGTTTGGATAATTTTTTGCATAATTCATCGATTTGCATGGTAAAAGAGAGGTCTTGATCCAGCACAATACCAAGTAATTTGTAATTATTTACTTGTTCAATTCCAGTTCCATTTAAGCTAGCATCTATTGAATTTATACTTATTTGGTTCTGCAGGCGCTTTCCAATGACTAACATTGACTTTGTTTTCGAAGTGTTTATGAACATACCATTTTCTTTGTTATGTTTATAACAATGGTAAGTTTATAACAATGGTATGGTATATATAAATGGTATGTTTATAAAAAGTGTCTTATAAACATACCAAAGTCTTGGTTGATTATTTGTGTAAGGAGGGGTATTTCATCAACACTTATACTTTCTGCTAAGGTTGTGTCATCGGCATAAATGGTCAGATTTGAATCAGGCTTATGAAGAGGCATATCGTTTATAAATATAATAAAAAAGAACTGGCCCGAGAATTGATCCTTGTGGTACGCCCTGTGGTACAGGCTGACAGCTAGAAACATGTTGATTTAGTTTAACAAACTGTTTTCGATCGAATATATATGACTTAAACCAATTAATTGAAGAACTTCCTACGCCATAAATTTCAAGTTTTTTCAAACGAATGTTATGGTTAATAACATCGAATGCCTTTTTAAAATCGATAAAAGTCAAGCCTGTAACCATATTATTGTCCATATTAAAAAGAAGATCATCTACTAGATTTATCAATGCCGTCTCTGTTGAATGGTTAGGACGGAAACCTGATTGAAATTTATAAATGAGATTGTGCTCATGTAGATAATTATAAAAGGATGTTGCCACATGTTTCTCAAGTACTTTTGTGATAATAGGCAGCACCGAGATAGGACGATAATTGTCAGTTTTGTTATGAGATCCACCTTTACATAGTGGGGTTACTTGAGCAGTTTTCCATTTTACAGGAAAAGTACCGGTGGATAAAGAGTAATTCATAAGACGACTAAAAGGACCAGCCAATACTGGCGCTGCTAATTTAAGGACTCTTGAGCTAAGGCCATCACAACCAGTAGATTTGTTGATTGATATATCTTTCATAGCGGCGAGTACTTGTGTTGATCTAATAAATGGAATTTCAAATTTATTTGTTCCAATCCTCTGCGTCACAAAATTGAAAAGTTTCTCCCCATCATATTCTATGTCAATTTGTTTGCTTTGGAGACTTCCAGATTCCCTTAGGATTTCCTTGATTCTCGTCCATTGATTCTTGAATGAATTTTCTCTTTGAATGTTTTATCATGTTTGTAACTTTACATCTGACATGTTTATAAGAGGCCCAATCTACTGGAATATTTGAGATACGTGCTCTTTTCAATAAATTATCTCTGCTCCTGATTGACTTCATAATTTCATCATTCATCCAGTCCGACTGATTTCGTTTTTTAACCCGCTTCTGTTTTAATGGCATGTGTTCGTCAACAACCCGGATTAGCGTTTTTTCTAAAGAATCATCAATGTCATCGATGTCACCAAACACAAATGCTGTCTCCCAGGGAGTATCCTCAAGTGATTTAATAAACTCATCAGCATTCAAACTTTTCATGTTACGGTATTTAATAGTATTATGCTTTTGTTCATCAGGCTTTTCAGTTTTCGAATATTTACACTGAATTATTATCGGGAGATGGTCTGCGAGGCCTATATCCAAAACAGAAACTCTAGCAGTGAATTGATGATGATGATGATGATAGACTTTATTTTGACACGCTTGCCTCGTCAACTGAAAGTTGATTTCCACGAGAGGCGTGTATAGAATTAAAAAAAATACAAGCATAAAATTAGATAGAAACTATTTTGCAGGACTGTTACAAAAAGTAGCAAAGTTCAAAATCAGTTAGCCTAAATATTAAATATTAAATTAATTGAACTAATTAATTACAAAGATACAAGATATATAATTTTATATGACAATGCACGTCGCGATTTTTGTTTGAAATGAAGTGAGAGATCTACTCTCTCTAATTTCTTTGGGAATGGAGTTCCAAATTATTCCTCCATCATAGATAAAACTTTTCTTCATACTATTAGTGCGTGGTTTTGGCAGGCAAACTGTACTTGAATTTTCCCGAAGGTCATACTTTGTTACTTCACTTCTAAATTTGAAGAGGTTCACGAGCGAAGTGGGAGCCATGTAGGCCTTTATAGATTGTGCTAGCATAATTTTTGGCATAATTTGGAAAAACGAGCATAATTTTTGCACTTTTTATAAAAGTAGCACTGCTAGCATAATCAGCATATTTTTAGGTTGTTTTTTTTTTTTTGTTTTTTTTTTTAAGGAATATTTCCAGAGTCATGACTTGCTTGGTCTCTAAGATTGATTGTTTTCAAGTTCGGTCCATGGTTCACTCGCTTTACAATTATGCAATGTCTTGGGGGAAGAAGGTTACCGCAAAAAAGCGTCGTCCGTCGTCTAGACTCTAGAGTCTAGAGGACTGGGCACACCAGAAGTAAAGATTGTGTTGGTCGCAGTTCCCGCCTTCACTGGCAACAAAATGGCGTCGAACTTACAGTTACGAGAAGAACTGTAATTTGATGTAAACGAATTGATGTCGGAGAGCATTTTGTAAAGGCCACCTACGACTTAGAAGGTGATGGCCCTCTTGTGTTTTCGTGCTACGAGAGGTTGAAGGCTGTTGCCGAGGCCTGTCAGGCTCCACATTTTCCTCATACACGTACAATTGCTATTGCAATTGCCAATGAAGATGCTACACAGGTCGCCGCGACTCTTGAACAGAGAGCAAAATCATGTGTGCAGCCAGCTATACAGTGGTTCTTGCGGAAGTTTAATGTGGAGCTTTATGACACAGTCTCGGCCTTCAAGGCTGCAAGAATCATGTGCCCAGCCACTGTCCAGTGGTTGAGACCTACTCCCGCTACAGTAGAAACCCTCAGAATCTTCCCGTTTCTCAACAGTGATGCAACCATCAATGGTCTGATCAGAGAGCTACCGCAGTACGTCGCCGCTGCCGAAGAAGTGGTCATCCAATGCGAGGAAAAGAAAGTAGAGTGGTGGCAGCTCCACGCAGAGCGACTTCCTAATTGGTCCTCCGCTGTCAAGAAGGTGCTACTGGTTCAGCCTTCTTCTGCTGCCTCAGAGAGAGTATTTAGCATACTCTCAGCCTCGTTCAATAAACAGCAGGACAGTTCACTTTCGGATTACTTACAAGCAAGTGTGATGCTGCAATACAACAAGCGCTAAGCTATGCTAGAACATATTAAATGTAATACATCATTAAGTAACCTATTCTAGTCTGGAATGAAGTGCAGTAGTTAGTTGTGTTTTATTAGAGCAAGTGTGCTACTCAAGACAAAGAAGATATCATGCTTTATTAACAATAAATACATAATTTGGACTTGTTTCGTGTTTCTTTTCTGAAAAGCACATTTCAAGAAAAAGTAGCATAATTTTCAAAAACAAGCATAATTTGAGCATAATTTGGAAAAAAAACGGGCAATGCTAGTAGCATAATATGCTACTTTTACTAGCACAATCTATAAAGGCCTAGAGCCATGCCATTTAAGATTTTGTACATCATTATAGCCTTAGCTCTTTTCCTAATAGTTTTAAGTGGTTCCCAGCCTAGCTCGCTCAATACAATGGAGTGATCAGCATCGTTACTGGTATTTGTGATTATTTTTGCTGCTTCGGGATGAGTTGTGTAATAATGATCTAAACATGCTGAACTTATTGGTCTTGTCACAGAGTTGACCAACTGAGTGAATTTCATAATCTTCAAAGCCTTTGCCAGTCGATGCTTCGTATATGATGAATCCAAATAATTTATATTAAAATTACCAATAAGATGCATTTCGTAATTTTTCAAATAAGCTCATCAACGGAGACACTTGGCTTAATAATTAATGCTATTTATTCAGAAGAAATGTATCCAGATAAAAAGTTCCGTCAAGGCCAAAAAGTTTGTGATTTTTAATATTGAATTAAAGATTTTGTTTGATTTCACATTATATGATAAAACTTTAGGGGGACTATACTGAATGGTCCAGTAAGGTCATTCAAGTATAGTTCTCCCTAAGGGGTTTGGGGGACTATTCTTGAATTGATCCTGTACATCTTTGTCTTGCAACTTGTCTCGCAACTGAATCCGTCGCGTTGCAGTTGAACGGTAAAGGTACTAAACAGGTGTTACTACGCAATGTTCTGTGCAACTTGTTGAGGAATGCCGATCGAGAAAGACTAAGACCCCGTTCACACGATACCGGTACGAAATGAAACCGTAACGAAATTATTACGGTTAGGCCTTGCGTTCACACGGTACCGGTATGAAAAAGCATGAAACCGTAATGCTAACCGTAACGATTTGAAACCGTAATGTGAAACCGTAATCGTGTGATCAGGTTCGTACCGTGATATTTTGATACCGGTGCAGTTTCGTACCGGTATCGTGTGAACGGGGTCTAAGAATGAACCGATCTTTCATTTTCATTGGCTGATTACGATTACCGCTGCCGGTGCGATATGTTGCACGAAGGACGTTACACTCTGTAACCGAACGTCTCAAAAATCCGCCACAGCATTTGCAGCAATCGTTGCGAAAAGTAGGACTAGGTATAACTTCGTACGATTGCAACAACAAAACTGTCGCGAGACTAGGTGATTGCAGACTATGTTACATTATCCAATTTCCCATGGGACTTGTCTCGCAACAAAATTGAGAGACAAGTTGCAAGATAAGTTGCAAGACAAGTTGCAAGACAAGTTGCACAGTGTAACAGCGCCTTCAGGTTTGATTCCTATTTGGCGGAATTTCCCACGCGGACGAAATTTTCTCTAAGAATTCCACCTAGTGAATAAGAGAATAACTGAATAAGAATAGTATTCCTGTGAACTTTTGTTGGATTTCCGATTTAAAAGAGGCTTTAACCGAAACGAAAAGTTTATTCGAGATCTTGTCACGAATTAGCACGTAAATAATAATATATACTGCTTGTGAATCTAGAAACTGACCAAACAATTATGACTATCAACTCTATAAAAGTTGATTTAATTACCCTTGCGGAGCCAAGAATCAGTCTGAATATAGACAAAGTCAATAACGGAACAGTTCTAATCCACAGAAAATATTTCTGAACCCCAGACGGTAGATCAGCGTCTCTATACACAGAAACCAGCAAGTCTTCACATATCGCAAATTATGAGCATTCGTTGACGAATGTGTCTCAAATTCTGATTGTGCTAGCCTTGCGATTACAGACTGTCCAACATAAGGACCTCGCGAAATCGGGATTTTACAAGGGGGTTCTGGGAGCATGCTCCCCCATTCTTGATGTCTTTAAACACGATTTCTAACTATCTCAGATGACAATTTCTGCCAAAAATGTTCCGCTAATTGATCATAGTTTGCCCTTGTTTTTTATAAAAAATGCTACTGTACTGAAATGATATATTGTAATGAGAGATATTCATCGAGAAGAAGTTTGAGAAATCGGATATTCCCGACTTAAGGCCACCTGTCTAATTTATGTCCTGTTCATTTCATCCGTCTTTTTACCACTAGCGCCATTGTTTTGATTGGGTCTTCGAAAGATATCTATACTATTAGAATTTGACGAAAATATCTTTCTAGGCTTCTTGTTACTTGAAGCAAATGTCAAAATCGGGGTTTTTCCTATCCCGACGGCATATTGGTCGGGATTCGGGATTTTCAAGCAAAATCGGGATAATCCCAACGAAATCGGGATGGTTGGATAGTCTGCGAATACGACTGCACTGAAAGTGAAACTTGTAACAGAGAACCTCATGGTTTTTGTGTATTGGAAACGATGACGTCACACTAGATGTTCCTCCACCCAGCTGATGCAATGGAAGGCCAATGTTAGTCTCGTGTAAGCGAATATTATTAAGATTTAGATCGTCTGTCGTACTGTTGTCGCGTCCGATTACTTCGGTTGCAAGAGATTTCACATTAGAGGGCAATAGAAGGTTAAGTGACGGTGCGATGGGAGAACATAACTTCCCAAAGGAGGAGGAAAAGATCCTGGAACTGTGGAAGGAACTTGATGCCTTCAAATCATGTTTGAGGCAATCGAAGGGAAAACCTAGGTTAGTTCATTGCAGTGAATCGCAATTTGTTTTATGTTAAATTGATTAAAGCTTAGTACAGCGTTTATGATATGGACGTATTGGGGAGGTAAAATCACTGAAATGTGATGTTTCAATATACAGTAAACATTACAGATACAGAGATAATCATCTACGTTTTTTACATGTATCAGTTAATCATAACTTTCTAGCAGTTGTGAACTAGTAAGGTGGGTTGTAATCACAAAACTAATGAAGTGCTCTGACAAATAGTTCCCACATTTTGTGTGAGTTACTTTCACTTTTGGTGTTCAAAGGGCACAGTGCTCCCAATTGCTCAGCGGAGGACCAGCCTAAGCTGCCCTAACCCCCCCAAAAAAATAGCCCAATCCTATTGTTTTTTCCAAAGTAGCCCATTCATGGCCCAAGAAGTTGCATAACTAGCTGAAAATTTATGGCAATTCTCTTCCATGAAAATTTATACTTTGCCCATAAAACATATTCATATATATCTTTTTTCTCACTTTTTTGTGTAATTGGTATATTTTAAAAATTCCGTTCATCTACCCAGACAAACTGAAAACATAGTGATGAAAAATAAACAAATCCTGATTCTGTATACTGTTAAATATTTTCCTATCCTTTCACATTTATTCTAAAAGTCCAGTGTTCCAGATAAGAGACAGGTTTCAGGTCATTGACCCAACAGGGAGGATTACCTGATCAGGCATGACAAATATAAACCTTCATAGAAAAGAAATCAAAGTAAAAAAATGAGAACCAAATGGTCTCCGAGACCCCTTACTGTTGGGGTGTGTGCAGCTGCTGGAAAGTGTGATCCTACTCATTTCCTATGTGATCCTTTGCCTCCAAACCTTACCTGGAATGCTGAAAGTCCCTTTTGAGATTCCAAATGCATCCCTTTGTCTGTATTCTATCTGCCTTTCCATGTCAAAATCATTAAATAGAATTATTAATCAGATCAAGTTGAGCCTGTTATCAAGAGTTTTCTCAGCCTTAGTCGTTGTTATAGTATTTGCAAACGCTAATGGAATCAAATTTCTTTCGTAATTACAGTTCATGTATTTCATTCCTTAAATAAATGAAAAAGATAACGGTAATATGTTTTATTTTATCTGAAGAAAGTTTATGAAGATAAGACAAATTTGCAGATCTATATTTCTGCCAATGAGAAATTTAAGGGTGTATTTTGAATGTACTGTACACAGTAATAATGCCAGTTATATAGTTTCTGCCATTAAAGATAGAAATTAACACTGTATTTTTGAGATGATTATGTGCATGTTGTATTATGTGCACTGGCCAAATTTAGCATCTGAATTTTTTTTTTTGGAAATGCATTAGATGCACCAGAAGATTATGCACACCATAGTATTAGCTTTATATTTTGAGAGTCAAGAAAATTCAAATCTGGGCCATGTGACTTTATACAAATAGCAGTATTTTACTTTTTTATTGAATGTTATTATTTTAAGTTTCTAACAGAGTATGAGGTTTGATTCTTTTATAAATTTTGCAGCTCTAAAAAGAGCTGCTTTTGGATAAATCTAAATTTAACTCCTTTGTGAGCTCTTTTACCTTCAGTCTGATCATCACAGTTGTGACTGCTCACTTGTTGCTGTGTTGAGTAATGACCCACTCTTTCAACATTGTTTCTATGTTTGGGAACTTGGCTATCCCTGTATGGCAAGTATGCTGGTATTTTGGCATTTTCTCCATGGTTTCATTATTTTTTCCCCAGAACAGAACCATTGAGTTGCTAACATCAAATTCTCTAGTCTAGCTCTGTTTCCAATCTCTTCAGCTTAATGTACAATTGTGCTTTATTATAACCCATTAAGGGGCAATGGTGCACTTTTATACTCTAGCTTGCACTAGGCAACTTTACTTGTCAAAGTGATCAGCCCTGCCCCTTAATGAGTTAATTTGTAAAGGTGCACCTACACTGGATGCAAGTGAATATGGCAAGCAATGTAAGGAATATTGCATCTTCATCAGATGCAAACAATGGGTAATTCAGTGCTTTATGGTTTTTCAAACATGCAGGAAATTGTAAATAAATTCCTCTTGCACAAAGATCTCCAAAATGAACATTCATCAAGCAGCAGCACTTCTTTTCATCAACAATATCAAAAACAGCAGTGCTGCACCTATGGAAGCACAACAAAAATTTAACAAAAGAAATAGCATTAGGTGATCTCACACCTTAATTGGCCTCCATATGAAGGCAATGCACAATTATATAATATAGGATAGCACTGAACTTTAATCATACATTAAGTTTACTGTCCATCTTTTATCTTTGCTACCTCACCTAAATTCAGTTTCTATCTCAATTGAATTTTGACACTCATTTTGGTTATTAGCTGTGTCATTGCTCACATGGATATTGTCACATGCAGGCCTTTTTGTGAGCAAAATCACACAGGTGTTTAAATTGATCCGTTATGACTAAGAAATGCCATGAAAACAATCATTTTCCCTCATTCATCATGTTACTAAGGTTATTGTCTGCACTTTAACAGTCAATCAAAACACACTCAAAACTCCAGCAAAACAAAAATTTAGAAACAATGCTATTTATTCAAACAGTTTATCTTTATGTTAATCATCTTCTTCACTTTCTGCATAAAAGGGATCATGATCAGCATTGTGAAAAATATCAGAACCTTCAGAATTATCTGTGCTAATCGCACTATTCTCTATGCATTCATGGCTGTCCTCTTCTGATTCCAACATTGCAACTTTACTTGGTGGTTCACTTTCTGAAAGTTTAGTCTTTCTTCCTTTTTCATTTTGAAATAAATGTTGAGTGTTCTCACAATGATTTCACTTCTCTCTACATCATTCATGTTGTTGTTTGCACCAATTATTAACATTAACTCCATTCAACTATGCTTTATTGAGAAGCACCCTTTGACAGTATGTTAGTGAAAATGCTAAAGTATGCTTGACGCTTGAGTTAGATTCACTTATTGCAATTTATTAAATCCTTATGAGGGCACGTGCATTTGGGTAGTTGCATCTTTTAAGATTAATAATCTTCAACCAAAGATTTTTAGCTTCTGCATTCCTGTGTCAAATTTTAATGTAACTTTGTTGAGATCTTTGGTCAAGTCGTATTCATTGGCTGCTAATGTTGCTTGGAAATGATTGGGAAAACTGGTAATAGTGTCATTTCCATAGTCCTTTTCATCCCTCCAGTTCTTCAGTGAAAGAACTTACCATTGCATATGCTCTGTCCTCAAAATCTTTGATATGGTGTTTTAAAGCATGGACAGATTGGCTTTAATGCTTTTTTTTGCATCACTAGCTTTCAACCTGCTGTGGTTGTTTAGACTACGCATCTTTTCAAAACTGATGCGAACTAATCTCCCGTGTTTGGCAGCTTTGAACACTTTCCCTCCCTTCAAAACATCCTATGAGAGGAAAAACATCCACTTATTTTCTGTCAGCCTAAAACACTGAAACAAGCCAGACAGCTGTTAAAAAATTTGCCAATAGTGCCTGCAGAGTTCTTGTAGTCTTCTAACTCCAACAAAGTAAGTGCAATTGTCAGTTTCACCTTGTAGGCAAGGAGACTAAGGAGACATGAAGAGGACCTTTTATGCATGCAACTAGGTGCACACACAGTTTGGTTTGAATGTGTGCCAACACATGCGCATGCGAACACATGCATCAGACAAAAAAGCCTGCACATGTTGATCAGATGTTTTCTGCACATCAGTATCATGCACTTTCAGTGTCAAAATTTAACCAATCAATTGGAAAATGTTAAAGTGTCATTACTAAGTCAGAGAGCTTAGTTGCTGTTAAAAAGAGATATATTTTGGACTGATTTTCCATAGTATACTAACAAACTGTGCTATAGACTAATTTTAATAATGCTTGGCATGACCTCAGTATCATTTGTAACTAGAAAATCATATTTTTAGTGTTCAGTAAAGAGACTTACATCAAATTGTCAAATCTACCAGGAACTAGAAATCATACTTATAAGTATATAATATTATAATTCTGCTGTACTAAGTAATTTAATTTCCTGTTCTGTGAATACAGGTACACTTTTTACGATGGTCCACCATTTGCTACAGGTTTACCTCATTATGGTCATATATTGGCTGGAACAATCAAGGTTGAATTGTAGATTTATGTTTTACTGTAGTTTTGATGCTTAGACTTTTAACATCATTCTTGGTGCTATGTATAAATAACATGCAGGAAAATACAGCAGATGATATGCAAACATTCATCAAACACAAATCATCTGAAGATGAACTAATCTCCTTATAAGAGTAATTCAAACTCGTAATCCTCTGGTTACTGACAATCAAAACATTAAGGGTATAATTACTGCTTGGAGCTCAGAATGATTTTTAGATGATAAAAGCTTTAAGAATATTTATGTATTATCTGTAATTCTATCCTAATAATTGAAAATACTGTATGTTAGGTGTTCAACCACAGTACTGCACTAATGAAAATTAACATCAAGAAGCAAGCAAATTGTGAGATATCACAAGTGCTTAGCAAGAATTGAGTGAAATCCTCCTACATAATTTTGAGATCTTATGATAGCTGTATGGAGCTTCGAGTATCAAATTTCAATTATAGATCTGCTAGTATGGCAATACAAGAATCTAGAAAGCATTACTCTGAACAGATTTGAGGTCAAATCAATCATGACATTTTGATACCAGTCATTTTGCACAATTTAAAATCTGTTCGGTTCTAAGTTTTATAATGAAATAGATACAGTATATCCACTTCATGTTTCAAGGCTACAAAGAATCATGCTTGAAACTTCAGTATTTTTCTTTCTAAGTTTAAAATAGGCTGTTTCTTAACCTTTTGGCTGCTATGCAATTTTAATACTTTTCTCATGAAACTTAATGATTATATTATTATGCTTGTACTTCATTGACAGACACTTAAATGTCGAATCTCTCTTCATGATCCTTGGAATAATTGGGAAAAGGGTAAAATTACACACAAGGCTTAGAGACAAGTTCAGATCTATCAGGTCTTGATTAAAATTGCTGTCAAGCATTACCTATGCTGAGTAAAACTATAAAGGTTCACTTCAACTTGTCCTGTTGGCAATTGATTTTCTACACCTATTGATGATAAAACACATTTTAACTCATTAAGGGCCAGGGCTCATCCCTTTGATGAGTATAATCATCTGGCATTAGCAAGAGTAAAATATTAAAGTGTGCCCTTGCCCCTTAATGGATTAAGGAGATGGCTATTAACTCTTATTCATGGGGCAGGGCCCATCCCTTCAATGAGTAAAATCATATGGCATTAGCCAGAGAATAATATTAAAATTTGCCCTTGCACCTTACTGGGTTAAAGTACATGTATGCCCTTGCCCTTTAATGGGTTAATATTAAGGTCTGGCTCATGAAAAGATTGGCATTTGAATCAACATTACACCTTTTGCTGTTCAGTACCAGAAAATATACTATCATTAATGCCAACCTCAAACTCATTAATTCAAAAATACATTCACTTTATTCAATCAACATTTAGTAGCATTGATACCCAACTATTTACATCAAAGGGCATTCCATAGTGCCAACAGATGACTATTAACACCATTCTACTATACATTAGGGATAGTAAAATTTCAATGCAGGAGAAATATCTTGCCTAATTGAAATTTTATTATCCCTAATGTATCATAGAATGGTGTTAATGGTCATCTGTTAGCACTATGGAATGCCCTTTGATGCAAATAGTTGGGTATCAATGCTACTAAATGTTGATTGAATAAAGTAAATGTATTTTTGAGTCAATGAGTTTGAGGTTGGCATTAATGAGAGTGTATTTTCTGATAATGAACAGCAAAAGGTGTACTTCAAAGCCATAATTTGGCTAATGAAGTTGCAAAGTTAAGCTGAGCCAATCCAAATATAATCTGTTAAACACACAGTAACTTACTCAGTCACTGAACTACTTGTGAACTTAATTCAAAGTACTGGTATTAAGTTTGACTGAACAGAATATTTCCATGTGAACTGGGCCTAAATTCTTGAAAACTGGAAGGTGAATCAAGTTTCAGACATTTTTCCCCAGTTCTGAGTCAAGGAAGTTAAAATGTTCCAGAGTGAGACTTAGCTTTGGCATTCAACTTAATTGCTTTTCAGTCATTGGTATGGTCACAGTTTCTTCACTACCATGGGATTTACATGTACAAATAAAATTTGCAACCGCTTGTCTAGTATTTGAAATGTCCTCCTCTCTCATCTTTCCAACTATATCATTAATACTAAATTTTGAAGAGTGCAGCAGCAAAACTCTCTGTTTTGCACAGGGGGAACGTCTTACTGTTATTAGTCATCAAAATGCTTGCTTGATCAATGCAATCCATATTCATGTTTACAGTGAGATACCTGTAGTCACAACACATGTGCATGAAAACATTCAAGAATCAGGCTCACACTCTCACTTGAAAACATATGAGAACTGCACTTGCTTCTCAAACACATTCATGATTCTTGAGAATTTGTTTTGTTAAATAACTGTGTTTGTTTACTCCATCCTCACTTGCTCCCCACTATAAGTCAAGTTGTGCTCCATTCATGATTAGGTACAGGACTGGTATACATGTACCTCTGTGTTAGCAATAATCATTATACCCCAGTGACCCAGTTACAAAACTGTTCAAACGAAATTAAATTAAAATCTGGTACCAGCAGACAATTTTACGAAATAAAGTAAAAAACAAATTCCAAAAAACAATGACATCTTGAAAACCCAAGA
Source organism: Heliopora coerulea (assembly GCA_030142905.1). Lineage (NCBI taxonomy): Eukaryota > Metazoa > Cnidaria > Anthozoa > Scleralcyonacea > Helioporidae > Heliopora > Heliopora coerulea. The sequence continues at coordinate 2,044,373 of JASJOG010000016.1, forward strand.
TATGAGTTAAGACAAAACAACAAATGATTGTGATCATATTTCAACTTTATTGCAAAGTCATTGTCAAATCAAAATGAATTACAAGCAAGCAGTGTGATTTTCTTTATAGTTACAATGATGACATCATCAACTGGAATGCAGAGGACACACGTTGTTAACAGTCATTAGTGATAGCTTTACAATCATTCACGTGTGTCCTCTGCATTCCAGTTGATGATGTCATCATTGTAACTATAAAAAAAATCACACTGCTTGCTTGTAATTCATTTCCATTTGACAATGACTTTGCAGTAAAGTCGAAATATCATTGCAATCATTCATCATCTTGTTTTAACTCATATCTTGGGTTTTCAAGATGTCATTGTTTTTCAGAATTGTTTTTTGAAATTAAATTATTTTAAGCATTCTTGCTTGTTCTGTCTGTATTTCAAGCACATAAGTTTTGAGGTCTAAAGATCATCAATGTGCAATACTCAAAACTGTTTCTCAAGGATCAAATATTGAGTGTTGCAAAATTATTAGTCTATCAAATATGTTAAACCAGAATAAAATTTATCCATTGAAATCTTTTTTAAATGAGTACCACAAAAGTAAAATGCAAAACATTGTGTCAGTTGAATACGACATAAAACATTGAATTTGCATTGCTTTTGCTGCAAGAGGTCTGTTTTACAAATAGTTGTTTATAAAATGATTTGAAATGGTAGGAGCAATTTTTAAGGTGAATAAAGAAAACTCCTTTAAGCATGTTGTCTGTGTGGTATGAGATGCAACATTAAGATGAAGCACATTGTTATGGTAAAAGACACACCATTGAGAGCAATTATTAAAGAATATGGTAAATGGAATTTATTAAATGAGGAAGTCAGCAAGATGATGATTTACCTTGAGTACTTTGAATTTAATTTGAATCACATTGTGAAAAGTGGGCTGGGTGTGAGATTGTTTGCAGATAATGTATTTCTTTATCAAACTGAAAAAAGCCAAAAGGTTAAGAAACTGCCAAAGTTGGAATAGAAAATACTGAAGTTGTGATTGAAAGATTTTTCATTGCAGTAAAATGTGAAGTGGATATACCATGTAACTATTTCATCAAACTTTGCAGCAAATAAACTTTAGGTTGCAGCAAAACAGCTGGTCATGAAATATTGTAGTAATTTGATTCCAATTGATAGTGATACAACTTTTTAGATTCTTGTATCTGCATTCATGTACTTCCAGTTTAATGCACAAAACTCAGTACTTGAAGCTCGGTATGGCAGTTGTGAGATCTCAAGACTGACTTTGAAGATCTCACTTTGTGCTCATTAAGCCCTCAAGAGATTTTGCAACAGGCTTTCTTCTTTATATTAAGCTTCATTTGAACAGTACTTACTGTATGTCACTTCCTGTGTAATGAACAACCCCAGACATCTCTTGTTGTATACCTCCTTTATTATATGATAAATGACCCTTCACAAATTTAAAAATTTGGCAGGATATTGTTACCCGTTATGCACATCAGTCTGGATTTCATGTTGAAAGACGATTTGGATGGGATTGTCATGGTCTGCCTGTGGTATGAAGTTGTATATATATTTGTAAACTCCCTTCAGTGTTTCTGTTGAATCAACATTTTTCCTTTTAGAATTCTGTAGTTTCAAGCTGGTATGTATTGTACAGTAATTCAGTTTGTCGACTTGCCAATTAGATTCTTTTTACATTGTAAAGTCCATTCAGTTTTGATACACAGTCTGTTCAGCAGGAGGTCTCATTGTGTTGAATTACAGGGTACAGTCTGACAGTTATAGACATACAGTCTGTTCAGTTGTAGATATATTGTGCTGTCTGTTCAGTTATAGATATACAGTCAGTTTGGTTATAGATATAGAGTTGTAGATGTACAATCTGCTCAGTTGTTGATATATAATCTGTTGAGTCGTAGATGCGCACTCTGTTCAGTTATAGTTGTACAGTCTGTTTAGTTGATGTATTGTCAGTTCATTTGTTGAATGTGCACTCTGTTCTGTTATACTGTAGATGCACAGTCAGAAAAACTAGGCAAAACTGATCAAGGTGATTTTTCGAGTTTATTTTAAAGTCGTAGGCAGTGACTTCAAAATAAATTCAAAATATTACTGTGTTCAATTTTGTCTTGTTTATAGCTCAAATATTGAGTTTAGAAGATGTTGTTCATCGGAGTGTGTTTCTTAGACACTATGTTAAGTGCATGGATGAATGAATTGCATTACAATTTTTTGTTTAGAGTTTTCCGAACTTTTATTGGTAAATTATCTTTGATTCGTTTCAGTACATATAACTGACTACATATAATTTTGTGAACATGGGAGACAATGGGTTCCCATTGCAAACGTGAATTAAAGTAGATACCTCGTATCTTGTTTTTTTTGGGGGTTTTTTATTGTTGTTGTTGCATCGTCAATTTGGGGATAATGTTATGCTTTTTCTTTGAATATATTAAAATACATCTTTTTGCTATTCAGTATCATTATTGGACAGTTATCCTAATCTATAGTTTAATCTTATTGATTATTAAAACCCTTTGCACATGCGATTTGCTGCAATTTTTGTCACCGACCTTATTGCGATTTGAAATTGTTTTTGTGTCCGCTGACCTTCCTATAGAAGGCCAAAGCAACAATATGCAGGCGACTTGGTGTGGGTGGCTAGCTGGCTGGCTGGGTTTGTAGCAATCACGTGATAGCCGAATAAGTTACGGAACGTGTAGGAAAGGTCGCGAATTTCGAGTGGAACGCGTGATCATACGTTCATCGTCGAAGAGAGGAGAACGTTTTGTGAATTTGTTTGACACAAGATAAGTTTTAGACCTGGTTCAGACATCGAAGTTCCGTCATTTAATGCTACGAAAATTCGACGGAAGTGACAAGTTTCAGTTCAGACGTCGAATTTAATGCGTCGCATTTCATTCGAAGCTTGAAATACAATACCAAACAGTGCTGTTGTTGATTATCTCACCAAGTGGAAACAGGTCATCCAGACCAAAGTTTTTAAAATAAGTAGAGAAACGCGGCTTAGATGACTTTGAATATTGCGCAGTTAAGACGTTTGTGGAGTCGGTTAATTAGTCATCTTCGTCTGCTTTAACAGATCTTGACCTGGTCCAATATTTCAGTCCTTTGCAACAGGCGACTTTTTTAAAGTCAGTAGTTTGAACCCGGGAGAATCGGTACATGTTAGTGATGGTAGATTGTCCAGGTTGCTATAGTCTTGAGAAAGACTGTTGTTGACTGACGTTTTGACGGCCTCAGCGGCGGTCATCTTCAGAGTCAAAAAGAGGAATAGTCAGTAAAGTCAGTAGGACATAGTCAGTAGCAGTCATAGTCATAGTCAAAAGTCAGTAGGAATAGTCAGAAAAGAGGAATAGTCTCTTTTTGACTCTGAAGATGACCACCGCTGAGCTGTCGAAACGTCAGTCACCAACAATCTTTCTCAAGACTATAGTAACCTGGACGATCTACTATCACTAACATGAGGCGACTCTTTTATTAGCCTCGCAGCCATGCGTATTGTCAGTTTCCTCTGCCACAGAGCAGTCGTGACCGCTCTACATTGGTACAGCACTTAGAAAACATTCGTGTTTTTTCTCGTTTCCGCAACTTCGACAAGTGCCAGATTCTAGTTGCTTATATATAGCCATTGTGTTTGCGCTGATTACACTAGCAAGACGCCATTTGCGCGAAAGGCCACCGGCATTTAATTACTTAAACCGGTACCATACTAAAAGAATTATTTTTATTCAGTTCGTTGTGATCCACTTTGGTATCTGTATTTCTTAATATTGTTTATGTCATCGGCAACTCAGTCAGTGGATACATGCACACACCATGTGCCTATTTTTGTAACCGACAGTGACTCCATTCTGATTTGGGCAGCTTTCGTGACTGTTGTTGCTATTTCGGCTGCAGTTTTGCTTCCAATATACCAGAGATTCTATCCACCAAGCTAAAAAGTGCTTTTTAGATTTCTCGAGAAAATGACTATTGAGAACTGTTGCGGTCTCTAAACGATTTTGCTTGTCAGGGAGGGACATTTTTAGTAGCTATTTCCGAGTCTATAACCAGCCGACTATTTAACAAAATAAAGTGAACAAAATTAGCCGAAATTTGTCGTCTTGGAACTTCATATTATATGACGAGACTTCTGCTTTACGTGAATGTATTCCTTGATAAGAAGTTGGTGTGTAAACGTTCCAGATATTTGGGGACAACAGGAAGTGCAACAATCTGTCTATAGTTTCTAACTACCTAACTTGGATAAATAAGACTTTTTTTCCATCCTCTGGAAATACACCACTCGGTAATGTGTCATATTACCTCTTTGGAAACCTTCAAAGGTTGAGCAGATATTTTATCACGACCAAGTGGTTCAGGTCTCTGCTGTCAATTAGGTATTCTCCCCGGCGTGTGGACTGAAAGTATCCCCGAAGTTGTACGTTAATCTTGGTTGTATTCGTGTATGTCTACTGCTAATTTTGATTTTTATTGTCACTTTAGGAATATGAAATCGATAAAAAGCTCGGAATAAATGTAAGTTAACTACTTCTAGTCAACTATCAAAGCATCCCAATTCGATCATGAATAGCGCCACAAAAAGAGCAACATATCTCGCCCATGTACTGTAATTTTGGAATTTCTCTTTCTTTTGGTAGATAAAACATGGTGCCTTTTACCATAATATATAGAAAACAATTGTTAGCCACTTCAATATCCTGATTTTACTTTTTCATGTATTTTAATTAATCTTTATAGGGTCCAGAAGATGTGCTTAAAATGGGCATTGATAACTATAACAAGGAGTGCCGAAAGATTGTCATGAGATATTCAGGAGAATGGGAGGTGTGTGATGTTCTTGTATGACGTGCGGTTTGTTTGTTTCTTTTGTTGACTCTGGCTTTACACGGGACGATTTTTAACATCGATTTTTAATGCAACAATGTTGCACAAAAATTGATACGTGTAACATGATGTTTGCGAACGATTTTTAACGCAACAATGACTGCGGTAACATGTTTCATAACTTTGAACAAGCTTCAAATGCTCGGAACATTGTTGCGTAGATTGCTGTGCAGTTGATTCGTGTAACAACATAGCCGACGATTTTTATGGTAACAATCTCCCAGAGTCCCTTGCATTATTAGTTGTATTTACCCAGAAAAACAGCCAGTAAATGCAAGAATGTAAACTAAATTTCAAGAGCTTTGATGCTGAGGGAAGTAAAGCGTGAATAGGAAAATAAAACATCGTCACAATGGAAGTTTTACAGTTCTTTTTTCCTTTTTGAAACCAATCTTGTTACGTGCATGATCAAAATCTGACGAATGGAGTGATTCAGGCCTTCTCTTTATCCAAACTCTTGTCTATATTTCTCTTTGACGTTCTTTCGGTTCCTCCTCATCTAAACTCCAATATCGGCAACATTTTAATTAACTTTTGCCTGCGAAGCGTTATCGCTTTTATGTTTATTTGTTTTGGTCGTGTAAAGTGAAACTACGCCGAAGCCTGGGAGGTAGATGTTGCGTAACTTCAATTCAGAAAAATCGTTCAGCGTAACACCCCCGTTGTGCAACATGTTGCACAAAAAATTGTCTCGTTAGCCATGCCACAATTTTTGTGCAACATTGTTGCGTTAAAAATCGTCGTTAAAAATCGTCCCGTATAATATCACCTTTAAGGAGCAATCGTGAAGTTCATAGGTCAGCTACGAGATGCTTATGCGATTATAATGGCTTCACAACCCAGCTAAATCGTACCCAGGCTGATCATCATTTCAGCGATTGAATCTGTTTGACGTCTAGAGGTGTTAGTGAAGTGGTGATAATAACTGATAATTATTAGTGATTCCATTTCTGGGATGGCTTTGATGAATCAGGAAATTCAATGGATTTTATAAACATTTCAGGAACGTGTGACGTACTCTTAAGAAAAAATTAGGTGGTACCTGCTGTTGGACTACGCTTGTATTGTACTACGCTTGTATTGTACTATATGGAACGTCAGCAGTAATTTTATGAATACTCTTTGAAATTTGCTGAATTCTTCGAACACCATGCTTTTAATCATTCTTCTAAAACTTTCACCTCTCATTTTTTATTAAAAACAATTTTTAATGTAATATTTTTTTCGGATATTCCGAGGCTAAAAATCTTTAGAATAAATGAATAAAATATAAAATACAACGTTTCAAATAGCTTAGCTGTTCTTCTTCAGGTGTTCTACAGTCGCCATTCTCGTAACTTATTATTCTGGCGTTGTAGCCACTCATCTTCTCATCAAGGTGGTGCTAGTAGCACAGTGGTAGTGCACGTGTCTCTCACCACTGTGACTAGGGTTCAATTCCAGCTGCATGCAGTTATCTGATTAAAGTCACCTTAGTCACATGTGAGAAGAGTATTGTTTGTCTCTACCAAGCATCGCAGGTTTTCTCCGGGTACTCCGGTTACCTCCTGTAGTAACACTGAACCCATGAGAGGTGGGCCTTATTGGACCTATAGGGAGAACAGCTTATGTAACTGATAGAGTTATCCAGTTATAAATAAAGACACTTTTACTTTAAAGGCATTATATGTCTCTTAGGGCCCATTTACACCATACGATTGTCGTATACGATTGTTCATTTTGATGTATTCGATTCAGTTATAAGAGTCTTCAAGACCAATCGCAACATTCGCGAGTGAATAGTAGACAGGAATTCTGCTTTTATCATACAACCGCATACGCCGACGTGAAGAATTGTGTGCAACAATCGTATGGTGTGGATAGACCTTTACACCACGTCGCAGTTTTTTACCAAGGACATTATATAACTCTTACATCACGTTTCTTTCTGTTCATGTCAAAATAACCTAATAAAAGTGGTTTCCAAGTCTCCAATTAATCAAAGTTACTCAGCACATTTTTCCTGATGTTTCTCACACAATGATTCAATCCCCTCACGAACCTTTCTCTGTCTTCTATTTTCTCTCACTGCAACTCTGGTATTATCCAAATCTATACTTTTCAAACACTCGTATTTTTGACTTGAAAACTGAGGAAAGTGGTATGTTTATCCCATAGCCTCAGAATCAACACTACTGTTCCATGGGTTGGGTAGTGAATATTATGGAGAGAACAATAGAGATAGTCGCAAATGATCTTCAATTAAACCGATACTTACGCTCAGAATTACATCAAATGACCGCTGTCAAATATTTGTTTTCTGCCTTACATTGTAATTAAAAACTTAAAGTATTTTGACAGTGATGGGGACATTTTTTTCAGGTTATAGTTTCTAGGTTGGGAAGGTGGATTGATTTTGAGAATGATTATAAAACCATGTATCCTACGTTCATGGAGTCTGTTTGGTATGTAAAATTATCACATTACATTTCATGTTCGTCTCGACCGAACTGCTTGCCAGGACCGGTAATTACAGTATGCGTGTGTAGATTCTTGGATAATTTAAACAATATCACTTTGTTTTGTAAAAATTTTTGTTGCTGCTGGAGGTTTTTCCATTTTCAACTGTAACGACGTCGTATCCTCATAGCGACAATTCATCATTGCTACTGTACATTGTTTGGTTTTTCGATCTTGTGATTTGCCTCGTCAAAGAAGTTCAAAACCGACAAAATTTCCGATTTGTTTTTCGATATAGATATCCCTATAAGTACTGTACACAGCACCCAACGAACAACTATTACCATTTACGCTGCTTTTAGATCTTAAGGCGAGTTTGTTGCATCTTTAAACTGAGAAACCCATCCAGATTCGCACGTAGTTAGGGCCATTGTAATTTGCCTAATGAAGTATCTGAAAAACAGACGCAAAAATTACTACGATATTGCATGGAGAATTACTGTTAGGTACCAAAAACGCAAACAATGATTGACAGAAAAGATTGTCAGAAAACTGCCGTCAAAAAATAATTTTTTTTGAATCTCAGAAATATCGTCAAATTACTTTCAGTCTTTGTTTCTGTCTTCTTGCGGTACAAAATAAAAATAAAACAAATATTTTTAGTAATTAAAAAAGCTTTCTCGTTAGTATAAATACGAGGTCTTTAACGTGTTGTCGACTTTTTTCATACGAGGCGTTTTAACTTTAGTCACTTCCCAATCTTGCAGGTGGGTCTTCAAACAACTATATGACAAAGGCTTGGTTTACAGAGGTTTCAAGGTAGTGTGTTGTTTCAATATGCGTGATATGTCGTTTTATGTTGAATCTGTTCTCATAAAAAGACTTTCCTGTTGGAACAGGAACATGCAGGTTGCAGACTCAAGTGATCTACCGCTCAAACGTGTTTTTAGGTGATGCCTTATTCTACCAAGTGTACAACTCCTCTTTCGAATTTCGAAGCAAATCAGAATTACAAGGATGTCGTTGATCCAGCTGGTAATGTTACAATCATTGTTTGACAGGCTCTTTTATTTGTGTCAATATTACTTAATGTCTGCAAATGATGCGCCTTAAACGTGCAAATTGCTACTCCAAGATTTGTGGAATTTTATTTGTTTGATCCGAGTACATTTACTAACTGATGTTTCCGACACCAATTGATGGCTGCCTATGAAAGTTAAAAGAGACAACTGCATGTTACAGTCCTCTGCAAAGCAACTTTTGTCTTAATATCATTGTCATGTACCTCTTCTCTACACATGCAAAAATCATGCAAGATATTACCAACATTGCTGGCTAAACAATTCTGTGACGTTTGTTTAAATTGTTGAGGTACTGTAACAGCACTGTTCATCATTTCTCCAGCAATATTTTTCAGCATTGACGAGGCAGCCAAACAGTGTTTTTTGTTAGTTGTGGGAACAGGGAAAATGCATTGATTAAGCAACTTTGTTCACTTCGTTAATGTAATTTTTCAATTTTGTTAAGAAGTTGTATAGCAGTCTCGATTGAACCATGTTGTTACAACTTGGTAACTGTAGCTGAACAACTTTGCTGAAACCATTAACTCCTGTTGCATTTTTACGTGTCTAAGCTGTCACTTTCAGTAAGACTGTGCGCAACTGTTGTTGCAGATTGATTGTACATAGAACACCTTGAATTTCAACATTTTTACGAAGATAAAATGAACCTTAATGTCCAACGAACAGGATAGGATTTTGAGCTCGCAAATCAAATTCGTAATTTATTTGAAACGAACGAGTGGTTATTCTACACTGACTTTCTTTTTGTCACACCATTTTCTTTATATATATGTACATGTATGTGTATATATATATATATATATATATATATATATATATATATGTAAAGAAAATGGTGTGACAAAAAGAAAATCAATGTAGAATAACCACTCGTTCGTTTAAAATAAATAACGTTTTATTTCACACACAAACGTTTTCGCTTCTACAAGCTCTTCATCTACTGTTATGTTAATACATATATATGTACATATGTATGTATGTATGTATGTATGTATGTATGTATGTGTGTGTGTGTGTGTGTGTTTATGTATGTATGTATGTTATATATACATGTGTGTACAAAATTAGATGGACAAGGTCAAACTTTGAAAAACTTAAAAATGAACGTTTTGGGGGAAGCCCTTTCATTATATGTATAAACGTACGCATGTACGTACGTACGTACGGATGGATGGATGGATGGATGGATGGATGGATGGATGGATGGATGGACGGACGGACGGACGGACGGACGGACGGACGCACGCATGGATGGGTGGGTGGATGGGTTGATGGGTGGGTGGGTGTGCAGGAGTCGACATAGGTGGACATGCGTATGTATATCTGTATATTATTGCTGTTTTCTCACTGAATTGAGTAAGTCGATTATTTTTCAGTTATTATTACCTTCCCACTGGATGAAAACCCAGAGGTTAGTCTGATAGCTTGGACAACAACGCCTTGGACTTTGCCGAGCAACTTAGCGTTGGTCGTCAATCCACACTACAAGTATGTCAAAATCAAAGGTAAAACAAAACTATACAATTTACGATTATGGGATTACAAGATACCAGTAAAAAGTCGACTAGATGAAAAAGAGTTTAGCGTTTCCTAATGAGAGGTTATGTGAAACGTCGGTTACACTTACCCTAGTTAGAAGCAACGTTCCCACTGTTAATTACATCTCATCTCATTCACTTTTTATGTGTGGGTTCGCATTTGTGTACAACTCATATGGTATTTTAAAATACTTGTTAACCATACTGATGCATTGTTCGGATTTTATCAGAAAGTGAAAACTGTTCAAACTTACAGTTTACAGTGTTTATTTTTTACTGTAGATAATGAAGCGAACAAAGTTTACATTATGATGGAAGCTAGAATAAGCGCTCTTTTTAAGAAGCCGGAGGAATACACTATCCTAGAAAGGTACAATGCTTTATGAAGACCTTTGGATAAATTATAGTAATAGAGGCACGAACTCTAACTACGCAGACTCTAATTCTGTGTGTAATGCGATGGAGACCTTAGTTGCGGCTATGATTACAGCTGAGATTGGGAAATATAGGTTCGAATACAGGCATGTAGCTGTGCGTACTATTTCCTAACAACTTGCCAGTACGATCATCTTACGTAATATTCAGTATTAAATGTTTCGGTGGAATTTAGGGGTCTTGGTATTAATAGATTACCGAAATTATGAATATATATAATTTATTAAATATAAATTATATATTAAACCGAAACTGCCTTACGCACCATTGGTCGTTATCATTCAGAAATGAAATCTTGCAAAATGCTTAATCTTAGGTGCTCATCTGTGATGTTCATCCGTTAGCAGTGCTCTTTTTTACTTTAGGTTTCACGATTTTATATTTGCGCAAAGGCCGCAATAAAACCACCGAACTTTCCCTGTAAAACTTTATTTTGTATTCATGATTGTAGCTTTTCAGTATCTGATTCATAATTACTTTGTTTAGGTTTCCTGGACTGGACTTAAAGGACAAGACGTACCAACCCTTGTTCGACTATTTTAAGGAGGTACGTTTAGAATGGTGAATTTCTTGTTTTTATTTCATTACGCACTGTGCAGTACTTCTGACAATAACCCCTCGTACACGAAGTGATTTAATTATTACCTCAGAGATACGAAAATGTCTAATTTCGAGTCTAATATGATAAGTAATATAACATTTATGTATTATGATATAATATGAGTATTATAATATTTTTCATATTATCAAGTTGTCTTCCCTTGATGAGTAAATTCGTCTGGTATCAGCCAGATTGACAAACGGTTAACATCAATAGAATTTAGTAGGATTAAAACTTCATTAAGCTATCCCGGTAGGATTGGGAAACGAAACTGGGACATCTTGTTCGGGTGTTCGCACCATACCGACTAAAATGAAATGGAAATGTCATGATGTGATGAGATGGAAAGTCATTTCATTAATTGTCTTTTTAGCTTTTTCAAAACAATGCCAGGTGCTAAATTTTTCACATGACAATGAGTTTTCATTTGGACTTGAACGAGATAATTTTCATATGAAGGACTTGACACTTCGACTGCTTTTAAAGCAAGAGCAAGAGGTAGTGTAGTGTTTCTTCGAAATGACCTGTTTTCGGCATGAAGCAACAATCCTGTACCAACTAACATCTTGTAAACGTGCTCTACCGTTATGATTTGACAATGACCGCTCATTGTGACCACAGAGATGCTAAACTAAACTACTGAGGGGTCCTTAATTTCAGTCTGCAATAACAAGTTGGGTATTGCCATTTTGGGCTTGTTGAAAGAGAAATATTAAGTACGTTGGTCGAAGGCCTGGAAACAAACAATAATGTATATAGTGGAAACGTACTACCTGCCAAGTCCCCAATGCCTCTCTGTAGTTTTATTTATAATCGCAATTTATTGTCACAAGAAATGTTGTATTGGAACATGTTTAGCAGATGGTCATAATACGATTAGTTGTATGACCATCTTGTTACCCAAATTAGTGTTCTGTGAACTTGCATTTCGAAAAAGACGACGATCCTTTAGGAGTATGGCCAAGGATTCTCGGGATAATTTAGCAAGAAATTGGTGGCCTTTGACGAATGATTGCGGCATGTTTATACTGAACGAGAAACGACTAGCCTACGTGAATAGTCCTAAAATAAATGTCTCCGTGAAAGGTCAGCTGTCGAGAAGTAACTGTCATAGCAAACTAAATAAAAAATAGCAGTGTTTTGATCTTGCCTTGACAAAACCAAGAACTTAGTTTTATAAAATCCAAAGGTAATGATACAGATGGGAGGCCTTTGTGCAATGTTTTCTTTGTTCGTTTGAGTGTTTTAAATTTCTGTTGATTTTTCTCAAGATTTCTGCCAGGCGAGCTTTTGGAACGACTTCATGTACATTTGACTATCGAACAAATCACATTGTTTCATAGCCGAATGTAGTCACACAAACAATGTAAAGCTGGTTTTTTACTAAGCGGAATTTTCCAAGCGGTCCCCAATTTTAGTGTTTTTAAATTAGTTCTATCCAAGGACCCGCGAACCAATGAAAAATTCGTTCCGCACGGACAGTTACACCTAGTGGAAGATAGGCTTAAGGTGTTTGTCTGATTTTGCTAGGTTAAATTTTACAGTGTTGAACTTTAATGTGGTCATTTAGATAAACTATGAACCAGTGCCTCATCGTCATCAGAAGAGGTTTAGGTTAATTTCCCTAAACTTTCCTCTCGCGTCCACCACTTATCGGCGCAGTTTCAGCAGTAATTATATATCTGTTTCACTATATTAGTATTTATCGTAGTGGACATCCTCGGTCCCATGTTGAAGTTGTCCCTGCCATAGGTTTACAGAATTTGAAAGTGATTACTTCCAAAGCTCGGCAGGATTAGGCTTAAGGTCAACTTTGGATTTTCTTTCAATATAGTTTGTGATAGTTTTTTGAAACCACGATTTCGATCCAGTGGGAAGCGAAAATATTAAGGGGCGTGCATTTGTCAAGTTATGTAGTGTGTTAAGTAGTATCAATCTCGTACTATCCTTTTTGTTCCAGGCTGTTTCTCTTTTGTTAAGCTTTGTTATCTTTAGTTTTTGAATTTTTTTACGATATTAAGATGAAAAGTAATGGCGCTTTCCGAATCCTTTGCGACACCTACGTAACAGAAGACAGTGGTACAGGAGTTGTCCATTCTGCTCCGGCATTTGGAGAGGTAAGCACGTAGACACTCCATTCAATACCATCGAGATTAGCGGAATTTTGAAAACCGGAGATTTTGTAGTTTTATGTTATGATGTAGCCGAGAATACAGTGTGGAATACAATGATTTAGACCTAGTTTACGGTTCCTAGTTGACGCGGTATACAAACAAATGTTGATTCGCGCCATAAAATTCGCCTGGTGGAAAAGAGCGTTAAACTACTGTTGAGGATACAAGTTGATATTGTAGATAATAATATAGATAATAATGATATAATAATAATGATATAATAATAATAATATAACAATAATAATATAATAATATTGTAGATAAGTTGACATTGTAGAGGTCACAAGTTGATATTGTATTCAGATATGCCTACACAGTTTACGTAGAATTCGGTTGCCTTTTTATGATTACATTATTTTAAATTGTCTTTGAGTCTTTCTAGTTTTACTAGAAATTGTATTATTTCAAGTTTTCTAGTAATGCTGACATTTATTTGGCGTGATATCGCTCGCCTGTTAAATAGGCTATCGTTAGTGGAACTATAATTGTAAACCAATCTAGATGTACTTTTACGTATGTGATATATTATCGTGATATGTTGGTCGGGTTTCGTTTTTTTGGTGTTTTGAATTTGTTTATAAAGTTCGCCGAGACTCATGGGTAAAGAAAGCGAAGCCCATGACCCAGTTATTCGTCACTTCTGACGAAGACTCGAAGAACCTGGTCGAAACCTCAAGAAAAACTACTCAAATCCGGAGAACAACGATTATTTAACTTCCATATATTATAATATATTATAAATTTCTGTACTGTGATAGAGATATGAATGACGTCATTTTAACTTATTTTCCCGATTGAAATGGCGTCGTGAATGTTTCTATCACGGCAGAAAGAGCCGAAAGCTGTTTCCTGGTTGTCTTATAAAATAGCCAAGGTTTTATCGGGTTTTCGTGATGTTAGCGTGTCTCTGTACCCTGAGAGAAAATGCGGCTTGGGTCAATCAGAGCGTACGTAGGATGGGGAATCAAATACGCGATCCTGCGAATCTAGTACTGTGACCTGCCACATGTGGTACTGAAGCTCTTGACAACGGCCTTACATATACGTTTTCTTCTCAAGGATGATTATCGTGTTTCTATGGCAAATGGCATTATTAAGAAAGGAAACAAGCTCCCGTGCCCCGTAGATAATCAAGGGAAATTTACTGAGGAAGTGAAACACTTCAAAAATCTACATGTCAAAGTAAGTTTCTCAGTGTTCTTACGTTGTTTTATAAATGTTCAATAGTTTCGGTTAAAGCCATTTGTTGCATTGTTTTAGGATGCAGATAAAAAAATAACCAAATATCTGAAGGAAAATGGACGGCTAGTCCATCAAGGCACGATAACTCACAGCTATCCTTTTTGCTGGAGGTAAAAATAATGATTCCCTTGTAAGAAGCATTTTGACATTAAGTTATTGATAATACGTACAAACTTTCGTGTCAGCGGTAAATTCATGCCAAGGGAGAAGAACAATGTCAAGAATTTTTGAGCTGCTGAAGGTTGTTTTAAATGATAATTTAACAAGCTTCCGTTAACGTTTTTATATAACCTGTTCTTGAATTTTCTTCCTATTCACTTCGCCTTTCACTTTCTCTTTCGTTCCCTTTCGTTCCCTACCAGTCCTTTCTCTTCTCCCCTTTTCTCCTTCCGCCACGTCAATTTGGTTTCGTCCGTTTAGTTCCTTCTGATATCGAAGTATTTTTCCCGTTACGTAATTTTGTTAGTTAATCAACTGCAAGATTCCAGGGTTTTTTTTTGTTTTTTTTTTTAGGTCTGACTCACCTCTCATCTATAAAGCTGTTCCTGGGTGGTTTGTCAAAGTAGAGTCATTTGTTGACAAACTGCTGGTGAACAACAAAATGTCTTACTGGTGAGTTCTAGTAGTTTAAACGTAGTTTCTGAGGCGGGGTTTTTTCTTAGGAGGAATGTAGGATCTTCCGGGAGGTACTTGTTTGTCTTGCTTTAGTCAAAACGAAAATGTTGACATTAATTGATTGTCTTAAGTCATGGAACAAGGACTTTTCTAAAGCACATCAGAGTTTAAGTCTCCAACGATCGAAATATCTTGAAGTTGAGTCAGTGTTAGTGTAAGATGGTAGAAATTTTTGAGACTCTTACATTTTAAGACCCAACCAGGACCAGTTGTGAAAAATGCAGCTTTATTGCTTGAGGTTGGGAAAAGAACCAACGACCCTGCGAATCTAATACAGCGCTATGCCAACTATGAGAGAATGGGCCCGAATTCGGTAATAATTAGTATAACTACATGGGTGATTATCGGATATCCCGGTGGTGATTGGTTAAAAGTTATCTCGTATTCTTAAGAATAACGTTCTGGTGACTATGAAGGCATTTACGCAGAACGGCGACTATCTTTGCAAATGCTTCCGAGAAAGTTTTAAAACAACTCGTTCACGACTTTCACTTTTCTCTTTCTTTTTCTTAGAAATTGTACTAAAACAATTATTCGCCCCAGACTCGACGACTAATTGTTAAATAACAAATCTGAAATATAAAATAAAACTTAAAATATAGAATTTTGAGATTTGAAAATTACGTTCATCAAATATAAATTCCATTTCCTGCGGACGATTGTAAATGCAAAATATTCGTCTAGGGTAAGGTGAGTGTTTTATAGGACAGTCTAGATTCTTGAAGAACCCATAAAGAAAGAAGTTAATGACCGCAAATTTGTAGCTAGCGTTAAATCCACTATTGATGAACGTTCGAATTTAATGTGGCTAGTCTCTTAGTTGTACAGTGATTTGGCCAAATATGAAAGTCGCTTAAACTTTGAAGTTGCGTCTCGTGTGGCCACCAACTTACATTAGCTTGCATCGACAACCGGCTGGTTTGAGCTCGTCCAAATTTGAATGCAAGTTTCGAAGTCGATTGCTGTGTGTTGCACGACGTGTAAGAAGCCGTAAGGGGCATGTAACTGCCGGAACGTGGAAGAGATACTGTCGTTTCGAGCGGAGGCCCTTCACTCACACGAAGGACCTTCGCTCAAAAAGTCAATATCTCTACTTCTAAGTTTGGGGCAGTTTTCTGATCCTTTTTGCTTCTATACATTTCTTCACGATTGATTGATAACATCTTTAATAAATGCATAAGGCGTATGTCTTCAGAAGTTGTTTCCCTGTAGTGTTAGGTAGTTGATTCTTTGCTGGTTGCATGTGCGAGGTGTGTTTGACTTAACAGTATTTCTCGTTCATTCTCGATAAACCATGTATGGCCTCCCCTAATATTTGGTAGAAGATGAAAATCATTTTTCTTGTCATCACATTGCTCATGTCAGTGGCCTTACGTTTTGGTCACAAACCCTCGTCAAAAGGTGTGTGGGAACTTGTTCAGATACCCAAACGTTCAAAATATATGATATATTTACATTTCTGGCAGCGTATCGAAACAGATTTAATGACTGTTCTGATTTTCATAAAGTTCCGGGGAAAATGCTTAGCTATCTCTTTATCCAAATTATCCAAATTTCCGTATTTTTCAGGGTTCCAGAGTTTGTGCAGGAAAAACGTTTTCATAATTGGCTTGAATCCGCGCACGACTGGAATATCTCGCGCAATCGTTACTGGGGTACGCCAATTCCACTCTGGGTCAGCGATGATTATCAAGAGGTATCTGTATTCTTCTTTACAGATGTATTTTGCAAGTTGGTTGCCCAAACTAATAGCGTCGAGGGACTGTCGAAGAGGAAATCCCTACTTGTTGTTGATGACAGTTGAAATGATGTTAGTAAATGATGATATTGCTGGACTGAAATTTTGACATGTCATTTCAGCGGTGGTTTGTTCGATCAACGTGGTCAATGCCCATTACTTTAAACTACCACACACGTTTTGGAGCTTCATAAGCCCAGTTGTATATTTCTGTTATATTTTGTTGATCTGGTAGACTAGGAATTTATTCGATCTGTCAGTTATCTGGAAAACTTTAAAAATAGTCATCTCCGATATTTCGTGAGTACAAAAGTTCCTGTTGAATTTTTTCCTTAAATCTCGTCATTCCGAGAGGTCGTGTATTGGAAGGTTTGGATTCGAAATTTTTGGACTGAGTATTGTAAATGATTTCGTCATTAAATCTAAACTGCAGTGTTGAATCAAATTTTCTTTAACAGAGAAATGAATAAATTACGTAAGTTTAATAGAACCAGCTCTTTAAGAATGTTATTCACCACGAAGCAAACATGACCAAAAGATAGGTCGTGTTAATAGCATGCGAGGGTAAGGGTAAGATTTGAGCTTGAAGGAATAATGGAACGGCGCTTGAACGGTCACTTATGAGAGCCATTTATTTACTAGGTTGTTTGTGTTGGGTCTATTGATGAACTGGAAAAGTTGTCTGGAGTTCGTCCTACCGATCTACATAGAGAGAAGTGAGAAGACTGCTCAGTTTAACTTTTTATTATCTAATAAAGATATCATTCTTGTTTTGTTTCAGTTGCATGACCAGTTAATCCTACTGCGATATTCCAATGGATGTTTTCTCCTAGATTGACAAATGTTTTGCTTTCTTAGCATTGACAACATTACAATTCCATCGAAAACTGGTCGAGGAGTTTTAAAACGAGTTAGTGAAGTCTTTGACTGTTGGTTTGAAAGTGGCAGGTTTGTTGACTTTGATCACGATACCATCCTGTAACGCATAAGACGAAATAGTTTTTGCCAAGCTCGTCAAGAATGAAAAGTATTCGACTTTTGTCGTTGCATACGTTATTATAGGAGCAACCTACGGTCGGGGTGTAAGTTTTTGTTTTCTTTTAAGCATTATTTGTTAATACTGTTGTATACGTATGCTGCCATATGCTTTAGATAATTTTACCTTCGTCGTTTCTAGTATGCCCTACGCCCAAGAACACTATCCATTTGAGAATAAAGACGAATTTGAGAAGTCGTTTCCGGCTGATTTTATTGCTGAAGGCATTGATCAGACACGAGGATGGTAAGACATTGCTTGAACATTTTCCTTCCGTTTCATAAAGAACACCGTCGACGACGTGCCATTAGTTTATGATGACAATGTGACAACGCTTTGTGATCCTGTAATGTCAAAGTGGTCTTATCATTCGTCGTATCTTTCGTTAACTTGGCTCATTTTATTTCGCATGACATTATTTACACATACGTTATTGGTCACTTAATGGTATGTTACGTCACATCTCCAGTTGGATTCCTTAAAGTTTCTGCGTGTTTTGCAGTATTTCCCCATCTTGTAACGTTGCCAACTTCTTTACATGCTTTTGTCACTTTGTCTACATAACCTATCCTTTTGAGTTTACTTCGCAAAGGAAGATTTCCACTTGGGTGCAAAATGTCGCGCGCGCGACTTTTTTCTTTTGTCGTAGAAGCTCTGGAATGGAACCAAGTAGAAATCTTTTCAATTTTAACAATATAGCAGTCACCCGCGGGACATTTTGTACCAACTGGAAATCCAGCTTGGCACTTTCCTCTTTGATTTATTCGTTTGTTCGTTCATTCATTCATTCATTCATTCATTCATTCATTCAATGATTAGTCCGTTTGTCTGTCTGTACGTCCATCCTTTTGTTCTTTCGTTCATTCATTCATCCATCCATCCATCCGTCCGTCCATCCGATCGTTCGTCCGTTCATTTATGCATTCATTCAATGGTGCGTGCGTTCGCATTTTGGTTCTTGGTTTCATTTTGGTTCAAAGTATTATAACGTGTTGGATTAGTCATTGCTCTGTCGCGAGAATGTTGAGATCAATCGGTGCAATGTCTATGTGCCGTAGACATTTTAAATGAATCAAAATATCATGATATTTGACCTGTCGAGTGTACTTGAGCAATAAAGTATAAAAGTAAAAGTGGAAGTGTGCACTGTTGGCTTCTAATTAAGATCGTTTCAAGGTATAATCTAAAGAACCTAGTGATACAGCCTGGTATGAATTCCGTTGATCAACCAACAAAGCAGATTCTTGAAATCTAAATTCTTGGTGAATAAATTGATCGATATTTAGCTTTGAATCGACATTTTAACTATATGACGAAGAAAATCACGTCAGGGGTTAGAGCTCTGAAATAGCTAAAAGAATCCATTGACAGAAATACAATCATTTTAGTCTAGCCAAGTTTCGAATATTGCCGTGAAGTAATTTCCTTGGGTTTATGCCATCCGAAAGATTTTAAAAACAAAAACACGATTGCCACTGCTCGATTGAGAAGGTTTAACATTTAGTGGAGTTTTAAGGACACCTTCGTGATGGATTTTATGAAATTGGTAGCTAGTTCGGTGTTTATTTGCATATTCCTTCGGCTGAACATACCCAACTTAATATTTTGTAGCTAAACATTTCTCAAAATGTAGTGAAATTGTACCATGATCAACAGTAATTATAAATTAAAGCTAAGTATTCCTGTTTTTAAGAATAAATTTGTAGCTCTTATTCGAATGATAAATAATAATACGTAGATTTATAATTTTTTTACATTTTTACTTCAAATACATGTAAATGTAATTGTTCATTTTTAAATATGTCCCTCATGGAAATGAGCTGTAGTTGAAGAGGCTTGATATGTCTAAACGAAGGCTGGTCATGTGCTCGTGTTCATATACTCACGTCCTTTCGCTCACTTTTTCGTTTGTATACTTGTACTTTTGCTAGCTCGTTTGCTACTTCGTTAGTTCGCTCACTCACTACTAGTTCGTTTGTTCATTCGTTCATTTGTTGTTTTATTTTATTTATTTCGTGTATTTTTGTTTTCTTTTACCAGGTTTTACACCCTTTTGGTTATTTCGACTGCACTTTTTGACAAGCCCCCATTCAAGAATTTAATTGTAAATGGACTTGTTTTAGCATCGTAAGTTGTAATTGCAATTGCTACTAGAAGAACTTTTACTTACTCACATGCACTGCATGGACGCAGTCAGGGGCGTTCTGGTGCCAGGATCAGGGTGGTCCGTGGACTGGGTTGGTTTTTCGATGACTTGTTTACTTCATTCGGATATATTCCGTAAGGAAGAAGAGAAATCAGAATGACAAAAGAAGAGAAAGAGGAGCGGGAGGAGTAGAAGGAAGGAGAAGAAGGGAAAGACAAGGGAGTACAGTTAAGGGACTAGGAGGGAAAAAAGGTTGTTTGGATATTTGATCAATTAGCGAACTTTTCTGTATATGTGAGTCAGGATCGTATTACACTGATGATTGATGGTCAGAAGACAATTAACACCCCTATTTCGACAAAATTCATGCCAAAATCGAAAAGTTTTGTACACATTGGCCGCTGCATGAAACCTAACTTGCATATTATCGTTAAAGTACGGCTACCCGTTTTTTCAAAAGTGGGTACATTCAATGACAATAAACTGAACCCAGATGTGCTTGCAAGATATTTCAAAATAAAATCTTATGTTAATTAAAAAAAAATTCCAAATCAATTCTAACACACCAACCAGCATCAATGCTAAAGGTAAGTAGTCGACTTAATTTCGAGTAAAATCTACACTAAAAACAGTACTAAGCTCTGAGAATGCTTAACATCTATGTACAAATAAAAAGTAGTTATGTATTCATCAAATCCTCTTCCCATCTGAACTCTCTAACCATCTAAGTCTCGTCTAATAGCAAGATTCGTGTTATTGATCAGCTTACCTACTATGTACCGACCTTATAATATAAAGGCCCGTTTACACAAGCCGATTTTTGGCGTAATTTTTGTTGCCATTTCCATTGCGATTTTTGTCGCAGTAAAATGGCATCAGATTTCGGATATGTTTGAAACCTTGGTGATATCGCGGCGACAAAACACATAGAAATTGCCCTGCACGACAGAAATCGCAGAGGAAATCGTAGTAAAAATTGCATCAAAAATCGCTTGTGTAAACAGGCCTTAAGATAGATCTGTATTCGTTTTATTCAGTTTCCTATTCGTTTAAATGAGGTAAATTTACTTTACGTCGAATTGTGTTAAAAGCAGGTGAAAAACAAATTAGCTTACAAATCATTGAATTGCTACAAAAGTTTAGATTACCATTTTCAAAAGTTTGTTGTAGAGCGTAGGAGGAGTTGTGCTTACTAGTGAGTGACAAGCTTACCTCGCTCATATTCAACGCTTTTGATGGTCATGTTACACACATTGCCGTTCGACGTGAGCAATGAGTTGTAAATTTTTCCAATGATCGCCACATAGTTCGAAATTACAAATAAACGTTTTAAGATTGTTTTTTTCTTGCGCTCACTTCACGATGCCATCTCTAGTACGGATTTTTACCGTTAAACGTTACGTTAAGGCCCTTTTAGGTAGGTTGAGAAAAAGATCCAACAGAATTTTAATATGAATTGATCAGATGTGTGAAGCAAACGCTAAACAGTGACAGAAATGTCATCAAAGACTATATTTCAACTGCCTTCCAAATTGTCATTTCGCTAGTACACTTTGTACTATGCTGATATCTCATGTTGAATGAGGGTTAACACAGTTTTTGAAGCTACGCCCTACATTAGGTTGATGCTAAAATCAGTAATAAATTCTGATTTTGAAAGCCTCGAAACTGCTTAGATATTGTTGGATAAACCAAAGACCAATAGCATGATTTCGACTACGCATTATTTCACAGTCATGCTCTCGTCTTCATGCTTTTTAAATCTATTCAAAGAAGACAATCGCTGGAAACAAAGACTAAATCTGAATAAAATTTAAGAGGATGAAATTAGGCCATACATATATAATGCTGAACTGTGTTATTTATAAAATTGGTGCATTTATGCAGACCAACAGCTTATAAAATATTTATCGTAAGCAAGCTCTGATTGGTTAATACCAGTACTTCTATAACAGTATCCGAACACGGAAATTTCCCGCCAAAACGTTGCTGAAGGTTGTGCTACTTGTTTCATCCTCCGACTACCATTAACTTTTATTGCTCTCAACTTTCGTCTACCTACTACTTGCTAGCCATATCTTTTTCTCTAGTTCATACAAGACAAAGTATTTGGTCAGATAGTGGTGTATAATTGTGTTATTTATGTTAATTAGTGATTCGTTTGTGTAATTTGAAATATTTCTTTAATTGTATTGATATTTTTTCTAAAGAGATGGGTCGAAGATGAGCAAAAGGAAAAAAAACTATCCAGACCCGATGGGTGTTATTAACCAATATGGCGCTGATGCCTTAAGGTACGACATAAACATCATATCCAAAGTTTACTGTTGAAACCTAAAACCCTGGATTTCGAACTGAAATTTACTTTGCTAAAAAAAAACTAGGAAAATGCATGCACAGCAACGAAATAATGCTTTACAATGGTAGTTGTAAAGTTTTCACAGTTGGCTAGTTTTCACATTTTTACAAGTGGTATTAATAAAGAAGAGTAATCTGATGAATTACTACTTACGTTAGATTTTGTGAATATTAAATTGGTATCATTATTATTAAAAATATTATTATCATTTTTGTTGTTGTCATTGCTTTTGATATTATTATTATTTATTGTCGATGTTGTTCTGATCGTAATCGTTGTAGTTGTTTTTATGGTTATGTTTGTCATTATTGTTACTCTTATGGTCAGCCGTATATCAGTATCATTATTTATGCACATTTTGTATTATTTCGGTTCTCACGAAACAGGCTTTACTTGATCAATTCTCCTGTTGTAAGAGCTGATACTTTAAAATTTCAAGAAAAAGGCGTAAAAGACGTCATCAAAGATGTATTTCTGCCGTGGCTTAATGCCTGCAGGTTTCTCGTTCAAAATATTCAACAATACGAAAAGGTAAGGACTTATATCAAACTAACTAAACATAAATATAACTTAAGGATGAAAGAGGAGGACTCTTGTTTTGATTGGATTAGGGCTGATACGTATTTCGATATATTTGCCCATCCCGTCCCTTATGCTTCCATCCTCTTTTCGAATTTCACAGCTAAAATATGCAAAAGACATTGTTAAATTGTTTTCCAGTATTAGGAAGAGTTTCATGAGTGTCCTTAAGGGTGTAAGTATTTTTAGGTCGTTCCCCATCAGGACTTTTAGCAGCCGATTACAACATTTTTATAAGCCGTTTACTGCGTTACTAAAAACTATCGGTGCTTTAATGTTTTCCTAGTTAATGTCCATAACTATCAATACTGGCCTAACATGTCAACTTTTCCCGTGGGAGCGAACCCTAGAATCTAGAGAAACCCTCGACTTTCGCATCAGACTGCGACATCTCGACAGACTGCTCTCACATGAGATCAAATATTATCTGATGCTAAGTAGTTGGAGACTCGTCGCTATTAATAGTGAGTGTCGCTCAGCAGTGGGCTGCACTGCGTACTGTATTGGTCTCCACTCCACTCCACCGCAATGTACGGTGTTGCTCTCCCTTCAACTCAACTGCAGTAGTAACCCTAAGGTACAGGTACGTTGTTACAGTGAGACAAACATTTTCTTAATTTCACGATGTTTGGGTTGGAACTAGATGTACTATTTACAAAATGAGTTGGGGTTCTGTATCCCGATACAGAACGACGACGAATTTTGTAAATTACTTCTAAAACGTCTCGGTAAGTCAGTTTACAACGAGAAATGGACTTTAATTATACGACAGAAGTAGAGAAATTTAATATATAGAAAGCACGAGTGGAAGTTTAATTCTGTGGCAAAAGATGTTGGAGAAGCTGTATGTAAATTACGGGTCAGTTGATGTTTTGTGGTAAGTCGCTTAGTGGTACAGAGTTGATGGTATGAACAATGAAAAACTATCAGGGTTAATTGAAGTTAGTTAGGCCAGTTTCAGACGTCGCGCTTCTGATGTGGCGTGCGCATTAGATTCTGATGGGAGATTTTTGGAAGATTTGTGTGATCTATAATTAAGTGTTGAAATTGTTGGTGTGCCCTATAGTGATAAAAAAATTTACGAGTTTAATGGTCTTGTGTAAATGTAATTTGAAAAAAGAAGTGGATTCTGTATCACATTTAAAGATGTATACTGATGATTTATTAAGTTTTGTATCACGTATACAGACACTGATGATTTATTAATGAGTTCTGTATCACATTTACAGACACTGATGTTTTATTAATCAATTCTGTACCATGGTACACAGACATTGATTAAACCTTAATTTGTTTTGTGTTTTCCTTATGAATTATTAATGAGTTTGAGAAAAACAAGTAAATGCAAACCAAAAGGACGCCAAAAATGCGGACAGCAGGTCTTGATACATGTTTTGATTGTTTTATTTTGTGTAGGACCATGGAGTGAATTTTAAGTACAATGATTCTGACTTAGCGATTACAAATAATATCATGGATAGGTGGATACTTTCCTTTGTTCAAAGTTTAGTTGTATTTTTTGAAGAGGAAATGGCAGGTAAGAACATTTTGCAGGTATTTTCAGGAAAAAAGTTCTCTCTCGACGCGAGTGAACCCTTGGTTTTAGCAATCGGAACGTGCATCAGAGCACGTACTGTACCCACACACAAAGAAACCTTTCACTTCGGTGTTATACTCCGAATTAATCCAAATATAACAACACAACGTTGATGAAGCAGTTGCGAGCTGATATGTTCAAGATATCGAACTCGAGCTTTCAATAACGATGCAAAATTTTGATTGTAAGTAAAATGGGCAAACAGTAATCTTCATTTGTCTCCTGAGAAAGTAAAACAACGTGAAGTACCACGATTGTTCCACTTTCTATGGTCTATCAAAAAGCAATGCAAATCGGCTACCGTGAGTTCAAATACCAAACCTAAATTTCTTCGAACAAATCAGTGTGGCACTACTTCTTCATAGCTTCCTATTAATATTAAGAGCCCACTTAACCTAATTCTTGTGCAAATTGATGCTTTCATTGGCTAAAGACGGTTTTCGGTCGTTTTTTCTCTTTTTATTTTGATTTGCCAATTATTAAGTGGCAGTTCAAGTCGTAACTTTGATCGAGCATAGCCATGAAGCTTATCCCGTCGTCGAGTTGCCAAAGGGGACTTTGTGGTTGGCTGAATAGCATTGGAACTAATTTGATTTGAGGGAGGGGGGGTTAAGTCAGCATATCCTTATACACTCCTGGAAGAATAATAGATTTTTAAAGCTTCTTAGAATGCAGCCACAGTCGTCGGTGCACTCAAATTACTGTTACTTGTTCACGATAGATAAGTCCCCTGTCCGTTGAAAATATTATTTTCTACATACACAAAAATATTGTTGGGGTTCTTTTTTGTTGTTTTTATTGAGACGCACTGCTTCTAAGCTCGGACACTCGGTGTCTGATTGATAGAGTTCTTGTAGCCTCTGATACAAGATATTTAAGATACAAGATATATTGATAGAGTTCTTGTAGCCTCTGAGGTGGCTGCTTCGTATTTTCATTGCATTCATTGATTAAAAGTTTTTCAATTTTCAACAGCAGCTTCAAACTTTCATGGCCAAATTTGCACTCCTCTGTGGTGGTCTAGCTACACTGACTAACTGTCCGTTATTGAAATCTTCAAAATCTTGAAGACGTTGATCGATTGTCAGTCCATTAACATAGCTGAACCTTTCATGAGCTGCTTTTGAACCAGTGAAGATAAGAAATTACTTTCTCAACGCTTGGCCCATTTGGGGAGGAGCTCATCCCCCCATGTGAATGCGTGAGGGGGCTGAAGCCCCCGCAGGAAAATACTTTCCCTTACGCACCCAGAGCAAACGAGGTTAATAAAGAATTCATTATATGCCTTTTTGGTTGGTTTTCTTTCCCATTTTTAACTAGGTTTCCGTCGTCGAGCGTTCCCGCTGTTTACGTTACTTGATGACTTGTTCGTTTAGCTTCTTGTTTCCACGGGTTCAACATCCATAGTCTAAGATGATGAAATTTGATTACGTATTCCTTTCAGTTCTAGCGTTTCATTTTGAGTAGTTAATTAGTTATTCCCAGAATGTAATATTATTATTTCTTCTTATTTTTGTTGTTGCCCAGCTTATCGGTTGTATACTGTTGTGCCTCGCTTGGTAAAGTTTATCGATCATCTCACCAATTGGTATGTGAGATCGAACAGGAAAAGAATCAAGGTAATTTCTGATGATTTGAAAATTTAATGAACATTCACTTCAGCTTTGTACAGTATGTCTTCGTAACAACTTTTTTGCAAATTTAACTGATGACTGCCATTAGAGTTCTAATATTATTAGGCGCAGATCAGCGATATCATACACCATTTCATAGAACTTGAACTGTTTTTCCATACTGTTGAAACAACTTTATTTGCAGCCGTCAAATTTGTGAAAAGAGACTAAAAAGTTGTACCAAAATTTATCAGTTACCTCTGATTTTGAGCAGCTTACGCATAGAAATTGCACTTTTTTGTTCCACTCAATTTTACCGTAATGCCTGACTCCTTGATAGCCGTTCACTATCACCATTTAATCAACTTTCCTTCGAGGATGTACCGGAGAGTGGAGAATCTGTTTTCTTGCGCATGAAATACGTTTTGGACTTTGTACCATCTACTGTAAATTTATAACCGTTGAATGAACTAGGTGAAAACAACATTGTTGATATTGTTAAAAATATTATCACTCAATATTTAACTAAGGTTCGATGTTTGTTTCATGTAGGGCGAACTTGGAAAAGAAGATAGTCACATGGCTATGCAAACGTTGTTTAATGTGATTTACACCATGAACCGTATGATGGTAACTCCTCTTTACATTTGATTTTTGTATTGCATTGATTGTTTACATGATGTCTGCCTTCTCTCTATTAAAATTGCATGACATATGCTGAGATTAGAGAAAAGAGTTGCTCGTAGGAAGTGGTTAAATATCTATCAGAAATTAACAAAGAATAAGTAAATTTATTTTCCAAATTCAAACTCTATCCAGGCGCCCTTTACTCCTTTCCTTACTGAGTACATGTATCAACGTCTGAAGAGCTACATTCACTTTGAAGAATCTGATGGAGATACAAGAAGTATTCATTATTTAATGATTCCAAAACAAAGGTTTGTCGCTTTAGGTTATTTTTTTATTGACTTGTAAAAAAAATTTTCAAAAATGATGAGGATACAATAAAGATTAAGTCTCTCTAAGTCTCTTTTGTTAGTTTAATCCGATTAAGTTAATATTCCCAGGCGAGTCGACATTGACCGGCAGATACAATCTGATATACTCTTAACGTAAACTGACATTTTGTCTACTGAGGTAAATGAGTCAACTCTGAGGGAGGTTTTAGTAAAACGTTAGTTCGCTATACATGTAGCTTTGGAAAAAAGCGTTGAGTGAGAGCCAAAAGTGGTTATAAAACAATAAAGTTTTTTATCTGACCAACGCACTGTTTAAGAATTGTTCACAGATGCATTACTTCGATTGGCTGAACTATAGTGCTTACTCTAAATAGTTTTTCGTTTGCCGGTTAACATTACCAACAGATCAGTGGTGTAGCTACAGGAACAAAGATAGGCACACTAAATTATTTCTTGGTTATGCTAGAAAAAGACACTTATGAACGACACACAGGTCCCATCCCTGATTTCCATGGCAGATTTATTCACGGATGTTTAGGTATAGCATCATGCTTACGTATAAACTTGGAGCGGTTTTGCCGTCTTTATTACTGATTTCCATCAAGCGCTCAAGTTTATATGTGGGAAATCAGCAAAACTTATGTATGGTTCCCGTATATTTTATGTCCTCTATTTTTCGTCTTTTCAACCTCTCATAGTTGGGTCGACCCATACGTATGCTGTATATTACGTGCATCATTCAATATGGAAAACAGTTTACTTATAAATTTGAAGTAAGACTATTTTAAGTCAAAATCGAAAATCTGGTTTAACCCTTCTTCGGCAGGATGGCTTCCTTTGATGAGTGAAAAGGTGTAGCGATACCCAGAATAAAATTGTAGACGACTGACCCTGCCGGGAAAGAGTTAAACGGCCATTTTTGGTGTAGCGATGTAGTGAAAATGGGCGTTGTTTTTATTTCTGCAGAATGGATCTTATTTTTAAAGAAATCGAAATTGCTGTGTCCCGTATGCAATCAGTGATTGAGTTAGCAAGAGTAGTGAGAGACAGGAAGACCTTGCCAATTAAGGTATTTATAGCCGTGATTTTCTGGCAATGGGGGCTAAACTGATTACCGACAGAATATGGTCATATTGTTTCAGTATCCATTACCCGAGGTAGTCGTTATTCATCAAGATAATCAGTACCTGAAGGACGTGAAATCCTTGGAGAATTACATTGTCGAGGTTTGTTTGTTACTTTGCTTTCTGAAAATAAATAAATAAATTTGATTGATTGATTGATTGATTGATTGATTGGTTGGTTGATTGATTAATTAAAAAGACTCGTTAAAGGGATCTTGTCCACTGGAGATTTGTAGTGAATAATTTAAGGTGGCTCCATACAGTATCTTCCAAAGTGGAAAATACAAATTTGGTGTCTAAAAACGTACACATGAATATTTTGAACGTCGAACATTAATAGTAGCCTGAGAATGAGAAATCAGCGTGAAATAAGAAGTATGAGTGATTCTGTTGCAACCGCGACGTTTCAAAATGGCTCCTGACCACCGGTAAGTCTAAGTTACTTGAAAGAGCTCGGTAGTCCCCAGTGTTTGTTATCACAACTTTCTTAATAGCATGGGTAATCATTACACCAACGAATTTTTTAGTTTTGAAAAAAAAAAGGAATTAACAGATCAAAATTGGCAGATGGTTCTTTTGGAATGTCGCCGTTGCTATAGATACTGCTCGAACACCTGATTTCGTAATATTTTTTTGGTTGCATAATGATTTTTTGTGACATTCAGTTTTATTTTTATGGCGACACCTTAAATGAGAAAACGAATCAAGAATGGAAATGAAAGAATATAATTAGAGAATCTGCGGTGAGCAGTTTCCCGAAATTTGAAGTCATGATGAGATTTCTGCAACCTTAAAAAAATTATGCATCATTTGGTAATAGTACTGTAGGACAATAATGAGACAATCAAATTTTGGTAAATCTAATTAAGAAACACAGCATTTATAAAAAGGATACTTACAAAGAATAGGGATACTGCCTGACAGGAAACCACTGTTAAGGCTAAAAATGCCAGACAACCAGTTTACATTGTGTTGTTGTTCAATAATTGGTTGTCAGAAACAGGGCAAAAGATAAAACTAATTGCAAAATAGCACAAAACCTGTCAAATTATCAATTCAAAATCTTGAGAAGTTTATTCGCGTCTTAAAATGTTAGCTGCTATTGTCGAGGAACAAACTTATACTTCCAGAAAGCCTCATTGAGTAAATAATGATTGATGTTAGTAATCTAACGAAAGTAAGTTTCGTTTTATTAAATACTGTATTAAAACTACTTGTTCCGCTCTATTTCAACCAGGAACTGAATGTTAAGAAACTAACGGTATCGTCAGACAAAGACAAGTATGGAATTCATCTTAAGGCTGAACCAGACAATCAAACTCTTGGTCGTAGACTCAAAGGGGCATTTAAACAGGTTTCCCAAGCCGTTAAAGGTGAGTTGTAAACGCTAGAAAATACAGTCCTAGCTGGATTGACTCATTCAATAAGAGAACACGGTGTTCCATGGTCATTGTTGAAAACTTATTGAATGGGAGCGATGTCCGAACAGGAAAGTATTTGAGTGAGGTTTTCTTATTGACGGAGCGACGAAGAAGCGAGCGCAAATGCTTTCCGTCAGACCAAGCTAACGAGATTAATAATGAATTTATTATATGGTTTTTGGTCGACTTTCTTTTCCATGTGTAACTGGGTTTTCGACGTTGGGTGATGCTGTTTGCCTCATCTCTTAAATCAGGAAACCCAGTAAATGACGTGATTTCCTATTAATACGTGCAATAAATGTGCTTAAAACTCAGATATTTGCGTAGCTGGACATATTCTGTTTGCTTAACGTTGGCGACAAACTTTGATATTGCAATCCATTTCCACCCCCTAGTTCTAATCCTTAGTCCTAATAATTATAACACGTCAAGTGTTTTAATTAAAGGATCCAAAGATTGTCAAGTAAATTCACAATTTGAAACAAGTACTTGAAGAAATATCCAATCTATTTAAGAACCATAAAGAAGATGACGACAAAAATGGCACCCACGTAAACGTGGATTTATCACAGAGATTTATGGCGGCGGCGATTTGGGATCCTTAGATCGCAATACTGATCATTTTTTCAAATTTAAAAGAATCACTCCATTGGCCATTGAAAATCACGAAACATTTACGTCGGTCTAGGGAAAATGTACATCGAGGAGATGTAAGACGAACGGCTGGAAGGCTTTACTATAAACAAAACATAATTCTTTTTTTTAATTTTGAATGCTTTGTCTTATGCCAAAATCTCTGGGCGTGCAACTGTGACAGCAGTTATAAAAGGTTATAAAAGTTAATGCTAGGTTTTGGTGAATAAATTCATCGTACGCAGACGAACTTGACACTATGAAAATACTGTGAAAAGCATTAAAACAGTTTTTTTTATAGTAGTTTCCTTGAAAATGATGCGTCAAAAATACGAAGGCAGCCATCTTAATAATTTGTTGTCTCATAGACAGTTGGTAATATTTTCTTTTTACAGTTAAGTTGTAGAGTTGACTTCTGTCTTTAAAATAACATCTGGCCAGCTACTGCCAAATGCTTTCATACTTGACATGGTTAACTACGAAGGCCAGTTGTTGGTGTAGACTTATGTAGTCATATCTGCTTGGTCCGAGTCAGTGACAATGCTGGGGAGGATTTAGGCGGAGACACCCTGGACGCCCCCTTTTTTGATTAGTTAACATGTGACTTTTTGCTTGGTTACAAAACACAAGCATTAAACATGTCGACCACCAAAAAGATTAATGACTATTTTCTAAGTGAATTGGAGCAAATAGCGAAGAAAAGAAAGGATGAGTAGAAGAAACTCAGATTCAAAAACACTGAAAACGACAACAGCATAAAGATTCAACTAAAACGCCGCTTAGCATGAATTTGTAAAAAAATGTTGCGCCCCCCCCCTTTTCTCAAAATTCTGGATCCGCTTCTGCAGTGTAGAGAAAAGTCGACCGTAATAGAAAGATTTTTCCAACCCGCAAAGGAAAATAAAAGGAAACAATTTTGATCAGCTAAAATAATGCAAACGTAATATCTGTCGTTTTCCTAATGCGAAAATAAACCTAACATGGACAAACTTTATATTAGAAAAGATTTTAGGACTTAACTCCGCTAACTGGAGAAATGGAAATGGATTTTAATATTAGTGCGAGTCCCTAATGGTAAGCAACCCGGATATGTCCAGTTATACGCGAATATCTACGTTTTTGGAACATTTATTGAAGGTATTATTCACGGAACCTGCCAGCGTCGTATCCAGAAACTTCTCTGTTACCAGCCCGGCCACAAACCCCCAGAAACTTTATTAAAGCTTGATTTCCAATAGCAATGAGATGTGCTTCACTGCGTGAACGAACAATTATCAATATACTACTTATGTTAAGAGTAAGTTCGCTTTAAGTACTTCAGTAAAGTTTTACAAATCGACTCGGTGTATCAGAGATTGTAACATCATCCACAAAAATAAACAAGGAGAAGCATTCGACAATATATGGCGTCTGTCACAATAACTACATAAACGTTTAGTGAAGACTTCGTGTCAGGTTTGGTTTGAATAGCGGTCAGGAGTTATTAGGGTACGAGATATTGATTTGATAGATGTTCCATAGTCTTGGCTATTGATTTTCCGGGCGGAAAGCGTAATCGTAATAAAAAGATCAGAGCCCAGCTCAGAATTCTAAAGTGTATCGCCATAATGTTTCTTACCTTTGACGTTTCTTATCTTTCTTACCTTTGACGTTTCTTACCTTTGACGTTTCTTACCTTTGACGTTTCTTACCTTTGACGTTTCTTACCTTTCTTACCTTTAAATCGTTTCTTACCTTTCTTACCTTTAAATCGTTTGTTACCTTTGACGGGTAAGAAACGAGCAACCACTTCATTTCCTACTTCCAGTATCCAGGCCCATACTCGCCAGACTAATCACGCCATTTCTCCCAACGATTTTGCCATTATTTCTACCTGCAGGTCTTCCTCTAACTTTGAACTCCTCATTCGTGAGAGTTTATTTATTTCCAAATACAAACCGTCTCTCAACGAAAATATCTCTTCCACACCACTTTCTCTATTCTGATGCTTTCCTCTTCCGTATGCATGTCACTTCCTGTCACGTCTCCCAGTTTTTCTATTGGTTAGCCGTCTAATTATTCCAATATGTACAGTGGTGCTCAAAAGTCTGAGTCCAGTAGATTTTTTTTCCCAATTTACTATAAATAATGTCTAATGGAATGTGAAATATATTTATTATTTTACCCTATGCGCATTGACATCAGTTTTTACCACCCACAATCATTTTGTTCAATTTTAATGGTATTTAATGTCTATTGTAACCTACAACAAGTCTCTACGTCCTGTATCTGGAACAAAGATGGCAAAAGAACTAAGTGAAGGGATAAGAGGCCAAATAATCGCACTGAGCAATGAGGGGTATTCATAGCACACAATTGCTGCAAAGATAAAGGTCTCAAAGGGTGCTGTTCAGCGAACGTTGCAAAGGTTTCGGGAAACTGGAAAATATTCTACCAAACCAAGATCTGGCAGGCCAAGGGTAACCACGTTAAGGGAAGATCAATACATGAAGACAACCTCCTTACGCAACAGAAGAGCAATGACTGGGAACATTCAATCTGTAATTAATGCGACTCGAAAAAAAGCATTAAGCAGACAAACAGTGCAAAGAAGACTTGCTAAATGCGGTCTACACGGAAGAGTAGCAGTTTCAAAACCACTGCTAAGACCTCAAAACAAACGGAAGCGCTGGTTATGGGCTAAGACATATCGCAATTATACCAAGGAAGATTGGCAAAATGTGCTGTTTGTTGATGAATCTAAATTTGAGATATACGGAAATAATCGGAGAACCTACGTCAGACGTAGAAAGAATGAAAGATTTCTAAATTCTTGCCTTAAATCAACAGTGAAGCATGGTGGAGGAAGCATTCAGGTTTGGGGTTGCTTCAGCTATAATGGTGTTGGTGATCTTTACAGGATTAAAGACACTCTCACGAAACATAAGTATCATTCCATCCTTCAAAGACATGCCATACCATCTGGCATGAAGTTATGTGGACGTGGTTTTGTCTTGCAACAAGATAATGATCCAAAACACGCATCTCATCTGTGTAAAAATTATTTAAAAAAGAAGGAACAAAATGGTGATCTGGTGATTATGGATTTTCCACCTCAATCTCCTGATTTAAATCCAATTGAGCATTTATGGGAGCATTTGAAGCGGGAGAAAGTAAAACATAATCCCACAAGTCTGAACAACCTATGGGACGTACTTAATGAATGGTGGAAAAATCTTCAAACAGAAGTAACCAGAAAACTTGTACACTCTATGCCAAGCAGGGTTAAAGCAGTGTTAAAAGCAAAAGGTGGACACACAAAATATTAACAGACAATGATGTTCACTTGTTGTTAAACATAATCCTTTCCAATCTGATTTGCATGCTGCTTTTATGCACATGCAATATTGCGTGAAAAAATAATGTATAGTGGGAAAATATAAGGTAAATAAAATAAAAGCCCAAACCGAATTGACTGGACTCAGACTTTTGAGCACCACTGTAATTATAGATTCATATATATAGTTTTTTTCTCATCCCTGTAAACCTACACTCTGAAGATGTTGCACGCGGCAACGAAACGTCAGTAAACATGTTATAAAACTTTTTAACTTGCCTATTTCAGTATGGCGATACACTTTAGATGTTCCATACCCAAACCTTTCCATCGTGTGTTCCATAAGTACCCATAAAGACCAGCAAAAATTCTACTTAAATGTTATTTTTTGGTGGATTTTGAAGGAAAGAAACTCGATAAAAGTCTCTTCCGTTCGAAAAACGAAACGTAAGATGACGTGTGGGAAAGCAGAAAAGCACAGCTGTGTCAGCTGGGGGCGAATCTATGAGTAAAGCGATCCAGCCAATGGAAGACAAGAGTTGACAGACGTTTTATAGAGCACATTTTCCTCATAAGAAATGTATTGTCGTAAAAGACGTGGAATCATTGATCTAGGAAAACATAAGCATAGCTATTACGTTCGAAAAAAGTTTCAGCTTCAACCCGCGTTTCCATGGTAACAACAGTAATTAACAGCCAACTTACAATTTCCGTTTGGTTATGTTAGCGAAAAATTGATTCATTGACTTTTCTTTTAAGTTGATAGGAAAATTACTCTTATCTTAAAGTTCCTTTTTTGACGATATTTCAACTTATCATTGAGAAAATTTTCAAGGAACTGATGGTACAGTATACAGCGGAAAATACTGAAGGATTCATTCGATGAAAACTTAAAAGTGCGAGTTTTTATGAATGGATTGTTACATTAACAAAACTTTTCAAAATTTAATTTAAAACGGAATTTTCGAGGTTTTTACCTCAATTACTACAGCTGCCATGGAAACGACGAGAGTCCTTTGCGTTACCTCGACAGTTTAAACTCCCATCATCACTTTCCTTCTCTTCCACCTTAATTCTGAAGAAAGCTGAGGTGCGAAAAACTGACAAACCAGTATTCAGCTATCGAAGCCCTATCAAATCAGACATTTCTACAATTCCAGGGGTGCTCGTTGACGCATTCAAGTGTTCGAGATGCGCCCAAAATCTGTTTTTAATGTTCCTCCAGGATTTACTGAGGGCTCATTAAGACCCGGCACAAGAAAAGACCTAGTTATGCCGCTGAAAAGTTGTCAAAATAGAATTAAAAATAGAGACCTGATATTTAAAATACGTACTGACGGATAAAGAAACTAATCTTACACACATGGGGCGCACTATATAAGACGCAAAGCTGAGAACCGTTAGAATTGACCCATTGGTAAATGTCATTTGTTATGACGGTCTCCTTGTTTATGGTTTTGACCATTTGATTAAACGTTTAACCATTTGATTGAAAACTGCAAAGATTCGAAAATTTTAATTTACCGTAGATATGTTGTCGACATTTTCTGTTTATTTGACAACGAACACGACGCAATGTTATTCTTCAATTACATCAACGCTCAACATCCCAACATAAAATTCACTCACGAAAAACAATTAAATGGTGAACTCCCCTTCCTTGATGTTTCAGTGGTTAATTCGTCCAACGTTTGTGCCTTCTGTCTTTCACAAAAAAAACCTATACTGGACTTTTAACAAATTTTTTCAGTTTTTCGCCGTTAAACTACAAAACAGGCCTAATTCGCACTCTCGTTGACAGGACATTCAAAATTAACAACACCAACACCGGCTTTAACAAAGATCTCAACGAAATGTAAGAAATTTTCAAACGTAATTGTCTTCCTTCTCACTTTATTGACAAAATCATTAAACAATATTTAAATACACCCAGACAAAATACGGAAAACACCAATATGCACTATCTTAAACTCCTCTACATTGGTAAGTATTCCAGACTTACCCAAATCAACATAAGACAATTTTGGAAACGTTTCTGTAAGGACTTTAGTATCAAACTAGTGTTCTCTACTTTCAAAATCAAAACCTTCTTCAGTTTCAAAGAGTCGATTCCCACAGCTCTAAAATCATTCGTAGTTTATGAATTTACTTGTGCGGGATGTAATTCCCTCTACATTGGTGAAACCTCTCGCGATTTCTCAACACGGGTTAAAGAGCACACCTTAACTTATCGAAATTCTCACGTCTTTAAACACCTCAATAACTCTACCAATTGTAAAAACCACTACGCCCCAAACTTCTTTAAAATTTTAGATTCGGCCAAAATCACTTACACACTCAAATTGAAAGAAGCTATTTACATCCAAAATAGAATTAAACACACAAATTCAACACATCAACACCTTCCTCTGTTTACAATTATTGTTTGATACCGTCTCTTTTAGTCTTCACACAACATATTGTCATTGTAATTAATCATCTTAACTTATCGTCACTGTAATTGATTAATATATTCATCCTGTAATTCCCATTTAAAGCCTTACAAACATCACTCTATAAACTGAAGATGGCATACGTCTTGCGGAAACATGTCTTTAAAAAGTATTCTCGTGTTTTTGAAATTTATAACTGTCCTTTTGCTAACAAGAAGTTTTGGAAACATACATAAATAATAATGTGAAGTGCTTGTTCACTGTAGAACTCACCGACTTTCAATTAAATGAGTATGTAAAGAAAGGCGAGATATCTGTAGCTGGACACAAACTATCTGGAAATGATCTAAAGG
Source organism: Heliopora coerulea (assembly GCA_030142905.1). Lineage (NCBI taxonomy): Eukaryota > Metazoa > Cnidaria > Anthozoa > Scleralcyonacea > Helioporidae > Heliopora > Heliopora coerulea. The sequence goes on from JASJOG010000016.1 coordinate 2,080,781, forward strand.
TATGGTGTTCAGTTTTAGTTCTGATTCAAACTGATTACACATAAAAACACAACAGTGCTTACATCTATGTTTTTATTTTAAGCTGATTTATGCTTTTGACCAAAGTAAGAATACCAACTCAAATTATGAAGCTCATTCAGACAACGACGTAAGTCTTTATACGTTCACTGAGATTATCGTCATTAAATTCACACAGACAAAAAAATATCCAAAATTCAAATTTTGAATCTCGTTCTTTGTTTAGGTTCTAATTCTATTAGATGTTACACCTGATCAGTCAATGTTGGATGAAGGTGTTGCTAGAGAAGTAGTTAATCGAATCCAAAGATTGCGTAAAAAGGTTTGAATTTCTTGTTGCTTTTTCAGAAACATGACATCTTTTTTGAAATCATTAATATGTATGTTTTATCATGTAAATCCGTTCTTGTCCCTCTTTGATACAGGCTGGCTTACAACCGACCGATGACATAACAATAGTTTATGACGTTGAGCCATTGAAAGACAACACGAAAGCTGCTTACCTACAGTCTGTTGTAAAGAACTATCATGAATATATTTCAGAGGCAACAAAACAGCCGTTAAAATCATCGGACAATCTTGTTAATCTCCCGGAGATTATTCATGAACAAATGGAGGTAATATAGCCTTCATTTCTTACTGAGGTTTCAAGCAGTAAAACACCATACCTATTCAACGAAGGTCAGATTATCTTCCTAGTGCACTTTATCTTACCTGGTTTTCACTCAACTACCAAACAGTTAAGCTTATAAAGCTATTTGAGACTAACATTCACCGACGACGGTCTGGATATTACTTTCTCAAATTCGTTAATAATATGGGTATATCATTCAATCAGACGCGCTGAATGGCACCACGTGAGCAAACTTGAGATACCATGGAAGTACTAGACAGGGGACTTGAACTGTTTTTTCCACTCCTTAGACTGGAAATAATAGTTCAAGTCCTTGGACTTATAATATAATTTCGCTCAATCGGTTTATTAATCCACACACTCATTACTAATACGCTAATTCATTGTGCCAATGCACTAATTGATTCTGAGAAGTCATTCAAATGCCTCCAATTGGGACTTGACCGGGTTTTGAAGTACGAGGAATTCGTTCCAAACCTCGGCTTCGCCTCGGACTAGAACGAATTCCTCGTACTTCAAAACCCGGTCAAGTCCTTATTGTCGGCCGTTAGATATTACGTAGAGCTTCAGGTCACAAAAACTAGTCATTGTTTTGTTATTTTTGTACATTTACTGTTTTTGCGACAGAGGTACCAGGCGGAAATCGCAGACGGAGAAGAAATAATAAGCCGACTCGTCGGCCAGACGAGTCGGCTTCTTCACACACGAATCTCAGAGCACTTGGGCATTTCTGCCCTTACTGGCAAAAAACGAGTCAATCCTCCTCCGACTAGCATCCTGTCACATCATTGTGACACTGGACACCCTGTCTCGCCTGATGACTTCACTATCTTGTCTTCTTCTTCTTTCAACTCTGAACTTCTCGTCAGAGAAAGTCTGCTTATCCGCAAACTCAATCCATCGCTTAATGCTAACATGGGCTCTTTTCCACTTTCTTTATTTTAAGACCTTTCGTTTCTCGACCCTTCCATTACATCTCAGTCTGCTGTTTCCTTGTGCCCTTCCCACTTCCGCTCCTACGCCAATATCTCGTTTACTTATCATGTAACATACCATTATATATCATCACCTTGTAATATAGTTTTTCATTCATTCTCTGGGGATGTTGCGTGTAGCAACGAAACGTTAGAATTACATTTTAAACCTCTAATATGCCTATTTTGCGTGTTTTTTGCTGGGCTTTATTATTTCTTCTCCGTCTACTGTTTTTGCAGTTTTTAGTTAATATGTCTGTTAATTGAATGGCACCCTCCATGCTCTTTATCTTCATTTCTCAAACTCATTAATAATTCACGAAGAAAAAACAAAAGAAATACATAATTAATCAGTATTTAGAAATCGGAGGAAGATTACAGCTGAATTTTTCCAACTTTCGGCTGGATTTTTGCCTAAAATACTAGTTCGTTTGAGAAGTAATTTCAAACACTTGTTTAGTGTTCTTCCTCCGATTTCTAGATATCTCGAAACTCGTTAAAAAAACTCGGCTTCGCCTCGTTTTTCAACTCGTTTCTCGGTATCTAGAAATCGGAGGAAGAACACCAACTCGTACTTGAAATATTACTTCCAGCACTAAAATTGCTACACCATTTTATTAAAGCAACTAAGTAAATAATGTTTATTGCTCATGGAAGCATGCATCCTTATAATAATTAAATTAATAATAAGTAAATTATTATTTAACTTTAATTTCATATTTTAATTTTAAAAATTTATAAAAAAATGATATTTCATATATATCTATATCTATATATATATATATATAGATATATAAAAATTGTTTGAAGATCGTCTACTGGCGTGAAACTATTGGTAACAGCATTAATCTTTCGTTCTACTTTATTATCTTGCTTTATCGAATAAGATATCGAGCACTGTCAGAGTTGTTAATAACTTTTTCATATATATGTATGTATATATATATATATATATATACATACATACATATATATATATATATATATATATATATATATATATACATACATATATATATATATACATACATATATATATATATATATATATATACATACATACATATATATATATATATATATATATATATATATATACATAGTCTATTAAGTTATAGCTTTGAGCAACTGTCGTTACACTGTGTTTCACGCTTACGCGATCATCAGACGACTAATTACATTTAACTACGTAGTCCCTTTTATGCTCTTCGGGGCGCGGTGGCGTCATCCTTCAGGAATTAGAGGAATTTGGTGGCGTCATCCTTCAGGAATTAGGGGAATTTGTTAATTGTCCGGCGGTGTGTCTTTATAGTTGCGGAGGAGGAATTTGTTGATGTGACGGCAATTCGACAGCAGTTCGTTTCTTTTGTTTAGGAGTGGGATATTTTGGAAAATTATGTGATACTTCTCGGTGAGGCAAAGGTTGCATCGCTGGGATCCATTTCGGAAGGTTGGAGCTTTGTCGAGGATGGACCATCGTATGTTGGTGTTGTGAAGGTTACTGTCGCGTAGATTCCAAACGTATTTCGAGAGTTCTGTGGAGTTTGCCTTGCTGCGGTGTTTCAGGGAGTTTCGGTGTTTGTACAGTCTATCTTTGAAAGTGAGCTCGGTTAGTCCTATGTAGTTTACGGATTCGCTGGTCTTGTCGTTGGTGATTTCTGCTCTGTAGATGATGCTTTCGCTCAGGCACTTTCCTTGGAGCGGGCATGATTCTTTCTCCCTGCAGTTGCATTTTGGTGCGTTGTTTTCTGGTTCGGGGTGAAGATGTAAATTTAAATACACTTCGTCTTTATACATTTCGGGACATGGTGACTATATACGTATATGTATATGTAAATATGTATATGTATGTGTATATGTGGACAAACGCTGGTCAAGAAGCTACACGACCTTTTCCTTACAATCTAGAGGGTAGGTAGTGTACCTCAGGACTTCAAGGATGCCTCGATCAAACATCTCTTTCAAAACAAAGGGATACGTAATGTGTGTGATAACTATCATGGTATAACACTCCTTTCTATCGCTGGCAAAATCGTAGCAAGGGTCATATTGAACAGAATCATCAAACATCTTGTCGACGACATACACCTGGAATCTCAGTGTGGTTTTCGATCAGGTCGTGGTACCAATGACATGATCTTTTCACTACGTCAGGTTGCCGAGAAGGTTTGTGAGAAAAATCAGGAGTTGTATAAGGTGTTTGTTGACCTTACTAAGGCCTTCGACACCGTTGATCGCCAGGCTTTGTGGAAAGTGTTGAAGAAACTCGGCATACCCGACAAAATGCTTAACATCATCATCTCATTCCATGAGGGGATGAAAGCTAGTGTTCTGGCAGATGAGAAACTCTCAGGTTCCTTTGATGTCACAAATGGCACTAAATAAGGTTGTGTCATTGCTCCTGTTCTTTTTTTACTATTCTTTTCAATTATGCTGCAGTACTCCTTTAGTGATATCGATCATAGTGTCAAATTTCAATTTCGAGCAAGTGGTGGATTGTTCAATCATCAACGCTTCCAAGCCAAAACGCGTCCGCGAACTAGAATCATTCGTGATCTCCTCTTTGCAGGTGATGCTGCACTTGTGGCGACATCACTAGAAGAGGCGCAGGAACTCGTAGATCGCTTTTCTGACGCTTGCAAGGCCTTCGGGCTAATGATCAGCATCAAGAAAACGGAAGTCATTCACCAGCCACCCCTACTCCGAAGCAAATAAGAGGTGTGAGACAACAACCACCACCTGTTCACCAATGTCCTTCTACCCATATTAAAGTTGATGGGAAGAACCTCAACTATGTGAGATCCTTCACCTATCTGGGAAGCAAAGTGAACTACAATGCATCTCTTGACGATGTAATAATCAACCGCATAGCCAAAGCAACGACTGCTTTTGGTAAACTACGTCATCGTCTCTGGAATGAAAGGGGCATAAAACTAGACACTAAAATCCAGGTTTACAAGGCCGTAGTATTGCCAACTCTCTTGTATGGATCTGAGTCCTGGACCCCGTACAGGACACACATAAATCAGCTCGATACCTTCCATAAAGGCTGTCTTCGGACAATCTGTGGCTACATTCCGGAAGACAAAATTTCTAACGTTGACCTTTTCACTAAGTGCATAATTGGAGGCACTGAGACCTTTCTGATGCAGTCGCAATTACGTTGGGCTGGCCACGTAATTAGAATGAGTGATGACCGTATACCTAACGTCCTCATGTATAGCCAGCTCGATTCAGGTAAGAGGGACGTCGGTCGGCCCTGGCTCAGGTACAAAGACAAGCTCAAAAGTAACCTTACTGCTGTCAATGTCCCGCTTAGTACCTTTGAACAAGTGGCTCTAGACCGCAAGGATGGAGAGGCAGATGTTATGATGGAATTCGAAATTTCGAAGCCAGTCGTCTTGAGCGACTGCAACAAGCAAGGGCAAGGACAAAAGCAGCATTGGCAATGCCTACAACATCTTCCCGAAATCTCGTCTCTTGCTCGTTTTGTGGACTCTTATGCAAGTCTCTTGCAGGACTTAAATGCCATCTCAGACACAAACACTCAAACTGAACTTAGTTGTTGGATCCTCATACGTCAAAATTGACGGGAGAGTCCATGATGTATATGTATTTGCATATGTACATACACGCAAAGTTATATATAATATATATTACATTTATATACATTATATATATATATATATATATATATATATATATATATATATTATATAGTATATATTATATATAGTATATATAAAGTTAAGAGTCAAATATATCTTCAAAACGAACTTGTTGAAATAAAAACATAGGTTTCGGAAACCATCCCCTTCGTCAGCAATATATGTGTGTGCGTGTGTATTACATTTATGTAGTTAAATATTTTAATGACCCTCGGTAACTATATATCCAGGCTTTCAGCGCTCATGTAAATCATTCTTTGATGATGTTGTGATGTAACAACAAACCGTTAGAATACTATTAAATATTAAGATTTTACTTTTCTCTCAATGGCTTTCTTAAAGATATTATGCTGGACTTTAATATTCCTAATTAGATTACTCTCAAAGACCATTAATGGCACTCGTTCTACTGAATCGAGCTATTTTATAGTCTTTAAGAAGCTCATTCGTGGATGTTATCTCCAAATTGCACTCGAAACTAAGTTATTATCTATATTAACAGAAAAACTAACTTTACTTACGATTTGATATTGCTAGTTAAAAGGTAGTCAGCTGAAATTGTGGATAATGCGTGGTCACGAAGCGTCTGGTGGACCTACTCCAATATGTAGTTTTGTGAATGTGAAACTCGACGGTCTGAAACCAGGAACTGGTGTTACCGGAACCATGGGAACTGTCCTTTTAGAAAATCCTAAAGGGGAACATCTTATTTCGTTTGAAGAGTTAATTAATCAGGTATGCAGATGGGTACACCTTCTGCCCTTTATTAACTGAAACACAACTTTCATTTCAGTGATAGTGTCTCAGATATCGAAGACATGTCTTTATTTACAAAATGTACGTTATGGTGGTTTTTTGCTTTTACAACGAGAGTTAAATATATTTGTAAGCCAATAATGTCAAGGAAATAGATTCACTGTGCTAATGCCGAGGTCCCGGAGTATCACGCTAGGTGCACACCTAGGGGAAAAACGGGCAAAATTGCACGTAATTTGAAACTGTAATCTGAACCTCCCATCGTAACGCAGCACCCCCTTAACATCTGACACAATGATTCAAGATAATCATTGAGGTGGTGTTCTATCAAGTTTATCTAGGCTTGCACTGGTGTAACGGTTGCACCATGCCCCAGCCTCACGCAAATGGCCTGAGTAGGGAGCAATCAAGCTTTCTATATAATTTTCAAATCACTCGAGGCAATTTTGAAGTGGGTTTTAGTCCAAGTCTTTTTTTCCATCTTCATTTTGTTTTCTCTATCAGTAGATATTTGGAATAAATAAATAAACAATTAGGCAGTAGATGCGTTCGGTTAACTGCCATAAAACGAGAGGGTGAAGACAGTTCAAACATTAGTTGCACCTTCATAATCATTTGTTTGTTGCTTGTCAGTTAGCCGAGTTTCCACACCATGCTTCTATTTACTATCGTGTCGGTCGTACGTCAAACAAAAGAAAAAAAACTGATCACTGATCGTAGCCAATCAAGCCAAGCGAATATGACAACAGAGATTACTATGAGAGGACAAGGTGATAACCCAAACATGCCATCATCAGTACTTTATTGGTCATTTTTAGCCGGTGAGATACGCGAATTATAATTGAACAGTGGGATTTTAAAAAGTGAGTTGTGTTTGGCAGCATGTGTTTTCGAAAGAGCTAGCGAAAAGTGATGGGAAACGGGCAAACTTTTATGAAATGTGGCGATAAAACATTTGAAGAAATATTGATGATGTTTGGTCTTTAACTGCCGTCGTTTTCACGGTCAGTAAAAAGATTGATTGAAATAGGACCAGTTATTCAATTTAAGTATAAGCTTAGATCAGTTTAAAGGGATGATTACATGGGAAAATTTCAGCCCGGCAGACCGAGTTGAAAAAAGGTCCCGATTACATCAAATATTTCATCCCGGGCTGAAACTGAAATCGGAAGTGAGCCCAGGCAGGAATTTGTCGGTAGCCTTTGTTGTTTTGGCAATTTGCATCTTCCCACGTCTGTGAATTATCTTTTCAGCCCGAGCTGAAATTTTGTCGTGCGATTACATGGGATTTTTCAGCCCGGGTAGCTCAAACCAGGCTGAAACTTTCTTAATGTAATCGCGAGCTCCATTTTTTAAGTATTTTATCGGAAGGCCGGGCTGAAATCTCAGCTCGGTTAACTGGACTGGAATTAAATTCTCCGTGTAATTATCACGTAAGAAAGACACAACTACTACAAAACATGTCAATTGAGTAATTTGGCTTCAACAGTTTCTAGAACAATAAGAGGAGATGGCTTGATATCACTAAAACACAACATCAGATACTTTTTGAATATTCACGAATTATCATAAAAACAAATATTTGGAATAGTCAGCTGTACCAGAATTCTGATTGTCCATCAAATGTTTGACAATAGTTACGCGTTTGTTCTTGTGTTCACCAATGGATTGATGTTGAAACATCGTCAGTGTTTCTGAATATGTTTTTATCACTAAATTTTTTTATTCTCAGTTCACCTACGGGGCGTGGTTGATTCTCCTGTACGCAAAAACTGAAATCTAAAATCGTTTCCCCAAATGATGACCTGGATACATTCCCCTGCCGGTGGTTTTCCTATTCCGACGGACTTTTCCTTGTGAACACGAAGGAACGAAGATTATAAATTAATTAAAGAATCTACCTATTGGCTTGCTTTCAGAAATACCAGTAAAGTTTCCCAAATATCAGACTTAGTGGGGGATGTCCTACCTAAAACTGCACTGCAGTGAAGACGTGTGAACTCGAATCGAAAATTTGAGCGTGAAAATTAAACAGTCAAGTCAAAGTTTGAAAATTATAATTGTATATTTGTTGATCGAAGTCTTGTTCTTGACACAGGTCCAGGTTGTGTTTGGTCTGTATGGAAAAAAGATTGGCCTGTCATTGCAGCCGCAAGGCAAAGAAGGTAAGGATTAGCATTGTCATAACCTTAATAAGAGTCGGTTCCCCTTATTAGGTCAGCTAAATACAACTACCAGATCACTTTGCGATTTTTCCCAAAGTGATTGGAAAAACAATTACTAAGGTTAACATTACAAACAAGATTTCGAAAGGCATTCTGGTAGTTGTATTCAGCAGATGTATAAGGGGAACTGGCCATTAAGCAGCTTGTGTTAAGCAGATGTAATGTCGCAATATCACACCTTTTGCTGTTCATCACCCGAAAATATAATATCATTAACGCCAACCTCAAACTCGTTAACGCAAAACGACATTCATTTTATTCAATCTACATTAATTAACGCTTCTGTCGCATTCAATTACCATTTTTGCATAGAAAGTGACATTCATTAGCGTAGATACGCAACCATTTGTATCAAGGGGCATTTTATTGCGGCAACAGACGACCATTAACACCATTCTACTATACTTTAGGGATAATAAAATTTCAATTAGGTAAGATATTTCTCCGGTCTGTTGGAGGGTCGAATTAAATTTATATGGAATCCCGAAATGTATAAAAGATAATGGAATAAAACTATCATAATTCGTACATAAACTGATTTCGGTTAGACCGTTCGAACGTCTTTTACTTCGCCAATATGTCCATGATTGTTTTGCCATTTTTCGCTCAGCCGACCACGTTCTATGTGTTTGGCTGGAACCTTTGAAGACTGTCTTAACTCACAACAGTAAAATATTTTTTCTATTCTAGTTTCTATTCTATAATAGTTCTATTCTACCTTTCTTGAACGTCTTAATTGGCCGCACACACGGCTTTCAATCTCTGTTTATCGCAAGCCCACGTTCACCGGTTTGTTTATAAATTTGGATAGTTCAATTCCCTTACCTTTTAAACGTGGTTTTGTCTGCATTTTCACTGAATTGATATTATGAAATGTTATTATCATACCTCCATTTTCCTGACAAGTATAATTTCAAGCTGTTAACCAACTTTAGTTCACAGCACTTTGCTAACATATATCAACTTTTACATCTTGGACAAAACATATTTTGCAATCAAACCTTACAGTACACGGCAGTACTGGACTGCACGAAAGCATTGATCGCGTAGCTTTATTTAGCCGCAAAACAAGTTTGTTTTGGGGGTTTTTTTAAATTTTTTGGGGGGTTTTTTGGGTCTTTTTTTTGGGGTTTTTTTCGAGACCTGAAAGTTGATGTGTGTTAACAAAGTGCTTCAAGCTGAAATACATGTTAAGATTCCATTTTGCCCCTGCAATAGACTGGGCAACTGTCTTCAGTGGCATAATTCAGTGTTACAAGTTAAGACAGTTCTGAATGGGCTTAGCAGAGCAGAACATGGTAGAGCATTTTACATAGCAAAACATTCATCGAAATGTTGGTGAAATAAACGAGGTTCGAAATGTCTAACCGAATTCAGTTAAGTACGAATTATGATAGTTTTATGCCAGTAGCTTTTATACATTTCTGGATTCCATACAACCTTTAATCGACCCTGCAATTGACCGGAGAAATATGTTGAGTAATTAAAATTTTGTTCTCTCTAATGTATTATAGAATGGTGTTAATGGTTTCTTCTGTTGTCGCTATAGAATGCCCTTTGATGCAAATGGTTGCGTATCTACGCTAATGAATGTTACTTTCTAAGCAATATGTTAATTGAAAGTGACAGAAGCGTTAATGAATGTCGATTGAATAAAATGAGTGTATTTTTGCGTTAACGAGTTTAAGGTTGGCATAGATGATAGTATATTTTCTGGTAATAAACCGCAAAAGGTGTAATACCATGACATGAGGGAAATTAGTGATTAAATGTCTCCGAAAGCCGAGAGAAGTCTGGAAAGTGCCGAGGGGGTTAGCTTGAGGGACTTTCACAAACCTCCCGAGGCTTGAGAATATCACAGTCTTCTGCATATATTCTGCTGTTATTCTTATTCTATTTTCGTAAGCCATTCATTAAATCTCTTATATATTACGATTGTGGTTGTTGTCATTGTTTTTAAAGTTGGAGTTTGTGTTATTGTTATTATTATTGTTATTAATTATTGTTCGAGTTAGTGTTATTGTTATTATTATTGCTGGAGTTGGTGTTATTGTAATTATTATTGTTATTATTATTGCTCGAGTTATTGTTATTGTTATTATTATTATTATTGGAGTTAGTGTTATTGTTATTACAATCAAATTTCAAATTAGCTAGCTAAAACAAAGTACCTTAGCTTGTTGCAAAGTTTTGATTATAGTCCATTTTTATTGTCACTGCATGTTGTCATTGTTGTAATTCGTATTATTCTAGAATTAAACTCAATGGAACCATCAAAACTTCGTGGAATAACAATCTACGCTTTCCCAAAGTAATCAAGTCCCTGTTGACTGCAGCAGATTCTGGAAAACTCTTTATTTTTCCGTATTCAAACAATAAAGCTATTTAAATCTCTATTCGTTCTTTTTTGTTTTTTCCTCTATCTTTTCAAATAACCTGTCCATTCATGAATGCACATCTTTTCAACCTTACAGCGAAGGTATTTTACTTTTATAGAAAAAGCTTGGCAGAAGTGGCCGCTTGATTAGGTGGTCAAGTTATTCAGATTGACTAGTATTTAATCACTTAAAGTTAGGCATTAAGACGTTTACACTCCTGCAGACTTTACCACGAATTAAAAATGATTACTTTTTGGAAATTAAGGATTACATTCATCCGATAGTTGTTTGTGGTATTTATAGCAGATAATCGTGAGTGTATTGGTGAGTTGTTTAGGTAGCTTTTATACTGAATACTTTACATGGTTAATTGTGCAGAGTATTGAATGTTTTTCATACGTTTGCTAAAGTTAAAGTTAACAGCGATAACGAACTGAGAATATATCAAAGCACCCAGAAATTCTAAGTGATCGCTTGAAACCAAAGGCTATTTTCACCGACCTGCCGCTGTGGAAACTTGGACCAAAGCATCTTTTCAAACGATGCCTGGACGCAGTTACCACAAAAGCCATTTTTACTTTCAATCGAAAGTTATGTGGATAGTATGCACTCAGAGACCCTAATAACAAAGTACCTAAATAAAAGATGATCAAAATCTTGATGTTCAGGATGGTAAGTGCATGCACTCCTCCTTAATTGTTTGAAGGGGACCGCGGTTCGCTTACCCTTTAGTCCCATAAATGAAAGAGCAGCTCGGAAATTAAGTGAGACATCCCTTTTCAGCCATGTTTTTACTAGCGACATGTACAAAAGCTAACCCCGTGCGCAGGCACACGAAATACTTCATGGTAGGTTAATCCCTTTGTCCTGGGGAAGTACTTGCAAAGAATTCAGTTGACCATTAAGTGCTAACTGCGCTTGCGTACGTCATTATGCTTATGCTCATGTCGCCAGTAAAAACCTGGTTTTAAGCGTTGTTCACACGTTTGTCTTAATCACAATCATGACGACACAAGTAAGCGCAGTCAGCAGTCCACTGTCAAATGAACTCATTGTACTTCCTAAGAACAATGGAGCTTACTAAACACGAAGTATTAGCGGCGTTTGCATATGTCGATATGATTTTATGTCATTTTGACGGTGCGTGAAACACACTCTTATGATTTACGCCACTGAAATGTTAAAATTCCTTAGCCTTTATCAGAATACGGTAAGCGTAGCCTCCGCTATAGTGATACCCTCTTGTGGAACAGTTTGCTATCAGAGACAGGGACCGCGGAGCATTTTTATTTTGGGGGGGCTGACGTCATGGGTGTATTCTTCCACCCACATATTTGAATCTTGAAATGGTTATGTGCCAAATCCAGTCATATTTTTTGAGACAAAACTGTGACGTGTGTTATATTTTCGCTCTTTATCAATGAATGAAGCTATAACGATCGATGACAAGTAAAATACGAATGTTTTCTCTGCAATTACATATCGTACTAGAAATACATTTACGCAACAAACCCTCGCCCACCCTTCCAATACATCTCTCGAGAATCCAAGTAACATTGATAATTTTTCAAAGTTGTCAAAAAGACAAATCGTCCTTACTATAACTGGAAGAGGTAATGCAATAAAGAAAACAATATTTGGCCACAAATATTAACAACCCAAACTGGGAATTATTTTACATTTAAACTGCTTGTCATATTTATGTTTAAAATTTCTATTCTGTTTATTAAAACAAAGCGTTTGGTGAGAATAACCTTTAACGATTTAATAAATGGTGAGAGATCCATTCTGACAATTCTACTGCTTATCAATGGATGTTCATAGCAAGATCCTGTATTAATTGCGATCTTGAGATATTTCAAGTTGTTTTCCAATGAAGCTTTTCACTCGTTTTGCTTTAAAGAAAGATTTTTTTATTAGATAGCGAGCCTTTCTGTCTTAAAATTGGATCATTGTCGAAGGTTACCGGTCGGATATCAGCATCAAGGACAGCTCATGAGTGAAAATTTTTTTTCATATTTTTTGTCTTTAAAACTGATAAATTATATATTATCTCAAAGTTGGTTGAAAATGTCTATTAGAAGTGCTATGAAGAAGATTTATGCAAAGTATTCATCCGGAGGTACAACAATTTGTTGACGAAGATGAAACGAATTACTTAATCTTCATTTAACGAATTACTTAATCTTCGTTTCAAATACTTCTGAGTTACTGGACATCTGAGAAGAGTGAAACTTGGTAATAAACTGTAGGACCTGCTTGCATTTTTGTCAATATAAGTTTGAACATCAGAGGCTATTGGAAATTTACCATTGTTACGGTCTGGATCCAAATAATAAAGCATTATTACGTAGCAAGTGAGAGTCAGACAAAAGCTTATTGACTTTAAATTAGCCACCAATGCAGCCGATCAAACTTCTGGTCAGGAATATATTGGGAGGGCTACAACCCCCTTAGCCCCCCCGGCTCCGCGGTCCCTGAGAGATCAGACATGTAGATAACACAACCGTTTTTAAGAATTTTATAAATAAGTATAATTTTTATTTCTCCCTCTCCCTCTACCTCTACCTCACCCTCTACCTCTCCCTCTCCTGTGAATAAGCCATTCTTTAAGGTATGGACGAATACAAGTCCAGAAATGTTATTTCAAACAGCGAGGAGACCAACCACTTTTTTGTGGTATGAAGACACCTATTCCTTACGGAAATTCGTTGCTCTTATTCTGGATGAAGTTCAAGGAGAGGTGGAAGCCATTATTAACGAAGATAAACATCACAAAATGTATTCATTTAAACTAAAGGACTGTACGATTAAGTACTACCAAACAACAAAAAGAATCATTATTCAAGGCTCTAAAAGCTCTGGTTTAACAACGAAATTATCTGAATTTGTGTGGACAGTGTAAAAGGTGAAGAAACTTCAGATGTCGCCTGGTCCCACGATGCATGTCTTCGAAGCAGTGAAGCGTTCTCTTGTCCAGAGTCAATGGATATGAATTCAACTCCTGCCATTAATCAAGACCTTTCGCCAAATCGATCAAAGTGTGAATGCTCGATTTTAAGAAGGGAATTAAAAAAAGTACAGCAAGACATTATTCTTTTAAAAAAGGTAGTGGACTCGAATTTTGATTCGAGCTTGTTTATGCATATTAACGACCATGAAACAACAACTACACTGCGCGAGGAAAATGAATCGCTTCGCAGAGAGGTCAATATTCTCAAAGCACGGAACACTGAACTGACAAAGGAAATTAAAAATCTTGAGTCCGAAAAGGCAAGCTTGGTTACTTCCTTAAGAATCCTTTAAATGGACTTGAAAGCAAGAGAAGATAACCACGAAGATGGGATTGTGAAATCCAAATTGGAGATGGAAAACCAAGGTATCAACCGAAATGATGATAAGCAAGACGGAAATAATGAACAAACTTGGACTGAAGTTAAACAGAAAAGGCGAATTAATGGAAAGAAAAACAAGGAGAATTTGAAACAAGCCGAAGGTAATGCAGATGATCAACGAGTGAACAAGCGATTCTCGACTGTGGTTATCGGTAATTCAACAATATTCCGACTGCAAGGCTGGCGTATGTCATACAAAAAGAACAAAGTTGTGGTACGGTCTTTTGCAGGATCTAGGATTAATGACTCATATCATTACCTTGTACCAAGTTTAGAAACCAAACCGAATCGTGTAATTCTTCATATCAGGACGAATGATCTCAAGGACGAAGAAGTAAGGAAAGTAGCTGAAAAAATCGTCAAGCTATCAAGAAAGATCTCCTAATGCTCAAGTTTGGATACCGGAATTAACACCACGGAGTGATTCTGAAGAGAACAACAAATTAAGAGATGAAGTAAACAAGCTCTTACAATCTTTCAGTCGTACAATGGATTGGAAGGTAATCTCCCATTCGGATATGACCACAGACTTTAAATTCTCGAGGCATTCATTTAAATGCTAAGGAACAACTGTTCTTGCTAGAAATTTAAAATTTTATATAAATCAGAAAGAGGATTGAGTATCTGTGTGTGAAACTGGGGGAGATATATATCATATTCCTAAGGTTAGTGGCTTCAAATTAGCTTCTCTTAACATTGCTAGTTTAGTATGTCATATTGATGAATGACGTGCATGGGTAGAATTTCAGAACATAGACATTCTTGCAATTAATTAAAGTAGATTAGACTCGACCATTTCTTACGAATATATTGCTCTTAAAGATTATACAACAGTTCGGAAAGACAGAAATTGTAATGGTGGTGGAGTTGCTATCTACATTTGTAATACGATTAATTTTGAAAGAAAATTTGACCCAAACTTTGAAGGGATAGAAGCTGTTTGTGTTGACATAGTCAAGCCAAATTCCAAACCGTTTACTGTTTTATCTTGTTACAGACCTCCTAACGGAGATGGTCAAGAATTTCATGATAGTTTAAAAATTATTACAGCTAAAGCCGATATAGAAGGTCAAGAACTGTTCATCTTGGGTGATTTAAATACTAATCTTCTATCTCCCGAGAGAAATAAAACGAAACGCCTATATGAAGAGTTTGTAGAATTGTATCAATTCAGCCAGTTGATCGCCGAACCTACAAGAATTACAGAATTTACTAGTAGTCAAATTGATTTGATATTAACTAATATGCCAAACCGAGTTGTCTGTAGCGGTATCCTTCCTATAGGAATTAGTGACCATTGCCTGATATATGCCATCAGGAAGATAGCAATCCACCACAAAAAGAATCATAAAATAGTCCAATTTAGAAACTTTAAAAATTTTCAAGCACAAGACTTTAGAGCTGATTTAAGCTCATTGCCTTGGGATGATATTAAATCACATGATAATGTTGACGACATGTGGCGGACTTGGAAAAATTTGTTTCTTGCTGTGATAAATAAACATGCGCCAATTAAAAAGAGAAGAACAAGGAATAAAAAATTTCCATGGCTGAACAATAAGATTAAACAGCAAATGTTTTCACGTGATAAATTGAAAACTTCTGCTGTTGAAACAAATAGCCCAGAATTATGAGCGGAGTATAAACACGCGAAAAATGCATTGAACAATTTAATTAAAAAAACAAAATCGGAGTATTATCTAGATCGTTTTACGAATCTTTCCGGTCAACCTAAGGAAATTTGGAAAACTATAAATGAGGTTATGTCACGTAATGAGAAGATCGAACATATACAGTCTGTAACGATTAAGTCGGGTATTTATACCGATCCAGTTGATATAGTTGAGTTGTTCAATGATCATTTTACAGAAATTGGACCAAATTTAGCAGCTGAACTTCCGACCTCTGAAAAAGTATTTGAGGAATACATAACCCCAGCAACGAGCATGTTCAGCTTTAATGAGGTTTCCACAGCAGATGTTGAAATGCTACTAAGAAACATTAAGACAAACAAAGCAACAGGCCTTGACAAAATTCTTTGCCGTTTAGTTAAGGAAGCGGCACCAGTGATAGCAGCCTCGCTTTGTTACATCTTTAAACATTCTATAAATACGGGGGGTTTTCCCATTGATTGGAAATGTGCTAAGGTTACCCCTATTCATAAGTCTTGTTCTAGAGACAATATGAATAACTACCGACCAATTTCTGTTCTATCACCCATTGCGAAAGTGTTTGAAAGAACTATTTATAACTAGTTATACGACTATCTGCAAACAAATAACTTATTGTCAAAAGTTCAGTCCGGGTTTCGAAAATTTCATTCCATTGCTTCATCTTTGCTGGATGCCACAATGGAATGGCTTACAAATATGGATAGCAGTAAAATAAATTCTGTAGTATTTCTTGACTTATCTAAAGCATTTGACACAGTCGATCACTCTATTCGTTTACGTAAACTGTGTTTATATGGCTTGTCCATATCGACGTTGAAATGGTTTAAATCTTACCTCACTGATCGCTTGCAATGCTGCTTTATAAAGGGAGCTTATCCTCACATAAGAAAATAAAGTGTGGAGTCCCGCAAGGTTCAATCCTCGGGCCGCTGCTCTTTCTAATTTATATAAATGACCTTCCAAATTGTTTACAACACTCAAAACCAAGAATTTATGCGGATGATACTAATATGACAAGTGATATAATTAATAAGTAATATAAAGCAGTGGCTATTACGCAAATTAACTAAGCCTTAACGCTGCAAAATCTGAACATATGTTCATAGGATCGGATGATAACCTCAACAAAATAAAAAATACTTTACAAATTCACATTGACGATCATGTATTAAAGAGTGTTAAAAACACAAAATGTCTCGGAGTAAATCAGTATTGATGAAAAGCTTAACTGGGACGAACAAATTGATCATGTCTCTAAAAATGTTTCGCAAGCAATAGCAGGTCTTAAACATGTACGATAATTTGTATCCAAGAAAGTGGCTCTTGCAATTTTCAACTCTTTAATTCAGCCTCTATTTGATTATTGTGATATCATTTTGGATAACATGTCAGCTGGGCAAGCAAATAGATTACAAAAATTGAAAAACCGCGTTGGCCGTGTTATCGTACAGAAGGGTTATAATATCCGATCCTACGAGATAAGAGAGGAACTGAGTTGGAAAACGCTACATGAAACGAGAAATTAACACAAAGTTATCCTTGTATATAGTAAACAGCTATGTGAAAGAGATTTTAGAATTGTTTTATATAACGAGTGAAAATCCCCGTAAAATCGCGGAATTCAGTGAGAAGCTATCGTATTCTGTTCAAGCTCTTGAGACTATGAACAAACTAGACTCTGTAAAGGGAAATGTTGCGATGACACTTGAGAAACTGGTTGGGATTAGGGAAGATTTAGTGCGCACAGACCCAAAGTGGGAATCGTGGGATTTTGCGAAATTAGCAACAGCTTTGCGCCAGTGGGTGAAACGAAACCCTGTTGTCTCGAATATCAGAGAGCGTGACGAGAACAATCGAAGGAAACTTCTCAACGCGAGGGGTGAGGAAATTAAACGGGGTTGTGTGTATTGTGGGGACGCTGAGCATAAAGCGACGCAGCATGACAAAGTTGTCGAGGCGAGCAAGCGCAAGAAAATTCTAGTGACGAAGGGTTTATGTTTTAATTGCGCCACGAGGACACATCGCGCGTCAGAACGTCCGAGCAAAACATCGTGTCAGCATTGCTCGAAGCGTCATCACTCGTCAATTTGCGTGAAGCGGTCAGATAATCCAGGAAACGAACGGAAATTGATGACAGACGGTGGTGCATCTGATGACGGAGTTTTTCCAGTGGTCGTTGTTGAAGTAGACGGTGTACAATGTCGCGCATTGATCGATTCGGGAGCCGGAAGCTCTTGCGCGTCGGCAAAACTGATAAACATGATTGATAAACAACCGAGTGTAATTAAAACACAGCGAATTGATATGTTAATGGCTTCGAAAACTACGCGTGTAGAACTGTACGATACCGAAGTTAGCTCGTTAGATGGATGCTTCAAAATCAACGTTAAGGTCGCGAAAGTCGACAAGTCTGAGTTGTTGACCGTCAAGAATCCCGGATATGACAGGTTGATCCGCGAATACGACCACCTACGAAGCGTTACGATGGACGACGATGACACGAAACTGCAATTACCGATTAATTTGGTCCTCGGAAATGGCGAATACGCGCGCATCAAGACGGGTGCTAAACCATTACTTGGCAGGGAAAACGGCGAGCTCGTGGCAGAGAAAACAAAGTTCGGATGGGTGATTATGAGTCCTGGGATAGATTTCGATTGCGGTACGATGCTCCTGACTCAGACTTCGTCATCCGACTTCGAAAGTTTATGCAGACCAGATGTTCTTGGGTTAGCGGATTCTATGGAG
This sequence comes from Heliopora coerulea, assembly GCA_030142905.1. Lineage (NCBI taxonomy): Eukaryota > Metazoa > Cnidaria > Anthozoa > Scleralcyonacea > Helioporidae > Heliopora > Heliopora coerulea. The sequence goes on from JASJOG010000016.1 coordinate 2,099,250, forward strand.
GACGATCAGAACCAGTGGCGTGCTGGCTACTTATTATCTAGGGGGCAATCAATCAATAATGCGCCCCCCCCCCCAGCCCGCGAAGTACGAGCATGCAGTGAAGGGTAATTTCTGTCATGAAGTGACAATTCAATAAATGGTTTCTGAATAATATCCTACAGTCTGAAATAATGCGATGTCCACAACATCATACAAGAGCGTATAATTGGTCCAAACGTGAAAGATTCGTTGAAGTTTTTTAACTTGTTAAGGCTTTTTAATATCTCTCTAATGTATGTAATGTTTCTCAAAAATCCAAATAGTAAAATCATTTTTGGTTATCCAAATTATCGTAATCACTATATGTTTCATATAAGTGCCTTCGACAATTCTGATGTCAGACTTCCGAAAACGGTAATAATCTGCTCATTATCCAGGGACACTAAAATCTTCCTTTCAATGGCCATGAGTAGCAACGCTTCAAGTCTTTCTTGGGACATAGACTAACGTATGCGAGTTTTAACTCTCTTAAGGGTTGTGAATGAGCGCTCTGCGGTTGCAGAACTGATTGGAATTGCGACTGCGATTGCATAAACTTGACAAAGGGTAGGAAACGCATCAACTAGATGGTAATCAGGATGCAACAAAATTCTCAGAGCCTCTAGAAATGATAGTTTATCCTTCTCCTTTGGTTCTCTAGTGTAGCTCCATCGCCCTCTTTGCCGTCTTCATCATTGTCATTCTCATGCTCCGAATCACTTGCATCATCATGATAGTCTTCGCATTCTGATTCAGAACTCGATTCAAAATCAGAAATCTGTTCCTCTTCTTCGTTTTCATCAAGGCAAGGGCAAGGGGTAATGGTGATAGTGTATAAGACTGACTTAGTAAGTTCACTATAAGTTCATAAATGAATCATGTTCAACAAAGTGAAAGTATACCTATCATAAAAAATATTAAAAGTAACGAGAAGGAAATTCCAGGAATTTACACTATATATAGCTTGTGACTGGTTACATTGTATATATGAAAGTATTCAGTTATTACAAATATTTATATATATATATAAATATATATAAATACTTGTAATACAGTATACAGTATTCAGTTACATTCTACTAATATACTTCTAGCAAACTTTGAGCAATATATGTGATCTTAAACTGATAGCATTTATTAAAAATGCTATCATTTGTTTCAAGCAAATATTCCTATTTCTTTGCTGATTGATGAATGAGGATGTACTGGATAATTTAATGTTAATCCCAAAACCCACCTGTTCTTGGCGTGCTTTTTTCGCCGACTTGTTGGTAGACCGCACAGTTCGGTTTAACTTTTTATGAGCTGCGAGTTCGAATGAATACTCAGACGCTAATAAGATTTTTATATATATTTATAAACGAGTCTATCTTCTTTCTAGTCTTTCTCTCGGTGTCTGTATCTGTCTGTATGTGTTGTGTGTGTAGGCTTCGAGCTTTTTATAGGAGAGTTTGTTAAGGCGCAGTTAAGGCGAGGCGGAAAAGCAATTATCGGATTAAAGCGTCGACGTAATTTAGGCATGCAACGTACACATAGGCAACGTACAACATAAGTTTTTAAATGAAATCATACGAGAACAGCTTGACCAGGGCATCATCGAAGAAGCGTCAAGTGCGCCGAACGGTAAAGAATGCTACCTCCCGCATAAAACAGTCGTCAAGAAAACGGCCGAGACCACGAACTTACGTATTGTGTACGACGCTTCTGCGAAGGAACGAAGCGACCAGCCATCCATAAACGAGTGTTTGAACCCTGGACCACCATTGCAAAACCTTCTCTGGGAGATTCTCGTGCGGTTGAGATTTTACCCAGTCATTTTAACCGGTGATATCGAGAAAGCCTTTCTCCAAGTACGGATCAAAGCGGAAGAACGAGAAGCACTACAGTTCTTTTGGGAGCATCCAGGGAGTGAAAAGTTGTCTGTGTATCAGTTTACTCGTGCGCTATTTGGTTTGACCTGTCCCCCCTTTCTCCTCGGAGGAGTTATCAATGAATATTTGAAGGTCTGGGAAACCAAGAATCCGGAATTAGTCAAGGAAGTTCGGGACAATTTGTACGTCGATGATCTGATTACGGGGGGAGAGAACGTCAAAGCTGTCGCAGAGAAGAGATCGCAAGCGGTTGAGGTGTTTGAAGATGCGACGTTCAAACTCCACAAATGGCACTCGAACGATTCCAGTTTGGAAAGCAATGACCTGACAAATGGAGATGAATTGACCTTCGCGAAGGAACAGCTTGGTTCCAACAAACACGAAACGAAGCTCTTGGGACTTCCGTGGAACAAGATCAAAGACACCGTGAGCATCGGAACATCACCACGAGAGAGTATATCAACGAAACGGGAAGCGCTTTCGGAGCTTGCAAAAGTCTACGACCCTCTCGGGTTGGTGGCTCCAATGACGTTGGTAGGGAAGATCCTATATCGTGAGATGTGCGAAGCGAAGGTTCCGTGGGATGGGGAGTTGACTGAGACGATGAAACAACGGTGGAAAGAATGGGAAGCCCTTATTTCCGAGAAATTTACCATCCCAAGCACCCTAGCCCCACCCCATCAACCCATCACAGCAGTTACCCTCCATGCCTTTGGTGACGCAAGTAAGTCGGGTGTATCATCAGTCGTGTATGCGGTGGTGCAGCAAGGGGAGTCTACGACACAAGGCTTGGTTTGCGCGGAATCACGGCTGTCCAAGCAAAACCTCGGAATCCCCCGTCTCGAGCTCGTTGCAGCACACATGGCCACCAATCTCGTGACAAATGTCGGAAGAGCTATCGGAAGCTGTAAAGTGATTGCCACCCATTGTTGGAGCGACTCGACGGTCGCCCTGTATTGGATAAACGGACAGAGAGAGTATCGCCAATTCATGTCCAATAGAGTAAGGAAGATTCGTGATCATGGTCATATCGAATGGCACTATGTACCGACTGAAGAAAATCCAGCAGATATCGGAAGTCGAAGCGGAAGTTCAGCGAACAACGTCTTATGGAGTAACGGTCCGGAATGGCTAAGTGATCCTGAGAAATGGCCTACACCCATCGTAATTGGGTCCAGTTCGGAGTCGAACGCCGAAGCGAAAGTAACGAAAAGAGTTCTTGCCACAACAATAGAGCACGATGATGATGTAATCAATGCTCTTCTCCAAGCTCACTCTGCGCAAGGTTATTCGGATCGGAGCATGGATGAGACGGTTCATCGACAACTTGAGACGCCCCGTTGACGAACGCGACACCGGTCCTTTAAAGACAGCTGAGATCGAGCACCAGTATCTTTGGTGGACGAGACGAGCACAACACGACGCGAAAGTGAACGGAGAGTTCGAGAAGTCGAAAGTCCAACTAAACATTCAATCCAACGATGAAGGGATATTGGAATGCCGAGGCAGAATCAAAGGAGAGTATCCTGTGTTCCTTACGCAGAACCACCTCTTCACAGGAAAATTAGTCGAGCATTTTCATCTCTCCACTCTTCACGGTGGAGTCGGTTTGACAATAGCCAAAGTGAGGGACCAGGATTGGGTTCCTAAGTTACGACAGCTTGTGAAACGCGTTCGAAGCGAGAGCTGGGGCTGCAAACGATTTCGACTACCATCCTATGAAAACCCTCCACCTGGAAACCTACCAACACCTCGGACCCAAGGCGCCACCCCCTTCGAAGCGGTTGGTGCGGATTTCGCTGGTCCGATCTATTACAGGTCCAAAGGGAAGAAGAGTAAGAAATCTTACCTTGTTATTTACGCATGCAGTCTAACGAGGGCAGTGCATCTCGAAGTTTTGAGATCTTTAGAAGTTTCAGATTTTCTAGCGAGTCTGAAGCGATTCATCGCGAGGCGGGGTCGACCGAGGACCATCTATTCCGATAACGGTTCCACCTTTAGGGCTGCCGAGAAGTGGCTGAAGAAGGTTCAAGAGGATGAGCAGTTAAACGACTTCCTTTCCGAAAAAAGAATGCAGTGGAAGTTCAACTTAAGTCGAGCGCCATGGTGGGGAGGGCAGTTTGAACGACTTATTGGCCTGTTCAAACGAGCATTTTACAAATGAATAGGCAAAGAAAGGTGTCCTGACGTTCGAGGAATTAGAAGACGTAGTGCTCGATGTGGAAGTTACGCTCAATAATCGTCCACTGAGCTATCTCGAAGATGAAGTTGAACAACCCGTGTTAACGCCGAATGCCATGTTGAATGTGAATCCTGTGAATATGCCAGAATCGAGATCGCATCATTTGGAAGATCAAGACCTCCGGAAACGAGCGAAGTTTCTTAAGAAATGTAAGCAAGTAGTGTGGAAGCGATGGTCCCGTGAGTATGTGAGAAGTCTTCGCGAACGCCATGTCAACTGTGGAGGGAAGCAAGCATCAGTTCCAAGAAAGGGTTCACCAGTAATAATACAGGACGATAGCAGGAATAGAGGAATATGGAGACTCGGGAATATCACTCGACTCATTAAAGGAAAAGACGGAGTGGTACTGGGAGCCAAAGTGAAGTCAGCCAAAGGTGAATTGGAGAGAGCAATCCAAGAACTTTATCCCATGGAGTTGTCTTGTGACGAGAAGAACTTTCCAGAGCTGAACCCTCGTGCTGCCCCTTACGTTCCGCGAGTGACGAGAGAGGCCGCCGCAGCAGCAAAGGTCCGCATCCAACAGATCGTAGACAATCATGAAAGCGAATGAGGACTTCCTAAAAGACTCATTATCAGTTTACATTGCACGTATATCCTTTTCATCACTTAGTTTTGTTCGCGTAGTTGCACAGATTGAGGCGAAACTACGACGAAGTCAGTCTCCTATATAGACATATATCTCTCAGTCGAGCTATATGGGGGAGTGTGTTGGAGACTGACGGAACTTGCAGGTAATTAGTAATTATAAGATTAAATTAGGAACTTTATCGAAGGCGATGACATTTCAGTTTAGAGATATAAAGCTATTGTTGTTAATGAATAAGGAGAGTTGACTAGCGTTACTGCGTTAGAGGTTCACTGGGACGTGCATGAGAGAAAGAGACTATATTAAAATTTTGGGTTTAACTTTGTGACTTGCCGTGAACTACAGTTTGCGGAGGCAACATTCTCGACAAAATCGAGATAATAATATTCGCTTACCAAGGCCTAAAACAAAATATTTGAAAAATATCCTTGTATATAGTGCTGGAAAATTATGGAATAGACTACTGAAAGAAGCCAGATTAGCAACAGACTTAAAGTTTTTCATAGATCAAGTTTCCTCCTTCAGTTTCACACAACAGTAACTATGTAAATTTGTAAATATAATAATGTTATTTATGTAATTCTTTACTGTATATAGATTTCGGCTCACATGAAAAGCATGTGTAAAATTGATGTGATTCCGAGTTTAAATATTTCTCTCTCTCTCTCTCTCTCTCTCTCTCTGTCTCTCTCTCTCTCTCTCTCTCTCTCTGTCTCTCTCTGTCTCTCTCTGTCTCTCTCTGTCTCTCTCTGTCTGTCTCTCTGTCTCTCTCTGTCTGTCTCTCTCTGTCTGTCTCTCTCTGTCTGTCTCTCTCTGTCTGTCTCTCTGTCTCTCTCTCTGTCTCTCTCTGTCTGTCTCTCTCTGTCTGTCTCTCTCTGTCTGTCTCTCTCTGTCTGTCTCTCTCTGTCTGTCTCTGTCTGTCTGTCTCTCTCTGTCTGTCTGTCTCTTTGTCTGTCTGTCTGTCTCTTTCTCCCTCGTCCTCCATCGCCCTCCCTTTCTGTATATTCAACTATTTTTCACTGAAGTGGAGGTGAATAGTAGCGCACATTTACCGAGACGCTGATTGTTTTAGCGGATACTTCGCATAATTGTTTTCGCACACATTTTTAAAAAATTTTTAAGACATTTTTATAGAACGTCGGCTTGTCGCACGCTCATGATTTCGTAAACAAAACATTTAAAATATCCCGAAAAAGTAAAAAACTAAAAGACATCAAAAAACACGACCAGCCGACAACTTCAAAAAGTATAAAATAAAACATATTCCGAAAAATAGAGACATCTTGGAAAACTCAAGATATGAGTCAAAAGAAGACGAGTATATGAGACTGTAATATTTCGACTTTATTACAAAGTCATCATCAGACAGAATGATTTACAAAACAAGCCAAGGTCTATATATACAGCGTGATGTAGACAACGGAAGTTAGGAATCCTATACCTGGGATATTAACACGGCAGAACGCATTGCTAATTAATTATCTCGAAAGGAAGCTGTAAGATAATTAGCAATGCGTTCTGTCGTGTTAATATCCCAGGTATAGGATTCCTAACTTCCGTTGTCTACATCACACTGTATATATAGACCTTGGCTTGTTTTGTTAAGTCATTCTGTCTGATGATGACTTTGTAATAAAGTCGAAATATTACAGTCTCATATACTCGTCTTCTTTTGACTCATATCTTGAGTTTTCCAAGATGTCTCTATTTTTCGGAATATGTTTTGTTTTATAAAAGATATAAGTATCTCTGAATACTTCATTGTTAAATTTTGTTCCTTTTTCGGTATTGTCTGCTAGGGCTGCTTCGTTAATTCAACACAGTTTCCTTCTTCCGCAACTGAAACAAAACTTGAAGCCATTCTCCTCGCAGTTGAATAGTGCAGAATATTCCGAGATAGAGGAACCAATCAGATTGCGCAAAAAATATTAGCCACGTGCAAGGTATATGCTAAATAAATATATATGATCTTCTCTACCATTATGTGAGAGCCAAAATTCTGGTGAGGACCGAAACTAGGTGACCGTTTCTCCCCTCAGATTTTCCGACTTCGATTTCGTTTAAAATCTTGACCAGACCACAGGGAAAACTGAAAAATGTTGACTCGAGCGAGATTTGAACTCGCACCTTCGGGATACGGCCCACCGCTCTACCTGTTGATCTATCGAGTCAACAGGGATTGGAGGCGAGTTTTTATCCAATTTAAGTGCACGAGATATTCTCGAGACAACTTAACGCTATCCATGAGAATGGATATGCAGTGTTCCAATTCTATTTCAGAATCATCCTCAGGGTATTCGTTCCACAGGGAATACTTGTGTGCAACTGGCCAGTAACGTGCCTAGACGTGAACTGTCGGCCGCCTGACGAAAGGGCAAAAATGCCGTTGTGAAGAAATTTTTAATTGGCCTGAAAATTTCTTGTATTCTATGTCTTTTGAGACTAATTCTAAGGCAATAGCGTTATTAGTTCATGGCGACTTCAGGGACACACGCCACGTAAGTCCCCGTACCGTGGACATTTCCCAAGTATTCACAACGGAAATCGTTTCTGGCTTAAAGGTTTAGTTTGGTCAGGATTGTTTATCACTGGCTCTGGAATAGCCAGTCAGTGATCTATTCACTTGTTAATCGAGATCATAGCATTAAATAACGAGAAGGGAAAATTCAGTATTTTAAAAGCAAGTTGTTTTCAATTCAACGTAAATCACGAGTTTTGTCTACTAACACGTCACTACATTTTCAGATGCACTCAAGGTCAAATCCACTCAGTACGTTCGGACATCCCATACGTTCTTTAAATTCCTTATTTTAATTGGTGTGAGTGAAGGGCCTAATCGTTTACCTTACGAATTCTTTGCTAGAGCTTTTAAGTCAACCCACTAGCGTGCTATTCTGCGAGATTTCTCAGGAACAAAATACAAAAGGGCTCCCTGTACATGGAAGAGCCCCCATATGTATGCTTGGAGAAACTCCTCTCCAATGATCCCTCTCTTTCCTTAATGGGGGGTTGGGGTGGAAAACAGACCCATGGAGTCTTTTTGCTCATTCTTTATGCCACTTTTTAGCAATGTTACTACTAGCAAATTTAAGCACTTACTTGGTCGCTCAATTCATCATATTTTCGGTAATAAAACACGCCGGAACAAACGTCGGTTCTTAAACGACTTTTTATGTACCTCTATGGTTATTTATAAGATCAGACACGGCTTAGCCGACGTATTACTTAGCTGAAGTTGAAATTGTTCACAAATCATAAGTATAGATACTGGGAAGCCTCCAAAGACGCTTCGAGGCAACTATGTTTCCATTTTGGAATACAGTGGGAAAATATCTAGCTATCTAATATCTATATCTTCTCAGTCTCTAATGACAAATTGATCCTTCACTGCATAAATCAAATTCCAGAGCTGTTTAAAGTGGGAAATCCAATATTCGAGCAGTTTCATTTTTTTTATAGAAAACAGGTGTACTATCTAGTTTCACGAGGGTGCATACCCCCCGTGAATAATTGCTAAAAGTGGTTCAGGCAAACAAATACTGCACCCCTACTTTCAGGAATAATAATAATCACCACAGCAATAATCCGTGCATAAAGAATATTATGAACGAAACACCATTTATGACTCAGGTTTATTTTGGCAGTTAACCAACAAAAACATAAAAAAAGAAAATTTACGAAAAATTTTAATTTTACAACTAAATTCAAAATAGGACTTGAAGATCTTTAGGAAGTATCGCAGAAGTCCGTTTAATTAAACACGGTCTCTTTGCGTGACAAGCTATAGGGAATTACAACAATGCATTATACCGTATTACCACCTAGGACAATTAAAGTTATATTGGAACACCTTTAACTACAACATGTTGCATTTTCTTCCCGTGTTTGATGATGGGACTTATGTTTGTTTCTGTACATACGATGTTTGCCATTATGGGAATAAACAACCAGTAATCATTTATAGTTGACGTGTATAACAGCAAATATCACGTATAGCAGCAACATGACAACAATATTCACTTATGTAGTTTAATTTAGGTTAAGTTTCTTTATTTTTTCTCCAGTTTAGTTATCTTTCTCAGCTTGTTGGCCAAATTCGGCCACGTAACTTCGTACGTAGGCAATTTACACGCACAAACAGGCTACAGTTAAGTGGGCAATTGATCCTGGTGATAAAAGATGTCTGACAAGACTGTCAACGTATACAGTGGATACAACTAAGTACTCATTCGGTCATTAGTTCCTGGTTTCTTGGTATGTCGCATGGTGTTCGTGACCAACGCTTTCTGACTTTTTAACTTTGCAAATTTCTATTTTCTAACTAATACTATATCTTGTTGGGGTTAAAGTGTAAATTCATTCTTATGATGTACATCAATTTTTCCATCCATTTGAAGATCCACATTTATCACAATGACCCACGACTTTTTTATCTACAATTCACGAATTTCTTTTCCAGCTTACAGAACAGTGAGAACACTAATATACTCCAGGAGCCCACAAAACACAATCCTTATTAGTTTATCAGACTCAAGTTGTTTAACAGCTGCCTCGTTATCGTTATCGTAGTGCCGAGCCAGGTCGAGAAACTAGTGGGTCGTTGGAGAGCTCGACACCACCCAGTGATTAAAAACATCAACTTCTTTTGTCGGGGCAAATTGTCCGACACATCACAAGTTTTGTAACAAGTTTTGTCCGAGCATGCATAGCAATTTGTCGGTAAAATGATTTCCAGGCTTGCTTAATAAAGAGAATAAGATGAAAAGGAACAGTTGCAAGCCAAGTTTACCTCGCCAGCTTTCTTCGTTTTTCCAGTTCCCAGACGATCACATTTAATGTGAATGAACTAAAAGTAACCGCGATGTCATCAGAATTTTACTAAACTATGACCTGTTTGACTTGAAGTAGTATTTCGTTTGAATTTGTTTATTTTTTGTTTTTCAATCCTTGGGGAAATTTCATACCACATAATGTTTATACGCATTTATAATGTTTATACTCTGGTTTATACCCACGTAACGCCTTTGCTCCCTAATTAGACTACCGGTAGACTCTTCCGCCGTTCTGCAGGAGATAATTATAATGCAATTCAGAAGGCTTTTGTTGGGAGTTTTGGGGTGATGTAAGAAGCATTCTCATGACAGATTTTCGAAGTATTCGCAGGATCTTAAGTAGATTGTAGAATGAGTAATAAAATTCAAAAGAAAAAAAGAAGAAATTTTTCATAACGGCGACATGGAGGCTGTAATTCCTGTTGACCTGACTACGGTGCCTTTTCGTCAATGTAAATCAGAACGTCCACGCACTAAAATTCTCAACATGTTGCTGCATGCCACACGTGTTTCACTGCAATGCGGATATTTGTCGACAAGTTTAATGTTTGGAAAGTTATATCCTTAAAATATCTTAGAAAATGGAATATTTGATGACGCCATCTGTAAAATCTGTGCTGTTTTGGAACTATCGTCAGAGTCTGGACTTTTCATCCCTGATTGGATGACTTTGGGAACAAGACATTGCACAAACGGCAAACCCAAGCTGTGCCCCACTGATTTCAAGTAAACAAGAACCACGTAAGCAAAATTGCTTCTGCTGTCTCAAATTGACGATAGGCTTTGCCTTAGCAAAATTTTTGTGAGCGATAAAATCGCCAATAAAATAACCGTTGGAGGTTAATGATATCGAATATTTCAGGCTTTGAATGTTGTGATATTGTTTGTCATATAGCCAAAGTAATGAGTTATTGATAATTATTTTATATCAAGTAGGAATTAGGCAGCAGTGGAATATTTCAAATTTTGAGAATAAAAGTTAGTTGGACATCTAATGCATTAATATTTTTAATGTCGATTTTCAGCGTTTTCATTGCACGTCCTAACAACCGGTTACAGATTCAGCATCATATAATTTATTTTGACATAGCAAAATTTCTGCTTTATTACACCATAAATGCGACAAGTAGGTGTTCATTAGCATTTGATCACTCGTCACATGGGTACCGACTAACAGATCGTCATATATTCAAGGAGATTAACTTACATTTAGCTACTAAAATTGGACGTACGGAGCAACAGAAGTCATTGAGCTTAGCCCGTCATTGCAAGCCTTAGCTATGTGTTTGCGCAAATTATTTATCCACCTGTTAACGATTTTTATTTATGCAATAACGCTTTTTGCCCAAGCAAACGTCGAGTTGGAAAGGCAGGACGACAGGCTTAAGAGATGGTCTAATCAGCTCTCAGTTCAAATGAATGATGCCTTCGAAGACAGCCTTGGTTTTTCAAAGTTACAAAGCCTCATCGAAAAAGCCTCTTTCACATCTAACTTAGTAGACGGGAGAGAATTTCTCGACAATATTTCCGTTGCCATTGATAAGAAGCTGCAAGTAGCTATACGAGCCCTCGTCATAAATAAAGAGAAAATAGAATCAGCATACCTTCTGACCAGTGAGGCCGTCAAGACCAGCTGCTGTAAATCTGGACTTGAAATGAGATCTTATGACGAGCGGTTTAATAGAAAAGTGAACAAAAGCTTTACATGTGTGGTTCTGCGTTCGACGCAAGACAACCCTCACCTCACAACATCCTTAGAAAGCATTTATAAAAGAAATTTAATACAGTCTGCAGCTATAAAGTGGCAGTATTTTGGCTCCAACTCTGGTTCTTACCACCAGTATCCTTCTAGTGACGATGTTTGCTCCAAATCGGAAATATTTGACCCTCGACTAAGGTAATGAAATTATAGTTTGATGATGGATTTGATTCAGGTACTCTTTTTCTCCCTCATATATATATGAAACTTTGAATATCCAAAATAAGTTATAAAAATCGATTTTAGACAATTTAGGTACGAATTACTAAATCAAGATATTAATATCATTGCCAATACTGACTGCTCTCCTAGCACTTCTACTATCTCTTAATCCTTTCATGCAAGCAGTTGTCGTACAACAAGAAGTTAAAACGATAGAATAATTGAAAGAACAAAGCAAAAGAAACTGAAGAGAACAAAGAGCAAACGCGAAAAAAATCATGCTTGAAAGAGTTAGGTTGTAAAAGGATTTCATTTTATGCCAGTGTGTTGTGCTTTTGTTTAAATAGTCTCTCAAAACATTTGACCGGAGTTAAGTGGATGATAACTCTAATCTTATTATTATGAGTATAAAAATAACCACTTACGGACCTAGCAGGAAGTCTATGAAAATAATTGGCGAGTGACAAAAACAGATCAACGTTCAATATTTCATTAGTTCAGACGAAACTGCTTGTTCGTGGCCTAATGCAGCGAAATATCTTAACTTGTGAACAAGTAATTTCTAATAATTCTTGAATTGTTTGCATGGTGATATTAAATATAACACCCGAGATTTTTTGTGCGACCGCCACGTTGATTATTTACTGCTGACTTGTTGACTTTTGGACTTCTCTAAGAAGAGTTTATTTTCCTTGTTTTTCTTTGTCTTTGTTTTTGTTCTACTTACTGCATGGCTAAGGCTTATTGCTGTTAATCTCACATTACACATTAAGAGAACATAATTACACTTTTCACATTTACGAAAATATCCTACTTCGCTCCTTCTCGCATTGCTGTTTATTTTTCGGACTGAGCAGCCCGAAACGGAAAATTTCAAGTCGCTCAAGAACCAATGAAATTGCACCATTTCGCGTTCCAAGACCTCTTATAAATCATTTAAATGGCAATACGTCGTACTACAGACCAGTCACGACATATTGACGGTTTTCACAATGGTCTCAATAATGATTGATAGGCTGAACTGCATTACATGAATGAATGTAGTTTTTCAAGCTTTTCGTATCTTAGGCTTTCTTCAGCCATCTGGAATGGTTATAGCCTATAACTCCAAATTCGACAATTGCTGGTTCATCAGTACATATACCTGCTGGTCTTGAAGAATTGCCATTCTGGTTATGGAGAGACTGTACTTACCATCTTGAACTTCTTACTACAATAAATATTTAATTGTTCTCTTAATACCCGAGGAGTTCCTTATCTTTATGAATCTCTCGCCAATTCTAAAAGAATCAAATCAACTTAAACTTCTTGTAACTAATTATGGCCTTGATCACAAAACTCTGTAATATACGACTTCTTGAAAAAATAGTATATGAGAACGAATTGTCTCATATTTTCAAATCAGTATTTAGCTCTGAGCAGATTGTTCATAAGAAAAATCATTACTTATGATATCAATTGCCCTGGTTGATTAAGTACTTTCATACGTGTCATCTCATTTGATTTTAGTAGAACTTTTCAATTTGATTCCATTCCACATGAAATTCTTTCTAGTAAGGTCCATAAACTCATTGATAATTCACTAGAAAACACCAAGAAAAACTATGAGCTGGTAAGATTACAAATTAGTAAAGACACCCTGGCTGTTTTTGATGAGCTTTTTGTTGGTTTTTGCAGCTCAGACGGTATTAATTTTCAAAATTAGGCTTAGTGAACGCATAAAAGAGTTTGTTTTTGAACCAGTTTAAAAAACTCGCAGTACGGTCAAAAAGACCTTACTGTCGCCTTGTGTTTTGAACTCGATAAAGCACAAACATACAAAATTAATCCTCATATTGTAAACTGGATCATTATTTTCTCTGGCAATCGAAGACAGTGAGTTGTTTTGGATGGTGTTGTCCTCACAGTTTATGAATGTTAATCGTGGTGTTCCTCAAGGAACTATGATGCGGCCTACATATATTATTCTCCTTCATGGTAAATGATGTTAGAACGGTTTATCCTACAACAGATTAATATTCTTTAAGTATGCATGTGATATTAATGTTTGTACACTGGTATGATGAAATCAAGACCCCTTTGTTGGAGAGGCTGAGTATATATTTACAACTGATCTTTAATTAACTACAAGTCACATAATTTCATTAAGGCTAGGGAAATGCTCATGAAAATTAAAAAAGAAAACCCTTCGTTATCTTCTACCCTGTAAAAATTGCAAAAATTGTAAAGAACCTTTCGGTGATCTTGGAGTAGACCGTAAATGAAGCCATCATGAGTCATTTTTCATGAAAATTGTTGTAGTTAAGATATTCAACAAGATAACTTATGGCTTAAGGATGGTAGCATTTTATACATTCTTAGACTGTGCAAATGTTATGGATATACAAGAAATTAATAGAGTATATTGATTGCTAGTCTGGTTTATGTCTTCGTTTCAGTACGCTATCGGAGTATGGTGTAGTGAATATCAAGATAAATATCTTCGTTGTGTTGATTACTTTTGTAAACAAAATCCGGGATCACGGTTGATGTAACCGGAATCAGAAATTATGTGTGGAAAATATTTATTTTTGACTCTAGTCACTCTTTGAAATTGTTTTAAATTTACTATAACATTGTACCATCATTCCAGAAGACGGAACCTCCTGTTTACGCGATGATATGCATTATACATCACCGAGAACTTTGTAGAGCTTATTTACATTATCGCTGTCGAAATAAGTAGGCTTCAGTAACAATGGCAATATGCTAGGTTCCAAGCCCATTTGTGAGATAGGCGAACAATCAATATATTTTCAAAGTAGTTTCATTATTTTTGCGAATGTTGCTATTGTTCACATCAATGATCCTATAGAAAATAATGAAAGTGAATAAATTGATGAACAGTAGAAAAAATATAAGATTTTTGAAGTAAGAATGAAGGTTAATCGAACCAACTGTTTTACCAAGGTGACCAGAAAAAGTTGATAAGCTAGTTAACCATTCTATTTCTGCTATATTTCCACGTTTGAACAATTTCCAGCATACACTTCCGGAAGTTAATTTTAATTTCGTTAATAAAGCCCAACTAACTAATGATATCTACTTAAATTTTAAAATCCCTATACCTCAAGTATTGCAACAGATTACAACATAAAATGGTCACTCTTAAAACACGCTCCGGCTGGTAAAGGAAACTCCAGAAGATGCAACTTCTACCTAGAAGAAAAACTTTCTATAATGAAACGACGGGGGAAAAACTTAATAAACAGACCCTCAGAACTTTTCACCAAATGTGTTCACCTAACAAAACCTATAACATAAATCTATAACATAGATCATATTTCAGTAGTGTTTATTGCGTGAATAATTAAACAATCTGTAAGTTGCCTGATAATCGCCAGAGCGCGTGAAGCTCGGAGTAGCGACAGCTAAACATTTGTTTCTATTTGTGTCATTTCGCTCTACCTGTAATGGTATCGAGCGCTCTATTTATTGAAGTCACTTGTGTAGCTTTGCGGTTACATTTTGTTGGATTTATATATATATATCTGTGTGTGTGTGTATGTATGCACGCATGTATGTATAAATTATGACGATACACACCACTAAACAATTTTCCCTCCAGACATCTTCCTCTATAGAGGAAGAACCATGAACTAATCAGGAATTTACTGAAATTATGCATACGAAACACCCTTGAAAAGGTATTGTAGGTATGTTAGATCAATCTGCGCTTTTTCCTACACACATTGACAACGGAACTGAATTTTTATTTCGACTCTCCACTATTGTTTGTTCAACCAAAAATTAATGTAATAAGTATCAAATTGAAAACGAAACAAGCACAAAAATTCCTTTTCCGTACTCGATCATTTAACTTTTTCGTGCATGATTTTTATTTTTTTGTTCTTTGTTCTCTTTTGTTTTCTTGCTTTGTTCTTTCATTAATTCTATTCTGTCAAATCCTTCCTGTCGTTTTATAGCTCTTGGTACGTCGGTGCCTTGATGCCGGTGAGGAAAAATTTGATAGTAATTATTGACAGAAGTGGTTCTATGAGTCGACTACAGAGGATGAATCTTGCTAGAACCGCAGCTTTGACTGTCTTGGATGGACTGAGACCAGAAGACTATGTAAGTATTGCGGAATTTAATATCTGTGTTACTATTTTAACGAGTTTATTATTATTATATGTATCATATAGTTAATTGTGAAATCAAACAATTTATTTGTGCAAATAGTTATTTGTAGTTTTATTTCGTAAAAGTTTTGTCAATTTTAGATTTATGGTCGGTATGAGCGCTATGGGGTTATTAGTGATTAAACTATTTAGTGTTGCCTTCTTTAAATAGATTGATTGGTTGATTTATTGATTGATTGGTTGATTTACTGATTGGTTGATTTATTGATTGATTGATTGGTTGATTGATTGATCAAACCACCCTCATGTTGATACTAACCAGAAAAGATGTATTTATAGTGCACCATAAGAGTATTGTCATAATTCAGTCCCCCCCCCTCCCGTTATGTATGAGTGAGTTCGGTAATTTGAGTGCCAAAGATGCGAAAGATTCTGGGGGTCCGAAGGCATGCTGCCTGGGAAATGTTATAATCTATTCTCTGAAATGCCGTTTCCTGCATAGGTGGAGTCAAGGTTTTTTTCGCCATCTTGTAGAGGATGCAAATTCATTGGGACGAGCGCGCGGCCAACGCTATTTATTCTTTGTAAAACTTGTGGAGGAGCTCGAGTTGCTTTGGGGAAATCACTTTGTTTTTACCTAAACGCGTTTCATTTGTTGTGGGACCTGGGTATTTTTCAAAGCAAACATTCCTTGCATGATAGATGAACGTTCGTAAAGCTCTAACCTCAGAATAGCTCTAACCTGAGCCCCAGAAACATTCCTTTATTCGTTAAGAAACTATATAACTAGTAATTTCACCGAAAAAGAC
Organism: Heliopora coerulea; assembly: GCA_030142905.1. Lineage (NCBI taxonomy): Eukaryota > Metazoa > Cnidaria > Anthozoa > Scleralcyonacea > Helioporidae > Heliopora > Heliopora coerulea. Next base: position 2,115,650 of record JASJOG010000016.1, read on the forward strand.
CTGAATTCAAAGATTCTTAAATAGTGCGTGGTAATGAATCATGTATATTTAGGTATAACTCTAACACTTAAAACAACAACAACAACAAAAACAACCACGACAATGGTCACAACAATAATGGTAATATCAAAAAGATTAGATGAATGAATTAGAAAAAAGATTAAGAATAACAACAAAATATATATAGGAGACTATGATTGTCAGAATGGCGAAAATATTGAGCAAATTAAACTCGTCAAGGGGAACTTGGTCGTGTGTACGGAGCTTAAATTAGTAGTGCCAGAACATGATGGCTATGCATTTGGGCACTGTATGCCATAAGGACAGGCGTTATCGTTCTGTATTATGTGAAGAGATCGAGCGTCGAAAAGCTTTCTTTTCTCATAAGTGGCCACAGAACAAAGAAATTGACTTTGGTACAACCAAGTGCTGAACAGACGAAGATACAAGTTTTTAATCAACCCTACTCCGGATGCGTCAGGAAAATAATGTAACGTACCGAACGGTAAAATAAACAAGGTTTTGTGTTTAAATCTGTTTTCGCAGGGAACAACAAACTGAACGTTTGCTCATAAACAAAACCAGGTTACAACTGAAACTTCCATCAGCTGAAACTCTGTCATCTGAAACTCTGTCTGTGATCACACGCTATAGCGAACGCCAGTCTAATTTCAGTCTAAAACAACTTCCTGTCCAACAATATAAACCATCCAATACTGAAAAGAACACCAAATAATGGTGAAAAAGATTTCACATCTGTATTCATAGCGGTTTCCGAGTACCAATACAAAAACAGTTTTTACTTTCCATATACGACTGAATTATTTACCGTCGTCGATTTTAGATCGAATGCTTTAGCCAGATGTTCTGCCTTCTCACTTGTCTTCCTGAAGTCCTGTCTAGGGAGAAAGTCCTTGAGTTACGCGAGTATCCAACAAAAAAGTTATTCATATTCCTGCTATTCTTCACCCTTATTTCTATCTATAGTACTCCCCTTACGAAAATTTCACATGTCATTTCATATGTGAAAAACATATGGAATTGGAACTTTTTCACATATGAAATGAGAGCCTTTACACATATGAAATACTCAATTCCTGTGTGAAATGAACTTTTTCAAAATTTCACCTATTTCACATATGAAATAGAACGTTCACATATCGAAAATAATTTCACATATAAAGTTTGTAATTCACATATCTGAATTGAAACAATTGACATATGAAATATTATTTTTATATGTAAAATAGCATGTGAAATTTATGTTAAGGTCCGTCGCCAATTAGGAGAGCTCATTTTGAAAAGTAACTAAGTCTGAGGAGAACTGAAAAACTTTTATGCGAAAAAAAGAAGAGATTTCCTTTAAATAACAGTACGTCTGCCACAAGTTTTGTAATTGACGTTGCCCGTGCGCTCGCCCCAATAATTTTGCACCCTCTGCAGGATGGCGATAAAAACCTTGATTCCACCTGTTTTGGGGGACAATCTTTTGTGCTTACATATGTATTTGGTGTATGGAATTGGATAGAATACATAAATGGATGAAATGTCCATGCCTGCATAAAACGGAGGGTTTGATCGAATCCCCACAAACCCCACTTTTCACGAAGCTGTAATGAACCTCAGAATCCATCTTCATTTCTAAAGTTGATGTTACGAGCCACAGTGTAACATCATTTGTGAACGACTTTTTACAAAATTCTGTGGTGGCAATATGTTTTAAAAATTGTCCCGTGTAATAACAGCCTATAAAACATGCAGCAAGAGATTTTGTTTCTTATAACATTGAGTTAAATATTATTCGTGTTATGTGCTGAGGTATGAAGTCGCCTTATGAATCAGTTTATAACAATGAAAATGCCATGATTTTTAAGTTGCCAAAAAAGAAGTAGGATTCCACAAACTTGACTGAAGTGATTCATATATTCCTAAATTTTGTTGTGACACTTTAAAATCCACAAAATCCATTTCTAAAGAAATTTCACGCCTGTGTTTATAAACCCTAATCAAACACTCGCCCTTGTTAATAAAATATCACTTTAAAAACAGCACGGCTTCGCAGATAAGCGTTACGTTAGTTTGACTAAATGAATTTCAAGTACTGTTCCCAGTTGATTCGAAAGCTCAAAGAATAAGTAAACTAGTTTCCACAACTACCAAAGGAAGGTGCGTGTTAGGTCATACGTTGGTGGGGAAAACAATCTGGACGAAAAAGAAAAATAAATTTCGAAGTTGGAGTTTCAGTTGGTTAAATACGAGCTCAAATCCCTTTTCAGATCAAAACTTTTTTTTTCACAGACCGAGTTTCATATTATATTAACCTTGTTAATAAAAGTTTTGGAATATCGTAAAACTTGGGCTATTGTGGTCAAATTCTTATGTTTCTCTGATTGAACATCATTATATCACAATTTATATATGAAAGTACCCAGAATATACGTCAAGTTTTAAAGAAAAATACACCATCAACTCTAGGTTTTCGCTTTGTTTTTTTATGTTTCCAAGGTAACAACGATCGCTTTTTCTACTAATGTTATTACCCCACCGGAGTGCTTTGGACAAACCTTGGCAAAAGCAGCTGCTTCAAATTTGAAAGTGTTAAAAAACTGGATCAGAAATCTTAAGCCTTGTGGTTAGTTGCAAGATACCGTGGGACATCAATAATGTCTCATGCCTTTTATTTGTTTTTGTTTTGGGGTTCCTTTTTGAATACCTCATAGTTTTGATTTCTCGAAGTACAACCAATTTCAGTACTTTTTTCATTACTTTGTCCTAGTTAAGTCAGAAGCATCCATTCTTCCTATGAGAGTAGAGTACATTTAGGAGCCAGTTTTTAATGGTCTTTTTCTCTCGGAAAATTTTTGTCCTTTGAATTTTGATACTTTATATTTCATCAATTCGGGAGGAATACTCCTCTCGAGCTGTGTAACGAGTTACTTTTTAAGAGAGTATAAAAGTCTAACAAACCACCGTATATTTAGTCCATCTACACTAAACAAAATCTACAAGAATAGAGCCTGAAATGTGCTTACGTCATTAGGGTACCGAATGTCCAGGTATTGAAACCGGGGTAGGCTACATATCGTAGCAAGAGGGACCACCTAGAAAAAAATGGCCCCGAGGTAGAGAAGGATTTCAGGCTCCATGTTTGCCTTGTAATATCTTGGGCTCTACCTGTACGTGATCCGAACCTTGGGGCAGTTGTTCCGGCTACTTCCCTTTCCTCTCGTGGTGGTCTTGCTCCAAATATTAAAGCGAGAACTGTGGTAAAAGTGAGAGGTCATTTTTCACGGATACGATCTCAGTATGACCTCAGCCCGTTACAAATATGATGAAGATAGGCCCTGAAACGATATCGGTAAGAAGTGACATGGATAAATTTGGTTCGTCCTTACGGGAAAGTATTTATCTGACGTTTTCTTACAGACCAAGCGACGAAGGAGCAAGGTGTGTAAGAAAACCCCCCCCGAAGAGTAATAGAGGCCATAATGATAGGATAAAACAAAGCTAAATAATGTCCACAGTTTTCGTGTTTTAATGAGCTTTGGGTTGATCTGCTATGTCGATCTACTACCTTGTTTTTAACATAATGACCAACACAATGAATGAAAGCCCCGCACGAGTGCTCGTTTCTTGTTGTCTGTCAAGACACGTCTTTCCCATGCATAAATCTCATCGTAATCACATCCCCAATCAACCCCTGCAATCCGAGACCTCACGCGTGACGGCGTAGCTATTTCCCTTTCGAAAACGGTCTTTGCCACCTCAATTTTTTTACGCGTTCCCCTGAGGGTCCTCACTAAATGATGACATCATATATGCCTGCAAGCTGCCAGTATAGAGCCTACAGTCCTAGTTTAGTGGTTAATGCAACCAATACGGATGGGGAACGAGAGGATCCCAATCCGTGGCAAAATACACCTTTTGCTGTTCATTACCAGAAAATATACTATCATTAACGCCAAACTCAAACTCGTGAACGCAAAAATACATTCATTTTATTCAATCGACACTCGTTAACGCTTCTGTCACTTTCAATTAACATTTTGCTTAGAAAGTAACATTCATTAACGTAGATACGCAACCATTTGCATCAAAGGGCATTCTATAACGGGAACAGACGACCGTTAGCAACATTCTACCATACATTAGGGAAAACAAAATTTCAATTACTCAACATATTTTTCCGGTAGTTGCAGGGTCGATTTAAGGTTATATGGAATCCCGAAATACATAAAAGATAATGGAATAAAACTATCATAATTCGTACATAACCTGAATTCGGTTGGACGGTTTGAACCTCTTTTATTTCGTCAATATTTCGATGAACTGTTCTGCTATGTAAAATGCTCTACTGACCACGTTCTGCTCTACTGAGACCTTTCAGAATTGTCTTAACTCACAACACTGAATTATGCAACTGAAGACAGTTGTCCAGTCTATTGCAGGGGCAAAATGGAATCTTGTTTTTAATTCACAACACTTTGTTAACACACATAAACTTTCGCGTCCCAGAAAAAGAAACAAAACAAAACAAAAAACAATAAAAAACTATTTTGCGGCTAAATAAAGCTTCACGATCAATGCTTTCATGTAGTCCAAGACTGCGGTGTATTGTAAGCTTTGATTGCAAGATGCTGTATGTTTTGTCTAAAATGTAAACGTTGATGTCTGTTAGCAAATTGCTGTGCACCAAAGTTGGTTAACAGCTTGAAATTATACTTGTCAGAAAAAATGTGGTATGATGAGAAAATTTTATGATATCAGTTAAGTGATGGTGCAGACGAAACCACGTTTAAAAAGATAAGGGAATAACTATCAAAATTTCTAAGGAAACCAGTGAACGTGGGCTTCCGATAAACAGAAGTTGAAAGCTGTGTGTGCAATCAATTAAGACGTTCAAGAAAGATAGAATAGAACTATTCTCTATCCCACTACAAAACGTATTTCAATGTTGTGAGTTAAGATAGTCTTGAAAGGGCTCAGCCGAACACATAGAACGCGGTCGGCTGAGCGAAAAACGGCAAAACAATCATCGACATATTGGCGATGTACAGTTTATGTACAAATTATGATAGTTTTATTGCCTTAACTTTTATACATTTCTGGATCCTATATAACCTTAAATCGACCCTGCAACAGACCAGAGAAATATCTTAAGTAGTTGAAATTTTATTATCCCTAACGTATAGTAGAATGGTGCTAATAGTCGTCTTTTGGCGCTATAGAATATCTTTTGATGCAAATAGTTATGTACCTACGCTAATGAAAGTAACCTATGCAAAAATTTTAATTGAGTGTGACAAAAGCATTGATGAATGTTGACTCATCAAAATGAATGCATTTTCGCGTTGATGAGTTTGAGGTTGGCGTTAATGATAGTATATTTTCTGGAAATGAACAGCAAAAGGTGTAGAGTTTTTATCTACTTTATTTTCTTTGCACTAAAACTGTTTTTTGTTACCCTGCAGTGTTTGAGTTTCTTTGAGCTTTCGGATGGTTAAAATGTTAAAATTAGAATTATATAGCCATGGGTGGGCCAAGTTAGGGTATAAACGAGGCTGTAAACCTCCTACGGGGACGGTTAGGTTAGGGTTTTGGTTTGGGTTACGTGACCCGGATAATCCATCGTTGAATTTAAAGTCAAGGAAAGAAAACAGGAAAAACATTTTGATCACGTATTTTGTTGATGCGACTTAACGGAGTTAGGGTGCTGAGGGTAAATAAGGGAAAGGCGAGAAAATTAGAGTGGCAAAGACCGTTAACGAAAGCGATGCGACGACACGGGAAAAATAATCACTCAGACCTAGCTTGAAGCTGGCTGATGTGTAATTACTAACGCAGTAACCCACAGAAAACAAAGTACAGCAAATATTTGAATGAATCTATTAGAGTATCAGGTTCGATACTCTCATATTCTCACAAAAATCTCAAGCTCAAAAGTTGGGAGATAATTACAATATTCATCCCCCCTGTCTAAAAAGTGGGGGCTATATCCCCACCATCCCCCATAATTTACGCCCCAGTGTATATGTATATATAACGACTAGGATAAACTTTTTAAAAAAGACTTTATTCGACGTTTCGGGGCAAGCCCCTCTACCAAGAATACAATTTACCACTGATGCAAGTCCCGTATTTATACATAAAAATACTATTTAATATTCAAATATGCTACAAAAAATCTCTAATATCCAAACCATTTGGGGCAAACGAGTTCAATTTGTATGCCCAAAACCCCTCTCTAGTTGCTGGTTCATTGATATTCGTTTTGTCTATTATCTTTGCAATCATATTTTCAATTCCTTCATGTCCCTATTCATAAAAATGTGCCCACAAATGCTCTCCTGATATGCTCCTTTGTCCCTTCCCATATCTAACCAAACTACTGTTGTGATTGTTAAACCTTTTCCTAAACGATGTGATGGTACTTCCAACAAAATTTCTTTCTACATTTTGTACATGAAATGAGGTAAACCACGTCTTCAGAATCACAATTGAATGAATAATTAATCTTAAATTTATTCCCATGTCCTTCGAAATCCCTCCCCTCCTCCACAAAACAACAAAATTTATAACGTGATTTACCACATTTTTTCATCCCTACATTAATGATCCTTTCATCATTAAGCTTTACCCTAACCAAATCATCTTTAAGGTTTCTAGGTCTTCTAAAAGAAACTATCGGCTTTGCCCCGAAAACTTTTTTCATGTCATCCGACGTATGTAAAATCGGCCAAAGCGAATTAACAACTTTCCCAATCCCCGATAACGCTGGATGAAAGTTAACCACTAATGGGATTCTCATAGACTTTTCTTTTGCCTTACTTCTAATGTTCTGAAAAAGCAAGTCTTCCCTTCTTTTCGCTTTGGCTTTAAAAAACTGTTCGTCAATAAGATTCTTCTTAAAACCTCTCTTAACCAGATTTCCCTCAAGTTCCTTAAGCCTTTCCTTAAACACTTCATCCGAGTCACAAATTCGTCTCATCCGTAATGCCTGACCATAAGGTATACCTCTCTTTACATGTGTCGGATGACACGACCTGCTATCTAAATATTGGTGGGTATCCGTCTGCTTCGAATACACATCTGTAGAAATTCGATTATTCTTAAGCATAACCCAGAAATCCAAATATGATAATTCTCTTTCTGACCATTCCCAGGTGTACTTGATGGTATCATGGTAATTGTTAACATATTCAAAAAATTCAAACATCCCTTCCTTGCCGTGCTGCCAAATAAAAAATATATCATCTAAATACCTGGACCAAAACCAAGGACCCAGATCACATTCCCCTATCATTTTAACCTCGAATTGCGGCATAAATATATTTGCAAATGACGGTGCAAACTTGGTACCAATAGTAGTCCCTAACTTTTGCTTGTATACTTTACCATCAAATTAAAAATAAAATGGCATTGTCAGGAATATCACCCAATTGCTCTAATTTACATAAAAAGTCTGAAGTATCCTTAATCACATGAGGTAGAACTTTAATTATAGGCTGTAAATGAAAATTCACAAACTCGGATAACTTCTCCGTAGCCGCACCACAGTTTGACACAAATAGTCTTCCCAGGACGTTCTCCAAACGTTTGTGATTTTTCGGCAATAAATAAAACCTACCTAATTTACTCTCCTTCCCCTTTAAATAACGATAATTTTCTTTAGTAATAATCCCCTCATTTTTTAAGACCTGCAACCTCCTAGCTATACTCTTAGATAGATTCCTTGTTGGGTCTCCCTCTCTCCTTTCATATGCCTCTCTTTTTGCTAATTGTCTACACGCTTCTTCACAATATTCCTTCCTTCCCCAAACCACCACCGCCGAACCTTCATCCGCCCCTTTAATTACTATATCCTTATAATCCTTCAAATCTCTTATTACCAATCTTTCCTCAATCGTCAAATTACTATAATTTCTACCTTCACATTTAATAGATAACACTCTCTCTTCTAATCTTTTCAAAAACAATTCCAATGCAGGATCTATCTCTTTAGGAATCCATGTAGACTTTCCTCTAAAATGAGTCAACTTGTCTGATCCATCACGTTCAAACTCACCTTTTATACCAAAATAAGCCCAAAATTTCATTCTTCAACCAAATTCAAAAAAATCCCTTATAAGTTCAAGCGTATTATTTTCTTTAGGCGTAGGACAAAAGTTCAATCCCTTCAACAGAACCTTAATCTCAGAAGCAGTAAGAACCCGATCAGACAAATTAACCACATTTTCGCTTACAAAACCTTTCTTAATATTAATCTTGCTTTGTTGTTGAACTACAAATGTTTCCTCAACATGATCCTTCCCTTCTTCCTCTTCCGATCCGACTACATCTTCCTCAATTTCACGTTTTACTGGCTCTGTAGCAGCCTCTATTGGACCTGTTTCATTTTGCTGCTCCAGTAATCTGCCGTCCATAACACCACAATCCTCTTGTTCGTTTCTCTCCTGTTCCGGCGTTCCTTTCCTCAATCTTCTCTCTTCATTGTAAATCCTTACACCTTCTAACATCATCCTCAGACTTTGAATAGCTTTCTTCTGTAATCTTAGTCTTTCTTCCGTTCCCCCTTGTAAACATCCCCATTTTCACATCCTCCGTCTCCTCAACTCTTGTCTCGTCTTCCTCTTTTTTGCCTCGGCTATTCTTCCCAACCTTTCCCAAAAAACTTCGCCTTCTTCCGAAACGATCATTCGCCATCTCAAATCACCATTCTTCTTCCAATCATCCACCAACCTCACTGCTTCTTTATGTAATGCTTCCACCAGATCTAATTCCGCTCTTTTTAATACCATTCTCCATTCCTTATGTCTTCCTCAAGCAGGCAAGAATTCGGCAATATTCCACTTTCCAAGGGTCTTGCAGATCTTGTTATGCGACACATGTAAAGAGAGATATAATTTATTTCAGGATCATACTCAGGGTATTATGAAACAAAACTTCACAATTAACCTACACTGCTGAAGTCAACTGAAAAATGTTGACTCGAGCGGAATTTGAACTCGCACCTTCGGGATACCGGTCCGCCGCTCTATCTGTTGAGCTCAACAAGTTGAGCGTTTGCCCCAAATGGTTTGAATATTAGAGATTTTTTGTAGTATATTTGAATATTAAATAGTATTTTTATGTATAAATACGGGACTTGGATTAGTCTCGTATTTATACATAAATCTTGCCCCGAAACGTCGAATAAAGTCTTTTTTAAAAAGTTTATCCTGATCGTTTTATATTCCTAATGTTAAACTTTGGTAGAGAGAGGTCATGTGGGAGAGTTTATATATACATACATGTATATACTGTATATATATATATATATATATATATATATATATATATATATATATATACACTGGCAGTCAAAAAGAACTGCTCACTCGTGGTGCAGAGAGTAACGTGGTGTGCGGCCGTTGGGACCAGTCTCTCTCAGTCTTCTTTGGGTAGTGGAAGTAGAGACACTCTCACCATGTTCAATCTGCATTTCTGCTTTATTTTCCGGTGCAGTCTTACTGCGATTTGACTTGCTTTTTCTCACCATAATTCTGTCGTCTCTCTTCTTAGTCTTCCTTTTTTGTCCAGGGATCTTCAATTCTATAACATTTCCAATAAGTCTCTGCTTCTTCAAATTATTGCTGACACTTCTCAGGCTACAGCCCACTCGGTCAGCAATCTCCCATTGTGAGTAACTCTCCTTCCATTTTCAAGGCCGATCTTTGGCCTTACACACATGATTTTGCATGTTGCTTGAAATTCTTGTTTTACCAACAATTAAAAGTAATCTCCTGCAGAACCAGGAATAGATCTAGACTTACGTTAAAATTATTTAAAATTAAACACTTTTGTAATAGGAGTGAGCAAAAGCCATTGATACAATTCTTCATTACCCAAGAAATGGAGCTTGAGCAGTTCTTTTTGACTGCCAGTGTATATTTATATCAAATTGCATAAACTTTGGCAAACCTAAACATATCGTAAAAAGAGCATGTATGGGTAAATCTGTAACTATGAATACTTTAATTAACCTTAATACATTAGATTGGCCAACGAATGTACCAAACAACACATAGCATATCTTCACTGACTGTTGAAGTGAGAATAAAATGAAGATAAAGTGGTCTTGATATGTTCATATGTTGATATATTTTGTGTCATAATTTTTGCAATTTGCTGTATATATAAGTATATATGTATATATGTATATATGTATATACGTATATACGTGTATACGTGTATACATGCATATGTATATATGTATATACCTATATACGTGTATAAGTGCATATGTATATATGTATATATGTATATATCGCTTACCTCAAAAAGTCACTACAGCCTGTTTCATCTTGGGAAAGATGAAACAGGCTGTAGTGACTTTAGTGATTTCCCAAGATGAAACAGGCTGTAGTGACTTTTTGAGGTAAGCGATATAATCCCATTTGCTCTTTCTTTGCGTTATTGAGCCCTCTTTGCATTTCGTAAACCTAAACGTTCACGTATATATGTATATATGTATATATGTATATATACATATATGTATATATGTATATATGTATATATACATATATGTGTATATGTGTATATGTATATATGTGTATATGTATATATGTGTATATGTATATATGTGTATATGTATATATGTATGTATGTATGTATGTATGTTTGTATGTATAAATGTATGTATAAATGTATGTATGTATATACGTGTATGTGTATATGTATATATGTGTATATGTACATATGTGTATGTGTACATATGTGTATGTGTACATATGTGTATGTGTACATATGTGTATGTGTATATATGTGTATGTGTATATATATATATGTATATATATATATATATATATACACATGCTAATTTCTAATTCGAATCTTTTTAGTCTTTGAATAATTTTCGTATTTTCATTATAATTCCAGACCTATACAAAGTCTTTAATCAATCACTTTTCAGTGCTTGGTTTTCAGTAATTGGCTTACTACAACAGCGTTTTACTAGCTGTTTTAATGAACTAATTACCTCATGTTTCTGGAGTTCAATCTAGTTTGTTTATTTCATGTAATGTGATTAGAAGCTAGATTAGAATTGATTAGTTCACACTCTGCCTAATTTTATTTTCTCCTCTCCTTCATTTTATCTTCTTAAATTTTCTATTCAAAACAGGAGGAACTATGTATTCTTTGGCATTTGGGAAGGCTTTTGAAATTTTTCAAAACTTTGGATCCACTGAGAATGTAAAGTATATTGAATTTTGAGATGTACGATGAACAATAAACTCATATGAAAGATTTACCAAAGTAATCGCAAACACAATTCTCTTTTTTTGATTTACCAGGGAAATAATATCATGCTATTTCTCACAGACGGTAATCCAAGTGACAAGTCCAAAGAAATAATATATAAATCTATACAGGATGGCCAGAAAAAAATGGTATTTAATCACAAACTACACATATAATAGCACAATATGAGCGACCGAACTGTATGTAATATATAGTACATCAATCAAGAGCGTTTATAATTGAAGTCAGTTTTGCTTTAGTTTTTGAACGCTCTTTTTGGTGTTTGATCTAACGAATCACGATCACATACTCCAACCGTGCTTTATAAATTACATTAAGGTGTTTGGGAAAGGGGGAAGGGTCTCTTATTTTCAGTGTCCTCTACGCCAGAGCTAGTTAACAATAATGCTGTCATCGGCTGCTTCCCAGTGTCCAAGACGCTGCGTGACAGGATCAGACTACCTTTTCGTATTACACCCAGAACTTCAAGGACAGTGGAACATTTTAGACCCTTGGGAAGATATCCTTCCTGAATGTTTTGAAATTTTCCTATTTCAAAATACTATGAACCAAACCTAACGTCAATCGCTAAAAAGTATTAGAAACATACAGTAGCATAGGAAACGGGGTGCCGCAATGTCGCTTCGCCTCCTTAAAAGTTGATATGGTAACACCCTGCGAAGTATCTTTTAACTTTTTTTTCCCATCGCACACACTTGTATTTCAAAATTAATATGGAAAATGCACTACGAGTATTATTAACAATGGTTGACAACTTAATTGAACTTTATAGTTGTTAAAAATCGGATAAATGTATGGTCAATTTTAGTACTGTTGAAATTAAAAGTTAAAAAACCTTCAACATTTTATAATTATATGTGGCCTTTTAATTCATAAAACAGTAATCCTCCGTAAAACTTCAAGTACTGTTCCAGCATAGTTGACAATAAAGTCGATGTAAGCATTTACCAGAAACGCCCCCCATAAACATAAATTTTCCTCCCCTACTCCCCAAACTTCAACTAGCGTACTACACGGTAACATATATCTCATGATGATTATTACTTCAATTTCATATTCCGTTCATTTAAAGAATAACTCTGTCACGATATTCACGTACGGCTTCGGTAGAGCAATAACAAGAAGAGGCCAGGTTATACTAAAAGAAATAGCGGCCATGAATGGAGGAGAATTTTCTCAAGTAGAAGATAAAAGTGCTGAAAAATTAAAGTCCGCTTTTGGAAGCTACTATCAATACTTCATATCTGCACGTGGTTAGTGAATTTATCAATCTATCAGTCTGTGCATCTGTATATGGGTGTACCTATCAATCTGTCGATCAGTCTACCTGTAGATCCGTCTGTCTGACTGTCTGACCTTCTGTATGTCTATCTGTCTGTCTGTCTGTCTACCTGCCTGTCTGTTTATCTGTCTGTACATATATCTGTCTGCCTGTCTGTCTATCTATCTTCCTATGTGACGTTCTGCTTCGCATGACAAGCCGGTGGCGTTGATTTAACTTCATCACAAAGGAATAGTCAATGGTCAATAGTCAATAGTCAAAGATTTTGTTTATGATGTTGGCTTGTTATGGACTAAACAAGGAAACTCTACAGTGTTTTAGATCTCACTTGTCAAGTAGAACACAAATGTGTCAGGTGAAAAGGGTCTCATCCAGTAAAAAATAAATTGCTTTTGGAGTCCCCCAGGGTTCTATTCTGGGCCCACGTCTGTTTGATTTCTGTCTGCATAGTTATGTTTGATTTCAAAAATATATTTGAATGTCTGTGTCCAAATAAATTAACGTTGAATACTCTGAAAACTTATTTTATGCTACACGGTCCTCGTCAGAGATTGGCAGCCCTGGGGAATTCTATTGCGTTGTCAGTTCATAGTGTTTCATTGAGTCAAGTTGTTTCAATAAAATGTTTACTAGGGGTTGACATCCGATAACCTTCCAGCTCTTAGACGTGTCAAAATTATTTTTAATCAGAAAAATCTAGTGACTCTCTATAAAGCAATCACTGCACCTTATTTATTACTGTTGTATGGGTAAAATGTTAAAGAAAAATTTCCAAATTTTGCAAAATAGAGTAGCTCATATTGCTGCGGAAGCCTCAATATTAAGATCATCCTCAAAAATACTAGAACTAGGCTGGATGAACATCAAAGAGATCAGAAAGAAACAAAAGGCTTTATGATGTACAAAATAGTTAACGGTATTGCATTATCATATGTGTTAGAAATTTTTAAGTACCATAATAGGTTGAACATTTACAATCTTAGTAGATCTAAACTAACCCTAGAACCCCCGAGTAATAGAACAGAGAACTACAAGTCAAGTTTTGCCTTCACTGGTGTAAAATTCTGGAACTCTTTACCTGATAAAGTAAAACAGGCCCCGTCACTAAAATTGCTTTATCAAGAGATTTGAATTAACCTTTATCTGTGCCTGCTCAACTGTTTATTATTAAAGTATATAATTGTAATATAATTTTATAATGATTATCACACGGCTTTTAGGAAGACCAAGTATATTTATTTTATCATTTACTTGATAAAACAATCGTGTATAGATAAAGATTTTAATCAATCAGTCAGTCAGTCCATCAATCAATCAATCAATCAATCAATCCGTCCGTCAGTCAGTCTGTCTTTCTGTCTATCTGACTGTCTGTCTTTCTATCTGTCTATTTTTCTATCTGTCTATCTGTCTGTCTGTTTATTTATCTATCTATCTTTCTATCAATCTTTCTATCTGTTAATTTGTCTGTCTGCATATCTGCCCATCTACTTATTGCCAGTCTGTCTGTCTTTCTGCCTGTCTATCTTGTCGGGATACGTTTCTTGCTCAATGTAGGTATGTATGTATGTATGCATATGTGTATGTAGGTACTTCTGTATGTATATACTTATCAGTTCGCTTGTTTGTTTTTTGTTGTTTAATTTATTTTTAAACAGAGTTAAAGATTTATTTCGGCTAAACACATTGGACGTGACCTGAAGTCTTTTCAAGCTTGGTGGTCCCCTTTATTAAGTTTATTAGTTGCCCTATCAACATTTTTAGAGACAGGTGATAAACAGGTTACAAACATATTTACCCTCCGTCCGATTGGAATATGAATGAAACAAACTGACGGTATTGTGAAAAACACATTGTTGTACAGTTCTTAGATGTGAAAGTGATTACACGTTCGGTATTGTTTAGGAGCTTGAAAAAATTTTCTTAACTTCTTGTACGCCAGTTTTTTAAAAAATATCCGAACTAACTTTGTTTCTGAAAGTACTTACAGCTCACTGACGGTTAAAAGGAAGTTACGTTAGTCAAATCTGACGAGAAATTTTGAAATGAAAGTTTAAGACATTCATATGAGCACATAAAATTGTTACTTTCTAAAGCACCGTATATACTCCGACGTCAAAATCCTTATGAATCACAAAGGAAGTACTAATAGGATATCACAAGTGTACTTCAAAAACCTAGCAAAGAAGGGAAAATAAAAATCAGTAAATATTTTTCACGATTTCTAGGTTATGTAGGGAATGACAAGAATATTATCATACGTTATTCATATGAAATACTGTTAAAAAAGCATGTTAGACTCATCAGTAATGTTTTCGTCGTTTTAATTGGAAATCATATGTTTCTAGGAAATCTTGCCCTTAGTAAGCCAGCTTTTCAATCAAGTTTCATGTCCAAGCATTCTGCCAAACACGCTGTAGATGGTCGTGTGGATGGAGAATGCTCGAGGACAACATTTGAAAACGATCCATGGTGGCGAGTTGACCTGCAAAGAGAAAAATACATCATGGCTGTTACTATAACAAACTGTTGTGAAGAAACTGTGGAAAACGTAGATATTAGAGTTGGTAACAATTTCAGGAGTGATAAAATATCCAACAAAATATGTGGTCATATCCCTGAACTTTACAACAAACAGTCCATTACTGTATTATGTCCGTCTGATGTATCTGGACGCTTTATAAACATCAAAGCACCAGGGGTAAATAGAAGTCTTGCGATATGTGAAGTAAAGGTATACGAAACCCTGGGTAAGTTTTTGTCCTAATTGTTTTTCATATGAAACATGATTTGTTTCGTAAAATTTACAGCTTGTTCTTTACATAAGATCTTTTAGTAACGTCATCATAGAAAAAGTTTTTCTTTGTAGGAAATGTAATTCTCACGCGTCATTAGATGTTCATTGCACTTCAACAAATGGCCGAGTCCCTTGATTTTCTTAACGTGTTCTTTCCTAAAAACCGAGTATAAACCACGAAAAGTAATTATAAAGGCTTTGAAAATGAGGGAAATTCAGGGGAAAAAACAAAACACATTATAAATGATGAATTTAATATTGTATTTAGAAATCGTTTGTAATCCAATCTGAATCTTGAAACATTCATATTTTTCCATGGTCTTTCAATGTCATACTCATCATTTACTTACATTACAATGATTACATTACAAGCACAATTCCCGTCCTCAAGCTCAGCTAGTATTTTGCACCAAACAAATGTTAACGGTGTTTTTACGTATTAAAGTATCAGATGGTGTTTTTGTATGTACAAATTACGTGACGGAAAAATAATCAATTGGATTAAAAAGTCATTAACTAGCTAAGTAATGAGATCTAAATAATGGTAAATCATTTGCTATTTTAAATGTCGATCAGCATACTAGAAATGGGGAAAACAGACAAGGGACCTAAGGGAATGTCAATACATAAAGATTAAAGAAAAGGAAAAGAAAAGTCTAAGAGAATAAAGAATGCAAGGCGATGATTTTATCCGCCCATTTTAGATAAGATCATTACCTTGTAAAGGAATAAATAGATGCCGCAAACCAAACCAAATTTTAAAATTTAACACTTTCCCGGCGGTATAAGACTTGTATTATTCTACTTTGGCAAACACCAGACGATTTTACTTGTCAAAGGGAGAGCTCCCACCGGGAAAGAGTTAAGGGAAAAAATGCATCAACTAATGCTTTTGTACGCTCATGCCAGACAAAAATGTCGCTTAGTGAGAGATTAAATCAAAGAAAAACGCTAATAACATGGGAATAAATAGTTCGATGTTTGAGAACCAGACGTCTTTCCGGTGGAAAGACTCGCACGCAGTGTCGAAGCTAGCGGTCATGCTGGTCATGCTGAGCATGACCAAAAATATTCCAGGGTTAAGAATTTTTTTAACATTCTTGAAAATGGAAGTTTGGTTTGAAATTGTTTTTTAAAAATCGAATGCGGCGTCAGTGAATTATTCGATGAGTTACATGCATGGGTGACTTGTGGCAAGTCATACTCATCTCAGATAGCAGGACCTGGCCGAAATTTGCGCGTCATTGGATTGGCTCAATTATTCCTTGCGCATGCGTACCTTGCCAGTTTTGGGCTTCAGTTCATGCTCATTTCTAATAGCACGACTCTTGTTATTAAAAATTCAGTAGCAATACCAGCAGCGAACAAATAGCGAATAACGGCGAATATGGATCAAAGTCAATCATGCGGATCTTCTGGAGGAGATTTTGGAACAACCTCAAAGCTAGGATGACACAAGGTTAACCCAGGCAAGTGGCTTCAATACCTTAACAGCTTCATTTTCTGCTTTTTTATGTGCTTGTTCAACAAAATATTGGATCAGTCATTAGTATTATACAGTTTTCTCCAAAACAGATTAACTGATTTCTCTTTTGGAATTGGAAAAGTGCAAAATTTTATAAATTTCCTTCCTGAGATTCGCACAGATGAAGCCTTCGATGACTGCTTTAGTGTTACAGTGAGTATAGTTGGACAACCATCTTCAAGATCTGACAGGAAGCATAACTACAAACAGCTATATTTTGAGATAATTGATACAATTATAACTATGTTGAATGACCGATTTGCTGATTGTGCCACCTTTGAATTTCTTGACTTGGTAAATCCTCAATTTTTCTCACACTGGCAAAATAATGTCCCTCAAAATAAATTACAGCTCTTAAATGACAAATATGGACCACTCTTTGATATCTCAACACTTGAAAGCCAACTGCTTTTCATTTACAAAGATCCTGATTTTCATAAAGGAAGCCCAGTGGAGCTCTTGCAGTATCTATTTCATTTAATTTACACCCAAGTATTTAAAGACATATTGAAGGAAAAGGAGAACCAAAATGAGCTTCACAACTTGATAACAGAAAAGTTCATTGCAAAACCAAGGAGACTTAATTTTCTCTATAAATAAACATGTGGTCAACATAGATTCTGTCATCTCTCCAACTCTGAAAGAGAAATCAATGTCAAATTGAAACATTGCTTCATGGTTCCATGCCACTTTCAAGTCTTGCACTACTCAAAGACTTAATTGTCAGCCTGAATCATGACATTCATGCATTTAGTAAATTAACGTTTGATGTGGTTTATTATTATATGACTTGTTGCTGATTAAAAGGACAACTTGCTGTGTGAAGTATCAGTTTCCCCATGGCATTTCAAGTTTGCGAAGGACTTTCTGTATCATGTGGAATATTATGAAATTTACTGTATGCATTCAGGCAGATAATTAATTTTTGATGCGGTTCATTATTATATGATGATGTTTGCTGAATAAATAGACAAGTTGCAGTATGAAGTGTCAGTTTCACCATGGCATTTTCAAGTTTGTGAAGGACATCCTGTATCATTTGGAATATTATGACATTTATGCATTCAGAAAGATAATTTTTGATATGGTGCATTATATGATGACTTTTTGCTGATTAAATAGACAACATGCTGTATGAAGTTTCAGTTTTCCCATGGTATTTTCAAGTTTGTGATAAGCTTCCTGTATTATTTGGAATATTATGACATTTATACATTCAGTCAGATCATTTTTAATGTGGAACATTATTATGATGAATTTTTTGCTGATTAAACAGACAAGTTGCTGTATGAAGTGTCAGTTTCCCTATGGCATTGTCAAGTTTGTGAAGAGCTTCCTGTATCATATGGAGTATTATGACATTTATCCATTCAATCGGACCCTTTTTAACATGGTACATTGTTATACGATGACCTTTTTGCTGATTAAATAGACAAGTTGCTGTATGAAGTGTCAGTTTCCCGATGCCATGTTCAAGTTTGTGAAGGACTTCCTGTATCATCTGAAATATTATGACATTTATGCATTCAGTCATATCATTTTTAATATGGTACATTATCATGATGAATTTTTTTGCTGATTAAATAGACAAGTTGCTGTATGAAGTGTCAGTTTCCCCATGACATGTTCAAGTTTGTGAAGGGCTTCCTGTCTCGTCTGGAATATTATGACATATATTTAGACAGATTATTTTTGATGTGGTTCATTATTATATGATGACCCTCTTGGTGATTAAATAGACAACTTGCAGTATTAAGTGTCAGAAATATTTATCCAATGATTCTGTTTCTCCATGGCATTTTCAAGCTATTCATTACTGTGATGACTTACTGCTGGTTAAGGATATGCTGAATGCCATTTGTATATTTGCCTGTATGATGTGATGAACTCAGTGAAAAATCTTTACAAAGGAAAGAAAAGCCATTCACAGTGAGACTAAATTCAAACAACAAACCCACAAAGGATGTGAGCTGAACTCAGTGTAAACCAGCACTAAGGACCAATTCACTTAAGTATTTTTGAAGCATAATCATGGTAAATATTTTACACTTACAGTAAGTCTCCACTTCAGTGTTTAGTTAAACAGTAATTTTGGGCTAGACTTGCTCATGGCCATCTATGTTAGATTCACTCACAGCTTTGTCAGTGTTCCATAAGCATGGCAATAGGCTCTGACATAAGATAAAACAGCCCAAAATATGTTGTACTTTGCCTACTTTAAACAACATTTTGTGATGCTCAGAATGCATAAAAACTATCCTCAAATGCAGGAAATGGCATTTCCGAGACTCCAAATTCCAAAATTTTCCGGGAGAGCATGCCCCTGGATCCCCCTAGAGGGGTCTCGCGCCTTCGGCGCTCGCACTGACTCTGAAGTCACAATAGCATGACCAGTCATTTATAGTCAGCTTCGCCACTGCTCGCACGTACAATTGCAATGGCTTCAAACGGGTTTGTCAAAATCGTTACTGCATCCGCTTCTTTGAAAGATATTCATATCTTTGTTTAACCCCAGTGGCTACAAAATACATGTATTAAGCAAATTTGCATCCATCGCTGACGATACTTGGTTTTGCCATGGGCCGTAAAAACATCATGCAGTTTTCCATCTGTGAATCCAAGTTTCTCAAATGTCAATGAAGATTAGACTGCCCTTTGCGCAGCACCACTCAGATCATCAGCCGACTCTACATATCCGAATGGATTAGATTGATGGAGGTTGCTGGCATTATCTTTATAAGCTACTAAGATTGAAAATAAGCTTTGAGACCTCTCCTCAATGCTGTCGATACTTGACGTCACCACTTTTTAAAAAATGAATGATCGAATTCATTTAGCTTTTAATGTTAAGCGTGATCCATTCCTTGCCGCTTGGGTATATTTACATTGGTTGCTTTGGAGTGGAGGCATTCATACTTCTATTTCTACTTTGTTATCAACCTAGCTGGAATCGAAAACAGCCCCCCGATTTTCCAAATTAATTCCCAGCCTGACAGCTCTTATGATATCCGGTTTCAATATCCTAAAACTGGCGACGCGAACGTTCCCATAGTGGAACGTGTTTATCTTTATTATAAAAAATATATGAATTTGATCCAGTATGTTACTGCCGAGTGTCGATGCTGGGACAACTCGGTCAACAAGAATAAAATCTACGTGACGAGAGCACGTTAGGAGTCGGGTGAAACAAATACTTCTATATTTCTATTCATGTTTCTATGCGATAAAGTTCTCACCAAAATCACGGCAAAAATCGTTGTCTTAAAGATTTTTTAGTTTTCCGTAACATCCCCAACTTCATTTTAGCTAGTCAGAGTCGTTATATAATTAGTCCTACCTTCATAGAAGGGAGAAACACTTCAAAATAAGCATGTGCTTTGTCGCTGGTGAAATGATTCAGAACAAAGCAAAACTCCAGAGCGCAAAACACGACGGATTTCCTGGAAAAACACCTTGCACTAGATTCCTTTGTTATCCATATATTGTTATGTAGAGTGGTTTTGTGCAGAGCTAAAAAGTTGCCCATTGCACAACAGGTTTCTTTATTACTGTGTAACTAGTGATCTTCTTGAAAAGTTACTTACTTTTCAAGGAAACTGCCTGCATTCAACATTACTCAGGCCTGCCCAGAGTCTTGGTGGGGCCCTGGGCAAAATAAAAATTTGGGGCCCCCCTTACACAAAGTTATTTAGGTCGATGTTGCGCTTGACAATAACGCTTTCATCGCATTCTTTACTGGAGAGCCTGAAGATAACTATTCGGATAAGGTCGTGTGTCCTGCTTTGGCTTAAAGTGTAAGGGCCCAGCGTTCAATGAATAAACAAACAGGGTCGATTAAACAGAAGTAGCGGATCTTATTCAGTTATTTGATCTTCATTTGAAACGTAAAGGAAATAAATTTATCAGTATGCTGAGGGAGCCTCTCTTGCACTTGGGGCCTGAGGCCCCTCTTGAGGTTGGGGCATTGGCCAAACTGTTCCAGTTGCCCCCCCCCCCCTCCACTCTGGGTGGGCCTGACATTATTACTTAACCTGATGAGGAATTGAGTTAAAATTCGTCTGGGACACAACGCTGCAAAATTAGCTTGGGGAGATAAAATTTTATAATCTGTTTAAGAATGGTCATTGCTCACACGAGTGTTATTTTCCTGTACCAATCCTAGCAACATTTTTAATGATGTGTAGAAAGTATTCCACCTGAAAAAAATATAAAGTTCTCTTTTCTATAATTGCGATGTTTGTACATATTATGAATTCCTCTGGATATTACTCAATGTTAACGATTTTCTTGTGTCAACGACGCATATTCTTAAATTTAGCTCCGTCTTCCACATTTTCAATGCCATGTGCAAGTGAGAACGGCACTATTTTTGGTGTTGCTGCTCTTGACATATCACTTGGTGGATTGTTTTCAGAACTTCTTTCCTTTTCTTATGGCCAATATTCATATGGTGTAGTAACTGATGTTAAAGGTAATCAGTTTTTATCAATGACATTAAGTGAAATCAGGTTAATTTCAGTCTAGTATAAACAGAATTTTGTATGAAATACTTGCAATAAGCTAGAACTGTACTCTGACCTACTGTACTCTCTCTCAACTTATAGGAAAAGTATGGATTCACCCGAAATCACCCCACCCAGACAGCCCATCAGGACCTTCTCGACTACCTTTGCAAGTTTATGAGTCGTGGGTGAGTGAAAAAATCATGAAAAAGGTCCTTTCCGATCCCGAAGGTCAAATTCGTGCAGAAAAGGTTTGTTTTGTAATTTTGTTTTTATTTTTCTGTGATATCAGGGTATGAAATATTAGTACTTATTACTGCCCGTTTCGTGATATTTTTCACCGTTGTTCACTCGAAACATGACCTGTTTTATTATTAATGAAAAACCGTGATTACTTTGGTTTCTTTTGTTTAAGGGAAGAGATTTAATGTATAAATTCGCTCATCAGAAAACAGATTCTATTTTAACTTTTCCTACTGCATGATGAAGAGTGAAATTTTTACTGTTTCTAGCTCTTCCCTAATTAACATCAGTAAGGGAAAGTTAAAAGACAGCATTGCTGCCAAATGCCACATGTATACATAGGTTTCTGAAACTTTAATTTGTTTTTGTCAACTGACCTTTTGCGTAACGAATGAGAATTGCACATTTCAGACAATCAGATTTAAAAAATTTCTTGACCATTTTATTTTAATCGAAATATTGTGTTGTGTATCATGGAATCATCACGTGTTGGAATGTTAACCCGTACTTGTTCGAACAGTTTTGCTACTGAGGCAGACTTTCAACAAATTGTTTAAACATGCTCGAGCAAAGTTAGGCATTTGTGAAGATGTAATTCAGATTAACTGGGGTTTGGTTAATGAAAATCTTAATCTTCTCTATTCTTCTCAAAAGTTTGTGACCAAATAGTACGAATTCAGTTTTTTTCTTCTTAAAATTAGGGATAGACTATTCTGGGAGAATAATCAAGCCATACTTTCCAACTCCGAATCCAGAATATTTTCAATAATATTTGGACAAATATTATCGCCCAGAACAGAACACGAAACAAAGCCATGGAATGAAGAATTCATTAGATTAACTATATGCAATTATATTTATATAATAATTTTATCTTCAACTTTTGGAGGAGCAATATATATATTTACAAAATTTATTAAGAATTCACGAGGAAAATACAAAGGAAAATTATAACCGTGTCGTTTCTTTACATGTGATAAAGACGTATGTGTACTTCATAGGTGGAGAATAAGTTATTTTTTTCGGCTCAGAAAACATAAATTTCCAAACTTTCTTCACAAATTAGCGTATTAAGAGGTGAATTTTAAGATATTTAAAAAACTCCCAATACGTGCTTTATCGGGTCTAAAACACTCTGCCATCGCCTCGTGTTTTAAATCCTGATAAAGCACTCCAATATATATACATAATAGATGACCTTCAAAGTAAGCTAGGCTTTACATTTAAATCTTGTTTTATGTGGTTGTGATAATAAGTGACTACGACAGCCCATTGGCAGCTGCGCAGATTGGAAGACTACCGAACCAAAATAGAGTTTTCAGTTTTTGCGAAGCAAACGATTGTTAATCAGAGTTCTTCTTTTTCGCTAACTTTTGTCTAGGTATCATTGCAATATCCTCGAGGGTATCCAGGCACAGATGGCATGCAAACGAAACTGGCGAATGTAACTGTATGTTGGAAAAGAATAAGAAGCATGTTCATTCTTATGATGGTAATGGTTGAAAATGATACTAATCACTGGTTGGTAAGTAATAGAGAAAAACCACTTTCACTTTCTTAACTAAGAGTTATTCAAGGAAGTATAGACAATCTTTACAAGAGGGAAAATAACTTTCAAATTATTCTAATTTTTATTCCAAGGCTTTACTTGTCATCTCCAAAAAAATCTTCATTTTGGAATCTCATCGGGCCCATTTACACGATACGATTGTCGAATACGATTTTTCGTTCTGATTTATCCGATTAACTCACTGGAGTCATACCGACGTATTGAAACATCAGTAAGCAAGTCAAAAACCGAAATTATGCGTTTCACAAAGCAATACATGCCTCAAGAACATCAATTCTCTGCGACAATAGTATCAGGTAAATGCGCCCTTAAACACTCTTATAAATCAAATCCTGAAAAAGAGATACTCAATCAAAATTTATTTATTTATTTATTTAAGATTATTTATGCACGTTAGCCATTCAGCACACTAAGCTGTTTTTCAATGGGCCGTGCTTTGCTCTAAGAACCTATTAATTTACAAAAAATTGCGAAGCCTACATACTAATCAGCTTCACCCTATAATAACTATCTTATTTACAACCTATCAATATACTAATTACATTACAAACTACCAATTATTAATAATATATACAAACATAACTAACAATTAACATCATACAAGTGTTTAGAATCCACACAAGCCCAAATTCATGCAGGTCAAACAAGTGTCGTCCTGAAATGTCTTGAACAATCTTAAAGCCTTTATCAATTACTGTTTTCTAAATTTTGGAAATAGTGATCAATTAGATTTTTAAATCTTGTTGTAGATAGATTTTGATACTCAGAAACTATATCGCGAGGCAATTTGTTCCATGCAGCCGCTGACCTATATGAGAAGGACTTTTTCATGAAATCTGTATTAGGTTTGTTTAAATGAAGTTTTCGATCGTTGCTTCTTAGGTGATACATAACATTATTTCTGATATTAAACATTTCAGATATATATTCTGGTAATTGTCCTTGAAATGCTTTAAAAGTAATGTTTAATTCCCGTTTCTTTAAAATGTTTTCAATTGGAGCCCATCTCAAATCAGCAAAAATCTCCTTCGACCTAACATCGTAACTAGATCCCGTTATAACACGGGCAGCTCTTTTCTGCAATTTGTACAGCTTATTCAAGTGTGCACGACTACCATCATTCCATACCGTAGAACAGTAAGTGAAATGAGGTAGGACTAATGAGTTATAAATATTCATCAGTGCATTTTGGTTTACATATCGTTTTGATCTTCTTAATAAGCAGATAGATTTAGATATCTTTTTGCACTGTTCATCATTATACCTTCCAATTATAACATTTGGAGTTTCAGTAAATTGCTTTAGTCTCTTTTTTGATGCTATTAGCATAAACTATGTTTTTTTAATATTTTAAGTCAATTTGTTTGCTGTTAGCCAAGTATTGACATAATGTAGATCTGCATTGATCTTGTTTTCAATGTCAGTTGGTGAAGTTCCTGAACTAGACAAGTTGGTATCATCTGCAAACATCGAAACTTGAGTATTTTGAAGACGGTTAGGAAGGTCATTAATATAGAGGGAAAACAACAATGGTCCTAGATTTGATCCTTGTGGAACACCACATAGAATTTTTTTTGGCTTTGACTTTGTACCTTGTAGTACACAGATTAGCATTCTGTTATCTAAATATGATTTAAACAGACTAAGAGCATGATTTTTTACGCCATATAGTTCGAGTTTGGATAAAAGTATTTGATGATCTATGGTATCAAATGCTTTCTTTAGGTCGAGGAACAATACACCATTAATTAAACCCCTGTCAATGTTCATCAGCCATTTATCTGTTGCTTGCAATTAAGACGTTTCTGTGGAATGATATTGTCGAAATCCTGATTGTTGTTTTGAGATAATATTGTTATCTTTCAAAAATTTACTTAATTGATCGTATATAAGTTTTTCCATGATTTTAGCAATGACCGGTAGAACTGAAATAGGTCTGTAATTTCCACAGTTCTTTTTATCCCCCTCTTTATAAATAGGGATTACTTTAGCTATTTTTAGGTCGTCGGGGAATATACCAGTAGCTAGAACTAAATTGAAAATATATAATAAAGTTTCACAAATAATATGTCCTGCTGCTTTTAGTAATTTGTTAGTAATTTTATCCAGGCCAGATGGTTTAGATAATTTCAACCTCTCTAAGACCTTAATCAGTTCACTTTCAGATATTAGTCTAAAAGAAAATTCCCTATCACTAGGTGATACCCATTGCAAAGGGTCAATATTATTTGGTGGTATGTCCTCGCAAAGTTTTGGTCCAATCTCGCAACAGAATTTATCAAATTCATTGGCTATATTCTGATTTCCTGTAATTATTCTTTCATCGACTTCAATTTCGTTAATGGTCGTGGTTTGTGATTTCCTATTGAGCAGCTCGTTAATGTATTTCCAGCCATCTTTATTATTTGTGCAATTTTCTAAATTTATTTTAAAATATGATGCTTTAGTTTCCCTAATAAGTGAAGTAACCTGATTTTTACATCTTTTGTATGCTTCATAATAGGTAGGTGAATTTAGTTGTATTGCTTTCTTTTTAAGGTAATCTCTATGATGGCTCAATTTCTTAATATTTTCATTTAGCCATGGGCTAAATTCACTTTTCACTTTTCTAGTACGACACGGGACATGGATATCCGCAATCTTAAGAAAGATTGATTTACTATCTAATAGTATCAGGGGGTGGGGTCTTACGTTCATTGTCCACTGTTGGGTTGCTCCCCTGGATTTATGTACAGCCTTTCTCCCGGATCAGACTTTTAATTAATCCGATAAGTATGTTGTTTAATTAATCAGCAAATTATTAAAGTGGATAAGACATTGGCGAAAAGGTTGAGCCTTAACTGGCATATCAGTTGTTGGCAAGACGTCTCATCATCAGTATGGGTTTTAGATACCAGGAAGATCTGCTGAAGAAAAATTATTTAAAAAATCAAGCAAAAATTTGGGCAAGTGTCTAATGAATGGAAAACAAATTTTTACTGAAATTACGACGGTACAGGTATGTTTGAACAATTACAGGCAGTAAAGTGTAAATTCTTTCTTTACTTGCCCACCGAGCAGCCCTCAGTGGTGTATATAGAATTTCATCGGATTTCTCTATATTCCACTTGTGAGTCAAAGCTCTGCACGCTACACTTCTGTCTCCTTTTCCCGCCTGTTCCTTCCCATCTCACCCATCCTCCCACATTCCCCCCCGTCCCCTTCCCTACCCTCTTCTTACATCTAGTTTCTTTTTCTCATTCTAACTTCTTATCATCCCCTACCTTATCATTCCCTCACCCAGCCTTAACTTTTTGTTGCAATGAACCACATTTTTTCCCCTCGTTTTTCAGCTTGCGTCAGGTAACAAAAATGGACTTACAGAAAGAGAAAAACTTGAGTCAAATATAACTGTGCCAACAAAAATTACCAAAAAACTACCTAAAGAAGAAAAAGGTGAAAGAAAAATATCATTCGACTTTAACAAAGTGAAAATTAGTTGCATTGCAATTTTCGTGCATTTCTGTACTTGGTATTTTAAAAGCACAAGAAAGATGATGCGTTAAATGATATGGTAAAGAAAAGTAAAATAGTTTCAATTAAACGTCAGCTGTTAATATTTCAATTTTAGTTTTTCATCCTGGAGAAGAAGCAGATGTAGTTATTACAGGCAATCTAGAGAGTGACTGGAAGGAAAGTAGAAATAAAAAGAGTAACTCTGTTGTGTGGAGGTATACATATTTTTTTTTAAAATATAAATGCTCGTATCCTTCAAACCCGGTGATTTTGTTAATTTTTTGTGTCGTGCTGTTATATTTTTTATGAGTACGTCGGAAACATACACCCTTACCTTTGCAATATTTCTGACAGGTATATTGGGACCCAATCTGGAGTTTATCGACTATTCCCAGGTGCTTCCCTAAAAGCAAGGGTTAATCACAAAATCAAACCATGGTTAGTTTCTGTTTTTGTTTTAAAATTCTAACTATATAGTCTGATTTGATACCAGAAGGAAGTTTTCTTTGTCAGTAGAATAGCTGTATTAACATAAAAAGACAAAAATCTAACAATGCGAGTGATGGGTATTATCAATAAAAATTACAATACAAAACAGCAAATGGTACGTTGGTTTATTGATAACTTGAAAATATTGATTGCCCCTAACTTTTTTGTAGGTATAGACGAGCTGTTTCGACCGCTGGACAGTTTGCTCTGTCATACCCCTTTAATGATACATACGGACGTGGTAGAGTTATTTCTATTAGCAAAGCGATATTGAAAAAGAGGTAAGATTTTTAAATAACCCTTTAAAAATCTTTGATAACATAATTTTTAAAGCAGTCCGAAAATTATAAAATCGAAAGAAAGCTACAGTTACCAAGACAACTCAACTATATCATCTGCAATTCCCTTAACTAAATTTAATTTTAAAATAGGTTGAAAACGTCTAAACATAATCTTACCTCGACTTCAAAAATTTTAATGCTTGCATAAACAAAGAAAGAAATCCTGCCAAGAAAGAGTTAAGGGAAACAATTTATGTTAAAACTGATCTGTCAAAGACTTCCTGACCTCCATCCGTGTTGACGATTTGGTAGCTTGCGACTTCTAGAAGGTTATATAAAATGAACAAGATTAAATCTGCTTAGTAGCGGCTTTACTTCTCCACACATTTTATGTAGATGTCAGATTTAGTCATAAATTTATTTATACTGGGGCAATATTCTGTATTTACACCTATTTTCTGTGAATAAAAAGCCAAAACAGTCATTCTTGACCGATACGATGTAGTTCTTCCTTTCAATATCAGATAAAACATGTTCATGTGTTTATAAACAAACATACGCACTTCTCTCCGCTTTCCACACAAGGAATTCATTGCCCTTTTCAGGATCGTTTCCCCTATGAAATGTCGCCCGACTGAAGATATCGGGATCTATTTCTGGCTTGTAAACAAGAATGCAAGACAAACAACCACCAGGAAACACGCTGAAAAATTACTTCTCTTTGGAGATCATACTATCCTTCGACGAAAATGTTGTCCGCGTCAGTCTGTCACACTTCTCGGGTGGCTAGTGTGCATAGCTTTCTCATTGCGGGCAGTTGAACTTGCCATTCTTGTCACACTATTCGCACCTCACAAACCTCCCGACACATAGATTGTAAGGTTTGTTAGGAATGGAACCACTTTCATCTCATTCAATTGTATTGCACTGGAGAATTGTAGTGGTAAATTTCTCAGATGTGGCAAGAAGGACTCAAAATACTGCATAATAGATACTTTTGATGCTTGATGTTAACATAATTATTACTTCATTTGGTCCACATTGTAATTACAGGTTGCAGTTCAGTTTAATTCATTTAATTGAATAAACCGTTGTGGTTAACACTATGTTATTGTTAATGTTTACTAATAAATGTTTACCAGTGAAGAAACCGCTTAGGTCGCACATATATATCGAACTTGCACCTTGGCTGGTCGTCTGAGTCTTGTTAGCTAAATGGTTAGAGCAACTCACCGGTCATCAGAAGGTTGCGGGTTCGATCCCCGTCTGGGGCTCAGAAATCGTTTTTCTGAGTATAGGGCTTGACGATCACTCTTCTATCATCTGAGTTTTGTGCTTGTCTTCAGTTCTCATTCTTCGCCTTCGAATCAACTGATCAGAGAACAACAACTTGGAGTGACTAGAGAAAAAATCTATTACTATTTACAGTTACTGATCCTCTTAAGTTTATTTAATACAATTTATAGAGGAAGACCGACATTAAACATTGTTGCAGAGATACATTTAAAGAAATTAAAAACTGACCATAAAGAAGAAAAAGCTAAAAATGACAACGGAAGCACATTTTCCAACTATGCGGACGTAAAATGCACGTCTACCAGACGTCGAATAAATAGTATCTTGATCGAAAATGAAACGTCGTTTTTCAGCAGTAAATATGAAATATTACTTATATTACACAGGTTATGAGGAACAAAAAATTACCTGCCGACCTCTGTGGCTCGACGCCCTTACATACAATTTTCAATCAAGAAGCCGTGAAGGACTAAAAACCGGAAGTAAATCTGGCTTTACGAATAATACCAGTAACTGTAAATAAAGTCGACTTTTGAAAGTCGAACGAAACAAGTATTTGGAATGTAAAAAAAGCTTAAAAATGAACGAAAACAGTAGTTTTTGAGATGTTCCAGGTGTTTCAGATGTTCCAGACGTTCCAGGTATTCCAAGTGTTTCATTCCGCCTTTTAGACAGTGCCGCAAAATAACGAGATAACAGGGTCACGCGAAAGCAAGACACTCACTATCGATACATCGATAGTGTAAACTAGAAAACATAATGAAAGTAAAGTAGCATGACAATATGGAATTTAGGACATGAGGAAAAATCTGATCTTTTTGTGTTGTAATGTTCATGTCCATATGTCGTTATGTCACTAGTGGTAACTGCAGCATTTGTAATCCGTTAAAGTTCATTCCCACTACACGTTTTAAAAGAGAACTGAAAATTTTAAATGTAAATATAATGACGATTAGCAGTTTATATATAAAAAAATTTCCAATAATTCTTGTTATTTTGTGACAGATGCGTTCAGGGCTTTTTATTTTCTATTTTTAATTGTTTTTTGATTGCATTCACTCTCCCATTTATAAGACGTACGATTTGCTTATCATAAGTTAAATTTTAGAGTTTTTGACAATTTTGAAAAATCATTCATTTTACTCGAAGGGTGGGCGAGGGTTTGTTGCGTACACGTATTTCTAGTTAGTAACGAGAGTCTTATTACCATCCATCCAAGACTTGTGGCAAAACTACAAAGTCAAGAGCGCACAGTGGAAACGGTTTCCACAAAACCGGGAAAACAGCTCAGTACTCTACGAGTTGAGTTATGAAGGCGTTAAAGAACCGAGGTTGATTTCCTGGAACCAATTGAGGGTTCAGCCCTACAATGCATTGGCCTTAAACTCCACAGTGGCCGATGGAGACGTATACAACTTAAAGATTGTTCTCGCGGATTTCATCCCTAGCAAGTCAAACTAACAAACTTTAGTTTAAGTTTGCTCCTGGATCATGGTGAAAAGGCGTAAATCAAGCGAGCAAAATAAGCCCCCCCTCCCTTTACTCCTGCCTTCGTGATCCCTTAACTAGGACAAGATTGCAAGAGCAGAGTCCGTGCTGAAGTGTTCTTGAATGTTCTTTGTTTGTAACGACGTCATAACTAAACAACTTAACAGTTCCAGAATAACAATATCATGCTGTTGTAAATAGAAAATAGTGTCAATTAATGAAGTAGTAATGAATTATTTACTAAAACTGGAGAACTTGTGAACATTCCTAAATGTTGGCCAGATTATAAGTGTGACGGGCTTGGTCTCAAGCACTTAATCTTTAGAGTAGTTGGTTATGATTTTTTAATTCAATTTGTACACTTTAAACTCTTGGTTCTGCAGATCTGTGTTTTAAATAGTTGTCGTACAATGACAGGTTTTAGTTTCGACGACAGACTGTCATGCAAGTGTACTGATATATTTTGGACTCTTTACTTGCGTTTTAAAACATTATAGACACTTTTAAGTCATTTCTTATGTATTCTGTTTTATAAGTAAATTAACTTGAATTAACATCTGACTTCATGATTTCTTGTTACGCGAATAGTTCGCAACACTGCAGAGTCCTACCAGGGCCAGGCAATATTTTTTTTGACACCAACTTTATTTCTTTTAATTTCTATCATTCCTTTGATTTTAATTATTTTCAATTATTTATTTATATTAACATCCATTATTTTTCATCAATTTTATTTTTATATCTATTGCATGTATTCTATTGTATATTTGATTATATACATATATTTAATCTTGAATAGGGCCGTAAGGGAGGGTACAGTTTTTACTACAATTACTTACGTTATTTAAATAAAGTGTATCATCATCAACTGACAAAAAATATCGTAATATTTATCAAAAGATTTCATTAGGCAAGGAAGAAGTTATTTTGCTTGCCTAAGAGTTACATTAGCTCACGATTTAATAATTTTGTTAATTCTAATCTTGAACAAAACTCTAACTCTAACTCTAATTCAAGCTGTGAGGCCGAACCGTCGTCCTAAATCTAACCCTACCTATTCCTGAATCTAAACCTACCTATTCCTAAGTCTAACTCAATCTTAACCCTTGATCAGCT
Organism: Heliopora coerulea; assembly: GCA_030142905.1. NCBI lineage: Eukaryota > Metazoa > Cnidaria > Anthozoa > Scleralcyonacea > Helioporidae > Heliopora > Heliopora coerulea. The sequence continues at coordinate 2,147,035 of JASJOG010000016.1, forward strand.
CTTAACCAAAAGTTTTAAATCCGATTTCAATGAAATGTTTGTATGAAGCCAGAGAAATAACCTTTTTCAGTTCGGTGGAAATTTTGATATTTTAATGCATTTTATTGTCACTTGTATATTCAGGGAAAGATCTAGTTTCCTTTCATGTGGGAACTCTTATTGTATCTTTTAAAAAGAAATCGCGCAGAATAGCAGTAGCAGGCGGGTGTTTTAAAAGACAGTTTAAATCCAACAAAATTAAGAATTAATCAGATATTTTTTGTCATTAAACCGAACCTAAAACGTCTTCTAAAATATCCCTTAGGTTAAGGTTACATATATATGTATATATATATATATATATATATATACATATATATATCCCTTAGGTTAAGGTTACATATATATATATATATATATATAAACCATGTAGGAAGGAGTGGAAGCTTGAATAACGGTGAATTTCTCAGCACGTTCCTGATACCAAGCTAACTGTATCCGACTCCGAAATAAATCTACTTATTCGTAGTTACTATTCCTCTGCAAATCTTTATTGACAAATGAAATAAAGATTGTTGCGTCGCTAATGATTTTCAGGAGGAAAACGTAAAAACCACGCGCTATAAAAATAAAAGCTCAGCAAAAATCTTTTTAAACGGATAAACTAATCAATAGGATATTTGGTGCAATCTACATTCTGGGGAAGGCCACTGATTTAAAATAATATGTACAGTACTTTTCATTTCTATTTTATGTCTCGTTACATCAATACTTTTTGGCTCCAATTCTTTGTTTTCCTGTCTTTTATTCCAGTAGAAATACCCACTCTCAGATTCTCGACGAGAGGCAAGCAAGCCTCATAGGTGTAGCTGGTATGGACATGACACTCAACTCCTTCAGAAGAATGGTTCTGAATGTGGTAATTTGTCAATCGACAACACTGTATTTCTGTTATGTTTTATCATATCAAGACCTCTCAAGGGTCTGATTTTTCCCTGTTCGTATTGCAGATGCCCGGGTGTTTAAATGAGTATGACTGTTTCCTTATGGATCAAAGTGGGTACGTTGAACAACAAACGTCAACCATTTGAATGCTCTTCATTGCCAACAAGTTAATTATCTTTTCAGGTATTTGATTTTCAAGTTAGACGAAGAAAATGATGTGGTTCATTTGACTGAAAAATTCTCATGGCTTGGAAAGCAATTTGTTGAATCTTTGAAGATATTTAAGGTATCTTAACAGAGTAGTACTAAAACAAATTTCTCTCAAAGCGCCGTGTATCCGAAACGAGAATTAAGTTTGTATTCATTCAATAAGCTCCCAAAACATTGAACAACGCTATCGACCATACTTCTTCATCTTGGCCCTTTCTTCAGATAATTAGAAATAAAAAGCGATTGACGCAATGTGTGACGCAAAAACGGCATTTTGTTTTATTGGTGAATTAACTTGATCATGGAAATTGTTTGAGCAAATCACACGTAACGTAGCACGTGGATTGAAATACACTTAATCAAACGTCGGTACCCTATAAACTCAATTGTCATGGAAATAAGATAGCTTTCAGGTTTTCTCGGATCTCTTGTACTAGCTTATTGACAATCTTTTGCTTTTTATGAGACATTTTTGTGAAAATTTTTGACCTAGCACGTGTTTACTCTAAATTGTAAAAATTTGAGATAAAAGGATAAAAAAGTTAATTTGATTTACAAGTATAAAAATCGACGAAGTTTCCACGTTGGTTGAACGTTATTATCAAGTCAAAATTTGAGGTAAAGTAGAGCAATTAATACTGAATTAAAACACTGAATCATTAAAAGAAAGGGTGTGGGGAATGATAAAAATTTTGATATTTTGACTTGATAATGACGTTCAGCCAACGTCCACACGTCGTCTATTTTTATATTTGTTAATAAAATTACTTTTTTTAGTCTTTTATCACAAATTTCTATAGTCAAGTGTATTAAGATATCGTTTCGTGTAAGCAAGTGTTTGACGTGGTATATCGTTTGACCCTACTCTGGGTTGAAAAAGTTTTCAATGTGGTTTGCAAAACTACCATTCATGACCCAACGTTTTTCTATATTCAGGTCCATTACCTTCATCAGGGGCGATCGTTCTGAGTTAGAGGTGCCTATTTATGCTCATTAAAACTTCCGATGACGTTCAATAGAACTATCGTCCCTGATGAAGACAGTAGACTGTCAAAAACGTGGGGTCGTGAAGGGTAGTTTAATTTGTAAACTACATTCAAAACTTTTCAAGCCAGGGCAGCGCCAAACCATTTTTGATTCTTCACCTAGTTGCGTAGAAATTTTTTCCGTGATATTTCGTCCACTCAATGTTAGAACAAAGGCTTCTTTTCAGAAATGTTAAGCGGAAGTGATCATCACATCAAGGGACCTATTGTACATTAGGATCCAGGGCATGCCAAGAAATTGACCTATTTTGTACACGAACAGGCGACATTTGAGACAATGAGAATGGAGCAGGTCTTTGTTCGAAACGAAAGCAAGGTCATTCTCAGAGAAAGCATTTAGCATTTGAGAATTTTTCCCTTGTTTTCTTGACATTTTTACCATTTTCACCTGAGTTCCACCCACACCGGTCCTGGCGGTGCAAACGAACGTGAGCTCCAAACTGCAAAACAACGGAAACTTTGGATTATCAACGTTTCGAATTCGTTACAGTCGTCATCAGGAATACTCTAAGTTCTGCATGGCCTAATATATATACAAGGAGAACTTGCGATGTCATGCAAGTTATTCATAGAAAATTAGAAGCATTAAAAATATAGCATCAAAAATTAGAAGCATCGTCTATCCACGGACTAAAACTGTTGCTCAACTAGGGGGACAAAAACCCCAGGGAACTCGCAATTTTTTATTAATAACTTGCGTGTCATTACTTAACGTATATTTATGTATATATATATAGATGACTTGAAGGTCAGCACAAGTAAATGTTATACAGAAAATTTGTTGTGTGACAACAAAAATGATAACTTATGAAAAACCACTTCTTTAAAACATTTTTCGCACAAACGTTTTCACTTTAATAAGCTCTTCAGGTGCAAATAAATTAAAGAGTGGTTCTGTTGTTTATACTATATTATATGTCTAGGTCTTACGTCAATCGAATATGGGTACACGATTGTTTACGTACTATTTATTGGTCCTAATTATTCAAGGCTGCAGGAATTAGTACATGAAATAGAGTTTAAGTTAGGGCTCAGTAATTTTGTTATCTCTGTTTCTTTTGATTCCCTTTGAAGTTTGCTTTGGGCTTTACACTGGTAAACAGGCACGATTTTAAATTGTTCGTTGTTGCATGCCGCCAAGTGTTCACTGACTCTTAAATATCGTTATTCGTCGTGTCGGACCTGTTCTTTGTGTAAGGGTTACTCTCTTCCTTAGGTTTTCAGTTTGGCCAATATAAAAGCATCCACATTTGGTACATAAAATCAGATATATCACATTTCTTGCCTTGCAGTCCATCGACGTCTTGATATCCCAGATTTTCCTGTTTTTCAGTTTAATTGAACCTCCGGTAATTATGTGGTTACACGTGCCGCATCAAGGTTCCCCACATCTGCTTATGGTTGGGTTAGGTGCTCGTGATTTGAATTCCGTTCGCGTTAGTTCCTGTTTTAAGTTTTCCAGTTGGCGTCGGCTTACTATTAAGCTTGTTTTGTCCATTATTCTTTTCATTTGTGTTGAGCGGTTTAAGAATTGTATATCTTGTTTCAACCTTCCGACAGTCTGTGGGTTGTTTGGGTTGTGAGATATGACAAGTGGAAGAACTCTCTTGTTTTCCAATTTCTCCTTTGTTGCTCGTAGATCTTTTAGTGGTATTGATGTTGCCTTTTCTATTCCTTCAGATATAATGCTTTGCGGGTAATTTTGTTTTTGCAGAAATTAGTCTAATTCGTGTAGACGTTTTTCGCGGATTTCTGGTTTTGAAACAATGCTACATATTCTTCTCGCAAGTGAATATGGGATATTTTGTTTTATGTGTTTTGGATGACACGGTTTGAAATGCAGGTACTGGTGTGCGTCCGTTTCCTTATAAAATATGTCGGTGTGTAAGTTTTTTCCATCCTTGTATAAAAGGACTTCCAGAAACGGGAACTTTTCTTTGCTTTTTGTCATCGTGAATTTTATTTTCTCGTGAAGGCTGTTTAATAAACTACGGAATTGATCCAATTCTTTTTCAGTATTGTTCCAGAGAATAAAACAGTCGTCCAAGAACCTTTTAAACTTTTCTATTAGGTCTTCATTGCTTTTGCTGCCATTGCTGTGGACTCGATAGCTCAACAGGCAGAGCGGCGGACCGGTATCCCGAAGGTGTGAGTTCAAATCTAGCTCGAGTCAGCATTTTTCAGTTGACTTCAGCAGTGTCAGATTATCATGAAAATTTTCTGTTCTTGCCTGGCTTTAGTCAGAGTAAAATAGTCTGGTGGCTTGGCGTAGAGTCGCAGGAATCTAAATGTCCTTGAAAATTTATGGCGTCATTTTCCACAACTTAGTCTACTATCGACGATTGAAGTCCTTCCCAACCATGTATGTCACGCCTACAGGTAGATGCTGTAAATTTTGACGCCGCTAAAGCGTTTTCAATATTTGACAACTAGAATGTTTTATTGAGACCTTAAATAGTTTAAAATTTCAAATGTAGGCTTGAAGAGTCTAATGCAACTGGAGAAGTAAAAAAGAATTTGTTTAAGTGATCTCATTTTCCCCAAAGATTTAGCAGATATCTGAAATGAGTAAATATAAAAGTTTGCAAAGAAGTCTGTAATTAATCCAACCAATAATTATCAAGGGAAGATATTAATGTGATATTATTCTTAATAGTGGTTCATCCAAAGGATGGGGTTTAAGCCCCTCCCTTAGCAGCCACATAAAGATGTTTATTTCCGTGCATGAAAAAAAAAATTAAAATGTAAAGTAAAATCAAAAGAAAACAGCGTAGATGGTACGGTACCTCTGACAGACGATCGTGAAATGCTATAATTTCTCTGTCACCTTACTAGTGTGTTGTGTGTAAGGATTGTCAAGTCTTGATCAGATTGTCCAACCATCCCGATTTTGAATGAAAATCCAGAATCCCGACAGATATGCTGTTGGGATTGGAAAAATCCCGATTTTGCCATCTGCTTTAAGGAACAAGAAGCCTAGGAAGACATTTTTGTCAAATTCTAATTGTGCAGATATCCTTCAGAGACCTGGTTGAAAAAAATGGCGCCAGTGGTAAATAGGTGGAGGAGATAAATAGGACATAAATTTGACTGTTTGCCTTTTATAAGTCAGTAACATCTGATCTCTCGAACTTCGTCTCAATGAATATCTTTCAGTCTGAGGAATTACGATACTTTGTCTTCGATTACAGTACCATTTTTATGGAGAAAAAAAAGTGCAAAATGACGATCAATTTACCGAGCATTTTTCACAGAAATTATTGTCTGGGATTACTAGAAATGGTGTTTCAAGACATTAAGATTTAAAAATTTTCTGGGGGAGCTTGCCCCTCCAGACCCTCCTTGTCAAATACCGATTTTTTGAGGTTCTTAGGCTGGACAGTCTGCTCAATGCTGAAATTGGCCTTGTAAAGACTCTAAAATGTCAGATATTCCTGGGGGAGCATGCTGCCAAAGCGTCCAAGTGGAAGCTGATCTAACATTTCTAGCCCCCCGTTACAAAAATCCTGGGTGCACCATTGATCCTTGATATTTGGTGGACCCTTCCCTTCTCACTGATTAGACTGTCGTATTTTCTTCAAACAGAGTAAAATATTTCTATTTAATCTATGTTTGGTTTTTCCTCTTTAGTAGCTAAAGTTGTGTGTGATTAGATTACTATGGCCACATTGTCTTCGTTATTAGTAATTTGAAGCCTCTACGTATACTATAGATAATATTATTAGATATAATACTTTAGATCTTACTGTAGATCTTTTCCATAGCCTTTACATATATTACTATAGATCTCACTATAGGTCGTTTCCTTCCTAAAATTTTTGCGAGTAGATGAACTCGATCAAAATGCGGAGAGTTGCTTTACGAGAAATATGAGACAAAATGGCGACCTAGTTTTTCATGCTAATTAATTGGAGCTTTGGAAACCAGTGCTAAATGTAACAGAGTGACACAGGGTTAAAAATTGAAGGAGTGAATTCTACTCGTATTTGAATTTTTTGCCATGCTTGTTAATCTTTTAATCAAAACCATTAAGACTTTTTCGTCGTTCGGGTTGATATATATAAAGTTTGAATAAGCCATAAATCTGTCCGTACTTAATTCGTTTTTTCACATGGCATTACGTCTAAAAAATGCCTATATTTTCTCAAAAGATCACTAAATACTTGGCAGATTGTTCACATGCCGAATAATAAACATAAAAAATTGTTCATACAATGCCGAGAAGGAGCGACGAAAATTGATGCATATCAATAATTATCTAATTATAAGGTAGTGACTTTAATTATAAGAAAAGGTGGCGACTTTAATCAAGTTTCATTGAAATTAGCACGAAAGAAATCTTAAAATTTAACATCAGAATGTCTACGGTACCTAACCAAGGCTGGTTAAAACAGTTTCTTGAAATAAATTAAAAGGATTGTTAGATATTTTTATATCCTTCCTTATGCCATTAACTCTTTTAACTACTCGTTTAACAAAAGTATGTGGTGAAATTCTTGTTTCAGCCCTATTGGTGCAACGATTTCCTAGATTTCAAGGTTCACTTATACTACAAAACTGTTGTATTAAGAAAAGTGATTTCAAATACCAAAATGGCTTGTCGTCAATATATTCTTCTACCACTACAAAACATAAGCGTTTCGATGCTGGTCGTGCCATCGCGAAGGATTCATCATCACTGCCAAGATGAATTGCCTGGAAATCCCTCAGAGGTATGACAGTTATGTTTGGATTCGTCTTTCAAAATAAACTTATTAATTTTTAGAACATTGCCGAACAGAACGAAGACACATAAGCTCTATATTCCTCTGCGATAAAATCTTATATCTTGGTGGGGAAGGGTTGTTAAAGATTAGATATTTAAATTAGAAGGCGATTTCATTTTATCAACATCTATAAAATGAGATTTATTTCAGTCTAGACATTCTGCACCTTCTGGGAAGGTGTTTCGATTACCCATTTATGCAGTTTTTTTCACTGCCACTTATATTCACTCCCGTCTACCATACTATTTAAAAATAGTATGTTTTAATCGTTTCTACAGTGAAATCGTTTAGAGGTTTAGAAACATTTAGGTAAATCCGCGGGACAAAATAAGTCTTCTCAACGGTCAAGTATAAATTGATTAACAATGATGAATCAAATAAGTGTAAGTGAACGATTAACTTTGTTACTTTAATGCCATTTAACCAGGACTTATGCACTAACTTTGGGGAGAAACATTAGACATAAAAGTATCCAAAGAAAATCTTTTACAAGCCACATGCATCCTTTGACAGGGAAATTCGGCTTCGAAAACATTGTCCTGCGTTGGCATTAATCACATTAATTTCCCAACTCATCACCAATGAACTCTATTTAAGGCAACTGGAATGCTAATTCCCCCAGTCACTGGCCGAACAAAAAGTAAAGCCAAGGTGGCGACCCATGGAGGGAAATTTTATACGTCAGTTTCAGTTTTCTTCGCTGTCTATAAGTCAGTTTTAGTCCTTTACACTAATTTGATCTTCAGTTTTTGTTTTGTTTGGCTATGAGAACATTTACAACCATGGAAAAAGTGTTCAGACAAAATATATTCCTCAACAAAGTCGACATAATTGAATATTTAAAAGGATTCAAAACTGGCATGTGGCCTTATATGAGGGTCACATTGTCTAAAATAGTAAAATAACGGTAAAAAGAGGACATACACTTTGTAGTGACCTAAAGTAATTTTTCTAGACCGTTTTTTCTTTCTCGTTAGGCGGGTAATTTTCCTTCGTAAAAAATCTAACCTGTAACTGGGTTTAATTTTTGTCGAAATATATTTGAAATTCTTTAGTTCATTTTGTATATTTTTGAAAAGACGTTTTGAGCGTATTTTGAAAGAAAACTTATAATGCAAGTGTAAAAAGTCGAGGGTGGGACTAAAACTAACGTGCAAGACCGCCAAGGGATATTCATATTTCATTTGCTAGGTAGCATTCGTGTTATAGAAAAAGAATGTCCTGTTCAGCACCTATTTTAATTGAAGGAACAAAACGACAGTAGTCGCCCTGATTTTGACTGTCCATAACTTCAAAATTTTTGCATGCATAAATCCCGGCGACATCTTACTTTCGGTTTGTTAGTGGAAAAAATCGACTGAAATATGGAATGTCCAAAAAGCTGTGGGACTTTTCATGACAGCTACTATTACAAAATTTAGTATTCAAATCATTCTAATTTAGTCGTTCAGTTTTTATTTTCCAACAAACAACGATTATTGATATTAAACTTAATCCCCATTTCATGCTGGCACGAGTAACTGGACTTAATCTTCTTTAATTGTATAAATAACCTGGTTCAAATCGAACCTACTTCGTACATTCAAACCAGAACTTCAAAAACCAGTTCGACTCCCGATGTTTTAGAGTTTTACCCGTGCAAATGCAGAACTCTCACTTTCCAAAGTTTCTTTTCGGCGTACAAGACTAGGTACATATGTACAAGACTAGGTAAACTCTACCACAATTACGAGCAAAAGGAAACACACTCGCCAAATTCAAAAGTAATCTGTCATCAAACCAGAAGAACGCAGTTTTAAACCTGTACAATCTTGAAGACTCGATATCCTGTAAATCAGTTTCTACTAAATACAACACAACTTGGGGCTTTAACGGTGCAACCCGTTGCTGTAACTGGTGAACAACAATTTGTGTTTGGTGAGTGTGATCGTTTTAAATTCAAATTTAACTTACTGCAAACTAATCACAGACACTTTCGATCCTCACGGTTCTAAAAAGGCAAAAAGAAAAAAAAACAAACAAACACGATCTAAATGCCGCTAAACATTTCTATTGATCAATAAATTTTTCTGTTTTGCTTAGGGTTGTGACTGTTCAAAGATATGTCGTACATGCTCTAAGGAATTTAAACAATGCCAGGTAAATTTTAAAATGCTGTTTTAATTTCAATACTTGTTAAACAATAAACTATAATTGTTACATATCACACGTCAGTTTATGAGAAAATCCAGTTACCCCACCGATGCCTTGACAGATGACAATTGGAGGGCGGAACGAGGTAGGCTTACGCAATATTTGAATGAACGTATACTATACTTAATATTATTGCAAGTGAGGAACCAGGCGGGAATCTTAATCTCAGGACAAATATTAATGCCCAGCATAAAATACAGAACAAAGCCATTGAATAAAATATAGGATTCTTTTAACTAACTGACGTTTCGTCGCATCTCGCCACATCATCAGAGTGTGAAATATTGTTACAAAAATGCGAATATATAAATAAGCAAATGAAGGTATCAAATTACAAGTTGTACAGTAGCAGAAATTAAGAAGAGAAATTAAGAACAAAGACAAAGGAATGGAGCTGAGATTGCCATTCAAAGAGGGTTTAAGTTTGGAAATTAAGAGGCTTTCTCTTACGAGAAGTTCAGAAGGAGAAGAACAACAGGAAAGGATTCAAGGGATGCTGCATGGCCAGTTTCGGAAAGATGTGGTAAAATACTAGATGGGGTAGAAGTGGCACGTTTTTTTCCAGTTACCCTGTCCTTAAAGGTAAAAAGTGAAAAAGATATTCTTTAAGGACAGGGTTCTTTAGGGTCTGAAATCTCAAGTTGTCTACTCTTTCAAGTGTCAATACTGTAGCGCATTGTATGTGGGTCAAACAGCTTGCCATTTACATACACAGGTCTCAGATCATTTGGGAGTCTCTGCCATTACTGGTAAAAAACGTGCCACTTCTACCCCATCCAGTATTTCAGCACATCTTTCCGAAACTGGCCATACTGCATCTCTTGAAAACTTTAAAATTCTTTCCTGTTGTTCTTCTCCTTCTGAACGTCTCGTAAGAGAAAGCTTCTTAATATCCAAAATTAAACCCTCTTTGAATGGCAATCTCAGCTCCATTCCTTTGTCTTTGTTCTTAATTTCCTCTTCTTTATTTGCTCTACTGCAGAACTTGTAATTTGATACCTTCATTTGTTTATATATGTTCGCTGTTTTGTAATGATATTTCACACCCTGATGATGTGGCGAGATGTGACGAAACGTCAGTTAGCTAAATAAATCCTTTATTTTATTCAATGGCTTTGTTCCGTGTTTTATGTTGGGCATTGATATTTGCCCTAAGATACTTAATATTAACAGTAATTCTTGAGTGGTTTAAATTTCGAGTGCTATATAACAGAAATGCTGTACAAGCTCGTGGAATAGATTACACTGGCCATTGGCGAGTCAGTCTTGAATGGTTCATCGTGATTATCTGTGATCAACATTTTTTCATCTTCAAGATTAACGGCCGAAACATTTTAAAATATATTTTGTTTTGAGATTAAACTTTTGTAAGCTATTGCGTGGAAGTGTTGACAAACATTTCGAAACGTCGTCTTTCAAGTTTGTCTCTGTCGAATCAGTTGTAGGAATGCGTTTGCGTTGTAATTTTTTTAGCATTTCCCTCCCAAAATTTAAATTTTATATTCTTACAGCGCCTCTTTCACGTCAGCAGGCTTTTTCAAAATATGGGCAAGTAGACCATGTTGACGAAGCATGTTTCTATGAAAGTAACAAATTGGCTCAAGCTTTAGTACAGTAGCAGCTCTCATTTAAATTCTAAGAGGACGAGCAGTATTTTGTATTGCTTGAAGACTGAATGAAATGGTTGCAATATTCCAGGATACACTAAACTCCGTTTTTGATACGTCAAACAACTACCACCAGAAAAATTTAGGGCAGATCTAAAATCGACTCGACGCCCAAAAGTTTGAGGGATGATACAGTAATTCTTAAATAAATCCAACATTGGACATTCCTCACTTCACGTTACCACTTGGGGGAAAATTGTGAATAGTGCATGGTAAATTCTAGTACATTCCTGCTATATGTTTTTGTTATCACAAGACTTTTGCATGGAGGCATTTTCAAATAACGTTTTTAATAATGAAATGATTAATTCTCACCAGAGCAAGGCTGTTTTAATCCTTAAACAAACTGATACTGTCATAACTTTCTGTTCTATGACGTGTCTCATCAGAAATTGGTCAGGTTTGGATTCTTTTACTTTTGTGACAAAAATTTCTCTTGGCTTCAATATCGAAGCACTGTATTTTCTACTTGTCAGTATGACTGTTCGTATACCTGGTGAAGGTTGTAATCCAAACAAACATGCCAACGACAACTTTCATACGAAATAATTTTTTTTCATCCAAAACAAATGGAATGAACGATTTGTAGTTCCAAAAGTACCCTTTCTCCCAGCCCTCGTTCGGTGCACAAACAGCGAACAAACACTCAAACTGCTATCATGGATTCATGATGAAGTTAATTCATAGAAAGGTTAAACCTGTCGGTTGAGTTTGACGTCTAGACTTTCTACATGATCTGTTTGTAAACTTCTAATGTATCTGGATGCAAAGCGGACCACAAATGAAACATACTAGCAACAATAGTAAGGCGGTTTTGTAACTGGAAATTCATTTGCAGTGGCCGAATCTGTAACGTTGAAGTTACCTTAGTGTGGAGTGTTAAGAGGTCACCAACAGTAATGGAAACCAAGTATTTTTCAACTCATGAGAGGGAAAACCGAAAATTTAACTTATTTGGATTAGTATTTTATTGACTGGTCAGCCAAATCGTCGCAAGACCAGTTGCGTTATGAATATTAGACTGTTTCATTTAAAAATGATTTGCATGTGCAGTTCTACTGGGTCTAACGTTGATATTAATAACCAATTTTGACGTAACGTATGCTCTAAGAAAAATAGTAGCCAGTAACGTGCCTTTTGTGAACGATGATTAATAGATTTGTTGTGGTGATATATGTTTCCTTAAAATCATCGTCGTTGACATTATTTGCTGACAACAATAAAGCGACTTGGTTATCTGTTTACCCACAAAGCAGCTTGGTTATTATTAACGCCATTGGAACATTTGGAATATAGACAAAATGCCCGTATCGACTCACAAATGCTGCTGCGCAGCATCCGTGAGTCAAACACGCATGACCTTTGCTCCTTGCCCAATTTTCTTCCGTATAAATTGGGCCTTTTTGACTCACGGATGCTGTGTACCAGCATTTGTAAGCGTATGCGAGCACTCGCACATATTCCAAACATTCCTATGGGGTTATTAATGTTACAACTGCTTTGCGGATGAACAGACGACCCGACTGCTTCATGGTTGCCACGAGGGTTGATCAACTTCAATAGTTTTTAAGGAACACGTTGCCACATTGTCATCCAAAAAATGCCCATTCGAACCGGTCATCGGTCATCTTTTGCATGAGTTGCGAAAAACTCGGCTTTCATTGCTGTTAATGGCTTTTAACACTCCTCACTCAGCCAACTGCGAGGTTACAGATTCAGCCATTTCGAAAGTTTCTGACTGCAACACTCCCTAACTAGCTGGTTCGTTTTATTTATTTTTTTTTGTCCACTCTTCATGAACAAGAGTCCCCCTCAAGGGCCCTTTTATTCTCGTTTTGGTTTGGCTAGTTGTCTAACGTTTAGTCTCGTTGACGTAAACTTGTAAATTTATAATAATGTACATAAAAGAGCTTCAATTGCTCCCTAAACAATTATTTTTTAACCAATTTTTTGAAAGAAATGTTTTATTTGTTCACATATCTTATATCTCTGCAGCGTCTTTATTGCCTCAATGTTGACCATGTTTTGTGAACCAATTGATTGATTGATTCATTTTTTCCAAAACATGATAAAAACTTAGGAATTTGGAAGAAAGGAGTCGTATAGCAAAACTCAGCAAAGCACATTTTTGAAACAAGTCGAAAAATAGTTCTCATAGGCTCACTGTCACTTACCACGTGACTGTACGTTACGGCTATGAGATTCTCTTGCGCGGGCCCTGTGCAACAAAATGGCGGAAAGCGAAAAATAAGGCTCCACTCTCGAGGATAGCGAAATGATATTTGAACGAAGAGAAGAAAACTTAGATGAAAGTGGCTATAACCTTTGGCACTTTCCATTATCATGAATATATAAACTGCATCCTAAACTATTCATCCGCCAAGTCGCCAGCTGAGAATAGTCTCTTCGACGGAATATTGAATCCCTGTGATTTTGTTCACGAGTTTTTTCAAAATTAACTTTTGTGCGTATGCTCAGTACTCGTGACAGTGTGCCTTTATGACTACTCCGTAAACCATATGTAATTCAGCTGTAATATCGGCATTATCAACATTGGGTGGTGTAGCTAAAAATGCAAATATTCAAAGCCATACTTTACATTTTGCAGTCATCTCTGAAGTGTTTCTTTCGATTTCATGATTTTGGTAATGACCAAAAGAGCGTCTTTTTGTCGGTACTAAATATCTGCATGTATTGGCTCTAAATCGAGTTTCCTGGCAACATCCTTGTTTATATAGTAGTTAAAAATTTACGGAACTTGTTTTTCAACTTAGTGTCCCTGCGCCTGTCCAATGTCCTTCAACAGGTGCAACAACTCTGTCATCCATACATTCACCCATATCACATGTCCAGGTAAGGAAACGTGATGTTAACGTATTTCTTGGTTTTCATTTATTTATTTATTTATTTGTTTATTTATTTGTTTGATTATTTATTGATTTTTGTATTTATTTGATTTATTTCATTTACTTAATGGAATTGCCGCAGCTTTACAAATTAGGATTAACCATAGAAGAAATAAAACAAAATTAAAAAATTGTTTAATAGGTTACGAAATGGGTGAAAAGAACATCTTTAACAAGAGTCATCTTTATAAAACTATGCTACATTTTGCCAACGATCTTTTTTCTTTTCTTGAACTAGTCTATTTTCTCCATTAACATTATAATAAAAATTTTCTTTAGCTTCAAACAACAATAGGAGTGAATTAAATGCAGCAGTATTGGCCAGTGACTTCAACTCCGTGAAATTACCAAAATGTGAGAAATCATGCAATGCCGCGTAAGTTTTGTAATTGTATTTAAAATTGATTGCTATGTTTATAAGCAATAGTTAATGACGATATTTTGGCTTACATTCTAGCCCTTAGCGGGGCTGTGGCAAAGAGAATTACCGCTCACCACCCAATCTGAAATGGACCGTGACCTTCCACACAAAGTATCACATTTTATATAGTCACAATCCTAGGAAGGAAGGATGAATTTTTCTTAATTTTTGCCACGGCGGATTCCTTCTTCGTTGTCTAGCCCACCTTTTAATATCTTAATAATCGTTAAAAAGCGACTTCAGAGGACATTGGGCGTTTAAGGGTTAAACGGCTATTTTCCCCTTTATACGTGGTATAGCAAATGTTTAGCCATTTTTTTTATTAAGTCATTCTTTAAATTTCTTGAATTTCCATTAATAGGTCAAATAAGGAACAATGTAACAAAATGTCACATTGCATTTGGTGCGACGATAGCATAATTGATTCTTGTGAGACTTTTTGCCCGTTTAATGTGAGGTAAGGAAAAAGTCATAGACCTTGTCGACTTTTTGTTATTTGATTTTTGTTGAAAATTTTATTGAATGACTTGAATATTTACACTAAAACATTTTTATAGCCAACGAATCAGCCTAAAGTTTAGCTCCGAGCTGGGTTTACTGATATCAAATTTAACAGAGCAGTTAAAAACCAAAATTGAAGAAAGCCTGCAAGAGAGAATGTATAACATACTTGGAGAAAAGTACGAAAATATAATTTACGGAGTCACCTACAAAAAGGTTGGTGCGTTCGTCATATCGTTTCCCTGCTCTGCCAACTTTGAACTAAATGAGATGTTATCGGAATTCTATCTGTCATACCAATTTATTAATCGTCTATATTATATTTCTATATGTTCTAATTCAAGCGGACACAAAGAAAGAAAACGGTTCTTATAGTGACAACAAAAATTTTGTGTTTTACAAAACTTTATAACTAACATATGCATCAAATTCTTTATTTTGAAGTTTTCTTTTGTAAATCTTTCTCTCTTTCTATCTTTCTCTCTATCGATAATGTTCCTCAGCTGGAATAATATTTCAAAGAAATTGCTTTATTACATCTGTTGTGTAGAATTCCATTGTTTTAGCCATAAAAGGCTCTTTCACAAGTGATATTTACGCAAAAGTTTACGATGTCAGAAGAGCTATTGAATCCAGAAATTTGTACATCGACGTTCCTGGCAGTGGTCAAACTGAACGAATTTACGCGATAGGATTAAGTCTACCAAGTAAGTACAGGGATATAAGAACATCAATATCATTTATAAGTCATAAAAACTACTCAAAACATTATGAACATAGATTAACCCTATACCTACCTATTATCTTTTGACGTGTTTTGGATCAATCCACTTAGAATGCAATTGTGTGCGATTTCTACGTAGATGACCCAGAGAAGCGCCCCACACGGGAAGATTTGAGACTAAACTGCGGGTATATAGCAAAAAAGGAACGCACCCATACAATTGGAGCCCATGTGTGGGTGGGCCTGTGGGGGTGAAACTATGCAGGAACTCTGCTCTTGTGAACTCGCTGTTCCCGTGACGGGGGCAAGGGGAAAGAGCAGAGAGGAGGGTTCCTTTTGCTTGCTTGTTTGATAAGTTTTCTGACAATGTTATATGTAAAAATATCGAAGTTGGGCTTTTTTGCTCAATTTGTCCATTTGGCATTTGTAGGTAAAGAGTTAATGATATTCTAAATAAACATTGTTTTTTCGACAAAATTAGAGGATTCTTTGATCTTTGCGCTTGCTGTAGTTTCATTTATGGGTGTTAATGCCTGCATATGCCAGTGGTAGGGTCAATGAAGACAATCGTCAATGAAGACTAAACTACTACTTCCACTCACGTTATAGGAAAGTGGGATAATTTTAAAAGAATGACATGCTTTCTAGGTTTTGTAGTAACCAATATATTCAGTTTCAAAAGCAAGGCGAAATATATTGAAAGATTTGTCCCAGATTTACATTTAGCGAAGTAGTAATAACTTCTGACCACAAAGTATCTTCTAGCGTTAAAGAACTGTAATTTTACCGTATTCCTGTTCACAGCCGATCAGGGATACATTGAGCACACGGAACAATGGGACCGTATGTCTCGAAAGAAACTACAGCTCTGGAGGCAAGATCTTTTGTTTTCCTGTTATAGACTTTCCAAGCTTCGTTAGGCGTGATTTCCACTAGTCAGAATGTTCCGTACGGACGAAATTTTCTCTTTGTCTTATGAGCTTTCAGTCCGCACGGAAAATTTCGCTAAGTGGAAATCAAGGCTTAGACAGAACCAAAGTTGTACAGTCGCCCAGCCAAAGAAATCTTTGAAAGATATTCGTTCACTTTCTTTATACATTTCCAAAGTTAGGGATAGTGTTAAATTTGTATATTAGATTTGTACAAAAGATTAGTGTCATAAAATTGCTGCGCAAAACTGTACAAGACGTCAGTTATTAAGATATTCGCCAAGAGTCAGCGGCTCAGTGGATGATATCAGAAGCGTAATATATTCCCACGGAAGCTAGACGATAACATGAAGGCCAAGGAAGAAACAAAAACCCTGTAAAATTTTGAAGAAAGCATTTATTTAATACATTAGTAATCGAATTTTACATTTGTTTTCGACGCTAGGCAACTGTCCCTTGAAACAAAATAAGGTCATTTTGAATTCAAAGATGGCAACGAGGTATACTAGA
Source organism: Heliopora coerulea (assembly GCA_030142905.1). Classification (NCBI taxonomy): domain Eukaryota; kingdom Metazoa; phylum Cnidaria; class Anthozoa; order Scleralcyonacea; family Helioporidae; genus Heliopora; species Heliopora coerulea. Next base: position 2,163,832 of record JASJOG010000016.1, read on the forward strand.
CAGAGATTTTTAAGTCTAAACTACTTCTACCCAAGCAATTGCTGACTATATGTCGTAGTTAATGAGCGTACTTTGCTTTGCCGGACCTTCTGCTCACTATGTCAAGTGTACATACATCCAATATGTTTATCTACGCCCTTCACAATAATCTTACTTTCATTGCTAATTACTTCACAATAATCCCTATTTGTTTACTGTTCTGAATGATCGAACACGATCCTAATCACCAATAATGCAATGTTTTTTCGAAAGGTCTAAACGTTATTTTAACGGTTAAGATAACATTGTCCGTCCCTTCTTCGTGCAAATTATGCTTCTGATGTCGACATCAAAATTAAGACTCCTGAGGACCTTTTTCGTTATGACTCAACGTGCTGCATCTGCCACAGCAATATTGCTAATTCCCGGATTAATACATACATAATACATAAAGTAATTTATTTCTCCACTATGGCTTTTCAGAAATAATTACAATTAATAATTATGTGCATTACAAATCTATATTTACATTAACATCATTAATTACTCAACCTACGTGAATTTAAACTATACATCACAATTAATAACAAGATAAAAGGTTAAAAAGTTAAAAAGTTAAAAAGTTAACTATTCATGCAACTATTCCAAAACTCGTTATATAATTTGTTCCTTACTAAAATCTTAAAAGTTTCGATGTTAGAAATATTCTTAATATCATCCTCAAGTTCGTTCCATAATTTAGTCGCCCTATATAAAAAAGAACGCTGCCCCGATGCAGTTCGATAGAGGGGAATCTGCAACTTGTTTTTACATCTTGTGTCTCGGTCATGTGTTTGCGACCTAGATACAAATCTTCTGGCAAGATATGATGGAGCTTAGTCATTCAAACACTTAAATGTCATAACAGCATCTTTGTATTTCAACATATAATCAACAGGCAACCAATCTAATTGTTTCAGTGCAGGCGTGATATGATCATACTTCCTTATACCTGTGACGATTCTAGCAGGAAAATTTTATACGCTTTGTAGTTTAGCTATGTTCTTCGTAGAAGTATTTGCCCACACTGAGGAACAATAATATAGTTTACTAAAAACTAAGGCATTTATAATCATTTTTAAGGTCCGATTGTCCAAAATGTGTTTGACTCGATTAATTTGACAAAGGGACTTTGTGCATTTGGGGACTACTTGGACAATATGTTCATCATAACTCAGGCTTTTGTCAAACTCCATCCCTAAATCTTTCGCTAAAGAAACGGGTCGTAGTATCTTTCCAAGGAAGGGTACTCGAAAGTCCTGAACTTGACTTAACATTTGTGGGGTACCAAATAGAACGAGTTTAGTTTTTCCAGGGTTGATGAGTAGGCTACTAGAGCAACACCATGCAGCAACTCTCTTTAAATCGTCCTCAAATTGGGTTCTCCCAGCACTGATGTTTTTCGATGAAAATGACAAATACATTTTTGAATCATCGACGTACGATTCCAAAGGACAAACTGTAGGAACATTAGGAAAGTCGTTAATATAGATGTTAAATAATGCCGGGCCAAGTATGGAGCCCTGAGGCACTCCATGTGTGATCATGCGAGCTTCTGAAAGTATATGACCAGGTCTCACTGACTGCCTTCTTTCTGAAAGATAACTCTTAAACCAAGCAACGGTCTTCCTGGATACACCCAAGGAACGCAGTTTCTCAAACAGCAGTGAATGTTCAATACTGTCAAACGCCTTTGATAGGTCCAACAACACCACCGCCGTTAACTCTTTCCTATCTATAGCCTCGAGAATCATATCTGATACAAATATATTAAGCGTTTCAGTTGAATGTAACTTCTTGTTTCCGCTTTGATGGTCCGTGAGACTCTTTTCCTGAGACATGTATTCCATTAATTGGTTCAGTGCAACACGTTCACGTACCTTCGAGGCCACAGGCAGTAAGGATACAGGGCGATTGTCATTCGGCGTTTCATGATCCCCTTCTTTGAGAATTGGAATTCTGATCCATCAGGGAGAGACAATATGAAAGAAACAATTTCCTGATCTTATGGTGACGTACAACGAATAAAACAGTATCCTTTTTGAGTTTACACTATACTATTAGGCGGTCCTTTGGAGTCAGCGGGCATTTAAACGTGTGGGCGTTTAAGGAGGACGACTAAACATTGCACTACTTTTTCCCAGCAATTCTAACCTGTGGTCGTTGGGAAAATATGTTAATGGTACAAATTGGCTGACATCATGAAAAAACGTTTAACCTGTTTTATAAAACCAGAGATGGTGAACGTTTTTTATTCAGTGCATCAACAACGAATTCACAAAATATTAGAAAATTGTCAAGTCCTTTTCCGGTTAGGGTGACCACGACTACATTGATTTTTCCTTACTACATCAGGTTGGCAAATGTTTTTGTCACACCCTCGTTTTGCGGTTCCGATTTCGGTTGACTGGGTTCGTTTTCTCATTAATTCCTTACATTTATACTTTATAAAATGCAGCTTACCCAGATAACCACAAAATCTTCATTGTTTGAAAATAGTCCTGATGAATTTTAGAAAATTCTTCTGGTTGCAAAATCCAATGGGTTTATTGTAATGATCGTGAGGGTCTTTTATCCTATATATTTACTGACCAAGTTAGATTTTCAACTCATCATTTGACTTCAATGGACTTTTTCTCTCTGAGGGATAAAAGTTAGTACGGGAGAAAGAATTTAATTATACTAAACTACTGTGATTAAACTTTCAATTCCTATTAATTTTTAAGATTTGTGGCTAATAATGATCCACTTCTTAGATTTTAATGAATGTGCAGCAAAGCTGGATGACTGCGATGTGAATGCTAACTGTAGCGATACAAATGATTCCTATAACTGCACATGCGCAGCTGGATTTCGTGGAGATGGCAGGACCTGCACTGGTAAATACTTGTCATACGTATTACACCTGAAAATCTTGAAATATTTAACTTTATTGTTCCTGACTTAATTTAGATTTTCATAAATTCTTTTCTAATTGAGTGTCTTTTCTTAAGATATAAATGAATGCCAAAACACCAGTTGCCATGTTAACGCAACCTGCACCAATGTTCCGGGTTCCTATGAGTGCAACTGCTTGGCTGGATTTAAAGGAGATGGGGCAATTTGTAAAGGTAGGATATTGATGAGTACGGTAAAACCACATGGTGAACCATTTCCTTTATGGGCAATTATTTCATTTTATAGATTTATAACTTTTTTGAAAAGGCATTAACACGTACCTATCCCCTGTCCTGATTACACCTTCTAAATACGAATATGCTAATAAATGAAACGAAAACTTCACAATTTACCTACAGTGCCGAAGTCAACTGATAAAGTTGACTCGAGCGGGATTTGAACTCGCACCTTCGGGATACCAATCCGCCGCTCTACCTGTTGAGCTATCGAGTCAACAGGGATTCGACGTGAGTTTTATCCAATTTAAATGCACGAGATATTCTTGCGACAACTTAACGCTATCCATGAGGATGGATGTGCAGTGTTTCAAGTCTATTTCAGAATCATCCTCAAGGTATTATGAAACGAAAACTTCACAATTAACCAACACTGCCGAAATCAACTGAAAAAGTTGACTCGAGTCAACTTTCTCAGTCAACTTCTGCAGTGTAGGTTAATTGTGAAGTTTTCGTTTCATAATACCCTGAGGATGATTCTGAAACTAATAAATGAAGCTTACCGTACTTTTGATGAGTAAGAACACAAAATGATTGCATTTTTTTTAAATTCTCTTAGTGCTATTCCTCATTAATTTTTTTTTACGCTTTTATTCAGATATAAATGAATGTGATACTTTTCAATGCCACCCCAATGCTACTTGCACAAACCATGTAGGATCCTTCCTGTGTACTTGCAAAAAAGAATTTGTTGGAGATGGATTTCATTGCTCAGGTATAAGAGGTTATGGTTTTGATCGACTTTACTGATAAATGTAGTTTGAAAAATTATGTACTATCAACAAAAATAACGAACAAAAACAAAAAGCGAATGCAGAATTTATTTCCCTGCAACAGATTATGATGAATGTCAATCAAACCCCTGCCATCCAAACGCTGTTTGCGAAAACGTTCGAGGATCATACAAATGTGCCTGTCTACCAGGATATTTGGGCAATGGAACTCATTGTTTAGGTAAGATTAACTTCATTTTAAGTCATTTATAGTATGCTTCTGATCTTTTGGGTAACGTTAAAAAATTGAAATTTGATGGCATAAATAAATTATAAATGGAAAGATGCGCAAATGTTATCAGGTAGTGTGAAGCGGTTTCCAAGGATTTCTATGAACACTCCTTTGAGAATAGGAGGAAATTATTACCAAAAAAATCACAAGTACTCGATTAAAACCAGTATCATTTATGACGTTACTGACACTTTTCTTATTTATTTATCTTTATTGACAATATTTTATCAAGCAATCTTAAATAACTTGAAGGTGAAAAAGGATGCTTATCATAGGGTCGTATATTCTAATTAATGAAATCAAACAATAAAAAACCACATGTTATATCAAAATTACCGTACGTTTAAAATGCCAAAAGGTATAAAATCTCCCGAAACTAAAATCAGAAAATGTGAACGTTTCACGCGAATGACCTTTACAGAGAGTGACAACCTTTTAGCTTTTAAAGCCTAGTTTTCACTAGCAACGTAAACATATTCCATAAAATGACGGCTTGCATATGTCGTTGTGCTTATAATAAGCAAAATGACGTATGCGAGAGCCGTTAGCATTTCATGGTCAAATGAACTCTTTGTTCTTCATTAGAACAAAGGAATTAACCACTACGAAAAACTTATTGTGGTTGCATATGTCATTGTCCTTCTGCTATGTCAATAATGAAAACCAGGCTTTACTAGTCATTTAACGCTGCCTGCGAGGCTTTCTATTTTTTTTGCTGTTGTCCAGTTTTATACACTTCATCGATTTACTAAAAAGCAAAAGTTGATTTATTACAAAAAAATGAGAAAAAATTTGATATGTAATAACAAATATTACATCCTTGGTAGCTGTTGGTTTTCGACAAAGATCACGTTTTGAAGTCATTTAGATCCCTTTGAAAGTGTTAAATCGTGCATTTTAGGGAAATTTCAACACTTTATATAATTTGGTAAATAAACCTTAGAATTAGGTCATGGTCCCACTGACGAATAACGCCAGAGTTGCATTGACATGTTATCATTAATTAGTATCTTAAAGTGCAGATAGTGATAAGCAAACTGTTCTTCTTCATTGGTCCGGTTATCCCAAGTCATGTAAACGCAGTGTTAAGGATGTTTATATAATCACTCTATCTGACGTCTTTGTCATGAAGTCGAAAAGTTACAGGTTCAACGGTTAAAACTGTAACCAAACACATACGAGATCGTAACTGTAGCTGAAATTAAAAAATTAGAAGCCATATCGAAATTCTTACAGGAAGAGACGTTTCCCAAAAACGAATTATAAATTGATTCTAAACTTTCATGGGTAATAGTAGTGATGCCCCCTCTCAGGCTCCTCTTTCACCCCTAACCCTAAATCTCATTAGTATTCACTTCAAGGGGACCCCCCTAACCCTGCCTCCCCAAGCTTACCGCCCAAAGCTATGGCTCATTAAAATTCCTACGTTACGAATCTAATGTACTTCCAGACATCGAAATGAGCTCCCACTCCTCCCAATCATCTCCCGAGACTTTAACTCCTTCTCCGAAACGAACTCCCAGCGATGACATAAGATGGGCATTACATCGGTATCAAAACACCGCTATAGGATAAGTCCAACCTAAGGTGGTGTGAATGATAAATTCTCTAATAGATAATATAAATTCTAAATTCCAAATGTATTTATTACCGTTTTCTCGTTCACCAAACAGGAACGAGAGCGAATTACATCTTTGTTTTCTACGTGTCGGTCACCTTGGAACAAAGATCACGTTTGCATCTTTGGCTTCCGATCGGTAGACTGTAAATGAGATGGTTTTGCTTTCACAAGAAAACTAGATTGTTGTGGAGGTACCTGTGTCCAAGGATAGAAATTTTTAAGCTGAGCTCTTCACATGGCCATCAATTCACTCAAAAGAATTCAAATGAAATATTTCATTTATCATTTTGTGAGAAAAAAACCTAAATTGTGTTATAATTCGACAAACAATAAAACTTCCGCTATCAAATTAACTTTATATTCGTAAAAACTATCCCGAATGACTTGAAAGCTACTCGATTGGGTATAAAATCAACAAAACCTGGGGCACACTTGGCCGCTGTGCAAATTTACTGAACAAAACAGAAGTATAAAACACACAATCCAAATAATAGCTTCTTAAAAGCTAGATATTTGAGTTAAATCAAGACGATAAAGTGAATCAGTGTTATTTAGGTTTTGTTGCAAAATCATCGTCAGACTGATTTAAGATTACGTCGAATAACTACGTTCTTACTACAGAAGGTCAAATGACATCATCTGAGAAGACAATAGGACCCTACAATACGCCGTGTCAGGCAGCAAGTGAAACAACAGTTGCAATGACAAGAAGTATGATGACTGGTTGTCTCACAACGCATCTCGTGTATTGGGGGAGGGAGGGAAGGGAGATGGATTGGTCTTGCGGGTACGAGTTTAAAATTAAGCGAGCGTGATCGTGAGAAACCATACCGACTGTCAGACGATCGAACAAACTCTCAAAAGTGCAGATTAACTCTTTTCAGCCCGCATCCAACTTTTATTATTTTACACGGTCAAAAGCCATGTTATTTTACTCGGGCTAATTCCAGACCATTTTACTCGTCAGGAGGTGACGTCTGGAACCGGAAAGAGTTAATACCCGAGTACCTGTCGTAATCCCACGAAAGTTTAAGTCAAGAAATTGAACTGAGCCGTCAGTATCTGTCGTCCTGAACTTTTTGATGTTGACCAGCTTGACCATTTACATGCAGAGTAAAATAACAACATTAACATCGGGTTTCAATGCCACGGCAAGCGAAAAGCCAGACGGGAATCTTAATCTTAGAATAAATATATGTGCTTACTCCAGCATTAAAAAAAAATAAACCATAATCAAGTAAAAATTAATTTTATTCAGTGACAAACATTTCGTCGCGTCACACTACATCATCAGTGTGGGAAAAAGGACAACTTTCAATGAGTACATAGACAGTTCAAAAGTATAATTATATTCCAAGAAATTAAGCGGCTTCCTCTATTTAAACGTTCAACGGTTGAAGAACAGGTTTAAAATTACTAGGAGATGCAGTGAGGCCAGTTTCGGACTATGTACCAGACCACTAGCCGACGAAGGATTAATAGGTTTTTCACAACCAAGAGCAAAGATTTTTAGATGATCTAAGAGTCAGCCAAAGCTTTCATCCATAAATCTATTTTTCGCTACAAATAGCTCTTTTCTGCTTCTCGGTGAGCTCAAATGCATGCTTCAGAAACTGGATTGGTCTCTCAAGCTTCAATGAGATCGGTCATATTCCAAGACACAATGGAGATATCAATACTATTCACTCGAATTTCACTCGATGAAACTGACCAAAGATTCACGAACGTTTAAAGGGACAAACTGACTGTTTTAGACATGTTTAATTGCAATTTAAAAGTGAGCAAAATCTACAAACACTGTCCAAACGGTTTCAGAAGAACATTTTCGATGTTTGTCGTATGAAGAGAAGGTAATCGAGCGAAAGACGCATTGCTGTAGCTTGTCAATGATTATACACCTACTAAATGCTTTTCTATCCAGGCTTACCCAATTCATTAAATCTCTTTGTCAAACTCATTAATAATTCATGAGTATATCATTTAATCAGACACGATGAATGGCACCACGTGAGCAAACTTGAAAACCTGGTCTAGTCCAATTAGGACTAGTCGTTCCAATCCTCGGTTTCGCCTCGGGCTAGAACAAATTCCTCGCACTGGAAAACGCAAATACCACTTGATAGGAACAGCCGATCTGGCAACTGTATCAAAGAATTGTTACACTTTTAGTTCAGGCGTCATCTTGAGAACTTGTTATTCTGTACTTTAATCCTGAATGAGTTATAATTCGACCAAAGTTGTCAACGTTTATGTCTTCATGAACGTGCTGAAGATGAAGTTGGTTAACTAGATCGCTTTGACTATTGAAAAACTCCTCTGTCCTTAAAGATATCAGTTGATATAAAACGACAAAGTGTCTCATCAGTCTCTTGTTACTTGTCTTAATTCATCAATATCCATTCGGCCAAGATCAAGCATAAGCTGTACCTTGTATGCTTCTGTATCCCACAATGAGTTGGCATAGGTAAGATAACGGTAATCTATACATTTGTTTCTTTTGGATATGTGATTTGTTTTGTTCTGCGTCGTCAATGTCCGGTCATACACTTCGGACGTCATTACTGAGGGATTGTAAGTAGAGGCTAAGAGAATAAATTCGGAAGTCGGATCGGAGGAAGGTCCTGGGCAGAGTTCGCCCTGGATATGGAAGAACATAGTGGTCGTAGCTTAGGAAAACCAATGAAGGGTTGGTCGGGGTTGGCTTGGGTTAAAGAAATCTCCTAGTTGTGAATACTAGCGAAAGTTAGGGTTATGGATGATAAAGAAGCCTCAAGCTTTAGCCTTAGCTATGAATGATCGATTAGGCGGCATACTCTTGTACTCGATATAAGGGGAGTACCACGATTTTAAACCTAGAATTTATTAATCTTAAGGAGACGTTTCGACTGTTCTCGTCCTACTTTGGAATCGAATCTCGGGATATCCTTTATCTAATAAGTTTTTTGAAGTCTTCGGCTGGTCAGAGGTTATTATAAATCGCCAGCGTGTGAAGGAAACTATTGGTGGTGCAACCACCGCATATACAAGTGCCTTTCTTGAATTAAATGAAAGGCAAAGTATGCTAAGTAGGGTACAGAGTAATGATCTTAGTTGCGCTGGTCTGTGAAACAGATTTCTCGGCATACGTATGCTTATGGTGGCGATAAAGCTGTTTCATAAGTCATAATTACAATACTTGGTTGAACACTTACAGAATGTTATACCATCCCCGTTCCCTGGACCTCTTCGGTAAACTGGAAATCCCAGGCTTAGTTAAAAGACAGCAGCAACGTCTCGCGTTCACAGACATTTGAGTCGCACAAGAAGATATTCCTTGCCATCTATTTTGAAATTGACATTCCAGTAACATACTGATGCATTAAAAATCAAGTCTCACTTCGTGTCAGCATTGTGCCATACGAATATCCCAGAGAACCAGGAGGTTCAAGTCTTCTTATACTAGTTTATTAGATTTGATATGATTTAATAATGACATGGCTGTGGTTCTATAGCATCCGTGACGTCCCTTAAAACATTTCTGTTAACGTTTCAATAGAGACATATCTTGGAGAGTCAAAAAGAAAGCAAGATCTGGACCAGTTGGCTGTTGTACCTATTTTATCGGTGATCATATCTGTTATTGTTGGACCAAGTTGCTGTATGTGTTGCATTTTTATCGTACTTTCGAAGAGAAAACGACGAAACGAAAAAGTTATTCCAAGACAAAATAGTGTGGAAATACGAGTTTTAGGTGCAGACGAAGCTGGAATTAATATTCTGAGCGAAAGGGACGACCAAAATCTGACTTTTGGGATTACACGTGTTTCTTTAGAACGGACTGATGTGGATATTTAACTCAACCATTGTAAATCTAACTGAAACGTCACACAAAAATCATTAAAAAAAAAGTAATATCTGAATTAACATAACGAAGGGCCTGAAAAGGCTTGAGCTGTAGAAAAAGAGAAAAAAAATATCAATGTTTTAACAGACGAATGTGAGATATTTTACCTAAATGACGGCCATGACCGAGGAAGGTTCTTCAAAATGTCAGCCAATAATTTGGTTTTCAGACCCACCTTCGAAGAATTTAGAGGAAGGCCTGATTAATTACCTCATGTTTTGGGCTAACATTTGAAGAACTAGAAAGGTCGCTTGATTCTTTGCCACAGTTTCGAGGACCATATTTTATGCATTAGATGCACAGCTTGATTTTTAATCTCATTCACCTGCTTGGCGACCTTCAATAATCGTTTGCAAATGTTTTATTGCCACTCCAAGGGATGAGTAGATCTCTTTTCCCATTCTTTTAATTAACTTTGTCGTTGATTTCAATGTAGAAATCCTTGTTGTTTGGGAGTGAAGTTGTTTCGCTTAAGATGTCTTTAGTTTTATCCCTTTATTTGTGGACTCCTTCAAACTTTATCCAAAGATTCGAAAGCACGCTGTATGTGCTTTTTCTATTGAACATCCTCGGGTTGTATCAGTTACAATTTAGCATTTGTGTCCCTGTGGGCAAAAAATCGCCTTTTCAATTTCTATTTGTTTGAAGACAACAACAACAACAATTTTTTGCACCCATTAAAAACCCAAAAAACACAACAAATAAATACATATTTGTGACATTTGATAGTTTGGGTACTTACTGCCTGAAAGAACCAAAAGGGCTAGATATATCAGGCAGTCAATGGTGAAAATTTAGAGATATTATATTGGTTCAAAATGGCGTCGAAAATTACACACATAAAGAAAAGAAATATCACACATTTACTGGAAGATTTAATTTATTTTGGAGGTTAGTAGAGCAGATATATAGTATATATATTCGAAGATTAGTCCGTATGTGTGAATAACAACGAACAAATATAAGATGTTATCATATTACAATAGAGGAAATTTAGTACTTATTAATGAAACTGGTTTTTAAATCTTTTTTAATTGAGGGGTAGATGCGACCTTTTAAGTTTTATTAAGTGAGTTCCACAATTTAGCTTCTAGGTATCTTTAATCAAAAACCTCATTAATAATTCACGAAGAAAATACAAAAAATTTTGGCTCCTAATTAGTATTCTGTTAATCGGATATTAAATATTAATTAGAATTATGAACTTTTCCCTTCGATTTTCTTGGTTAGGATTTACTGAAACTTTAAAATAACCGGTAAACATGGCCATTTAAATGTATTCGTATTTTAAGAAAGATAAAATATTCGCTCCCGATCAGTATGAGATTTACAAGGCGAGCCTGGTAAATCGCATTCAGATCGGCCGCTCATATTGTTTCTGTTACTTAAAGATCCCATAATTTGCTCTTGTTTTAGAGATAGAATAACATTGGTTTGATGGAAGTCTAGCAATATAATTACGTATTTTGTTGGCAGGAGTAAAAAAAATTATTAAATGTAAATGGTGATTGATTGTTGTGGAATTTGTGCATTAATATTGCAATGTGAAAGGTAACTAGATCATGTAACTTAGTTATTTCAAGATGTTTGAAAAATGGACTTGAATGGTCATCAAATTTTGAAAAACTTATCATGCATATAGCCTTTTTTTTGTAAAATATATAATGGTTGTATGGCCGAAGATTAAGTATTTCCACAACCAAGCATGCAGCAATTTAAAAAGAGATTTAGTAGAGCATAATAGAGATTAGCTAGAGTTGTACATTTTACATGGAAGCGAAGTTTAGACAAAATACCTATACTTCTTTTTATCTTTTTTGTAACACAATCCACCAGCTTTTTCCAATCTAAACGTGAGTCAATTATGCTACCTAGATATTTAATACAACATCTCTTTTTAATTCTTTACCATTAATAATTAACTTTAAATCAAGTGTTATTTTCTTTTGTGGTGGATGAAATATAATAAGGTTTGACTTTTCGCCTTTTAAAGAAAGTTCATCTACACACAGCCAAACATGAATATTGTTTAATTCTTCATTCATGTTTGACTGAAAAACCGAGTGACTTTTATGTTTCAAAAATAAATTAGAATCATCAGGAAAGAGATGAAAATCTAAGAGTTCTAAACACTTGTAAAAGCCATTTTCATTTAAAAAAAATAATAGAGGACCTAGAACCGATACCTAGGGAATTCCGCAAGAAACTGTATATAAGTCAGATATGGTATTTCTTATAGAAACAAATTGTTGTCTGTCACTGAGATATGAAGCAAACCAGCAGATTGGCATTCCTTTGGTACCATATTTTTCTAGCTTTTTAATTAAGATATCATGGTTAACTGTATGAAAAGCTTTACTGAATAAAGTCAAGGAATATCCCACGGGAATAATTCCGTTCCTCTATTGCTAATTGTAATTTATCAATGATGCTTAAAATTACGTCATGAGTAGAATGATGGGCATGAATGCCAAATTGCTTATGATAAAATGGATTTTTCTTTTCGAGAAAAATAATTAATCTATCCAACATTAGTTTTTTTTAGTATTTTATTGAATGTAGATAGGAGTGAAACTGGTCAATAATTGTTTAAACACGCATGTGATCCCTTCTTCAAGACTGAAATGACTCTAACTACCTTAAAACGTTTTGGAACTTCACCCTTAGAGAAAGAAAAATTGAACAATATTTCAAGGGGTTTAGACATGACAGGCTTAAGCTTTTTCAGTATTTTAACTGGTATGCTAGAAGGTCCAACTGCTTTACTATCATTTATATTAGAAATTTCATCTTCGATTTCAAACGATGTAGAAGGGAAAATGTAAAAACTATCAGTGTTATTTATAGCCAGATAATCTAGTGGTGATTTATCAATATTTGTTTGTCAATACTTTATCTCGTTCATAGATCTTTAGGTTTCTGAACCAAACTCATGAGTCCATCATAACGTCATACAGTTACTGAAACACCTCTGATGAAATGAGGACAAATCACAAGATAATAAGTGTTACAGGAAATAACTGGTATAAACTGTTGAAAATTAGCACGTGTACGGTAATAAATATAACGTTGTGAATTTAATAACGTTATGTTTATTTAAGTTTTAAGTTCCTCCTTGTACTCTCCTCGACCCGTGAAATGTAACACGTGTTAAGGTAACACCGCTGACCAGTAAATCTGTGTTACACCCACCCACCTAAGATGGCGTATTAGTTGTTGTTACACTCCTGAAAGGTTATATCTTTTCTGGAAACTTAGGCAGAATGCTGGATTCTTATACTTGATGCGAAAGAAATTAATGTTGAATCAGAGTCTGTAAATATTATATACATACATACATACATACATGCATACATACATACATACATATATATATATATATATATATATATATATATATATAGATGTAGATGTAGCTGTTTGGTCTCTGAAGAGAAGAGTGCTCAATACAAAGGTGTAGAGCTTTGATAGTCTATTAAGTTATAGCTTTGGGCAACTGTCGTTACACTGTGTTTCACGCTTACGCGATCATCAGACGACCTGATGATCGCGTAAGCGTGAAACACAGTGTAACGACAGTTGCCCAAAGCTATAACTTAATAGACTATATATATATATATATATAAACAAACATATATATATAAACATATATATATAAACATATATACACTATAAGCAGTTGAAATTTGAATTTCAAAACAAATTTTATCATTAATCAGTCCATGTTATCACTGGAGCCTGCTCGTCAATTCTAACATTTCCATATACCTTTTACAACATTAACAGTCTAGTTAAAAATGTTCTGATGACCAGGTGGTTATGATTTAAAAGCAAAATCAGTTACTCTGGTATAAAGACCGATGTTTTACACAGAAAGGTTATCCCAACATTTCAGCTGTTTTTCCAGTCTTCATCAGGGGTAAAAGTGACAAGGTAATTTTAAAAGCATACAGTTTAAATTAAGAGTTTATTGATTCAAACTCTTTCGTTTTCAAAGTTAAATACTATAATTTTCTCGAGCGAGTAAACTTCATTATCGTGACTTAAAAAGATTCAGATTTACTCCCTCGAACATTTGTCTTTAACCGTTGCTGACAAGAGACATTGAACTGATCCCTTTTTAATTTAGGTTGCATGCTTTTAAAATTACCTAGTCACTTTTGCCCTGATAAAAGCTGGAGTAATCGCAGCTGAAACGTTAGGATAACTTTTCGTGTAAAACATCGATTTTCAAACCAGAGTAATCAATTTTCTTTTTTAAATTAGCAATGGATTTCTGTTTTGGCATTGCAAACATTAGGGCATTGATGCTGGTCATAAAGGGAATATTTGGCAACGAATAGGAATTTTATGTATTACCTCCTTTTTTGTGGTCACCAGGTGACTGGATAAAAAAAGGAGGCCAGGGGCTCCTGGGACGCCCCACACATGCATATCATGATTCATATTACAGTTTACATGTGGTGTCAGATCCTTTTCTACCTGGCTATTTTTCTACCTGGCTAATCTATATAAATTTCCATTTATATAGATTAAATTACCCATGCTTATTTATCTACTAAATTTCCATTTATATAGATTTTAACCAGATGTTTTCCAAAGATTTCGAATAAGTGAAACTTAAAAGAAAATGCGTGGTGAAATGTCCAATGTGTTTAGAACTTCTTACCACGTTTTCTGATCACTCCATCCTTCAGTTCTGAATTATTCTTCTGCTTGTAATATCCACAATCGTTTTGCTTGGCAAGATTTATGTTAAATGTTTTTCACAGGCATTTCAAGTAACTCGGCTTGTGCATGGGAAAGGACTGTTTTCCAAAGGCAATAGCAAGAAAAGCTGACAAACAACCTTGTTTGTGCAGAGCGTAGCCAATGAAAATGAGGAAGCCAACAAGCGCACTCTAACGAAAGCCAGACAATTGAAAAACCTCGGCCCGATATTTCAGTGTACAGACCTCACGCTCGGTGAAAAAGCAGTTAATATACATATACATATACATATACGTATGTATATGTTTGTATGTATGTATATAAAGCATTTAGATACCGCACCATCTATTTGATAAATAGTGTAGTTTCTTGCATTGAGGGAGGCATATGTGTGCAGTCTCTACGAGCCACCGCGCGGGTTAGCGACGCGATAGTCATTCATTTAGTTTTTCCAGATTTGACTCGCTTCCAGACACAGGTTCTACCCAAAGTTGTTCCAGATTAAGGTAGGAAGGTATGATTTTATTCAAGTAAACATGAGTAAATTCTTGAAAAAAGCCAAAGAGGTTAGGAAACTGCCGAAGTTTACGAGGGGAGATTATGACGTTTCGAGCAAAGGCCATTCGTCGGATTGAAACATTAGTAAATTCGAATTGCTCATGTCAATAATGAGATACCCCACTCAGTTTAAAATTTGAGCAGTGACAGTGCATTAGGTTTGAAGTCTCTTTTGGCAATTGTCCAATTACAATACCTCTGGTCCTCTATGAAAAACACCGCACTTCCAAATGCTGATGAAAAAATTAATGCCGGCGGAATTGAGTAACACTGACCCAGTGGTATAAGGGAATGTTTTACCATGTATTTCAACAACGGAAAAGCGAAATACATCCAAAATATAGACGTTAACTTTCAATAGGCTCAAACCAGAGCGTGAATCTTATTGTTTCAGTACAAATAAGTAAAATTCGTCGTGAGATTACCTTGGCTGGGTTAAGCCACTCCTGGAATGTTCGAATCGTGACATAACTAGAGGTTGTGAAATGCATGAAATGTCCAAACCTGGCGCTAAATTGCTAAATAATATGAAGTGTGACTAATACGACTGAATGGAAAACTTGTCACAGAAATCGCTGCTAATGAGTTTCATCCCCTGTCATAACAAATGCTCCTTGCAAAGAATGCCAATGAAGCCCTTAAAGTCTAGCCACAAATCGATCAAAATTTCTGATTATAGATCACCCTAACCTTCCCTGGCTGTCACCTCCGACTAGTCAATCCTCCGTGAAGGACCCAGTTGCTTGAGATTTGACTTCAGTAACAATCCTATCTTGCAGGAAGTCGTAATGCAATAAGGGAACTGGATCACTTCCGCGTGGATTTTTAAAACTAAGTAGCACACCAATCTTGCGAAAAACCTTTAAGTGACACTTAAACTTTTAATGTAAATGTTGCCTGTTAATACTGCCAAACTGTCAATTGAAAATCTTATCCCTATCTCCATAACTTTTCGTTTACAAAACTCCGAGCATTTGCCATGCCGGTTGTGGCGTACTGCAGAAGTAGTTTGAGCACACGAGCATTTGTGGAAATCATCTGTATCATCTTTTTGGTTGTGATACGAAATTTTGTTATTAAGCTCCAAGTTGTTTGTTGAAGACGACATTTTCATGTTGTTCCTTGAAGTGCAAGCCCTGTGAACAAGGAAAAGCACATTTCGCTGGCACCATCATACATTATATCTTTACATTGTACAAGCAAAAAAGTTGCACTTTCCGAACTGTGACTGGAAACAATATCGCTTTACCTCTCCTAAGGTCGCTCATTTTTCTTTTTGCGTTTGCATTTTTATACCTTTACGTGATTATGTTTTGCTAATGTGTGTTTTGGATGCTCTGTGAATGCTTCTCAAGTTCTAAGCCTTTGAAAAATGTTTTTTTAGGCCTCCGACAAAGGTTTTACTTATAATCCTCTTAAAAGCCTTGGCCAATAGAGTCAACTTACGACTCGTTTGGGCACTAACCAGACTTGCACCTCCTTGCACTGTCTTTCAATAAGTTTAAGTGTTTTCAAATATGGATGCAAAGTCTACAGTTTCGGGGGGGTTTGCATGCTAAAGCGGTGCGGCCTGGGTGGGCACTTCTATGGAAGGCCGCACTTTTATGTATATTTAAAAAGAAAATAAGAAAGAGCAAAAAATATTCTACAATAACAAACATCCTACGTGGGCTCTGATGGATGAACCTCTTTTTCAAACAGAACAGAGACACGGCTGACGGCATTCTCATTTCATATTTAACAAATAGAAAATTCCTTGAGTGTCTGTGCTGTGATAGGTATTTCTCAGGTTGGAATGGCGTCATGAATGTTTCTAACACAGTACAGAGACACAAAAGCTATTTTCTATTTGTTCTATAAAATAACCAAGGTTTTTTCGAGTTTTCGTGACGTCATCCTAGTCTCTGTACTCTAATATAAAATGAAAATGACGTCAGTCGTGTCTCTATATTTTGAGAGAAAACGAGGCTCTTATAAGAAGTTTTATAAGTAACAGGCGTCCTACGCACACTCTGATTGGACGAGCGTCATCTTCCCTCTGAATATAGACACGGCTGACGTCATTTTCATTTTGTATTAGAGTAGGAGACATTGATGACGTCACGACAACTCAAAAAACCTTGGTTATATTATAAAACAAATAGAAAATTGCTTTCATGTTTCTGTGCTGTGATAGAAACATTCATGACGCCATTTTAACCGGTAAAATACCAGAAAACCCTCGGCTACGCCTCGTGTTTTCACTGGGCATTTTTACTGGTTGAAATGACGTCATTCATGTTTCTATAACAGCACAGAGACACTCAAGCAATTTTCTATTTGTTAAAAGGGACATGAATGACGTCACGAGAAATCAAAAAATCTTCGCTAAAAATTTGTTATTTTATAAAAGAAATCTCTACAAGATTTATCTGTAAGTTCCTAAATTCCAGTCTCCAGGAAGTCCGGTTCCGAGGGCTCAAGGTCAAGTCTCGAGTCACGTTTCAAGCCAACTACGCTAAACCCTGTTATAAATTAATACAACCATCTTAATCCCACCACCTCTAATATGTTTCCATGTAAAAGTAGCCGTTAATCACAGGTGGTCGTTTGGATTTTCTTAGGTAAAGAAAATCGTAAAGACGGTGAAATCATAGCAAGATTAAAGCACAAAACGGTTCCACATACAAATTCAAACATCTTGTTTTTGCCATTTTTATAAGTTTTAATATGTAGAAATTGGCTGACATTGTTGTCATTTGTTGAAGAATTTGATAAAATTCATCACTGAAATGCACTTTGCTAAAGAGTCTGAATCTATCTTCTATTTAGAAATTATAGAAATACAGGTAGAGAGGTAAATGTCAAAACCTCCTTAAAAGAGATCTTAAGGGCATTTCGTGCAGAAATAAATAATAAATTTCTTTGAAACTTATCAAATTCATAATAACATGCCATCGTCTCCACGAGTTGACAAGCAGGTCCTGTTGTGTACCCTCCCACAGTCACCTTCTTATTTTTTATAACAAAAACAAACATTTGTCTCTCGTATCAAGCTTGTATAGTAGTTTCAGTTGAAATGGTCGCTAACAGAAACTTCCTATTTTGGTCACCAAGAAATGGTCACTGGTCACGTTTAACAGTTGGTCGCTCCTTGTTGCATCCTTTTAACTGTAAATCATACGTGCTGGAATAAAGTGGTTGTAAAAGGCAGGTAGTCGTAAAAGGTGGAGATCGTAAAACTCGGGCTTTACTGAAATAAATTTATTATCCTGAAAATAATTCAAATCACAAACCACAGATTCTGACTACCAATAACAACGAAAGATAAATAAATGGACATTTTTACCAGTTTCAGAAATATGTGTTCAATGGCTTATGAGGCAAGTCTAAGACAAGTCGTAAGTCACAAACATTTTGCGCCTGAGTACCACTCGAATCCTAGCCACCGACTCGAGTCACCATCTCTACTCTGTTCTGTTATAGAAAATTAACCCCTCTTTTTCAAACGGGAAAATATCTGGAAACACTCCTATACACCTCACGTTTTCGCTTGGCATTTTTCAAGTTAAAATGACGTCATTCGTGTTTGTGTCACAGCTCAGAGATTTTCAACCACTTTTCTATTTGTTAAATAGAAATCCTCTGTAAAGTAGAACGAAAATATGAAAGAAGCGAACGTTTGTGAAAGGGTATGCAAGATGGACAGGGATCATTTCATGTTTGTTGTTTTTCTGTTTGGGGACTGGGAGGGTGGTATGTCTTACCGCCGCCCAGGTGACGTTCAACGCCCACGCACTAAAACTGGCAGTTCTAACTTAATTCTCATGAAATTTTAAGACGGCAATAGCCAAGACTAGCAATCAAAACAAGCACTGGCATCCTTTATGTTAACTTGCATTCTCTCTGGTTGGCCTCAAACCAAGTAAAGCGCAAGTTAATGCAAGTTTACTTGCATCGATTTGTATTACGTTAGATCCAGTTTTCATGACTGGTGAATCGCTAAAACGATTGATGTCATCCTAGTAATCAAGGTATCGGAAAACACTTTTTGAGGATTTCAACTTGAATTACCACTCAATAACATGGTCGGAAAAATCACAACATTTCACTCGTTTTTACCCTGTCGACTGAGAAAATCATTTGAACAAATATAAACTTACTGATGTCAGACATCTTAAGTTGTTACTCTGGGGCCGGTTGTCCTTAGCAGGATTAGCGTTAATCCAGGATTATCAGTTAATCTGTTGTTTTGGTTTCGTTTTTCTTGGTTGAACAATCTAGTTCAGACTTCACAGCTTAAAAAACCTTTTTGCATATACCCAAAATCTGCAAAAGAAAATTCCATATTTTCTCAGGAACGTGATCGGACAGGTGTCCACAACATTTTTGTGGATTAAGCTAATCGCCTTTTGAACAACCTGGCCCAGGGCTACAGTAGACCTACCTAAAGATGACAACAATCCATACATTGATTTGACTTGTAATTATTTTTCAGTTATGTTTTGTCTATATTAGTGAAACAAATTTATGTCATAATTCATATATTCCATAAAAATGTTTAATGCTTCTTATGAGAGTAAATAGATCTATTGACAAAATTTTCATAGCCGAAGTCAGACTCAGCCCACAATTTAAGACAAAAGCATAATGTAAGGTTTATACTTAAATAATACGAGTTAAAAAAAAGACCCAAAGAAGAAATGGGAAATTCCTACCTTACAGGATCGTGAGAGGACGTTAACGTCAGATATTTTGGCGATGGCTTGGTTAAAAAGTTAGATAGCACAAATCAGTTGTAAAGTAGTTCACGCGCCTCTTGCACGTGGCTTTCGCTTCTGGCTTCAGTATTGATATAAGTAGTGCCAATGAATGGTATCGTGGCTCATCCATCTATGTAAGTATCAATAATAGTGATCAGTGGTATCTTGGTCGTACTTTCACAGGTTTCTTGTTTGTGGCTAATCCTTTAATCCGATACCTTCTGTCCTTCTCTCATCAGTCTCATGGACGTTATCGTCAGCTCTCGATAATTCATCACGTGCAGTGTAGTGAAAATAAAATGTCTTCCATATCAGACTGCTATACCACGTCCATGTTCACATTCATGATCTCAGCTATCAAACATATTTTCGAAAACGGCATATTAAAATAATTGCTACTAAATGTAAGATACCAGTACTGAAAAAAAATTAAAAATGTATTAGCATATAACCACTTCTTTGGAATTCTGGATTAAATTTTTTTTTGAGTCGTGCTTTTTATTTAAACCTAGCGAGCGTAACTTGTAAACTTCGCAACTAGTTAATGGAACTTGAATGGAACTTTAATCTGTAGCCATTTACTTCCACCACACTCGGTGTAAAAATACTGTGCCTCTTATAGCTCTGGCGCCGACTCACGGAAAATCACCATTTTGTATCAGTGCCTTGATCTGAACCATATTTTCCTTTACCAAGTTGTTTATTTCCGGATTGGTTTGCTTTGCATCTTTATTGATCAAGCTTTATTTATCCCATTGTCATTTGTCCATGTTGGCATAATTACACCAAAAACACACCAGATAGCCGCTTTTTCATAACTTGATGGCATGATGATTGATTGGGCAGACATTCGTTATTACGTATATGCGAAGATTTAAAACCAAATAGCTTAGTCTCATCAGTTGAAAGACTTAGCAATGACTTGCAGCAAGCAGTTCACCTTTCTGTTAATATTGCTCACCTATGGATTCGTGGTTTTTTCACGCGAAGACGTCAGTTTGAAAAACCAGAGTGAAAGGATTAAAAGATGGCCAAATCGACTATCAATTCAGGTGAATAATGCCTTCGAAGACAGTGTTGGTCTTTCAAGGCTGCAAAGCCTTGTTGACAAAGCTTCTCACAGAACTAACTCAGGAAATGGGGGCGAGCTCCTGGTAAATATCTCTGCTGTCATTGATAATAAACTTCAAGCTGCTTTGCAAGCCCTTATCACGAACAAAGAGTTAATAGAATCAGCACACCAATTAACCAACGAGTCCATCAACGATAACTGCTGTGACTCTTCATATGATATGAAATATTATGATGAAAGATTTAGCAGGAAAGTGAATACGAGCTTTATCTGCGCACTTTTCCCCTCAAGCTCAAGTAACTCTCCAGTTGTGCCATCACTGGAAAATGTTTATAAAAAAAATTTGATCAAATCAGCAGCTGTAAAATGGCAGTACTTTGGCTCAAGCTCTGGCTCTTATCATCAATACCCTGCCAGTGACGATGTTTGCTCCAAAACGGAAACCTTTGACCCTCGATTAAGGTAACGAAATAAAACCTTAATAAATAGTAAAATTCAGTGACAATTCACAACAAATGCATGTTTGAATGTTCAAAAAAATTATGGATTCCGACTTAAGTTAAAGATTTTACAAATCAAAGGTTCAAAATGAATGACTAACCCAAAACAGTGGTCAATTCTTACCCAATGCTAACGACCTACCGCACAGTTCAAGGATTGTTACTTTTAAACTTATTGTGTTTGACAAAAATATTTATTTAGCAAAGTATGGTCTATTGAAAAACGTAATATTTTAATTCAAAATGATATATATTTATACAATTTAATGATTTTTATTTCGACTTGCCTAATGTCATGTTTATATAGATTTCAGATATTTTATACTTTTCTATAATGAAATCTAGCCCGTGCCGTTCCTTGGTGTAACTTCACTCGGAGCGATTCATCTTCCAGTGGTGGAATGCAGTCAATGCATTCGCTGCATGTGGGTCTAATTTACGACCAAATTAGTGGATACAGTAACAAGCAACTATTTCAAAAATATTAACGAGAAAAAATTGTCTGAGAAATTTTAAATCTACGGCGTTTTTGAAGAGTTTCTTTGTGTCGTGAACGATGCACGAAAACGGGTGTGAAGTACCATACCTTCCCAATGTTGATTTTATCGTCACGGGAACGGCACAATATCAAGTAACTTCTTGTGATGGTAATTTTTTTCCGTAAAATATTTGGCATTATTTCGTCAAATTCACTTCAGATTGCAAACACGACTTTGATATCATAACGTTTGAAGTAAAGCAAAGAACCGTGATATCCCATGCATCTCAAGTGCACATTCTCTCAGGGTTTTTCATTGCATGGTGTGATACAGGGGTGGCGCCAGAGGGGGGGCAGAGGGGGGCTACAGCCCCCGCGTTGGGGAACATTAGCCCCCCTGTCGGGGAAAAATTAACAATCCGTTGGGAAGTTTTCACTGATCAACTCATTTATATACTGTACAAACTACAAGCAGTTGTTATTGATTTAGCCAAGAAAGATAATGGACTCTTCTCTTCATGTGAAATCTAAAAGTGAATTGTTTCTAGTCAGTTGTTTCGATTATTCTTGCGAAAAATAACGTGATGTTTTCGACCTTCAAATAACGAAATTATAAAGGAGGCGTGGTCATGGTCCCTAAGGTTTAGCCACCCTGTCGGGGACCTTAGTCCCCGCGTCGGGGAATTCCTGGCGCCACCACTGGTGTGATATATAATCTTACTAACCTTTAGCATTCTTGGCTTAAAGGTGATCCTTTGCTAAACTAAGATGAATCCACGATTTCAAAACTAAACAAAAGCTTTGTAGCGCTACCATAGTTTTAGAAAAACTAAAGGGATGACAATAAATCGTTGTGTTTGAGCCTTCGATAGATGAAATGCCAGCGAATAGAACTCTCATTTGGGATGAAAAGGTTACCCTTCCATAATTCTTCTAGCAGGTCCAAAGAACAAAGTCCTAAACGTTACAAGCTCAATTTCATTTCAGAATCATCCTCAGAGATACAGTTTTACAGAACAGAAATTTCATAGAAGAAATTAAATAGATTTTAAAATTAAATAGATTTTAAACAGAAATTAAATACATTACGGGACAGAAATTTTTTATCATTAAAAATTTCTGTTCATGTACCTCAGAGGATGATTCTGAAATAGAATTGAAACACAGCACATCCTCTGATGGACAAGCGTTAAGTTGTTGCGAGAATATATCGTGCACTTAAGTTGGATGAAAACTCGCCTGCAATCCCTGTGAAATCGATAGCTCCACAGGCTGTGTTGTGTTAGTTATCGTATTTATTCGACATAGATCTCTCTGCTCTTGAAGTTTTTCCGAATCTCCCGACAGCCTTCTCGGCCTCCCGCTGAGGCCACGAGTACCCCATGCGACCATCCACACCAGACCAGCCAACACAACATTTTCCCTCTTTTAAGAAACATAAGTCATAACAAAACAAAATAGTTTTTCAGTTGATATAAAGCTAAACGCTAAAGAGGTCATTGTTCTAAGTAAATCCCAGTCTAGCTGGTGGTTTAACAGTTCTTCCATATCTTGTCATCCCAGTTCCTGTCTCGTGTTTAACCTCTGGTGATTTCACCGGAACTTCCACCTGCGGGACTGGTACTTCTGCAACGTTGTCATCTGCAGGCATTGGTACGAGATGTCTGCGGTTTCGGCTGATAAGGGTGCCATCTTGCGTTTCTACTGTATACGACCTTGGTGTAATATCCTTCTTCGTGACGACAGCCGGTGTTTTCTGGTCGACAACCCATGCAGAATCCCGGCTTTCAGTTTAGGCAGATCTTTACATCGGTACTTGGCGTTGTAACGATACACTTGGCTTATCTTGTTCTTTTGCTCATGTTCCCAGATCTTCTCCACGTCTGGCCATGATGGCTTTAGTTGATCAGGAGCGACCGGGAGAGTTGTACTGATTTTGCGACCGAAGAGCATTTCTGCAGGGCTGTAGCCATTTTCCAGCGGTGTAGCTCTATAGGACATCAGGGCTTTCGTATAATCATCTTCTTTCTTCAAGGCATTCTTTACGGTCTGGACGGCACGTTCGGCCTCACCATTAGACTGCGGTAGCTTTGGACTTGATGTTATGTGAGTAAAGGCAAACTCTTTAGAGAACTGGTCGAATTCCGTAGAGGCGAATTGTGGTCCATTGTCCGATTCAGACGAATTAGATCTTGAATTACTAACACAGCATAAATCCACCATAAGACAGGATAGTAAAATCAGTCAACAAACTGAACAAAGCATCTTTGGAGGTCGTGCGAGTCCGAGTTATGGACAAAGATCGGACAAAGATCAGGTTCACCAAACTGCTTCTCGAAAGTTTCACTTACCAACCAGTGATCATCCTGCAACATGGAACATCTAACGCAAGTACAAAGGGATATAATAGTACAAAATGGACCTCCTGAAAACCCGCATTGCTTTCTACGGGATAGCTGTGGTCGTCTTTGTCCTGAAAACATCTTTTCAGCACTTTGCATAATTGTGAAAAAGTACGTAGGAATTGGCTTGGGCGGAGTTCATCTGTTCAAAGACTTTTCTGCTTTTCTTGTTCTGTTTCTCAAGGTTTTGCTGAGCGAGAACAAAATTCATAACTTGCAAGGTCTAAAGTTGTCATCAAGGACTGTTGGAGGAAACTTTAGGGAAGAGTTGAAACCGACCGGTGCAATTCTGTTCACATCTTATGCTATTGTGACTGGAAAAGTCTAGAAGCAAACCTGAGGAAACCAGTGGGGATTGGTAGTGCTTTTTAGAAACAATTGGATGCTGAAACTGCTAAATGGCGCAAAATTTTTGGATGTATTTTAGACGTGGTATTGTTCTTGTTTGAGTCGAACCTTCAACTTTCATTTCGTGGCTTTAGCAGCAATATTCAAGATCCCCACAATGGTCTCTTCTTTGGTACTTTTGAGCTGCCTAGTCGCCAAAACAAAGTTCTAGAGTTACACTTTCAAGAAGTTAAAGAACACCAAGACCGGTAATGTCGTATGCAAGTACATTATCTCTCCTCGCACTCACAGAACGAGTTCATTAAGGAGTACGGGAGGTTAGTTCTCTGCGCTATTCTCGAAGAAGTAAAGAGGGCATTTTACGACAGTATTGCCGTTGGTGAAACTCCTGATACTTCTCATACAGAACAGATTGCCTCTATTCTGCGGTATGTGTATCAGAATATGTGCAGAGAATGTTTGGGAAATAAAAGAGCGATTTTTGAAGATGGAGGATTGCAAAAAAAAGAAAGGAAGTGACATTGCAAAATTGATAAGTACACAAATGGTGGACCAACGTATTGACAAGCGATACTGTAGAGGTCAAG
This sequence comes from Heliopora coerulea, assembly GCA_030142905.1. Taxonomy (NCBI): domain Eukaryota; kingdom Metazoa; phylum Cnidaria; class Anthozoa; order Scleralcyonacea; family Helioporidae; genus Heliopora; species Heliopora coerulea. The sequence continues at coordinate 2,188,929 of JASJOG010000016.1, forward strand.
GATATGACAATGGGTCGAATGTGGCGGGAATTTACCGGGAAGCACATGCAAGAATTTTGCAAAAGAATCCTCAGGCAATATTTTCTCCTTACAGTGCACATTATAGTCTAAATATTTGTAGTGTGCTTGCCGCCGGAAAGTTTATTTAGTCCCAGTCTCAGTCGGACACCATTCATTACCTGTTTTTTTAGTAGCAGCATCTCAACGTACCCAAAGCTCGTGTAGACTGTGATCCTCTCTAAGCTTTTTCACTCCAGAATTTCGTTGCTTCTTTCAGGATTGTTCTCCTTTGAAACGGCAACTCACTGAAGACCCCAGGGTTCATCTCTGGCTCGGAGATCAACAGCCAACATACAATACGCTGCAAAGCTACTAGACTGTACTTACCAAACTCCCTTTAAGTGAAAAGGTTGTCCACTTTGGTCTTGCTCAGTTCTCGAGTGGCTTCCACATATTCGACCCCCGACTGCTTTTTTCAGGATTTGAAAATTTTCAGGAAAGTTTAAACTCGTCTCCTTAAAGCAAATTTGCCGCTGAACTCTTCACGTTGAAGTGCAGCTGAATGCTTCGTTGAAAAGGCATACTTTGTACTCTTCGCTATTTTTTTACGTTTTTAAAAATGAACAAACCAGGGGATTTAACTGGGGAAAATATACGAAATTTATTCATCGTTTTCCTCGTTTTCCATTCCACAAAAGTTGTACTTGTTGTACTTTCTTTAATTCTATTGAAATTCTGGTAAACAAAAACACAATTCTTCATCAGCTGTGCAAAAAGGTCAAATTACGAGTTGTTTAAAGGTCGCTAGCGCTCTCTCTGGGAAGTGATGAGAGTCTTGGTGATATCAATGGACTCTCTGATACTTATTTTGAGAGGCACTGTTTGTTACATGTTATCTAGGATTAATATTACTATATAACTAGTATTTGTAGTGTATAACCAGGTAGGCCATGTGCTCAGCTATCAAACTTCTTAATAAAAATATATTCAAGCAGATATAGTGTCAGGAGTGAGATTGTGAATTTATAAGTCTAGAACCTTTTGAACAATACGCCATCGTGTGAGGAAAGTTCGTCTCAATAGCCCCATGCAGTAAGATCTTAACTGACCAGGTAAATTTTGATTGACACGGGCCATCCTACTTGTATTACTTCACTCAAACTTTCAATTCCGGGATCTCTGGTTGTTTCGCCCTTTATCCCCCGTGACCCCTTATCAGCAAAAAACAGGCTCTATCATGTATTTCCTCATTAATATCTTCGATAGGTCATGTAACCTCGGGTTATAATCTAGAAAAGAGCATCTGCAGTAATTATTTCCTTCCCGGTAAAAATATATTTGGATTCGTTTACATCCATATACAACTGCTAGCAACTCTCTTTCTATGTTGGCATATTTGGACTGTATGTCCGTTAGGGCCAGTGACTTAGCCAGCTTTGGCTTTCCCGGAGGACAAAAATCTATCCCTAGTCCCGGTAATTGTTGGACCATGATCGTAACCCATGGTTAACTGGAATCGATATTTACAGGGCCGCAGGAAGATGTTTTATGTTAGGAGGTGTTGGAAAATTTGCGAGGGGGATCGGGGGGCATGCTCCCCAGGAGATTTTTGAAAATAAAAAGTTTCTAAAGTGCTGTTTCCTAAATTTTAGACTGGGAATTTGCAGATTTCTAAAGGTTACAAAACTCGATGAATGAACAACTCATTGTGAAAGAAATCAAATAATTAGGGGGGCGCAAGGCTCCCATTTCCCTGTGCTTCCTGCGGCAATGATACTTCCCTTTCCAAGGGCTAGTAATATTTAGCCCGGGTTTACATAAATAGGCAAAGTTAGCTAATTTATATTAGACCTGAGAATCATTTCGTCAATGAATCGCAGTGGTACGGGAAGAAGAGGGAATGTATTATGATCTGACAAATTCCGCTTCATCTAATGTTGGTATCGCATATTTCATACAACAGAGATCGACCATAGTTGGTAGTCCTGTGAATGCAATGTTTGACCTCCTTGCCCAACATTTTCTCTTTTACATTTTTGAGCTTCTCTCTGCCTCTCTTTTCTTCCCTCCCCATTCCCAGTGGCAGATTAAGGGCGGGTGATCGGGGTCTGGATCCAGGCCCTCCACATTAAAGGGCCCCCACATTTAGTGACTTCAAATTTTATTTTCTTAATATCAAAAAATAAAACATTGTATTTCCTATGTTGCATTTAATATTTAGTCACTAGCTCACCATAAGTAATGCCGGATACGGCTTGTTAGTTTATTATGGAAGTGTGAAGTATCATGCTCCTATGTTGTCGTTGAGTTGCTATCCGCGGCCTTTGAGTAGTTCAAAAGATATTTGATATCACTAATTAAAGATCAAAGTATTTGCGTGATCGTTTAAGTAACTGAAAAGGTAAAATAAATTAAAGTTGACGATACCCACAAAATTTGCCCCCTGGCCCCCACAGCCTTAATCAGGCCCTGCCTGCACCTTTCCTTCTCCTTTTTGACCTCCGATTTTGTCCCTGTCCATCCCTCCTAGGGGTAAACACCCCCCTCTGTCCCCTCACTGGTAAGGACTTTACTTGAGAAATGCCATTGGCTTGCTGTTTTGTTGTATGATGGCGACTAAACTTTTCGTAGAGGCGTCTACGAATGGAACCGCATCATTTTGTTTCACCAAAATAATTTAAAGTAATTTCTTTACTGATCGCATCTCTGATCTTGTCAAAAGCTTCTTAATCTCCAGGCATCCACCGGAAGTCATTTGCTTCCTTTAGTAAATCTCCTAACGGAGTGATAATAAACTGCACAAGGATGGCATAAATGGCCTCATGTAAGAGGCCAATCCAAAAAATACTGGCCCGTTTCATCCGTTCTAATACGCTTAGAGCATCAGTTCTAAATTTTAGAATAACGCTTTAAAGCGTGAATAGGTTGTAATCTGAGGAACTTGGCTTAAAAAAGCTTTCCTCCAAAAGTCGGGGAGTTGATCAAAGTGTTAGCTTATGTGATTAGGGTTAGGATTAGGGTTAGGGTTAGGATTAGGGTTAGGTTTAAGACTATTTTTAGGCCAGGTTGCTCAGATTACAATCTAGCCACGCTTCAAAGCGTTGTTCTAAAATTTAAAACTGATACTTTAAACGTTTCAACCATAGAAAATTGGAAACTGACATATTGTAAAGTATTTACTCTTCGACTCTCAGTAAACTATAAACCATAAGAAGTCCGTCTCCCGATCGTTGTTTTTGAGAGCAATAGGCATACCATCCAGTTCCGATTCAACCAGTAGTGAAGAAAAACATGTTTTACAATGTTTTTGATGTTTTAGAAGTGACTAACTATCCTAATTATTTCATAAAAATTTGTTAAAGACCAGTTGGACCACCACGCACAAACACGGAGTATGAAAATTCGATGATTGCTCAGCGTATTCGAGGAATTACGGGCATATTTTTGTAAAACCCAAAGATTGTATTGAGAAGGAACAGAGAAAAGAAACGATTTATTCCTTTCCGTGCAATGACTATGATCAGGAGTACATCTTTTAGGAAAAGCGTCTGTTTGGAACGCGTTTACAAGAATACCTAAAGCCTGTTTTCTTCTGAAAAAAAGAAAATCCTACTTTGTGGGAGTACGGATGCCAAACTAACCATACAATTGCGCGAAAAATGTTCCAGAATTATAACCACCGTTTCCAGTACCATCAAAGATGATGTCCAGAAGCAAGGTATATTAAAAGGGGGCCCTACCCATTGAATCGCGATGACGGTTTTTGCATTTTATTAATAGATAACGTTATCAGTGGTTCTGGAGGACAAGTAGGGACTTCCTCCTCAGAACAATTGAACTGATAAAGGCATTAGATCGCGGTGTCGAAAACTTTTCAAGCCAGAGTAGAGTCAAAGCATACCTGAACTTAACTCTCTATTTAAGATAAAAGTGACTCTAAGTAAGTGAAAGTGTTAAGTAGGTGAACGGTAAAAGAAAGAAGTCCGAGCTAAGCACGAAAGTAAGTCTGACGTTTTACCTAATTTAAGAATAATCTTAGGTTGAACCAACAATCCTAGAGAACTGCTTGGGTGAATGTATGAAAACAACAAGACTGTATTTAAGTCCAAAGATAAACTAAGGGCTGATAACATTACCTGTGTCAAAATGTGGAAAACTTAATTTTCATTATTACGGCTTAGTTTACTTACTAAGAACTTTCTTCCACTTTCAGATCTTGGTATGTGAGCGCAACATCGTCTATCAGGAAAAGACTTATAGTTATCATTGATATCAGTGGATCAATGTCTAGCTATAACCGAATGAGTCTTGCCAAACATGCTGCTTTGGCCGTCCTCGATACACTGAGACCGGATGATCATGTAAGTAATACAACATAATGTACTCTAGTGCAATATGGCAGACTATAAATCTATTTTTCAGTAACCAAAACCTTTACTTTCCGTAAGCAGCTTGAGAACAAGGGAAAGACATTGGATGATATAACTTCACTTCTATGTTCAACTAAGAAACATTATTTTTCTAAATTCTTTCTAAATTTGCTAATAAAAACTAAGAAGCGAATCTCATACCAAGGAGCTGTTTACATGGAGTATTCCATCTACACCATGTTTGTGGGATGCAAACCATAAGGGAAGAAAAAAAGAAAAAGAAGATGCAATTTGTACGATTACGAAACAATTTGAAGTGAAATATTTGAATCTTTTTCCTGGTTCATCCTGGTCTCCAGGGGTTACTTAAGTTAGTGATTCCAAAATGTTGGGGAAAAAGAAAGGAAATATTGCAAGAAATTACTCCAGAAATAACTAGATTCTATCCATCCTTATCCAAATGACGAGAAAGTCATCATCTTCTCACTGCGACCAATTTTTTGTGTTATCGATATATTTCCGCCATGTTAGATGAAAATAACGAAGTTTTTATGTTATTTACAAAATAATCTTATCAAACATTGCGAAGAACTCATATCTCTCGTCATTCTTTGCAGACGGCGTGTTTGCTAAACAGTGGTTAATTCTTGACAGCGTTATACCCCCCCCCTAGTTAGATTTTGTTCGAACCTCCATAAGAGATCGGCAAAGATGCCACATGTCTAATTGTCGATATGTATCGTGAAGCAACGAGCAATGCAATAAGACACAGTTTTTCAGCCAAAAACGATGCTTATGCACAGCTTTTCGTAATTAGAACAACTAACACCAGTTAGCCTCTACTATATCACTTCGATCTCAATTTCTTTGAGATGATCCGTTCATTTGGGCTTCGCCCTCGTTACCTATCACCTCACGGAAATCTCTCTCGTTTAATTATATTATACCATCGCCTACCGGACGAAGTGTGATGTGAAAGCAGAAGACCAAAGCGGGAGGCGTTCAATTTTAAACTGTCTACAGTAAGTGAAATCAAACCGTCACGATAGAGTTAAAAAAACGTTGAACAACGTTTACAGGAAATGTGCTTTCTAGATAAGCAAATAACGCTTTTAACTACAAAAGAAAAAGATAACGAATACAATCGAAAAAAAAGCGATTGGAAAAGCTGCGAGAACGAAACAAAACCGAAATTGATGGGGAAAAAAACCGGAAGACCAAGACCGAGACCGAAAGCGACAAAAGCTTTGAATGAAACAACTGAACAGGTCACTTAGGTGAGTGGCTGGCATTTATTAGATTAATTAAATTGGCGACAGCAACTAAAATCAAACCATTACGATAGGCATAGGACAAGCTTTCGCTCTTCAAGAACATATAGTTTTAGAAATAATGCCCAGGATTGCTGTAGCCAGTGTTCGTCGAGCCGTTACTACTCTTATCCATATTGAAATTTTATTAAGGCCACCACAAATTTAGGTTTAAAAAAAAGATGCTAAACGTCTTGATTTTCGGACTAATATCTGGGTGAATTATCGTGCTTGAAATCGTTGTCAATTCTTTGTTCCTAGGAACTCTGAAGGTTTTTGTTTTGAACATCCGAAATATTTAACAACTCCAGCCTGTCCAGACAATTGTTGGAGCTAATGATCGTAAAAGATTTATTTAAAAAATCTCTGAAAAACCCAGATATGAGGGAAGACTCCGAAAATAATTCCTTTTGATTATATAAGTATAGGATATATTGAACTAACCAGGGAATATGTGATTTACCCACCAAGGGCATTGCTAAATCTCAGTCAATCAGCATTTTCACTCCCTTTTATCTATTTGTTTCTTTACAATCAAAATTAAGACGCTGTCATATACTTTCAACACAGCCGGTCACTGTTCTGTCAATCGTTAATAATAACAATAATAATAATAATAATAATAATAATAACAGAGACCCGAGCTCCTGAACCACTGGTGTGGCTCAGGAGCTCGGGTCTCTGTTATTATTATTATTAGTCGCAGCGCAAGATCAAAGTCTTGCAACGAAGTCGTATCATCATAGGATAATCAAAGATGACGCTGACCCCAAATGTAGAATGTGCAAAGAATTCGAGGAGACAGTTAACCATATAGTAGCAGGATGTCCAGTACTTGCCAAGACAGAGTATATTCAAAGACATGACAGAGCAGCAGGATACCTACATTGGAAAATCTGTCAGCACTACCACCTTCCAGCTGCAGGTAATTGGTATGATCATATACCAGAAACAGTGACGGAAAATGAAAGTGCCATAATACTATGGAACATGCCAGTCAACACAGATAAGCAGATTAATGCCAATAGACCAGATATCATTGTGAAGGACAAGAAGGCTAACAAATGCCTCATGATTGACATGACAATACCATCAGAAAGAAATGTTTCAATTAAACAAATAGAGAAATTATCAAAGTATAAGGACCTTGAAATGGAAGTTACAAAGATGTGGAAAATGAAGACAAGCACAATTCCAGTTGCAGTGGGGGCGTTAGGTCTCATTACGAAAGGCGCGGGAAAATACATCAACCAAATTCCGGGAAGTGTCAATGTAGAAATGGTACAGAAGATCGTTCTTTTAGAAAGTGTCCATATCTTGAGGAGAACACTCTCCGTTACATAAGTACTACATGCAAGTGCCCCAAAGTCATTGGATGACTTCGGCACTGCAGGAAGAAAATGTACAATAACATTGAAATGTAATAATAATAATAATAATAATAATAATAATAATAATAATATCAAGATCTGAAGATCGAAGTTCAAAAGATCTGGAGCTGCAGAAGGGTATCTATTATCCCAATTATAATTTGAGCGCTTGTGACTGTGAGTAAGAATTTGAAGACATGGTATGACAAAATAGGACTGTATGGGAACACTTCTTTACTTCAAAAGGCTTGCTTGTTGGGCACAGCAAAAATTCTGCGCAGAATACTGGATACCTAAGGCTACGGGATGTAGCTTGATGTTCTGGGAAACAACAATATCACCGATAATAATATTTGGTGTGAAACATGAAAATAATAATAATAATAATATTCCGACTGTCACGAAATACGACTGATTTTAGTTCGTTGGGTTGTTACAGGCGTCGCCCATTCTCGAGGGGCCGCAAAATAACGTTCTAACATAGCACGTGGGCCAAGTTGACAAGAGGCACGAAGACAAAAAGATACTTTGGTTCAGGGGATCGTCCGGAATGCGTAGCTGACACACTGAAAACATTCAAATTATAGAATAGTGGCAAGAACGCACGAAGTGGGATTTTGAAGGGGTAAATTTAAACTGTAAAGTAGTTTGTTTGGTTGGTTTAATATGCTAGAGCTAGGTGAGGCTTGGTTTTCACCAGTGATATAAAGCGCAAGCATAACGAGATACGCAAGCGAAGTAGGTGCTTCACGGTTGGTTAATCCCTTTGTACTTCGGAAGTACAAAGTGTTCAGTTGATCATGAGATGCTAACTACGCTTGCCAATCTCGATTATTCTTTTGCTTATGTCGCTAGTGAAAACCAGGTTTAAGGTAGGCCATAAGTTGAAGACATAATATATTTTAGAACAAAATAAATGTGAATGGATGCCAGCAAACACTAAAAAGAACAAAACGTTGTTACAGAAAATGGTTTGGATGGTGTTGATCGGTTTTGTGTAGTTCCTTCAGCTGGATCACTGCGTTCATACTATGAGTACGAATTGTGTTACTGGTGGAGTAAATTTGTTTATGAATTCCATAAAGGTCGCTTTCTGCTTGGTGCAAATGTCGAACGGCGACGTGACTTTCCCCTTTTGCATTTGGAACTCTCGCTTGGAACCAAGAAGAAATCAATTCAATTTTAGCTATATGATACAGTCGAGTACGCGACATTTTGCGCCTAGAAAGTAGATGAAGGATATCCGGCAAAAACCCTGTACCAAATGATGAAATATTGTATTCATACTACCCTAAGGATGATTCTGAAATTCGTTGGCATTCAAAGGAATTTTTGACGGATAATGGTTGGGTAGAACACGAATTATTTAACAATCTAGATTTAAAGCTTCTCATGGACGCTATAGTTTTGGAAATGAAGAACTTGACAAGAAAAGGTGTGTGGGTTTACAACAAAGTAAGCGGAGTTAGTTATGCTACATGAAGAAATAATGTGAGCGAAAGGTGTGCTGGGAGATGGCGACCCAAGAACGTCACTTTATATCTTAGTGTGTTTGTTTGGAAAGTTCTTTGCCTTACGAAGCGATGAAGAGCACAGGAACGCCACATTGAAACAGGTAAAATTGAAAGAGACGAGACAGAGCAAACAAAGATGCAGTACAGATCTGATTAAACACCACACGAATCAAGTGCAACCCGAGAAGTGTGTATAAGATGTATATTTAGAAATGTCCTAAACATGTTAAGAGTTGATACAGCGTTCGATATGTCTTAAAAGGATGAAAGAGCTATGATTCTCAAAGTGGAGTGTAGTATAGTAAAGTGCTAATCGGTAAAAATACTCTTCCTAATCAGTAGCGTGGCCAGACAAACATGTTTGGAGGACTTACTCAGAGCTGAAAGCACGACTACGGAGAATTTTGGATATTTGAAATTTAAATTATAATAAGGCAGATTTGTCTTTAAAATTTAAAAATTTAATTTGACATCTTTATACAACCCGTCAAATTTGTTTGCATTCTCATCGGATATGATGGAGAGGTGGGCAAGGTGTGGTTGGCGTGTAAGTTTTTTTAGTTAAATTAAAAAAACCTTGAGGTTAGCGTGGTCGGCGACTGTAGTCAGAAAAGTTGAAATAGTTGTATCTTAAACATGACTTCCGTAAGGGAGGAATGGTAGCAGATTAACTCTTGAACACTTAATGTGTACCTGGTACCAGTGATTCAACCCTATGCCAAAAATGAGGAAAAAGAAAATAACACCTTTACTATTTGAAATCCCCATTCTGATTAGAGAGAAAGCCTACTTATTTGTAAACTCCAACCTTCTCTCAATGCTGACATTCGATCTTTTCCTTTGACACTGTTTTCATAATTTTATTTTTTCTTTCGCAATATTTTCCCTTCTCTCATCACCATCTGTCAATTTCAGTTCCAACTCGTTACGCGTCTCTGACTCCTGTCACCTTGCTTTGTCCCATCCGGTCACTTTCTAATTTTGTAACAGTTAAGCTATATTAGCTATTCCTACGTTGGAAATATTCACTCTGAAGATGTCACTAAGTAAGTAACAAAACGTCTGCATTAAAGATTTTATATATTATGTGTGCATAATGTCTTCACTTAAAACCATTTGGTGGGTCATCATATTTATAACAAGACTTCGTTTTCCGCCTGGCACCTCGATCGCAACGATTTTGGTTAATAGTCCAGTGTTTATCAAACCCCCTGAGAAATACCAACTTGTTTATGAGCTAAATTAGTATACCACAAAAAACCGATCTCGAACGCTAAGATCGATGAGAGTCGATTTCTATTGCCGTGGACGCCTGAAGTGTTGCACTTGTATATGTCTCATACATTTTGGTTTAGTAAAAGTATTGCTGTAGATTAGCGAAAACTTTATTCTATCTACTATTGCGATATATGTCATCAAGCAGCAGGATATATAATCATCAAGCTCTTCGAATTATTTAAAATACCGTCGTAGTCAAAAGCGTATCCACCCTTGAAGTTTGGGAGAGGCGGCAAAACGGATCATATATATGCATTGCCTGCGGGCTTGGCTTGTCCTCTCTTTAGCAAATGGAGAATGAAATTCTCTAATCAAAATATCCATTTAATCAAAATATTTAGCATTTTAAATGATGCCTAATTTAGCCGTGAAAAAAATGTGCATTTTAACTGTATTACATGCCTATTGCTTTCTATATGGTCTTCACGAATATTGGATAGATGGTATGAAGAAAGTAACTGAAGGTTGACGTTCTTCACAGCTTGCCGTAGCTTTGAAGATTGTTTTCTGAATCAATAAATATCCTTGTCAGGGATGCCGACCTCAAACTCAATAACGTAAAAATACATTTATTTTATTCAATCGACACTCATTAGCGTAGATATGCAACCATTTGTATCAAACGGTATTCCATAGCGCAAACAGACGACCATTAACACCATTCCGCTATACATTAAGGACAACAGAATTTCAATTATGCAAGAGAAATATCTGGCCTAATTGAAATTTTATCATAAATGCATAGTACAATGGTGTCAATGGTCGTCTGTTGGCGTTATAGAATGCTCTTCGAAGAAAATGGTTGCGTATCTACGCTAATGAATGTCGATTGAATAAAATGAATGTAGTTTTGCGTCAATGAGTTTGAGGTAGGCGTTAATGATAGTATATTTTCTGGTAATGAATAGCAAAAGGTGTATTTAGTGAGTTAGAATACCGACTGGACGTGAAAGCACTTGGGGGGCTTCGGAGGCATACTTCCCCGGAAAATTTTGAAATCTAGAGTCCTTAAAATATCATTTCGTGCACTTTGGGGAAAGGTTTTACAAAATTCAGAAGGTTAGAAAACGCAAAATAAATGCTTAAAAGGCAACATTTCAGGAAATTTAAAACATGAGTATTGTTTTTTTCATAACATACTTCATATTGAATCACACTATACACACAACGTCAAATCGTTAATAATTAGGTTAGATATTGTCATCAGCCAGTTCTCATAGTCTAATAACCACTTTTGAGAGTTGTTAGGTATCCTGTGAAATCTCGATGCGTCGGTGCGTCCGCCATCTTGAGATAATGTGCAAGAATTATGTAACACACTGTCCTATTGGCCTGAGTGGACAGAATGCAGTCTTATGCAAACAATCACATGCTTTGTTACACATGAAGCACATTCGTTTGATTCCGTTCAATCATTCTTGGCCGTTGCCAGGTCTTAAACTATTTGTGAGCCGCAAACGAAAAAAACTGGAGTTATTTTGCGCACCATAATATCCAAAATTAGTGTCCATTTTCTTACACTTTCTATTTTCATATTTCTTTCTTGCAAATTCTTACTGAGTCAACTGACTTGGTTGACTCAACGCTAGCTACGGGCCTGCTTACACTCGGTCAGTAAATATATTTAGTTTGGATTATAAAGTAAAAACAGGATCCGGGATTTTAACGAAACTATAAAAATAGAAAATCGTTGGTAACTTTAACTGATCGTTTACCTAAGGAAAAGTTGTACAAGCATGAGCTCGAGAAACTTGGGAGAGCAACTTCACTTATTCAGTAACGTCTACTTAAAAATGATTATGAAATAATGCTATAAACTAGTCCAACTAACAACATCCTCTGAACTATAAAACAAGATAAAACTAATCACGGTGATATTTTGACTTTATTATCAAACCTGAGACATGTTGTCCATCGTAGTATATTTCGTGCTCAATTCTTAAAGTTATCAGCTGGTAAATCTAGGGCAGATCCAGAATTTTGAGAAAGGAGGGGCGCAAAATTTCTTTACAAATTCATGCTACTTTAGTGGCATGAGTTTAGTGGATTTAGAAATTTAGTAGCTTTAGTAGCGTTTTAGTAGAAGAATTCTCATGCTACTGTCATTTCCATTTTTTTTAATTTCAATTTCTATTACTCACCCTTTCTTTCCTTTACTCTTTGGTCCGATTCTCTTTGAAAATAGTTCTCAATCTTCTTGGTAGTCGACATGTTTAATGCTTGTGTTTTGTAACCAAGCAAAAAGTCACATGAGCACTAATCATAAAAGGGGGCATGCGTCCAGTGCGTCCCCGCCTAAATTCACCTCTGGGAATGATTTTAGTAGAATCTCCGAACACAACCCAGCTTCACACAAACTAGCTGTCATTGATCAATAATTTATACGGAGGTTCTAGTCTTGCAGAAAGCAAAGTTAGCCTTGGATTTCCTGCGTGAATCTAAGAAATCCCTAGGCTATTGCACGTTTTTCAGACGGAGAAACCGGTATCATCATTATATCCTGAACCACGCCAGTGGCGGCGCAAAAGGCAAACTGGGGGGGGGGTGTTCCTGTGGTCCATGGTGGTCAAAGACACATAGATACTGCGAGGTGTGACAAAAATTCTTAGTCTTAACACTCTTTTACTTCCCACTAGTCATTCTCCAGAGAGCTTTGTAGCCTCTTCCAGGGGGTGGTAGAGTCCTACCGTTTCAAAGAATTACCGCAGTACCTCCACCTGAACTTATTCTCCTCATATTTGAGCGAATCTAGTTGACTATACTTCTAAAAAGTAGCGGCTCCAAATCCCCCATTTTTCCATGCAGCATCGCCGTTGAACGACGCCATGTCATGAATAAAATAAAAAGGTTGTGCTAGAGCAGATTCAAGCATTAGTAAAGTAAAAACCCACTTTTTATTATCAAATGATTTGCTGGATGAATTTGATCATGTACTTCCCACCATTTTTAGATTAAAAAGTATGCGCATACTAAACATGTCTCGATCTAACTTGGCGTTGCTTCTTCCAGCCTCCTATTTTTGTTCGTCATCCCGTGTGTTAATGTTTTCTTGTGTTTATTTTTCCCAAGGTAACTGCAGTTGCGTTTTCTACCACAGTATCTATCCCTTCGAGCTGCTACGGACGAACCTTGGCAAAAGCAACTGCTTCAAATTTGAGAGTTTTAAAAAATTGGATCAGGACTCTCAGGTGTCATGGTTTGTATAGTAAATACTACAAGAGTGCAATACCTTTTTTGTGATTTTGTCTCCTTATATTTTTAAACACTTTAGCTTGTTATAGCTTTTTTTTTTGTCCTATATCGCATCAGTAACGAGCTGTTCCTTTCTTTGAGTGGAAGGATGTCTACTGAAGAAACTTTCTTGAAATCCACTTCGAAAAGTCTTTTATTTTGAAGGAATTGAAAAAGTATTTCCTCAAGCTACTGAGAAATTTCTTTAAGGAAACTAATCGAGAATAAATATCTTTTTAAGACCTTTTTAGGTATTTTCGAAGACGTAAAAAAAAAAGTCTGAAGCATACAAACTACTGACCTGTGTTATATACCTGGACTGCAGGTTCAATTTGGTTCCGAAAAATGATGGCGTCATTAGAGGTCTTTTTGCTCATGATGACGACCGCTGACATAGGATATAGTACTGAATTCGAGTAAGGAATATGCAGTGAACTCAATTTCCATATCTGGAGTGCTAACTCCCAGTCATTTGCTCAGGCAAAAAGTGAAGCCAAGATGGCCGCGGATGGAGGCCAATTTTGGACGTCAGTTTCAGTCCTCTTTGTGGTTTTGTACGTCAGTTCCAGTCCTTTGCACGACTTAATTTTTCTGTTTTTGTTTGGTTCGACTTCGAAAACATTCACAACCATGGAAAAAGTGCACAGACGAAATATTACTGGACCAGTTTTACATATTCGAGTGTTTAAAAGGATTGGTCATTACTGTGTGACCTAACAACTGTCCTAAATTGTCTAAAGATGGTAAACTGACTGTAAAACTCAGAGATCCCAAGGAAAGTGCAAAGTTTCTCGGAGATAATTAGACTCTAATGTAAATGAAAATGGTGTATGGTACAACTTGCTTGGAGGTGATCATGGTATGTTTAATTTCTGATCAGTTGCTAGCATGTAACCGACCGTACAAATACGTAACCGCGTATTTTTACCAAGAAAAATGAATAATTTTCAAATATTTGAATACAGGAAAAAATAGGAATGAAAACGATTTATTCGGACACCGTTCATTATAAACGTATTTATAAGTAAACTTGATTTCAGAAGTCGAAGTTGGAGTCATGACTTCGAAAGTGAAGTTCGTGAATTGTTTACAAAGTACAAAACATCGTTACAAAATATGTAATTATTATAAACTCTAATTTAGAAAGAACATTAAGCCCGTTTCAGACGCCGCACCACTCATTACTTGTGATATAAAAGTATAAATGTCGAGAAGTCCAATAAACTGAAAATGAACTGATTTCGACGAACACTGAGAAAATACTTTATGAGAATGTAGTTTACTCGTATGCGGCATACCATGTTTAATTATGCTATCCATTGGCCACAAATTCTTGGTCATTTTGAACATAGGCAGGTATATATCAGTCGCCTTCTGTACCAAGACGATTTTACCTATTTCCATGTTTACATCAATTGTAAATCTCGCGCAAGAGCCGCAGATGGCCCAATGCCAACGCAGTTCTCGTGATAAGGCACATGCGAGCAAATTCAGGGGAGGGACACTGAAAAGAATGTCAGGAATGTGCAAAAAAGAAGAAAGACAAGGCGATGCTAAGACTTTGATATGATAGATATTTGATGGATTATGGTGTAAATCGCTTATTCAACAAGGATGTAATGTTTATTGCGTCTTCAAGAAGCAAAATACGCCAAAATATTGAAAAATATGACTTATTTTCGAAATACAGTCTACAAATTGCACCCCCGGAATGTTAACATTTGTTTATCTTCCCTAGCTGATGTAAATTTTCAGCCTCATGACAATAGTGCAAATTTTCTAAAGAAACTTTGCACTAAAAAGGACGTGCACTTAATATTTTCCTCAAGTAACTTTTCGAGACCGTTTTATCTGTAACTCGACTTGACTTTGTCGAAACTTATTTGAAACTCTTAAACTCATTTCTATCTTTTGAAGACATGTTTTGTGTATATTTTCCATAAAGAAAATTTTTAGAAAATGTAAAATGTGACGTGGGAGACTAAAACTGACGTACAAGCCCGCGTATGGGACTAAAACTGACGTCCAAAATTGGCCTCCATAGGCGGTCATCTTGGCTTCACTTTTCATTAGCCATTTAGCATTCCAGATATGGAAATCGAGTTCACTGGGAATATGGGAGCCCAGCAAATTGCTTTAAACAACATCATGGGAACGTATTATTTTAGGAATATTTAATAACTAACGTTTCGTTACATGTTTTATTACATTTTCAGAGTGAATAATTACAGAGTGTATCGGCATTTTTTATAGCCAGACTATTTACAAAAATAGAAAGTGACACGGGGGTAGAGCAATAGAATGAGGTGACATGAAGACAGAGAGTCAGCGTAAATCAAGTGTGAGATCAAGTGTGAGTTAAATAATTGAGAGAACAGATATCTAAAAAATGGCTAGTGTAAAGGAGCCGATGTTTGCGTTAAGAGAAGGCTTCATTTCGGAAATTAATAAGCTTTCACGTATGAGGGGATCAAATTGATTCGAAGTGGAAGATACAATTTTAAAATCATCAAAGAAAACATCATGGCCAGTTTGTTTCATTTGAAAGCTTGAAGTGCTTCATTTGACAATCACGTTATTTTTCTAACCTGTTTATGAGTGGGAAACAGTTCTTTCGACTCATTCTATGAAACGGAAAAAGTCAACGTTGAAACCGAAAGTCAAGCACGAAAAATAAAAAGAAATAGCTGACTGGATTCTTGAATTTTATTAACTTTTAATTACCTTTGTACGTATACTTTGTAACGCTGTTCCATGTCCTTAATTTCAAATCTGAATGTTCAAATTAGTTAATAAATTAATATATTGCAAATATATCTCTTCTAATTAAAATTGCAGTCGTGACATATTCGTGAGACTTAGTATAGAGGACTCGCGTGACGAATGTTGCACACACGCGTTTTTGCACTTAAGTCTGTCTCTCAGCAATAATTCAACTTTTGAAGCGAACGGAGCAGACTACATTTTTGATGAGGTGGTTCGCACTCCAAAATCTCTGAGCTGTTGCGGTAGCGTACCAAGGTCAAATTGGTCATTAAGGTCAAATCGTTGATCTGTATCATTTTGGTACAACTGGTAGCAAAAAACCTGGAACTTTCAATTGTTTAACAAACATTTCGCATTATGAGAACCAGTGGTAAAGGACTAACCTAACTTTTGCATTTAATCTGCTTCTTCCATCAACGTTTTTGGGCTTAAGGGGTCTATATTGGGGGAGTAAGAATTAACCTTCACACCTTTTGTGCCTCTAGTTTACGTCTATCAATCTTTTCTTACTCTTGTCTTTTTTCAAATTTTTATTATCTTTTATTCAATTTAGGTGGTACGATGTATTCTTTGGCCTTCAAAAAAGCATTCAAATTGTTTGAAAACTCTGGATCCATAGAAAATGTAAAGTATTTTACTGGATTTTAACAATTTTACCGTAAAACATTAAGTATTAAGGATAAACTACTGTACCGTTAAATATTGAGTATATATTACACCTTTTGCTGTTCATTTCTAGAAAATATACTATAATTAACGCCAATCTCAAACTCATAAACGCGAAAATGCATTCATTTTGATGAATCAACATTCATCAATGCTTTTGTCACGCTCAATTAAAACTTTTGCATAGAAGGTTACTTTCATTAGCGTAGATACATAACTATTTGCATCAAAAGATATTCTATAGCGCCAAAAGACGACTATTAACACCATTCTACTGTACATTAGGGATAATAAAATTTCAACTACTCGAGATATTTCTCTGGTCTGTTGCAGGGTCGATTTAAAGTTATATAGGATCCAGAAATGTATAAAAGTTAAGGCAATAAAACTATCATAATTTGGACATAAACTGAATTCGGTTAGACAGTTGGAACCTCTTTTATTTCGCCAATATGTCGATGATTGTTTTGGCATTTTTCGCTCAGCCGACCGCGTTCTATGTGTTCGGCTGAGCCCTTTCAAGGCTATCTTAACTCACAACATTGAAATATGTTTTGTAGTGGGATAGAGAATAGTTCTATTCTATCTTTCTTGAACGTCTTAATTGATTGCACACACGGCTTTCAACTTCTGTTTATCGGAAGCCCACGTTCACTGGTTTGTTTATAAATTTTGATAGTTTTCCCTTATCTTTTAAACGTGGTTTCGTCTGCACCTTCACTTAACTGATATCATAAAATTTTCTCATCATACCACATTTTTTCTGACAAGTATAATTTCAAGCTGTTAACCAACTTTGGTGCACAGCAATTTGCTAACAGACATCAACGTTTACATTTTAGACAAAACATACAGCATCTTGCAATCAAAGCTTACAATACACGACAGTCCTGGACTACATGAAAGCATTGATCGTGAAGCTTTATTTAGCCGCAAAATAGTTTTTTATTGTTTTTTGTTTTGTTTTGTTTCTTTTTCTGGGACGCGAAAGTTTATGTGTGTTAACAAAGTGTTGTGAATTAAAAACAAGATTCCATTTTGCCCCTGCAATAGACTGGACAACTGTCTTCAGTTGCATAATTCAGTGTTGTGAGTTAAGACAATTCCGAAAGGTCTCAGTAGAGCAGAACGTGGTCAGTAGAGCATTTTACATAGCAGAACAGTTCATCGAAATATTGACGAAATAAAAGAGGTTCAAACCGTCCAACCGAATTCAGGTTATGTACGAATTATGATAGTTTTATTCCATTATCTTTTATGTATTTCGGGATTCCATATAACCTTAAATCGACCCTGCAACTACCGGAAAAATATGTTGAGTAATTGAAATTTTGTTTTCCCTAATGTATGGTAGAATGTTGCTAACGGTCGTCTGTTGTCGCTATAGAACGCCCTTTTATGCAAATGGTTGCGTATCTACGCTAATAAATGTCACTATCTATGCAAAAATGTTAATTGAAAGTGACAGAAGCGTTAACGAGTGTCGATTGAATAAAATGAATGTATTTTTGCGTTCACGAGTTTGAGGTTGGCGTTAATGATGGTATATTTTCTGGTAATGAACAGCAAAAGGTGTAGTGACTGTAAAGTACAAAGTAAAGTATTAATAATTCGTTAAATGAATGGTGAATTCATTTTTTAAAAACTTTCAAAAGTAATGGCAAATAACTTCTTTTGACTTTTATTTTCAAGGGAAAGGATATTATACTATTTCTCACTGATGGTAGACCAAACGACGATCGAAATAAAATATATTCGTCAATTCAGAATGGTCAACATCAAATGGTAATTAATCACAAACTTTATACGTTACATTTTATGTAGACTTCATAAAATCACAACGTATATCTGTTTTTCCTACAATTCTAACGATGTGTTTCGAACGCAAGAGAAATATCTTGCATAATTGAAATTTTATTATCTCTAATGTATAGTAGAATGGTGTTAATGGTCGTCAGTTGGCGCCGGCTATGAAATGCTTTTTGATGCAAATGGTTGCGTATATAAGCTAATGAATATCGATTGAATAAAATGAGTGTATTTTTGCATTAATAACATCAAAGTTGGCTTTAATGATAATATATTTTCTGGTGTGATGCCTCGGCCTTTCATTGAAGTAAGGGATAATGGCGTTGTTAATTTACAAAATCTTATGTGGTCACCAGTTGATTTTTTGTGAAATACGATGATGTCAAACTTTGAAATACAATATTTCTATAATTTTTCGTACGTATTCTCTGCCGTTAACGCAGCTTGAAGGAGATGAAATTAGCAAATTTTAGTTTTATAAATAGAGGGATCTTTAGACCATGTGTATTTCATGATTTGAAATTACCATGATGTTCAATGTGAACGGCAAAAAACATATCGAGAAGTTATTGCAATTGTATCTGTTGCTATGTCAGCTATTCTAAACCGTAATCTTAGAGCATGCTTTTAGAGCGGAAAATTTTTCTGCAAACTAGTAGCATTTTTCAAGACTCCAGAAAATTTTCTAAGTTTTGCAGGGTAAAACAAACTACAAAGTTGGTCCTGTTGTGGTAATAATGATGACTGTTTTTAAAATGAATAAAATCATATGAAAGAAATATTGTCTCGGTAATTCGTCTTTGGTGTTCGAGAAAGGTCCGTTATTTCTAGAGTATTTTTTCAGTCTGAGTTATTTGAGGGGGGGAAACTGCTGATTATGTCTCGTTACTACAACGTCATATTGAAATTCTGGTTGCAAGTTAGGATAATGAGTTAAAGGCCTTAAACGCAGACATTTGATGAGTCATATTTAAATCCGTCTCTTCCAAAATGTCGTAATTAAAATAACAAATATAATGTCGAAAAATACAAAACATATCTCCAAGATTGCGTCGTTTTGAATCAGCCCCGATTAATAAAAAAGTAGGTAGAACATGTGATGGGTAACAGAGGTATTTAGTTTATAAGTCTCGACTTAATTATACGACAACGGGTCTCTTACTCTTCCAGGCTGTGACAAGCCCAACTGAATGAGTCAGATATTAATTGGGTGAAGATTTGGGACAATGATTTCAAAATCGACAAAAACCAACTAATCGCAAACTATAACACAATCAGTAGTGACTAACTGCATCTATTACCAGAAGGTTTGACTGTATTTTTGGCCTCGATTTTATGGTCCCAGACGGATTTTCAAAAGATCAGATGTTATATGTGAGGAAAAACGATATTCCCCCGTCAGTGGGAAAATGCCTTTTCCTGTTTCTTTTTTCGGAAAATTTGAATATTTTTTCAAAATGCCAACGTTTTCCCGTGTTGACAATCCTGGCTGTGCCCCTCTGGTTTCGAAGTAATATGGGCCAACCTGATCACGGAAGGTGTGGTAAAACATTTTTGTTTTCAGTAAAGCGCCAAGTATTTTTTCCCTGGACACTTAAATTGGAATTGCTAATCAGAAAGAAAGGTCACTGTGTATTCAAGGGGTGCAGAACCGCCGCAGGGCAGCTGGCACATCTACCTTACCTGCTTTCACTTGATTAGTTAAGTCAGAATGGTCGGCAGCTTGGAGAGATTATTAATTTATACTATGTCATTTTAAAAAATTGCTCCATAAATTAGATATCTTACTTTCATAACTTTATGATGTTTATGCTTACACAATTTTATTTCACTGTTTGCAAGTACTGTAGAAAGTTATAAAAGTATGAAATTTGACTATATTTTATGAGCATTTAGTTATACGTCATGCAAGTCTACTGTATTAAATGAGCTTAAATTGGCTTGTGCATCTCTTCAAATTGAATTTTGTCTTTAATCATTGAAAAATAGTTATTTTACAATCTAAAAGGGTTCGTTTTCTCGAGTTTGGATTCAAACACGTCTAGAATTTTTCTGCACTGTGGCAGGTGTGGAATTTCAGTGACGACAGTTACAAACGGTAGCTTAAATCTTTTTAGAACATTCCTCCCTCTCAGCTCCAGCTTCAGTCTGAAGAGACATTGTTTAATATTTACTACATTGTTGCCTCGGCAAACCTCTAATAATACCCTACTTTGTTGAATAATGATTACGTTATACGTAGGCTTTATGATTTTGATTTGATTCTTTTATCTTTCTGAAGAATAACTCTGTAACGATATTCACGTACGGCTTGGGTAGAGGAATGCATAAAGTTGCCAAAGATATATTGAACCAAATAGCTCTCAGGAATGGAGGAAAATTTACCTACATACCAGATGGAAGTCCAGAAAAACTAAAATTAGCTTTTGGATGCTATTACAAGAACTTTATATCTACAAGTGGTTAGTATAGTAACTTTTTAAGGATTATTTTTATTAAGACTGAATTTTAAAATCAAAATTCATTGATTACTGTTTCGTTGTTCGAGTTTTGCAAATAAAATTTAATTTTCAATCAAAATCATGTAAATACTTTCATGGAATTTGCTATGCTTTCTTTGTGTTATAATCAGAACATCCCTAGAGCTACCACAGGATGTTCTAAGTAAACCAAAACAATATAATATTTTAATTTTTTGTTACTAGCAAATACAGTGCATAAATGATATAAAAATAAGATACTGCGTAGAAGGTCTTAACTTAGTTAAAAAGTTTGAAGGTTGGTAACTGCTGTGGTTTGATCGTTCCACTGGAATTCTTTGAGATCATTAATGGCCTTTGAACTAAATATGTGGCCATGATCTTGCGATGTTGTCACATTCAACTCTCTCTCATTTATTTAATTTTTAAAATTTTTTTATCCGTTCAAAGACAACCAAACCAATACATAAATTGACCCACTAGACAAGTTCTCTTCGTACCAAAACTTAAAAACATTTACAAAAACAGATAATATCAGACACTGAGAATCCTTATAATTAAATCATCAACGTTTGGGGAAAGCCCCTATAATCTGTATGCAAGTTTGCATATTGGTGAAAGGTACTACTGATAAGTGTCTGTTCCATTAAGATTACAAAATGTCTCTAACATTAAGTCGGAAAAATATATCAAATATATATTATTTCAACTTGCAATTTTTTCAAACCTAAATGCCGTAACTCGTGTATATAAATGCCCTCCAGTTATTTCTTATTCTCCTTTACAAAATCTATAGAGCGGATGCCAGGCTTGGTCTGGCCATTGTGCCTTTGTACCGTAGAAAAGTAGTCAGCCATTGTTCTGTAGGGGGATGGCACAATGGCCATTCCGACGCATGCACTTAATTTCATAGCCGCCATGTTGGTGTTGCTTAAGAAAAGAATTTTCATACACGAACATGACCGTCATGTCCATTTTTATTCGAGTTTCTGAGGACCGAATGCGTATTCTTCATTGAAATTACTCGGATGATTGTTAAACTTCTTTTGAAATAATGTTATAGTTCTTGGCACATAAACTATTCAAGTTTTTCGACATCTCGTGATATAAATCGTTCTTACAGAATCGCAATCAAATGAAAAATTCGTATGGTAAGAACATCATCCTTATTCTTATATTTATTCCTCTTCAACATATATATTTGGCTTCTTAACTTTGTTTGGCATCCTAATTTTTCACATTTCTTCATATCCCTGTTTCAATAACTTTCTCCTGTACTGTATCCTTGCATGTGAAATTTAAACTTTTAGCAAACATAACGACGACACAGAATTTTATATGACATTTTTGCTCCAAAGGTTTCAAACGAATTTATGCGGGAAATGTAAGAGTATGGAAACTGATAAGTATATCAACCATTACAATATGCCTCTTGAATAGGAGTGGCGTCTACAATGACTCCCATCCACATGTAAAGGTTAATATGAACAACAAAAATAATTTTAGAAGTAAGTTGATTTTATCAATAAATCAAAATAACATGCCAAGGTTTATATTTTATAAGTTATCTTATCTGAACACCTATAAAAATTGTAAAACTCCAGAACAACTTGACAAGACATAGAAGTGTGACAAATGACATTTCCCATAATTTTAATAGTTCACTGGTAGAAAGACAAACCATTTCAAAAAGCATGCATGGATTTTCATGTAGAAGTCCTAGCACTTGTCAATCTCAATGGATATACCTTTAGGTATCACAAGTTTAGTTCATTATTAAAAGATTTTCGGAAATATTAACGTAATAAAATTGTTGAAAACGGCAACTCGTAAAACAAGGTTAATATGCATTATCAAAGATAAGGATAATTATGCATTATCATTAAACATGGATAATTATGCATTTTCATCATCATCTCTGTTATTCCTATTATTATTAATTATTGCTATGAACAAATAATAATTATAATAATAACATATTCTTAATTAATTATTATTGTGCAAGCTATGTAGCGTTAATGAAGTATGATTGACACGTCAGCTATAATATCTGCTTTTCCGTTAATTCCAAATTTCTTCCTTTCTTCTAGGAAATCTTGCCCTTGGCAAGCCGGCTTTTCAATCAAGTCTCATGTCCAAACATTCTGCCAGTCACGCTATAGATGGTCGTGTGGATGGAGAATGCTCAAGGACAACATTTGAAAACGATCCATGGTGGCGTGTTGACCTACAAAGAGAAAAATACATTATGGCTGTTACTGTAACAAACTGTTGTGAAGGAGCTATGGAAAATGTGGAAATCAGAATTAGTAACAGTTTGAAGAATGATAAAATTTCCAATAAAATATGTGGCCTCATTCCTGAACTGCAGGACAATCAATTTGTTACCTTGTTTTGCTCATCTGATGCATTTGGACGATATGTAAACATCAAAGCACCAGGAAACAATAGAAGTCTTGCTCTATGTGAAGTAAAGGTGTACGAAACTCTGGGTAAGAATGTCACTTTCTTTTTTACAGATGCAAATGATTTGATGTATATGCTATCATTAGGATTAGTTATCTTTTGATGCTCCAGACACAAGATTGTACTTCACAGGTTTGCACGAATGTAGTACAAAAAAGTTATATTTGTTTTGTTATCTTAAATTATTTTCATCAGCAATTAAATACTCGTAATTTTGTTTCTTAGATCAATCAGGAAGATGAACCATTCTCCACTCTTCAAGCTCTAGCTTATAAACATTCAGAGTGCAATTTTCAAGGAACAATATTTCGTTAAAATTTAAGAAAATTTAGGAAATTTGAGAAATTGAAGCGTCTAAAGGAAGATTGATGCTAAATAAAATATTATAAAAACTCACAATGCATGGCACACATAAAGGTATTACAGGTAAAATATTTATTAAACAATGTTTGGTCACTATTCGTGCGACAATTACAAATTGTAATCCTCATTTCTACTGATAAATATTTTTGCTATAACTATTTCATGCGTGTAATGCATTATCAGCTATGAAAAAGACAACTTGCTGGAAATTGATGTATCTTTCAAAGCATGATAGCTCATAAATATTTAGGACAGCTTGCAGATTTTCGAAAGTGGAAAAATAATCAAAGAAATTGTTGTAGTATAGTTAATAATACGGTTTCGAGGTCAATTTCGAACGATTCCAAATTAATTTTCATACCGAGAAAATAAACGCTGGTTTATAATCTTTGTTCGCAACTCCTCCAATTTTCCCCATTGTTTACATGTTGCATTTGATTGGCTCTTCGTAGGTCTGAGAACTTTTTAGCCAGTCGGGATGCTTTGAACACTTTTGTCATTTTCCTGTGCTGTGTTACGGTGAAATTGCACTACCACCAGCCAAACAAACTTGAGAAATTTTTCCATGTATATTACTAGTTGTGAAAACAAAGATAACACTTGATTTACTAAGTAAATCGCCATACGTGACACACGACGTTTGAGATTAGTAAATAATAGTAATCAGTAATTGGAAAAATTACTGGTGTTGCAAATTTCAAGAAAAATAGCAGCGTGTAGATTATTGTGTATATTATTGATCATTGATTATTAGTTAAATTAAGATCCTATTCCCTCCTTAGCGAAATTGGTTTCATGAAATAATATTTCTAAAATCATTTGATTACAAAGTATCAAACGATATTCGTTGCACTGATCAGTTTTTGCCAAAGGCCTGTGATTTCTATCTCTTTATGTTTTACGGCAGAATCACTGTAAGAAAAGCATTCAGTTTCATTTAGTGTAAAAGTGCATCAATGAACATAGCTTTACGTGTTCCGCTTTTCAGTAGGTTCTTCCAAATTGTTTTTTCTTTAACACAATTTCTCTAATTTAGTTCCGTCTTCCACTTTGTCTATGCCATGCACAACTGAGAATGGCACTACGTTTGGTGTTGCTGCAATTGACATATCACTTGGTGAAGTGTTTTCAGAAGTTCTCTCCTTCTCTTATGGCCAGTACTCGTATGGTGTAGTTTTAGATATTAGAGGTAATTAATTTTATTGTAATCAATCGTATGATTAAATTTTAGCCTAGCTTAGCTAGAACATTTCGTTAAATACCTCAAATGAACCTAGGCCGCCAGTTTAACATGACTTTAAAGACTTTTTATTACTTTTGCAACTCTTAGGGAGAGTATGGATACATCCAAGGTCACCCCACCCAGAGGAGAGCACATTTGGACCTTCCATGCTACCTTTGCAAGTGTATGAATCTTGGACGGACGATCATATAATAAAAAAAGTTCTTTCCGATCCTGAAGGACACATTCGTCTAGAAAAGGTTTGTTTTCATTTTTACTGCGCTGAGATCAGTGGCGTGACTAGTGGGAAGGCATAAAAGAGGCACGTACTCCGGCCGCCGACTGAACTCTGTTCAACGGCAGATACTCCAATTTCAAGGTAAAGCTAAAGTAAAGGTCCAGTAAGGCCCACCCCTCATAGGTCGATGGAGGAAACTAGAGTACCTGGAGAAAACCTGCGATGCTTGATCGAGTCAAAATGGACAACACTCATCGCACATGTAACCAAGGTAACTTTAATCAAATACGTGCACGGAGCAGGAATCGAACACTAGTCACAGTGGTGAGAAGACGCGCACTACCTGTGCCAGCAGCACCACCGCATGAATTCGATGTTTTGTCCGTTAATGTATTGACTTCCCACTAAGTCTAACAAGCAAAAAAAAATACATATAAATTTACAAGCATTTTCTGATGTATAAAAGAACAATGTAAAACCTCATGAATGTCCCACAGTAAGTGGGTTACTGATCATCTCAGACTCAATAATAATTCATTAACAAAAGACCATTGGATATCTGGCCTTTGGATGTCAGATCATACACAAAATTTTGACCACTTTCAAACCTGATTTTTTCTTTAAAATATCTCAAATTTTGTTAAAAAATATACAAAAAATTGCCTTTTGCCGCTTTTTCGATAAACTTTTCGGTGTTTGGATACTAGAACATTCCTTGTATGATATATTAGAAGAAATAGGATCAACTATCCCCTGGTATTGCAATATCAATGATTTTACACACTTTCTCTTCTTTCTCCACAGTCACTATGTCTGGTCTTCTCTCTTCCTCTATATGGTCGCACTGAAGTCCCACAGCACTTTAGTTTCATCCGTTTCTAGTACACCGATTAGTTAGTGTTCAAACTATTTTTTTGCTCTATCGAATTCATGCAATCTACACAGTTCCCGGTGAATAATTTTGGCTACATTGTCGTGTCTCCTTTTATGCTCTCTGCGCAAGTTTACTACATTCACTCACCAAGTGAATCACACTCTCACCCTTGCCATGACGCGAAAATCACCAACATGGCTGGTCCAGCGTAGGTAGATTTTAAATAGCACCCCACAGGACTATTATTATTATTATTATTATTACTATTATTATTATTATTATTATTACTATTATTATTACTATTATTATTATTACTATTATTACAACTCGCACACCACCCAACTAAGGACAGTGGAAGGGGTCTCAGCCTGCTACGGGCTCCCAGTTGCTATTATTATTATTACTATCATTATCATTATTATTAATATCATTATTACTATTATTACTCTTATTATTACCAGCGTCTATAACTTCAAAACTTTTTATTCAGGTGGCACTACAATATGCTCGAGGTTATGCGAGAACAGATGGTATGCAAACAAAACAGGCGAATGTTACCATCCATTGGAAAAGAATAAGAAATATGTTTATTCTCTTGCTGGTTATGGATGAAAATGATGTCAATTTCTGGCTGGTGAGTAACGGAGAAACAAAAGTGAGTCATGTGTAGTGCGAGACCCTTCGGTGCGTCACCCCACTTCGGTAAATTTGTTGGAAAAGTGAAGAGTCGTCTGGGAAAACCTGTGACTTGCCAAAAAATTATAACAGCAAAATCGTATTTTTGTTCCATGAAACAGGATTGGCTTGTCAGTTGGTTTGCCGGGACATCCTGCACAAAACATGGTTCCAATTTTCCCCCTTCCAAGAGAAGCTAATTTTGCTTTAAAATACTGGAAACACTGATTATCTTAATTATTCTACAATAGTAACCCCAAGGAGACCAGCTAACTCAAACTAACTTAAACGGAAAACTTACCAATAAACTGAGCTTATTTTAAAACGTCTTGCCAGGTTTTTTAAACTCACTTGTCTACCTGAAAGGACCGAGCACCACTTGAACACCAAAGTTTATTTGTCTATTAATTTTTCTGCACCAATAGACCCTGTGCCAAGAAGGCTACAAATTTAATATTATTTTATGTGTATTTAAAGCAGGCTTACTAGTCTAGTTCCAGCAACAAAGTTCTTTTGATTTATCAACACAAGACCGACGATAGTTTGGCTAATTTAAATGCACATAATAAAATATCAATACGAGGGCCATTTTTGCATAGACCCATTGTAAGGACTCTAGTATTAATTTTGAGACACGTTCTCTGACTAAAATTTATTAAATATACGAGCTTTCGACTACCTAACTGTAGTCTTCGACAGGCAAGAGTGACATAAATTAATGACTTGTAGATATTTATAGGTGCGTGTTGAATTGAGGAACTATGTGGCAGGAAGCAATTAGCGAATACAATGCTTGTTGACAAGGACAGCGTATTGTCTGGGAAGCGGCTTGGAGTTATTGTCAGAATTCGCTATTAAAGCCGTATGCCAAGATTCTAATGTTTTTCGTGTTCGGTAGTTACCACTATCAATTACTCTACTATTAGCGAAGTCGATATCGAATATCGAAAATGTCGTCATTCTAACTAGACGTCACTAAAAGCGTTTTCACGTTCTAAAGGAGACATCGACTATTGGAAAATGAACATCTGTCAATTACGTTTATCGTCGACAAGCTGATTACATTTTTATATTTAATGGAGATTTTTAAATTAGCCATCATCTTTGCTTGTATTAACTCTTTTGCGGCGGAAGCTCTCCCTTTGACGAATAAAATCGTCTGTCGATAGCCAGTGTAAAATAACAGAAGTTTAATCCTATCGTGACAGAGTTAATAATTCCATTGAAAGAACATGCTGTTCAAAATTCAAAAACCCCAGATACTTCAGTTCTCTGTTGACCAGTTCTACGGTCGCCACCCGTTGCTCAAGAACATCTGTTGCTTAAGCTCTCCTTGTCTTAAGTTCGGTGAGAAGATCAGCTGGACAGCAAATTATTAAAGAAACAAAAAGGAGCTCGTGCTAAGATTTATGATTAAAATTATTTCAAATCATTGATAAAATACATCTGCATTTTAGATGCCTGGAAGAATTGCAAAGGAACGATTGTTTGAACAACCAAATAAAAATTTTGGTGTGTGTCAAGTAAATGGAACACCGGTTTTTATTGAAACGTCAGTTGTAAAGGTAAGGTTAAAGAGTACAATCATTAAAACGTATTGTGTGCTATTAGTAAAAAAACAGATAATGTCCACTGTTTAGTAACAAAACAGTCATACGATTTTAGTATAAGTCGTCAGTAGTCGATAGAGTACCTTACTACGCATGTATCAGTTCCATGTCTTAAACTACCAACCTTATCGTATCCCATCCAATCCATCCCGTACTGTATTAAGATCAAACCATACTACAAATTGTTTATGCATGACACGGATTAAACCTGTGAAGCCACAAACTCCCTGTTGGTTTCTTTTTCTCTTTCTTTTCCACGCATGCGTGCGTAATTACGTACTAAGGGGGGGAAGGGGTACCAATTCACAAACACTACACATCCCATCAACACTTATCGTGCTGTATCCTATCCTGTCTTTTCCTGTCTTAAAAATACTATAATTACAGCCAAGAATTTTCTAATTCAAATTGTTTATCATACTAGAAAAACAAATGCCCTACCAAACCTCGCCAACTATTCCATTATACCCCAGAGTATACAAAGCAAGGTTGACTTTTTTTAAAAGATTGTCAAAACGCCTAAAATGTTACACTGACGGGATTTTTTTTTTTCATCTGTTGTGCAACGATCGAGGGAAGTCCCTGGCTTTGACAGAGAATTCTGTTGTTCATAACGAGAATTCTAACCGACCAATGAAATGCGGAGCAAAGATGGCCGCCCACGGGCGGCAATTTTGTACGTCAGTTGTTTTCATTTTTGGTTTTTTTTTGTTTTCTTTCTAAGTCATGTGGTGCGTCAGTTTCCCCCCTCATGCCACTTTCTACCCTTTTGTTAAGAGATATCTATAAAAATTGTTGAGAATGTGATGAAGGGTGTGACTCGTGTTGTGTTTCACAATAGAACTTCCTGTTATTGTGTTTCTGTCCTTGTGATCTGTCTTGCTATGGTGTAGTTGTCTCATGTAGTAAATCTACCTTAAATAAAACTTTTATCAGGTTATGGGCCCAGATCACTAAAGAAATTTTTATCGAAATGTTGCTATGTTATGGTTTTTTCTTCGAATAACACTTGAAGTCTTGGTTCGCGACACGGAAACCTGGTTTTATCGCTTATCGAAATGGCGACGGACGACAACGCCTTGAAAGTTGAAAAATTAAATGGAGAAAATTATCATAGCTGGAAGTTTCAGATGAAAATGTAACTTATTGGAAAAGATCTGTGGGATATTACTACGGGAACTGAGACACTGGGAGATGATGCAACAGCGGAAGAGCAAAGAAAATTTAAGAAGAGAAAATTTGGCGCTCGCGTCGGTATGCTTATCTGTTGCAACAAATTTACAAATTTATGTACGCTCAGCCAGCAACGCGAAGGAAGCTTGGGAAAACCTTGAAAGCCATTTTCAGAAGAAATCTCTATCTCGCAAGATATTTTATCGTAGAAAACTTTACTCCGCTCGTATGGAAGAAGGTACAAGTATGATCGATCATGTCAATTACATCAAAAGTCTGTCTGAACACTTGGAAGCAGTAGATGATGCAGTGGCCGAGAAAGATTTGGTCATCATTTTGATAAGTAGTCTTCCTGAGGAATACAACTCTTTGATAACGGCATTGGAAACTATTGCAGAAGATAAACTGAAGTGGGACTACGTACGTGACAGATTAATTCATGAATTCGACAAAATGCATGGCGAAAGTTCCAAAATCGGAAATAGCGACACGCGCCAAGATGCTCTACTTAGCGATAAATCCGCCAAACGAAAGAAGGTTGACACGAAGAAGTTTAGATGCCACTACTGTAAGAAGAAAGGCCATTTTGTAAAAGATTGCTACAAAAAGAAAGTGGATGCGAAGAAGTCATCGCTCGACGAATCTGCGAATAGAGTTGAAAGTATGAAAGAATCAAAGGTTAAAAGTCCGGAAGTTGCCTTATCAAGTTACTCTGCAGCAACACCAAACGAATGGTGGATTGATTCTGGAGCTTCGCAGCACATGACTCCAGATAAAAAAGGCATGACGAGTTACATCGCATTCAGAAATCCAGTACAAGTTAAACTTGCAGACAATCGTGCATTGTATGCTTATGGAAAAGGTACTGTAAACATATCAGTTTTTGACGGTGCAAGGAAAGTGAATTTAGCTCTCCATGACGTACTTTATGTTCCGAAAATACGAAGTAAGTTAATGTCACTTCCCTCAATGACAGAGAAAGATGCTGAAGTTCAATTTAAGGGCCAATTTTGTAAGGTGATAACGATAAAACGTACAGTATTGGACACAAGCATGGGAAATTGTATAAGCTGAATTCAGAGCCCATAGAATCAAGTTGCTTTGGATCGTCTGAAGACAAAGATAGTACCCCGTCATTGTGGCATTACCGTTTTGGCCATCTGGGTTATGAAAATCTGAAGTTGTTGAATAATAAATCCACGGTGAATGGTTCAACTCTTGATCCAATGGGTAAATTTGATCAGAATTGTCAAAGCTGCACCCTTGGCAAGCAACACCGTAACTCCTTTCCTAAGAAAAGTCAGCATAAAAGCAGCGATGAGTGTTAATTCATTGGGAGGTTCCAGATACTTCGTCACATTCATCGATGATTATTCAAGGTATACAACTGTATACATGATAAAGCACAAGAGTGAAGTACTGGACAAGTTCAAAGAATTTGTTGAGTTGGCTGAAAATCACACTGGAAAACGTGTAAAGATTCTACGATCAGATAATGGAAAAGAATACAACTCCGAAAAGTTTGTTCAGTATTGTAAGAGCCGTGGGATAAAGAAAGAAGATACCATTCCTTACACTCCTCAACAAAACGGTGTCTCAGAACGCATGAATCGTACAATTATGGAGACTGTTAGATGTATGCTGTATCATGCAAAACTCCCTTTGAGTTTCTGGGCAGAGGCCGTATCTTCAGCTGTTTATTTACGCAACAGAAGTCCAACATCCTTTTTGAAGGACGTAACACCTTACGAACGATGGTACAATCAGGATCCGAACGTTAGTCACCTAAAAGTATTTGGATGCAGTGCATATGTTCATGTACCGGATGCCAAGAGAAAGAAGCTAGACAAGAAGTCCTCACGATGCATTTTCGTTGGTTACCCAAACAACAGTAAAGGTTACAAGCCCTATAATCCCGAAACGAAGAAGATGCTTAGAAGTCGAGACGTAATATTCCTGGAAAATACTTTTACCGGTGAACTGACGGATCGTGAAAGACAGTCATCAAAACTGTTGATTAATTTGGAAAATTCAGAGTCTGACGTTGTGTATTTTGAAGATGATGATGCCATTGCCAAAGACGAACACAATGAAAATCATGTAGAAGGTGTTAGGGAAGAGCGCAATGCACCCGAAGCTGAACCGCAACGACCTCAAAGAAACAGAGTAGCTCCTGACCGACTTGGTTGTATTACAGGTGAATGGTGGAATTATCTGCATTATGCCTCTATTGCTGGTACAGATACCGAAGAACCAAAGAGTATCAATGAAGCTCTCAATGGAAAGAATTCAAAGCAGTGGAAAGAAGCAACTGACCGTGAATATGAATCAGTGCTGAATAACAACACCTGGGATTTGGTAGAGTTACCTGAAAGCAAGAATGTCGTTGGATGCAAGTGGGTTTTTAAAATTAAAAGGAACGCTAACGGGATAGTTAGCCGCTACAAGGCTCGTTTGGTAGCTCAAGGATATTCTCAAGAACCTGGAGAAGATTATGATGAAGTATTCGCCCCTGTTGCAAGATACAATTCCATTCGAACTGTTCTGGCAATTGCAAACCAGCTTGATCTAGAGGTTCATCAAATGGACGTTAAAACTGCATTTTTAAATGGCGAACTTGAAAAGGAAATTTACATGAAACAACCAGAAGACTATGTCGATAAAGATCAACCGGATATGGTGTGTAAATTGCAAAAGAGTCTCTACGGTCTGAAGCAATCAGCCAGATGCTGGAATGTCGCTATGGATCAATTCTTGAAAGAATTAGGATATGTTCAAAGTGGTGCTGATCCATGTGTCTACTCAAAAACGGAAGTTAAAGATGGAAAGAAATGTCTGATGATCATTGCCTTATATGTCGATGACGTTGTGTTAGCTTCCAACGATGTCCAGATGTTAAAAATGGAATAGGCTAAGTTGAAAGAACGATTTGAGATGGAAGATTTGGGCGAAATTCATCATTGCCTCAGTATGTCAGTCAGACGAGACAGAGCAGCAAAGGAACTCACGATTTGCCAGAAAACCTATCTAGAAAGCGTGTTAAAAAGATTTGGAATGTACGACTGTAAACCGGTATCAACTCCGATGGAAACTGGAAGGAAATATGAAAAACTGGCAGATGGAGGAACTCCTATGAAAACAAGAGAATATCAGGCAGCAATTGGATCCCTTACCTACGCTGCGATTGCGACAAGACCGGATTTGTCATCTGCAATGGGAGTACTGAGTCAATTTATGTCGAATCCTAGCCAAGAGCACTGGCTCGGAATAAAAAGAATTTTCCGATATATCAAAGGGACATTGGACTATGGTCTAAAATTTGAAGCGTCCAGTGATGAAGAATTTAAGCTCTGTGGGTATGCAGATGCTGATTGGGCTGGTGATGTGACGTCAAGAAAGTCTACAACTGGGTATGTCTTTCAGCTGGGGAATGCTACCATCTCCTGGAAATCAAAAAGACAGACAGTTGTTGCTCTATCTTCAACCGAAGCTGAGTACGTGGCATTATGTGCGGCAGCTCAAGAAACTGTTTGGCTACGGCATTTGCTTGCCAGCATTAGATTCAAGCGGAAAGATGCAACTGTCGTACATGAGGATAATCAGGGGACAATAGCTCTGACGAAGAATCCGAAGAATCACTCACGAACGAAGCATATTGATATTAAATATCATTTTGTACGAGAAGCTGTCGAAAAGAAAGATGTTCGTCTTGTTTATTGCCCAACAGAGAAGATGGTGGCAGACATTTTGACAAAGCCGCTACCGAAACCGAAGTTCGTTGAATTACGTCGCAAGATTTGTGTGCAACAATTACCTTAATTAGAGTCACGATACATTTTACGATATAGCATTATAACTCGTCAAGTGGGAGTGTTGAGAATGTGATGAAGAGTGTGACTCGTGTTGTGTTTCACAATAGAACTTCCTGTTATTGTGTTTCTGTCCTTGTGATCTGTCTTGCTATGGTGTAGTTGTCTCATGTAGTAAATCTACCTTAAATAAAACTTTTATCAAAAATAAATGCAAAATTTCACTCCAAAAGCCCGAAACGAACCTAAAACTTTCAAAAGTATTTCTATAAAATAAAACCGAGTAATACGTTATAATTTCTTAATACGCACGCTCTCAAGCTGTTCTCTCAGAAAAACTTTCTGAGTCCCTGACGGGAATCGAACCCGTAACCTTCTGATCGCCGGTGAGACGCTCTAACCATTGAGCTACAAAGACTCAGATGATGAGTGAAGGTTAAATTTATGTACTGGTACAGGTACTGGTACTGGTACAGGAAGGTTAAATTTATGTACGAACCAGTACACAAATTTAACCTTCGCTCACCATCTGAGTCTTTGTAGCTCAATGGTTAGAGCGTCTCACCGGCGCTCAGAAGGTTACGGGTTCCATTCCCGTCAGGGACTCAGAAAGTTTTTCTGAGAGAACAGCTTGAGAGTGTGCGTATTAAGAACGTTATAATTTTTTCGAAAATAAATGACAAAAATAAAAAAACAAAAAAAAAAAAACCATCTTGGAAAATCACGTTCAGAAACTGTTAACCTGGCGTTTCGTTTTTATCGTCAGTTTACCATCTCGAGACAATCGAACACACTTTTCAGGGGACAAAGTTTCGAATCCTACTCGAAAATGCAAAATTGGTGCAATATTATATCTTCAAAACACATTTTCCAAGGTTGTGAAAGTTTTTGAAATCGAACCAAACAAAAACTGCTTTACAAGGTCACGTAAAAGGCTGGAACTGACCCATGAAATTGTCGTTCGTGGACAGCCATCTTGCTTTTACTTCTTGTCGGATAGTATTCCATATCTCAACCCCTGTTTTTCAATCTCTGATACACACATACACACACATATATTTAACACCATCAAGATAAACTTTTTAAAAAGACTTTATTCAACGCTTCGGGGCAAGCCCCTTTATCAAGAATACAGTTTACTAGCGATGCAAGTTCTGTATTTATACATAAAAATACCATTCAAAATTCAAATATACGACAAAAAATCTCTAATATTTAAACCGTTTGGAACAAACAAGTTCAATTGGTATGCCCAAAATCCTTCTCTAGTAGTTGGTTCACTAATATTCGTTTTATCAATTATCTTTACAATCATATTTTCAATACCTTCACGTCCCTCTTCATAAAAATGTGCATACAAATGCTCGCCTGATATGCCCCTTTGTCCCTTCCCATATCTAACCAGACAACTTTTGTGATTGTTAAACCTTTTCCGAAACGATGTAAGGGAAGTACCATTTGGAAGTACCAAAATTATTCTGCAACTCGCAAGTGAAGGAAATGTTGGGATGTTGTGAGTTTAGGTATTCATGAAAAGGTCGAACGTGGTCAGGAGAACGCAAAACAGCAAAACAATCATCTAGATAACGGCGGAAGAAAAGCGGTTTGAACTCTGGTGGGCAATTGGCTATCCAATTACGCTCATGAAAGGATAAAAAGTGTTGGCAAAAAGTGGACCTAGGGGAGAACCCATGGCCACTCCATCGACCTGTTCGTAAAGACGGTTATTAAATAAGAAAAAAAATTCTTAACTGAAAGACATAAGAGTTTACGAAGTTGCGGTACTGAGAAACCACTGTGAAGTGCGGAATTGTTAAAAGCCTTGTTAACTATGATGTCTATTGTTTCGTCAAGCGGAACGTTAGTGAAAAGCGAATTAATATCAAAGCTAGCCATTAAAACTTTCTGTATCAAAATTAAAACTTCGTAATTCTTCAAGAAAGGAAAAAGTATCACTTATCATAAAAGGACTTGAAAAAGGAGAGTAAGGGAAGAAACAAGAAATTTAGACATGTTGTATGTGTGAGTGCGAATGGCGGAAAGGATAGGTCTGAAAGGTAAATTCATCTTGTGCACTTTAGGTAAACCGTACATGATACCTGGTTGAGAGCCTGAAGGAGCTAATTGTTCATAAGTTTCTTTGGATATAACATTATCCTTCTTGAGGTTACGGAGAAAGCTTCGAAGTTGATTCTTCTGGTTGATGGTATATTTGAATGGGTCGGATGACAGCGGTTTGAATTTGGTTGTATCGGCAAAAATGTCATGCATCTTGGAAAGACAGTCGTTCTTGTTGACCACGACAATCCCATTACCCTTGTCCGATTTCGTGATGATAATGTTGCGGTCATCTCTTAGGTTCTTGGGAAGCTGTTAGTCTTCCCATGTCAGCAAGAAATTCGGTGGCATTGTCTTTAAGTTTTGTCTTAAAAGAATCATCATCAAACCCGGAGTCCTTGGAAATCGTTTCACGATTGAGCTGTCTGTAGATATTCAAAGGGCAAGAGAAAATCACAACAGTAAAGTTTATTTTGTGGGAGCGAGAAGTTAAGTCCTTCGGCTAAGATATCCTTCTCGTCAGGTGTAAGTACGCGGTTTCAACAATTAAAAATAACGCCATCCGCACTGACAGACCCAGTGGAAGAAGACGAGCAGTAAAGGCGGAGTAACTTTTTTTGTGAACTTTTTGATGTTTCTCAATGATCCATGTAATTTCTTTAAATTCTTTACTTTTTTTCAGTCTCCATTAGAGAATAGAGTTGGACTCACATGGAGGCAAAATAATGAATTGAATGTAACGTCGACAGCAAAAAGATTAAATAAAATCCCTGAAGAGGTGCAAGGTAAAAAAAATCATATCAGTCCAATTAAACTTAGCTATTAGCCAGCCAATACACCTGTACACGACTCAGCATTTGTTTGTTGGGTTTTTGACCATAACAAATCGACAAATCACCGGAGGAACACCGTTTCAAGATTGTTAGTTATAGAATTATTCAAGAAATGACCGAACAAGCGAGAGAGAGTAGTCCCTGTCTATGTTCCTCCCCCCTCAAGGGGACAATGAATTCACGAGAGTAGAGTCTTTGCATGATCCCACCCTCAGAGATCCACAGCTACAAGTGGTCTCCTAGTGAGTGATTGAGTTACTTTTTATTATACTCTCGTAGAATATAATTGCCTTTAATGTGAGAGACTTCTCTCGATTTTCAATGAAGATGTCACGCAGAATTGCATGCTAAATTAACTGACCCAAAAGACCAAAGATGGTTGACCCCTGAAGAGTTATCAAATAGGCCATTATCAAAATGCTTTTCTACTCTATTTTAATACAAAGGTTACGTCTAAACAAAGATGGCCTTTTCTTTTTGCCCGTCAATGAAATTTGATTTTTAAATAAAAGGTTTAGAAGTTGAAGTAATTTAAAAACTGAATAAAAATACAATTTATAAATTACCTATTTTACAAATTTTTTATAATTGGGTGAACTGAACTGTATTCTGAAAATTAAACCTCACAAAGAGTATGACTTTACTCTTTTGATAAGGAAAAGTGAAACAATGGAACCACAGCGATCAAAAGAATTTTGCAAATGTTGCTTTACACGATGAGGAGCAGACATTCCACCCTGCTGAGAAAAAACCGTCTGATGTTAGGCAGAATAAAATGTGCACTTGCTTCTCAATAGGTTCGACTCAAATTAAGAATTAATATTTAATTTCAGCTTTTCATCCGGGAATTGAAGCTGATTTAGTTTTTACTGATTACCTTGAGAGTAACTGGAAGGAAATCAAAAATAAAGAAGACAGCTCTGTTCTATGGAGGTATAGTCCTCGATATTAAAACTGAAAATATTCTAGGTTTTATCCCAAATGCTAATATACGTTGCTTGAATCATTGTAATGCAGGTGTTGTATAAGATTTATCAATACATACCTTTTTTTAGGTATGTTGGCACACAGTCCGGAGTTTATCGACAATTACCTGGTGTCTCATTGACTGCCAATTTTAATCACAAAAACCACCCATGGTTAGTACTTTAATTTGGAATTGTATTAAATATATATTATGCCATAGAAATAAGAGAAAGAAGGTATAAAAGAAACAATTATTTAAAGCAAGAAATAAGTTTTGTCTGCGAAAAATAAAAAATTATCCAAAAAAAGTATACTGAAAGAATATTAAGCACTTACGATCTTTATGAAATGGAGTTTACATCGAGGGACAGAAAACTTCCAAGTGCATTTTGAAACTTAACCAAAACTTACCAAATAATGGGTCGTAAACAATGAGCTGGAGGATTTAAGCTGTAGGGGCAAAAGATGTCCGTAGGACGTTCGTCAAGCTCAAATTATCCCCACAAAAACGATTTCATAGCCCCATACGGGGCTCGAACCCGCAACCTTCTGATAGCCGGTGAAACCCTTTACTTATTGAGCTACCGAGACTCAGATGGCGAGCTAAGGTGTGGGTTCGACCTATGTACTGCCTATGCGGTAACCACAATATGTTAAGATCATTTTCATTTTGTATTAGAATACAGTCAACTCTCGTTATTGCTGGCACCCTGGGGACTGTCATTTGGTGTCCGTAATAGCGAGAGTCCGCAATAGTGGGGTGCGAGAAAAATGACCCAAAGTCAGGTTGTAAAATGTCTTTACCATGTATTACTGCTTTTATAATTTAAAATGTCCAATTTCTTTCAATTTCTAGTTAACATTTACTGTGATATATAAATACACAATACAAATTAAAATACAAATCAAAAATTTATCTTGAGAAAAAAATATTATATACCCAAACCAAAAATCAAACTGTAACATGAATCAGTGTCAATTGCCTTTTCCTTCACTGTAAAGCTACAATAACGTAACAAAACTCAGTCGACCTATGCGAAGTTAGTAATCCTGTTTTAGACAAATACTAAGAAATTCATGACAAGTCAAGAAAAATGTGAAGAATACAAGTCTTATTATTCTTGGTTGAGAGGCCACCATGCTTACAAGGACGAATTTCAGCCTGAAGTTGACATGACTCTCGTGCTTCAACGTGAACCGGAAAATGCCAAAGATCCACATGCTGTGGCCATAACAGAAAATAACGGACGAGTTGTGGGGCATATCCCTTTAGGACTGTCCAAAATTGTTTCTTCATTTTTGAAAAGAGTAAATCACAGAGGAGAAGCTGTCATTTGTGGGAAGAGGGTAAACAGAGGAGCTGGCCTGGCTTTAGAGATTCCCGTTCTTTACAAGTTTTATGGTGAACATAGATATTTGACAAGACTTGACAAACTCATTATTGGCAGTGATATAGCCAGGCAGTCCTTGCGAGACAAACAAGGAGGAATAGCCACTGCACAGTCTACACAAAAGCGCAAGTCTGTCAAGAGCATTGAAATGGCAAAACAAACTAAAAAGCCTCGAAAGTAATGTAAACAGAGCGGAAGAACTTTGAAGATCGGAACATAAACCTTGGTTGTATTGAAAGACACGTTTATATTTTGTCTGTCATTTTTGTCGACATAAGTGATGACGAACAGAATATTCAAAGTACTTCCGCTGACAAACAGCAGGTGTCCGTTGTAACGAGAATAAAACAATACAAATGTTAGTTTGGGACCCCACGAAGTGTCCGCAATTCCGTAATAGCGAGAGTCTGTAATAGCGAGAGTTATTTCAATACATTTCATAGTAGCTTCGGCCGGGGATTTACCATCTGTCCGTAATAACGGGGAGTCCGTCATAGCGGGGTGTCCGCAAGGCGAGAGTTGACTGTACATAGATGTCGGTGACGTCAAGGAAACTCAAGGTGACGCATGAAAGTTTGCCGTGGGGTACTAATCTTGACAGGTGTTAGATTGTACTGCAGGGTGTCCGCACGCGGATGCCAAAACACGTTACCAGAGCAAAATTTAGCTGGTAGGAATGTTCATGTAGAGGTTTATAAAATAACATCCATCTTATAATTGCTCTGATTGGACATGCTTCATATTACCTCGGAGTATACAGAAATACTGACGTCATTTTCATTTTGTATTACTATAAAGAGACGTCAGTGACGTCACGAAAACTCAAAAAAACCGCGGACGTTTTATAAAACAAATAAAAAGTAGCTTTTGTGTATGATTATGTAAGGTGCTCACACTTAAGGAAAGTTTTTCCCAACAGTCTTCTTGTGTGATGAGAATCAAAATTGAAAATTTTTTTCTGTATGCGTCTTTTTCCCACAAACCTCTGTAAATAACCAACCTTCGGGTTTGTATTTCATAAGAGTGTCTAAAAATGCTATGGGTGAGTCTGTTTCTTATTCTGAGATAAAATTCATGGAATGCTATTTGCCATTATTGATATGACTAAGGAATCCCAAGATTTCCTCTCGATTGTTGGCTGGTAAGATTTTATCAACATATTTTCTTCAAAATAAGGGTTTTGCATCAGCTGATGCCAACGCCCTTTGCTCGCATCCTCCATTACTATGATAATGTCGAATAGACATACTCATCTTTAATCAGAGTTTTTCTGTATTTTCTAACCATATCATGAACTGCAACTTGCAGGTTTAAACGTGCGTTGATGAAAGCTGGGCAGTTTGCTTTGTCATACCCCTTTGATGATCCATTTGGGCTTGGTACAGTTATTTCCATTAGTAAAGCCATACTTAAGCAAAGGTAATATTTTTTTTAATTACTTTTAATATCGTAGTATAATTGTAATTGCCTAGCACAAAACATGGAACAAAGTCGTTTAATATGAAATAAAACAATTTTAATTAAACTTTTCGTAGATATAAAGTTAATTGAGCATTATCTTACTGGCAGTTAATGAATTACGAGCTGATAGAAAGGAAGCTAGTAGGCAAGTAACATTAGATTAAAGATAATGGAACGGACAGAGATCAGCATTTAGAGACATTTTAAATTTAGAAAATTGAGAGGCTTTCTTTGACAAGAAATTCAGAGCTTGAGGAACAACAAGATAAAATGAGAAAGTTATCAAGAGAGGAAGTGTGGCCGGTTTCTGAAATATGTGGTAGAATACTAGAATGTGAAGGGTTGACACGTAAGTTGCTACTCAGAGCTAAGATTCCTAAGTTATCAGAGATTGGTGTATGCAAATGGTGAGCGGCCAGGCCTACATTCAATTCGTAGTCCAGCATTGACATGCAAAGAAATCAATGATATGAGATTTTAGACCCTTAGGAATTGCAAAGCTTAACAATTTGTGTGCGAATCTAAGAGAACGAAGGTCTGAGAAGGGAAGACTGAAATGATTCTTTTTAGGAATGGTTAGGAGCTTAGGTTTAGGGACAAGAACCTTATCCAAAAATACACACTTTATTAAACATTTATGTCGGACAATCATCATGATTGAAATTTAAAAAATTTCTTGAACATATCAAGTTTTAAACGAAACTTTTCGTACGAAGAAAAAATGTTATAAAGGAGATAAAATAATAAAAAGATTAAAACCTGTTTTGTAAAATAAGGGAATGAACCTATGGAAGTTAGTGAAAAAGTCAGCGAAAATCGGTTAATGATGTAGAAAATTAAGTACGTAATCTGATTCTGCCTCAAAAATAAAATTAATATTGCTGAGTTGGGCAGACCCATTGTAACACAATGAATGTTTGAATTTGGTAGGAGTAAAACATGATTAAATTCTCAAAAAGTATCCGCAAATGGTAACCGTTAAGATAAATTAACATTTTCTGTTGCTAGCTCGTCCCATAATTGCCATTCCACTTCATCTTACACAAGTGCCTGAAAGAACAAACTTACGAATCACTCCAAAATTCACGAAAATGAAAATTCCTGAACATTTTCTTCTCTCCGCCTTGCTTCGGGAATATGCCACGGCAAAAATATTAGGGCTATAACGCTAATGTACGAAGTGGATGTGGATGTGGATGTAGAAGTAAATGTAGATGAGGACGAGGATGTGGATGTAGATGAGGATGTGGACGTGGACGTAGACGTAGATGATGACGTGGATTTGGATATAGAGGTGGAAGTAAACGTAGACGTGGACGTGGATGTAGATGTGCATGGATGTGGATGTGCATGGATGTGGATGTGCATGGATGTGGATGTGGATGTAGAAGTAAATGTAGATGTGGACGAGGATGTGGGTGTAGATGAGGATGTGAATGTAGACGTTGATGAAGATGTGCATGCATGTAGATGTGAATGTAGATGTGGGTGTGGATGTAGATGTAGCGATATACTCCATGTGACATTATTTTGCTGGTACAGTATTTTAACTACACGAGAAAATAAATAATGATCTTCAGTGAAATCACTTGAAACTTAGCATTAGTGCCGTGAGATTGGGTATCCCTACAACAAACTACCATATTTGCATGGTGA
This sequence comes from Heliopora coerulea, assembly GCA_030142905.1. Lineage (NCBI taxonomy): Eukaryota > Metazoa > Cnidaria > Anthozoa > Scleralcyonacea > Helioporidae > Heliopora > Heliopora coerulea. The sequence goes on from JASJOG010000016.1 coordinate 2,230,518, forward strand.
CATTTTTGACATGGTTTCTGTTCTACCACACCAAATCCACTAGTCCTGTTTAGCATAGAATATTTTGATAAACACATGAATGAATTGTCAAAAACAAAAACTAATGACGATTCTCTGACTTAAAGCAAATACTGTTTGTTTTACAGACTTGATCTGTTGGGAAATGATAAATTATCATCTCAACACCATTTTTTAATGAGGTTATATTTTATAAACTGTTATATTTTATAAAACTGTATATTTTATAAACTTTGACAGACGTAGTCTCAGCGATTTACCAACAAGTCTAAGTGCTTTGTCAAGGAAATGACATCATAAATTATCTCATAAGCATTCAAAGCAAACCTGATTATCTCAAGAAAGAAGTAAGGACTGAGATATGGAGGGAAAAAAATGCCGTTCTTCAACATCCTAGAGTTTTTTCATACAAAACTCGACAATCTTACTTTTTATGCCACAGGTAGTTTAGGAAAATGGATAGTCAAAGCAAATGAAAGTTCCTTATTAAGAACGTTTTTCTTTTGAGAATAAACTTTTAGATGACCAAGAGAGGTGTGTAGAATCCTAGGTTTGTTCTTCAGGATTTTATGGGTAAAAAATAGACAAATCAAGTGACCAACTTTGAATTAGTTAGTTATTACTTCGTTAAAAGCAAACAAACCATGCAAGCAAATAAAAATTCTGCCGTCTCTGCTCCTCCCCACTCTCACATTGAATGAAGGCATCACGGAGAGTCACATATTAAACGGATTGACCTAAAAGACCACGAAAGTAATCCACCGCTAAAAGATTAACGATTCGAACTAAAAAAAATTTGGTTTGCATGCGCTATTATTCTTTTAATTAATTTAGGTTGTCCGTTCTTCTGAAAATAGCTTTCTTTCTTTTCATCTGGAAGAGGTTTTCTATTTCATTTTTCTTTTTTTTTATAGCAGAATTCCATTTTCCATTCATCTCATTCGGCCGAAGCCAACTATAACTTGCAGAGTATTGCTCTCGTCTACCGTTTGATTCTTTTGTCTTTTTGACTCATAGGTTCCTTCTTACCAGCCTTTCTTAGTCGACTTCCAGACACTCTTTTCGTTGGTACAACTAGCATCGTCGTCAATGATTTGTAGAAAGTAATTTACCTAAAAAGGTCACTAATCGAAATGGAGGAAAGTTTGAAAGTAATTTTAAGTATATGTTTAGGATTAAAAGCCCTTTCTAAGAAGCGGCTGACACCTGTTAGGAGAAATACATCATCAAGGCCACTGGGTGGGAATTGCATCCATGACCTTAAGGACTAGTCCATAGTTCTACACACTGATTTTGTTAAACTTGGTTATTTTCTTAGTGTCTTTTTTTTTATCTTGAAATCCAGAAAAATTAACAAAACTCAAATTCTCAACAAGAAGCAACCATGGCTCATAGCAGTACTTGGTATGGACATGTCTCTGAGCTCTTTCAGAAGGATGGCTCTGAATGTGGTAACTTGATCAGATCACAAGACTTTGAGTTTTCTGCTTTATTTTGATATTTATCAGAGATCTGATTTTTTTTACCTGTCGATTTGAATCATAGATGCCTGGATGTTTAGATGAGTACGATTGTTTCTTCATGGATCAAAGCGGGTATGTTTTTATAACTTACACGTATGAACCATTTATTGCTTTATCATTGTTTGCACAGTCGTTGTTGTTATCGTATCTTCTCAGGTACTTATTTTTGAAATTAAATGAAGAAAATGCCGTGGTTCATTTGACTGAAAAGTTCTCGTGGCTCGGAAAAATATTTGTTGAGTCTTTGAAAATATTAAAGGTATTTTGAAAAAGTATTAATTCATTCATTATCTTAAAGTAAAAATATATACGTTACCTTTGAATAACAGATCAAACATTTTGTCAAAGTTAGTTTCAGATTCAATATTTATGAATCTTGTTATTCTAGCCCAGCTGGTGTAACAGCTTCCTGGATTTCAAAGTTCATTTGTCTTACGAAACTGTCAAATTAAGACAAACAATAGTTTCAAATACCACGCAAATTTGTCGTCAATATGTTCTTCTACCGCTACAAAACATAAGCGCCTCGTTACTCGTTGTGCCATCAAGAAGAATTCAGAAGCACTGCCAAGATCAATTGCCACAAAATCTTCAGGAGGTAAGCAAGTCTCGGGTTTTTAATGTGAAATGGCATTAATTATCCGACATTAAAGAACAAAATAACCTAACAAAAATGGTACGATTTTTTCACCAATTCTGCGACTGACGTTTATCATTTAACTGTCAAACTTAATTAAGGCACTTATTTTCCTTTACACCTGCATGATTATTTCCTGTTATTGTTGATAGTTTATTATATTAGTTGAGATGACTCTCTAAACAATCTTTTAAGCAGAAGATGTTGCAAGACTAGGGACGAAACGTCAGTCAAATTAAAATATCTTTTCATAATCGATGTCTTCATTATTATGTATCTAAATTGGGCTAAAATATGGCCACGAGTGACTCTGCTCGACACGTGACAAATAGAAAATCCTCGTAGGTTAGTTCTACATTTAGGTACGTAAAAGGAATTTGATTTGTTACTGAAAACATGTTATCAAAACTATTAGGCAGTAAGACTCAGTTTGGCATAGGAAGATTATCTCTCCAATTTGGGCTTGATATATATATATATATATATATATATATATATATTATATTTGTGTCACACTATATCAATTACCAATGTGTGGAAGTTTAAAAATAGCGTAAGCTGATGTTTCCCGTGACGTTTGGACAATAATCTTGGCATCATTTAGTTTAGGTTTAATTGAGTACTGTATGATGATTTCCTGTATAAAATGAGATGGAAAAAAAATGCTTTTAAGAGTTTCGGAAGGTTTGTTGAGAGTTTGCGGAAACCGCTTTTCAAGTAATTCAAATTTCAATTTAATTATCCACCAAAATATCGAGAAAAGAGAGTTTGCCATTTAATTATTCTTCGAAAGTGATTTTAAGGTCGTGACATCCAGAATGTAAGTTACTAAAGTATAACCGTCATTTCTGAATAATAGAAAGTGTAATCGACGGATTTTCAATATAATTAAACTTTAGAATCTTTCTTGCTCTGAAACCAAGATTCGCCATGAATTCAAAAACAAAAAAAGATTTGCTGAAGTTGGAGCTAGTAATAAGCCCTTAGCAACTCCATCCGTTTGATCATTAATGCAATCATTAAACAATAAGTGAGATTGAAACGTATAAAAGGAAAATTGCGTTTTAAGGTCGATGCTTTTTACAGGAAAATATGGATTATGTTGAAATAAAATAATGATGCCGATGTTATCAGTCTTGTTAAGACAGATGTTCTTGAAAAAGTTTTGGAAATCATAACATATGATACTTGATCTTGGATTTAATATTTTAGAGTTCTTGAATAAATGAGAGAGAATCTGGCTCGGTACTTCTAGTGGAAATATGTTGGCTGACGAGAGAACTTAAATATGCAGTTAATTTGTAATTATATGCTCCTAACAAAGATACTGTCAGAAAGGTGGAGGTGCATTTTTTTCGGTTGTTTTATATAGTTTGGGAATGCACAAAGATCCAGAAGATTGGGAAAATTTAGGATAGGTATCTGGGTATTATTGAATGGTAGCTTTAAAATTTCTTAGGAAAAGTTGAACTTCACTTTCCACACTTAACGTAGGGTCCTTATCAAGACGCCTAAACTTACATTTGTCATTAATTATGTTAAGACAACATTTCTCATAGTACTATCCACGATAACTGCACTGTCTCCTTTGTTCGTCTTTTTTTCACTTTTTTTTAAATTTCGCTCATATACACTCACATAAAAACAATCTGATCCATTTTTATCATGAAATTTTTCATTTTTTTGCTAAGGGTTGTGATTGCTCAAGGAGTTGTCGAACATGTTCTAACGTAATCAAGCAATGCCAGGTAACATGATGTGAAATAATTAAGAAGTGAAGAGCGTTTGGACGTATTTAATTTGATACGTTGTTGAGAAGGTTAGGACCAACATGAATACTCAGGGTCTCACAGACTATAGAACCAACTGCTAGGACCTGTATGTGTATGTGGAGTTCTATTATTTGGTATGAAGAAAGTTGTTACCCACTTAACGCTTTCCGGTCTAAGGCGTCTTCCACTGACAAATAAAATCGTCTGGCGTTATCAAGTGTGAAATAATAAAAGTCGAATTCCGACCAAAAAGAGCAGAGAATAGAAAAATTTTAAGGATGTACCCTGCTAATTATGGAGAGAACGAGATACTGATGTTTCAAGTGAAACCCCTTCCTCAGAGTAAAGTGCGAGATGGAATTAGAAACACCAGGTATTATTTATTCGTAAAAGGTGGGACATACATGTAACCAATCAAATGCAGCAGAAAGTTTCGGTTACAAAATTACCTTGGCGTGTCTGATATTGTAAGTGATACCCCATTTCTTTCTATTCGTTGTAATAAAAACATAAAGTTCCGCTAATTGCACCGCCCCCTCAAACAAAAATCATCTCAATCAGCGGGGACATTTTCTTGCTCAAGATACGGTTTCTCTGGAAGTGGATTCCTCAAAGCAGACACGGTTATTTCTGACCCCAAATTCAATTACGTTGTCCGACGAAGTTTTTCTTGCACTTCCACCAACATCATTTATTGCATTTCCAGTGATAAATGTTGAATGCTGAATACCAGTGAAATTGCACGACGTTTCTCTAACAGGTTTGCCGAACATTTTCTCTTTGTAAAGAACAATTATGTTGACAAACTTATCACTTGACATTTCAATAACCCCAACCATTCGGTGACAGACTTGTCAATGAGTTCAGTACCACCTGTCTCAGGTGTTAACGGTTGCTTTAAGTGACAAGAAAGTTCTCTCATATACCCACACAACGCTACTTCTTCTTCATAAATATACAGTACATCATACCATTGTTTAACGACCCCTCCCAGAGTAGGATTACTGATTGACGATAAACATTACCTAGTATGGGGTGCTGGTGGCACAGTGGTAGTGCACGTATCTCTCACCACTGTGACCCGGGATCGATTCCCGCTCCGTGCAGTTATCTAATTAAAATTACCTTTGTCATATGTGAGAAGAGTGTTGCCCAGTTTGACTCTACCAAGTATCGCAAGTTTTCTCCGGGTACTCCAGTATAAATAAAAGCACTTTACGATCTTTTAAAACATACATTGCCTTTACAATCCAATAACTCTCCATCTTTATCATTTATGTTTATCCTTTGCTCATCTGATTGGTTACATTTATTTCACACCTTTTAAGAACATATAATACCTGGTGTTTCCGATTTCACCTTATATTTTACCCAGATGAGGTGCTTTTCCTCGAAATGTCAGTACCCTGTTCCCTTGATTTATAGCAGAGCACCACCTCTAAACTTTTTCTACGTTGATATGCAGTAGTTTTTTGTTGATAGAGATGGACATAGCACTTTCAGGTTTGAGACTTTCCCCTTTAATAAGTAAAATGGTCTTGCGTTAGCCATGCAGATATTAGAACAGCAGAAGATATATTTAAAGACCTAGTTCAAAAGATGATGTGTTTTAAGACCTAACCGGGACCATTTGCGAAAAGTGTCAAAGGCTGACAATCGAACCCGCGATCGTGCAAATCTAGTGCATGACCAACTGAGCGACGAAGGTGGTTGCCGATTAGTCCTTGTTGGTCTTAAAATATGTCATTCATACACTCAAAATTTCTTTCATCAAATGTAAACTTTTCACGTGATGGAGTGCAAACGACAAATATACCCTTAACTTTCATCCGTGTTACCACCATTATGAATACAGATCAACGGCCAACACAGCTCTTGGTTTCCAGCCGGAAGCCCAAGAGTTGAACTTTTCACGACCGATTCCCCTTGGGTCTTAGAATACATCACATGTCAAATGATAAAAGTCGGATTTGGACCAGAAGAAGTTGATTCTTTGTTACATATTAAATTTTCTCTGGCTGTTATTCGAGGTAATATGCTTTTATAAAGGTTGTAGTTAAAAGGACCGCGATGACATTTTCGGTACCGTCAAGAAGTATTGATAATAAAAATTTTTAACACTTTAATTTAAGTCGAGATCACGAACCAGCTGAAAGGACACCAATTCCATGTTAATAAGAAATTCTTGAGCAACGCTGGGGTTTAAGTGGGCAAAAAGGCATCTTTCTAAGTTCTCAAAATACAACATAACTGTGTTTGTAAAGTCTGAAAACGATTCCTAGGACTCAAATTATTTCCTTTGGTGAATACGAACTAGCTAAAATACCTCGATTTGCTCGCAGTAGCATTATGGGAACGAAGATTGAAAAGTATGCAACAGCATTACCTTTTGCTATTCTATCTTTAGTTTAAGATTTAGGTTAAAGGCGTTCGAAAAACCTGCCGCCGAAAAGCTGAGGCGCATGCCTCCATGTTTAGTACTGTCGGAAAATTTTATATTTTACACCAAGTAGGGATTTTAGAGAACTTGATGCTCAAGATACTTTGAAATTAATGGAAGACGAGGCAATTCTTGCGTCTGACTACTTTTAATGATGGACAGATCGAGCCCCACACAATATCTTTAGCAGTGAAAGCTGTCACGAGCTTACAAGTAAATGGAAGACGAGAAGCGGATCTGCTGATAACCTTATTAGATATCCGATTCATCAAAACAGAATGTTAAAAAAGAAAAAAAAAATTGAATCTACCCAAAACTTTTTTGGCGAAAACATAAGGTAGGATTATCGCTTACGGTAAAATTTTTGTCTGGGGAAAAAGTCGTTGTTAAATGTTGTCCTAGCCTTCACCTTCCAAAAGACTAGGTATCCGGTACACCTGCTTGACATCACTGGGTAAGAGGTGAAGGCAAGGGAAAGAAATTAAAATTATGAGAATTTCAGTTACACGATCCAAAATCTTCATATCAAACGACCATTCCTTTAAAATTTCAATTTACAGCAGTTTTGAACGATCAATTTTAAGATAATAAAGCATGCATTGAGACGACTAATTCCCAACTATTTACTGTTTGCGATTTTTATGTTTCTAATAATTATACATTTATGATTATATATTTATAATTTGTTTCCAAAACGTTAGACAGACATACATTACCTTTTTCGTTGACTGTACAATCGTATTTGAGGGGACAGAAGGTGATATGGGATTCGTGGACAGTTTTATACAGCAACGAGTATCCTGCCGAATTTCGAATCATGGTTCATCATGTAGAAACGAACCGTGACATCAAACGTGACACTGAGTGGATCAGTTCCCAGACTGCTTATACATACAGCAGTAACCCAAAGGAGCTAAATATGAAATTTTCATTTGATTTCCAACAAGACAGTCCACATACAGAATGTGTGATTTTGGTCTGTATAAATATCAAGTGCGCATACTACACAAACTCATAAATTCAGAAAAGTTCCGAAGACTACGAAGGGAATTTAGCCCGTAACCTCCTGATCGCAAGTGAGATGCTCTAACTGTCGGGCTACATGCACGGGCTCAGATAATTGAACGAAGGTTAGTTACTAGTTCAATCCAATCCACGCCTACCATCTTGGTCCGTGTGGCTTAAATCTTTCGAGTTAGGAACTCTCCCTTCGACGAGTAAAATCGTCTGGCATTATTAGAACATATCGCTGGCGATCAGGAGATTACAAGTTTAGTTCCCGTTTGGGCCTCAGAAACTTTTCTGAGTTTCTAAGCTTGTCGAGAACTCTCACTTGAGATTGTCAGGTTTTATAGAAGCTAGCTTATCAAGAGTTAGTTTTTTAAAGATTTATTGGACTTTTTCTTTTCCATGTAGTGCCCGTGTACCTGTCCCATGTCCTTTGACAGATGCCACAACTCGATCCTCGACGTATTCACTCGCATTTCATGTCCAGGTAAGAAAATATGATCTCACCAAAGTGCTTTCAGGTTACATATTATTGCTGTCAGTGTTTATTCTTTTCTTGTAATCTAGTTTCACTTATTAACAGAATGATTATCATTTCGTTCAGCTCCAACATCCAATAGAAGTGAATTAAATGCTGCAGTAACAACCACTGATATGAACTCCGTGAAATATCCGAAATGTGAGAAATCATGCAACGCAGCGTAAGTTTTGAATTGCAAACCTTGTTCTGTGTAATACAGGCTATCATATCGTGATAGCTTGAATAGACCATTCTTTATGAGCCCTTGAATGCGATTTCGATATAGATTTTATCACTTCTTATGGAGTGTTATTCTTGCCTTCAGCAAGACAAGGGCAAATGTGGTTCCACACACGTAATCTAGCCCGGCCTCCAATTCAAAGTGCCATTCAACGTTGTGTATGTGATCAGTATGGGGAGGATGGAGGATTTATCTCTATATATATCAGCCAAGAATGTGAAATATCCTAAATTACGTCATACATTACTTGTGTTCACATTAAAAACCACGGAGATTGTAACCCCAGGCCCTAATGCGTGTATGATATAATGACCGCATTTTGATCATAAGCGTCAGGTAAGGGGAATTGGGTCCATGATCCCGAGCTGTTTTCAAGAGGGCTTAGCTTCCTACTTTTTACATTATTTAGCATATGTTGGGTCATTAAGATTTTCTGGAACTATTCGTGTTTACATTTTACCATATTTACCCACACTAATCACTTTCCCTGACATAACCATTTGTAGAAAATCAAAATTTTAAAACGAATTTTACGTTAAGAGCAACTGTGCCACACTTTTCAACTAGGCTCCCCACATTATCAACCACAAAAATCCCTTGACAGTTTGATGCAGATATTGCGTCATACATTAATACATTTACCATACCTTTTTATAACAGATTATTTATGTAACTTGTAAAAAATTTTAAATGAGATTGCACCAAAATCTTGCCGTAGAAATGCTGAAATGCGACATACAGTTAATTTTGTCGAATTTCTGGTCAGGAACGATTTTTAATTCAGTCGTGTTAAACAGGAAACAAACTGACCTTAAAGTTGGATAAAATTGTCGAAGTTAAACGGGTTTAGGTCTTCGAAATATCCCAAGTGGCTGGAAAATGCTAAATGAAATTTTCCTCACTTTTTTCCCCTTACTAAATGTTGATTGTTTCTTATGCCCTTTCCACACGTATCCGCTTTCGTTTGAAAACGCAAATATTTTTCTCTGTCTTCAAAAACATTTCCGTCCTCACGATAGCATCTTCGAATCGTTTTCGCCAGTCCACACGAATACGCTTACCTTGATAACAGCCTACTTGGGCTGTAAAATTATACCGCCAAGAACTTGTACGTCCTGGTCTAACCCAAAATCTTCAAGGTCTTGTTTGTTTTTCGTCTTTTGTCAAAACGTTTCAGACTGGCCTTCAAAATCGGGAGTGAAAGTTACCTGATAAAGTTTAGCCTACTCCTCACGTAGTCTGCTTGAACATTCAGCAACTCTAGATTGATCTCAAGACACACTATTAGGCTTGATAAAAGCCCAAGGAAAAGCTACCCAAAAGTGATATGTCCGTCCGCTATTTTATATCTTACGCAAGACACCATACCATGACGTAGGCGTTTGTGAAAAGTTCCGTTTTCATCAGTCCACTGAAGCATATGAAAACGGCGTTTTCAAAAATTTCCATTCTGGGAAGAGTTTATGAAAATTTCCGTTTTCGGTGACATTCGCCAGATATTGTGGACGGGAAGGCAATCCGCAAATAAAAATTTGCGTTTTCAGACAAAACCGGGCACGTGTGGACGGGGGCTTTGCCGGAAATAAGGCTGTATACGACCTTATATTTGTTTCTTGGGTTATCAGCCAAATGAGTTGACAAATCAAGTGACAAAGCACAGTTGTAACATTGTTAAGAACATAACCAAACAAGTGAGCAAAAGGAGCCCCCATCTCTGCTCATTCCCGACCTTCCACAAGTGAAAAGGAGCAGAGTTTCTGCAAAGACTCGCCTTCTCTCATGTGGAAAACTTCCTTGGGTCTTCCTCGAAGGTAGCACGTAAAATCGCACGCTAAGTGAGTCGACCTAAACACCTCAAAAATAATCGTCCGCTGCAGGATTAAACGGATGTCGACAGTAAATAGTTCATGATTCTCTCGGTTTTCTTTGATGTACTTTGGTTCTTAAATTCACTTAGTAACTCTAACTAGTTCGTGTCCCAGGGATAATTAACAACTGTTCATCGCAGTAGGGGGTGAACAGTGGTGTCACTATTGACCGACACTGAAGTGAATAATTGTTTTAGCATAATCTCGCATGTAGTTGTTTTCCATACACATATTTATTACAATTTTTAAAACAATGTTACTGAACGTCGGCTTGTCGCCCGCTCGTAATTTATAAATAAAACATTTTGAATACATCCTGAGTGCATTAATCGCTGAAAAGTAAACAAATACATATCTTTGCATACGTTTGTGAAAAATTTCGTTGCTTATTTGGTATTGCCTTGCATGGTGGCTTCATTTATTAAAAAACAATTTTCTTTTTCCGTAACTGAAGCAAAACTGGAAGCCATCTTGTTTTGTTCGGAGGTCAATAAGTGCAGGATATTCTGAGATAGAAGAACCAATCAGATTGCGCAAAAAATTACTATTCACCTGCGAGGTATATGCTAATAAATTATTGAAGAGTATAGCATCACTGTTTCGTTTGTCACATTTTCTGTCTTCGATACACTGACATGTGTCCGTTGTGGAAGTATAAAATTATCAGTGTTTTCTTAAATTTCTTTTCATAGGACAAACAAACGAGAATGCCACAAGATATCACGTTGCATTTGGTGTGAAAATGCCATAATTGACTCTTGCGAGACCTTTTGCCCGTTTAATGTTAGGTGAGAAAAATTATCAGTGCATTCGAATTTTCTGCTTTCTTAAGTTTCAAAACACTAAGCCGAGCTTTGGTCCATCAGCCGAACCGACCACATGGGAACGTGTTTGTTAGTTGACCACTGGTGGCTCATTGCCAGGGCAAAGTCAAAAGAGCGGCTGGATACACGAAGGGATTGTGACAGAACAGGAAAGGAAAAAAAAGAAGAAAAATTCGAAACGTTCGAGAGTTTGTCATTTTAGCATAAAAAGATTAGATCAATGCGATTTTGCCAAATTAATTTGAGAATTACGAGATGAAGAGGAATTGTATGATAATTATTTCCAAATAAGCCCTCGCGTATTTTAACGAGTTGTTACACTTAGTTCTGCCTTCTATGAGAAGAAAATTCAACCAACAACGACAACCGCCCATAGCCACTTCTTAGCTAGCAACTACCATTGTTGTGCTACCCAACCGACTGTCAGTTGTGTTTCAGCCTTAAATGTCCAACTGATTTGATTTACAATTTACAATTTACGAACAATTTACAGCCAACGTATCAGCTTAAAGTTCAACAATAGCCTGAATTTGTTGATACCCAATTTAAACAAGCAATTAAAAACCGAAATAGAGAAACGCTTACAAGAGAAGATGTACAACGTACTCGAAGAAAAGCTGGAAAATGACATCCAAGATATTGCATTTAACGAGGTGTGTAGATTTGTCATTTTCTTTTCTGTCAGTCTACTTACACTTTAAACAACTAATGTACATTTTTAATGCTCTAAATATTTGTTTTACCTGCACGTTTTGACGGATAAGATTACGTCTGTCAGTGAGAATTGTACAATGGTATTTTCGAATATGTCCAAAAACGTCTGATTCAAGAGTGGAATAACTTAGTGGATGAGGTCATAATTGAACCTTATTAAGCGAGCGAATTTTAAATTTTCAACGACCACATTGCTAATCATGAGTCAAAAATGCTGCCACTTTGTGTAGTATCATTTTGTAGTATCATTATATTGCAGTATCTGTATTACGTTATCTCTGCCTATAGCGTCCAAGCCAAACTGCATGCGTAATCCTATCGGTTCAAAACGTCACAGCAATGTGGTGGGGATGTTGGTATAGTTGTCGAGTATTTTGGTAAACCCTAGCAAACAAGGTTGTGTGAAAATGTTGAGATTCATTATTAAAAAGTGTGGGGTATTCCAAAAGGATCCACCTATTCTCCACAAGCTTACATATAACAAGATTTTTTAAATTTGAAATAATAGTCATAACTATATTTCATTTTTTTTCTAGCATTCTGTTATTTTCACCATACGAGGCTCACTCGCAAGCGACGTCTACACAAAAGTTCGACTAATCAAAAAAGCTATTAAATCGAGAAATTTTTTCCTCAACATTCCAAACAATGGACGCACAGAAAAAATTCACCCTATGGGAATGGACTTATTTGGTAGGTACTGAAGTAAACGAATAACCAGAGCGATAGTCGTAAGCAACAAAAACCCTCCTCGTTTTGAAACATGGAACCAACGAACCATCCAAGCTCGTGGGCTCAATGAACGACGTCTTTCATAACTTTTTTTCATAATTTTTTTGCCTTCCTCCCAAGCACTTTAATTTCCTGTCTCACTTATTTATTCATCACACCATTTTCTAACGACCCTTCTCAGCGTCAGATTACTGATCAAACATATGAATAATAACTGACTCTCCATCTTCATTATCATTTTGTTAACCTTCCGCTCATCTGATTGGTTACATTTATCTTCTATCTTTTTCGAACTATAATACCAGGTGTTCTCGATTTCACATTACAATTTACTCGGATGAAGGGCTTCCGCTCAAAACGGCAGTGCTTTGTTTCCTCGTTTTCAATTTTTTGAACTTCGTTTAAAAGGCAGCACTCCATTTTTTTGATATATTTTTAGATGTCGATGAATGCACTGCCAAGTTGGACGATTGCCACGAGAATGCACAATGTAGTGACACTGAAGATTCCTATAACTGCACATGTAGGACGGGATTTTATGGGAATGGAGAAATCTGCCTAGGTACAATTCTAATTCGTGATTCATTTAAGAAATTGACTGTCGAGCTCACTGATAGAACGCTCAACAATTATTGTTTCATATCATATATTTATTTTGAAAATTCATCTTTAATCGAATATCTTTGGAAGATATAAATGAATGTTGGGTAAATATTTGCCATATCAATGCAACATGCACCAATGTTGCAGGTTTTTATAAATGCAGTTGCTCAGCTGGATTTCCATGATATGGAGCAAATTGTAAAGGTAGGATATTAAATGGATATATGTGGTGATTTATTGTTCTTTTTCCTAGTTATCTACGAGTGTGATTATCTTGCATGTCCTTTTATTGCCAACTTGCAATTTAAACAAACCATTTAGGATTAGATCCTTTTATTGCTCTCGAGTTTTTTTTTTTTTTTTTGCTATATCATACAGTCTGCATGCTTTATTATATTGTACGTACCTCACTATATATATATATATATATATATATATATATAAATGAATGAATGTTTGTTTAAAATAAGTTCGTTACTACTCGGAGTTTCATGCGCATGGCAATCGTCAGGTAACTGAAATATAATCCTCTTAACTCTTCCTTTATCTCGATGAAAATTAGTGGGTGGCAGGTTTTGCCCTCTCGGCACATGTCTTTTTCCGGTTGATGTATTTTATACAGCATTGGGTTTGGTGGCGGTACTTCGAAAATAATTCAGATCTTTTGTTTAATAAAGTCCTCTTGTCAGCTTTCATGATTTAGAGTTTTTCCTCTAGACAGAGATTGCATCTTCTTGCTCCGTTGTGGTAAACAGCAGCTCGCTTCAAAATTGACCATTTTACTTCAAAATCTTTCTTTTTTTCTTTCAATGACCAGATGAATTTTGAAAGTTCGGTTTCATTCTGGTGTTTCTTGTCACGGAAGGATTTTTGGTGGTTTCTGAACCGGTTTTTGAATGTGTTGGACGTCATTCCGATATATTGTTTTGTCGTCTGATTGTCTGTGGTTGTCACTTCAGCTTTGTAGATCACGTTGTTAGTCATGCATTTACCAGGGATTGGGCATTCGTTCTTTTTTCGGCAATTACAACTACCGTCGTTTTCTTTGGGGGTTTGGTTTGTTTTCTGTTTAAGGATTCGGTGGTTATGTTTGTTGATAAGAGATTTTATGTTGTCCATACAGCTGTAGCTTACCTTGAGGGTGTTTCGGTTGAATATTTTGTGGAGTTTGTTGGATTAATGAAAATGCTTATCGATTAGGTTAAGGAAAAGACGCCCTATGTTGGTGGTAACGTTTCTACTGAAGGGTGGGTTGTACCAGATGACGTTGCGACTTCTGTTACGCTTTTGGCTAGGTGGTTGGTTGTGATTGTCGGTTTGTGGCGGGTAGGAAAGGTGTGCGTCGAAGTTGCTGTTTCGTAAGGTTTCTTGGTTACAGGATAGTTTGGAAATTCTCTTATTGATTGAAGTGGGTAATTGTTTGAGGATAGAAGGTGGGTGGTTGGATTTGTTGTTGATGTAGATAGGATCGTCATTAGGTTTGCGGTAGGGTTGATATGTTCCGTCGTTCAGATTTAAGGTGATATCAAGGAAGTTGACAATTTTCATGTTGGTTTGTAAGGTAATTTTAAAACCGAAGTTGCTGAAATTCTTGCAAAGTTGTTTCCTCGCTTTATCGGCTAATCTGGGTGATTCGCGGTTAAAGGCAATTAGACCGTCGTCACGGTATAAACCAAATTTCTCACCGTACTTCGTTTTCAGGGAGTTAAGTATGAATAGGCCAACCAGTTCGCAGATTTCAGCACCGTCATAGTTTCCCATTGTTACGTCGAACGAGTTTGAGCATTGTCTCTTTACCCATGGTTTGTTGTCGTTGAATAATAGTGATTTGCGTGTGTGGCGAATAGCTTTGATTTGTTCATCGGGGATAGTGATAAATTGTTCTGCCCAGGAAATGGCTTTGTTTAACAAATCTTCGGTAATTGAGGGATAAAAATCTACGACGTTGAGTGAAATGAACGTATGATTGTTTTTGTTAGGGATTTTTTTGAACCATTCAATAACTTCTTCAGGGTTTCACCATTGGCTGACACTGGTACTGGAGCGGATCTTTTGATTTATCTGATCAAGAAAGGTTTTGGTAACCTTTCCAAGTTCACTTTTAGCAGGGTTAATAAGTCGGCACTTCGGGTGATTGATGAAGTTCTCTTTGTCTCTGATGAATACCGGCAAAAATACCTGTGAGGTTGCTATTCATTTCAACAACATGCCTCATTCCTTGACAGATTTTGATTTTATTATTATTGAAAAGGTAATTAACGCTCAGAAAAAAGAAGAAATGCTTTTAATTAGGGAGACCTATTGGGCTGCCCAATTAGGTACCCTGCAACCTACTGGTCTGAATAAGAGGTGCGAGTACCGTGCTAAAACACGTATCAATTATAATTATAATAAGAAGGGTATTCATTTTAATGTAAATTAGTATGTAAATTAGTATATAAATTAATATGCAAATTAGTATGTTAATTATTTATGATTTTGTATATATAGAGGCCTCCTCCAGAACTAATTTTTAACGAGATTTTTAACTGACGAAGGACGAATGTCGAATGTCCGAAATGTCTTTTTAATAAAAAATTATTTTTTTATGGACCAGTGATATATAGTTATATATATAGATAAGCGAGATTTTATTAAAAATCGTACGAAGAGAGTGCTCGATACCGGAGTAGAGCGAATTACAATAGCAAGACAAGGTAAACATGGGTTACTTCATAAAGATTTACTACAAATTTGTTTCGTATGGCAAGCTGGGCCTGCTACACTCGTCAGGTAGTGATCGCGTGTGATGTAGTTGCCTAGGAGACTTGATAGTGTCTATGGAGGTTACGTCATACAATAAAAAAATGCGGGGTGAATTAACAAATATTACAGAGCAAGTGTTTTTTCCAATGTCTACAAGTTGTGATTAGTTCGTTTCTGGAATTTAATGAGCTTAGCTCAGGATGGCAGATGATAAGGAATTTCTCATGCAAACATAAATTACATTTTTTTGTGCTGCTAGAATACGCTTTACACCGTCTGATAATTTGCCACTTCAACGAAAATTTGATGTTGTTGTCCCTTAACTTCCAAATGTATTTGCTCAGGGCCGTGTTATTTCTCTGAGTCGGGTTTCTAAAGGAGCTCGTGTGGTTGTTATATCGGGACTTGAAGGTGCCTTCAGTGATACCGATGTAGGTCTCAACTTTGTTGTTGTCTTCTCTCTTTACCGTTGTTTGGTATACAACTCCGTCTGTTAAGCACTTTCCGGCTAGCGGGCAGGATTCTTTATGGCGGCAGTTGCAACTTAGAGAGTCGAGTGGATTGGGTTGAGTCTGGGTTCTTTGCTGAGTATGTGTGTGTTGTGTGATGCGATGATGTTTGCGACGTTTGGCATGCAGCTATAGCTTAATTTCAAAGTGTTCCGATTAAATATTTTGTGAAGCGGGTGGTTTGATGGAAAGGACTCGTCGACGATCTTTAAGAATTTGTGACCTATGTTTGTGTGGACAATGGCGTTGAATGGTGGGTTGTACCATATGATATTTCTGCTTCTGTTTCTCGGATGTTTTGGTTTTGGTGGTTCGGGTTTGAAGTTGAGTTTGTAGTCATAGCCGCTTCTTTTTAGGGCTTCTTGGTATGGTGGGGTTGCGGAGTCAAATGAATGCTTGTCGGACGAGATATGACATAGACGTTTATTGATGTTTTCTGGTATTCTGCGGAGCACTGAAGGTGGATGATTGCTGTGGCGGTTGACGTATTGCAAGACGTTTCCTGGCTTTGTGAAGGGCTTGAAACTCGAGGATGATAGATCTAATGTGACGTCTAGATAATGAACGCATTTCTTGTTAGCTTCGATAGTTAGTTTTAGGTTGTGTTCTCTAAAAGTTCTACAAATACATTTCTTTATGTTTTCTATTTCCCTTGGTGTTTTGTTCAATGCGGCTAGCCCATCATCTCTGTAGAGGCCGATGTTGTTTCCCGCAGCTGGTGTTAATTGTGACAAGAGATATGATCCCACGAGTTCGCATGTTTCGGCCCCATCAAAACTGCCCATGGTTACGTCAAAAAGCGAGTTGGATGATCTTTTGCACCATGTTGTGTTTTCGTTGAACAGCAGAGTGGAGTATACATTTGTGTTGTGAAGGTGTATTAGTTATATATATATATATATATATATATATATAACTACAGACGGAACCGTTTCGGCCTACTGGGCATCATCAGTGTAGTGCTGACGAGCAGGATGGAGAAGCCTATATTTTATAGGCAACTCAAATGTCCCACACTTGTGGTACATCTAAGCCATGCCAGACTGCTCTAACTAGAGACTAGTGAGCGTGCGCAAATTCGCTAGCGACATGACTCATCCTGTAGAGTGCTCAATATGAACCAAAAGGCCATAGAGCGATATCTAACTACATATATGTGTGTGTGTATATATATATATAAACACAGCATGGTCCCGCAGACCATGATGTCAATGGATAGAATAAAAGGAGACACTGAATCGACGTTGTTTCAGTTGCCTGGAGATCGCAATCCGCGTGGAACTCGGAATAGCAACCAAAAACTTTTAAGCGATATAATACTAATTCATTAAAAATTCATGAGGAAAAGAAAAAGAAAATCATAACCGTGTCAGATCTGTATACGTGATAAAGATGCATGTGCCTTTACATGTTCGGAAGTTTATCTACTCACAAGTTTATGTACTCACATGACAAAAAAAATAACTTCTTCACATATAAAGTCGCGTGTGTCTTTATCACATATAACGACACGATACGGCTATGAAATTCCTTTGCATTTTTCTCATGAATTCTTAATGAATTTTATAAGCGCCTCAAAACGTCGAAAAAATAAGGTCATTTTAATTTTTCAGTAATTGATACAATATTAGCTGCTGATCTGTATGCGATTTATAAGGCGAGCCGTATTTAATCGCGTACAGATCAAACGCGAATATTGTATCTTTCTTAAAATACGAGACATTTAATTGGCCATGTTTACCGGTTATTTTGAAGTTTCGGTAAATTTTAACGTAGAAAATCCCAGGGAAAAGTTCATAATTCTCATTAGTATTCTCTATCCGATTTACAGAATACTAATTAGGAGCCAAAATTTTTGTTTTTCCCACGAGTTATTGATGAGTTTTTTTAATGCGAAATACATATTATCTAATATTTATATATGGATAACATTCAGGTAGATACACTCCTCAGCATGTGAAATAAATTAACAGAAAGAAATGAAATTATTCATGTTCTTAAGTACGTTCCACGGAAACAGAGTTTTATCAACAGCTGTTCTTGCGAGAGAATGCTGGTTGATGATTTGCATTGGTGTACGGGCCAAATATTGGAGGGGATTACAATTGTCCAAATCATAAGTTACAATTAGTATAATTTTACGACCAAATTTGCGATAATCTAGTGGGATTTGTCCTGGATTTACTCAGATTTTTTGTATTTTCGCTGATATTGAAGCGCAAGTGTCCTCCCTGCCCCTTTCGCCTTGTACGCCTACGATGAAATGACTTACAAATTGGTTAGCTGAATTAGATTATGTAACATATTATTGGTAGTACAGAAGCTTTCGAACTCTATCACATTGCCATGAGGGTTATAGAAGATGATTTATAAAATAACCTGCATCATGCGCAGGCTCTCTTGGCTAATAACCGTGTTTGGAAAAGAGCATCCAAAGACGGAAAATTTTGTGTTCAAAGTGTATTGAAGTTCAGGTTGCATGTTCAGCCCACGGATAATATAAAAGAAATTCTTAATGGTTTTACGTGTTTGAGTACTGTGATTCAAATGCTCGGTAAGTTACTTAACTTTTGAGCAGTTAAAAAAGACTCGCTTGGTTTTTTTATTTTTACCGGTTGAAGTGGCTTGACTTTGTTGACCGAGGTTTGATTTTCGAAAGCTTGTCTCTGATAGGCAGTTGATACGTTTTGAGAGAATTGCTCAATTTATCAATATGTTAAAGTTAACAGCTTTTTCATCCGTTGTTAGTTTATGAAAGAAACGCTAAATGGATTTCCGTGTTTGGTAAGATGTTGCTCGACTTTCGAAGCCTAGCTTGCCAAGTGGCTGGTGTGTTTTCACACTTTCCTCAAGTGTCGCTACATCCCGCGTGTTTATTGTATAAACATGGAAAACCATTTGATATTTCTGAAAAAGAAAAAAACCTTACTCCGATGTGACGAAACCAATTTAAATTTTGGAAGCCGTGTTTGACTAATGACGAACACCAAAAAGCTCGCAATGAGGACATTTGTATATATTTATCCACGGTAACTCAAGTTCTTGGGCGATCCCGATATATAACATTTTACTCTTCTTTTCAGACATTAATGAATGTGAAAATTCACCATGCCACGCCAACGCCACTTGCACAAACGTGATAGGATCCTTTCAGTGTACATGTCTTGAAGGATTTCTTGGAAGTGGATTTAATTGCTCAGGTATCAATTCTTATTCAAAATTTAACATTCTAAATTGTGCATTTTCACACAAGGGAATAATAAAAAACAAAGAAACGAGAAAAAAAAAGAAACACAATTCATTATCCTTTAACAGGTTACGATAAATGTAAATTAAATCCCTGCCGTGCAAACGCTACTTGCAAAAGCATTCAAGCATCATACAAGTGTGCCTGCCAATCTGGATATTCTGGAAATGGGATTGAATGCCATAGTAGGATTATATTATCGTTTAATATTGTATATTAGTATTGCAGTAATTACACAGGTGATTATCGAAAATCCCGCGTGGTGATTGATCTGAAAATGACATCATAATACTCGATATTCTCCTGCAGGTGAATATAACAGTGAAGGCTCAGGAGCGAGATGGCAGCTAGCTTTGTAAATGTTGCCGAGGAGATTTTAAAAGTGCTCGTTTACTGCATTCTTTTCAAATAATCACCTGTGTAATTATACTAAAACAAATCATTCGCTTTAGGCTCAGTGAATATTATTGAATAATAATATATAATATTCACTTTATCTTCGATGAATATTTGTTAAATATCCTGTGAAATTTATAGACAGTATTGAGGATACAGGATATATCTTTAGTCCTATGATAAAGCCCTTTTTCCAGGAAATTAGAGTTGATCTCATTGCTTCCCGAGATCTTGGCCGTCAGTGACCTGACTTGATCACCAGTGGGTGACTGATTGATGTAGGTAGGAATATATGGTTGATAATCTTGCGGCCGTTTACACAGCAGAAATAATACTCGGCTTACATAACACGTATCATGCATAACGATCGAAAACGCTCACATAAACAGCACAAAAAAGAAATTGATGCCTTTTATAAGCCAAATATAACACAACACGCTTGCTCCATGTATAAATAGGTCAGTTTGCTTATTTTCCTTAGTTTTAGACCTAATGTGGCCTCAGGGTTTTATGAAATCTCCTGCTTCGGTAATGATTACTCTAACAGAAGATTACTCTAAATTTCCTTAATTTAAATCAGTTTTGATATCACAAACTAAAATGTATACTTCATAAATTGAGTAGGACGTCGGTGGTTACTAAAATGCCTCATAGACAAAAGTAAACACACACGATACATACATGAATGTTAAGGACAAATTAAAGGAGTCAAGTGAGCGGTTCGTGAAACAAAACCAACACAATCAGCTGCTGAAACCTGTATTCTGCCAAGACTACCAAAGCGCAAGGGAATAAACTAGAGGCAAGTTTTGACACAAGGAACTTGTACCACCATACTTAGAACCCAAGACAATGTCTAAAGAAAAGTACAGTTGTGCTTCGAGAAAATCTTATCTAAGAGACCCTTCTAAGTTTTGGGACCAACTGGAAGAATTATGCTTTGTCTCTTGCTCAGCTGCATCTGAATACTTTAATATTTATTTGGAAGTGAGTACTATACTTAAGACGTGAATTGAAAGACAGATTACCATAGTCGAGTTAAAAATGATGTAAGAATAGAATACTTCGTAGATAGTGATATATGAGGTAAAAAGTTATTATGTAGATAACTGCAGTGATAACCTCAAAGAACTCCTACGTTTCGAGCAAAGGCCCTTTGTCAGAGAATGAAACGTGTTCTGAAATAGGAGTAGCAACTAGACTAGGTTTTATACGAAAAGGAGTCATGTGATAAAAAGTTAACCAATGAAATGCGAGAAACAAAAATAAACAAATCAACGACTAGGTAACGACAAGGAAGTCATTTGCTATTTTTAAACGACGATCAGTAAACCGGTATTGGCTTAAACCCCCAGAGTCTCCAGAGGAATGGAGATTTAACCTATAATTAACTATTTCCCTGGGGACCCTGGGGACTTAACCCAATGCCAGTTTGCTGATCGTCGTTGATTTGTTTGCTTTTCTTTTTCGCATTTCATGACTCCTATTCGTATAAAACCTAGTCTAGTTGCTACTCCTATTTCAGAACACGTTTTATTCTCTGACGAAGAGCCTTTGCTCGAAACGTTGGAATTCTTTGAGATCAGCCACGACAATTATCAACATTTTAACTTTTTTATCTTAAAAATGGAGTGTCACCTAAAATAGTGTTAACTTCTTCAAACGATATTCAACTGAATGAATTCTTTTCAACTTGATATGATATTAACTAAATTAAGGGTAGCCTCTATCGACCTAATACAACTTGCAACGATCTTCCAAGTCAAAATAACTGCACCTGTTTTCGAGGTTTTGGAAAAAGGCAGGACCATTTGTCAAAATATTATGATGCACCTCTCAATTAATCCGCGTCATCCGTTTATTTAAAGTTTATTACAATATTGTTTATTATTATAATGACAACAAATAATAAATTTTTATTTAAACAGCGTTACAAGAATTTCAAATGTAAGTCACATTTAGGCCCTATAAGTAATTCACAATTAAGATTACATACGTTACTCTTAATTATCATATAGACATTATATCATGTAAAAACAGCAACGTTCACTTATGTCGGAAACTGTTAAGTTTAACGGGATTAATTTTGTTAGAGCCAATAAGCTTAAAGAGGAAGTGTATATGTAGGTAATGTGATCAGTAAAGTAAGGCATTGAGAGTGTGCATGTGCTCAGTGGGTTTGTGATATACGACGAGTGCTTTTCCTTGTGATTGAGAATAGATAATTAAAACTAGTGACTTTTGTGAAAGTGTGGGTTTCTTCTTGCATTCCCCACACTTAAATGCTAATTCCAATTTTTTTAGATTTTATTTCCGACATTTTCTTAAAGTATGGTAAAGTGACAGGTAAACATAGTAAGTGAATTATGTGTAATATATCTTAATCCAAATTTTTAAGACAGATTATTAAGGAAAATCTACTAAGTTTATCAATATTTGGTAATGTTAATCTTTTAGTCGAATATCTATCCTGATACAGATTTTCAAAAAATTCACAGAAGGAAACCGAATACAACGCGTCCTAATTGTGATAATCGTGAGAACATGCCAAAATTTCAACCCTATTGTTACCCTGATTAAGTAAATAAATTTTGATAAGTGTAAACTGTACTAACCTGCAGCAGGTAGTAATATCAAAGAAGGGGGTGCTGCCTTGGTATACTACGACTTTTAAACTTCCTCTACTTAACCCTATTCCCCATGGGCTATTTCAGACCCCTATATAGGGGTCTAAAATATAGAGTCTGAAATATAGGGTCTGAAACATAGGGTCTGAAACTAGGGTATGAAACATAGGGGGTCATATTGCCTCCCCCCGTGGGGAATAGGGTTAAGAGGCACTAGGGGAAGAATCAAACCCTTACAGACTATTCCCTTGATAGTGTTATGTACTTTTGGTCTTTCTTAGTATCTTAAATAACATTTTCTTGTCTTCGTTTCAACAAACTCTTTAACTGTTTCATTACTTTGCTGTAAAGAAAGAAGTGATAATCATATCATTCCTAATCCCTCCGGTTTGGATGAACTTTGTCTTCTTTATCTTACGGTGGTTACTGAACTGTTTCATAGCAGCTACGCGTCTTAATGCAAATTTTTTTAATCATTACACAGACACAACAGAGGAACCGTATTCAACTGAGGGTGTCTCAACTTCGGAGTCATATGCCAACCACTTTGGTACCATATCTATTGTGCTGTTCATCACATTTTCAGTTGTGATTACAAGTTGCTGTTCTTTGTGCATCTTTATCTTGCTGTTAAGAAGAAATCGTCGAAAACGTAAGGTGAATCCGGAAAAGATTTGTTTGGAAATGCCTATTTTAACCGTGAATCAATCTCCAAGTAGTATTCTGACAGAGAAAAACGACTTGGCTGGGAGTGCAAGAACGGAAAGAAGTGAGTTAAACCACCGAAATCGCACTATTGGGATTGCCACTCAAATAGCTTTAGAATGGAACGAAGTCGACGTTTGATTGAGTACAAACCATCAAAATACAATGAGAGAACTTTTTAACAGCATAAATACCTATTTAAATACTATCAAAACTTTAAGAAGGCCATGAACCACAGAAATAGAGTAATGATTGTCGCTAGACTACAGTTAAGCCGACGAACGCAAACCGCTGATCTTTTAGGGTTAGGTATAGGGTTAGTGTTAGGGTTAGAGCTAGGTTTTCGTTAGTAGAGTCAGCGATTCCCTAATTAATTCAGGTACATCTCCTAAACTGTACTTGACCACTGATCTCTAGACTGGATCGAGCATCCTATAGTTTGAAAGGCCTAGAAAATGAAGCCCACTAAATTTGATCGCGCCATTGCAAAGGGACCAAAGTCGTTGTAAATCTTTTTGCCCAGCACTTCCAAGCTTCACATTTCATATTTGGAAATATTTATATGATCGAATTCTTGCATATATTTTATTTGGTCTTTTATATTTTCTATTTTATACATACCGATATATTTAGTATGTTGTAACAAGCTATGTAACTGATGAAGCTAACCTGTATCAATAAAGTTATCCTATCCAAGCATCCAAGAAGCCCTTCATTATCTACCTCTGGCCACACACGGTGTCTTCGGTTTGAGGCCCACATATACAGAACTGCGGGGATCTCTTGATTTTTAACCACATTCACCCGCTTGAGGACCCGAAACGTTAGTTGTCTCGGAGACCCATCGCTGTCTCCGAGCCCCTCTCTCTCTTTCTCTCTCTCTCTCTCTCTCTCTCTCTCTCTCTCTCTCTCTCTCTCTCTGTGTGTGTGTGTCTCCATCCCACTTCTGCCATTTCTTTGAAGTGTCCTTACTCAAAAACTGAGAATTTTTATTCGAATGTAAGCTAAATCTTTATAATTTGTAATGTCTGTATTTCTTTCCCTTTTGTTCGGCCGTTCATTACTTTTACAAAGTTTTGAAAAGCCACGCAGCAAAGAATTTTTTCATTATATAACCATTTATTCTGTGAGGTTTTATAAATGTTTTTAAGATCGGGGAGTTGGAGGTGTTTGATTTATATGTATATATATATATATATATATATATATATATATAACATATAAAATATAGAACACAAGTGTCCCAACTCCACCCGGCAGCAGAGAAACCATTTAATATATAATAAACAAATTAATGCTACCACGACTTGACGAATTTTAAAATATATTATATTTCGGTTGTTTTTAATTTTCGGCCGTGTGAAGCGACCTTCATCAGAAATATAAGTACATAAAATAAATGGCAACCATTTTATAAACAACTACAGGAAGAAATTAAAATACAGGAAGTAATTAAAATACAAAAAGTTACAAAAAAATTACTGCTGCGAGAAGTCATGTGTACTATTCATCCCTCCCACATTGGTTAATAATGTACCTATCCAAAAATTTTCACATTTTCTTAAATTTTCGTTGTTTTGATCAATTAGAAAAAACTTCAAACTAGAAAAATTGTTGTCATACTTATCAATAAAATGGTTAACAATACCACACGTCTTACGCCGACGTTTAATATGGGAATTGTACTTGGCCAAACGGGATTTAAATTTCACCGTGGTCCAACACCCTGCAATCCACAAGTCACACATTGAGCAAGATAAACGACATTAGGCGAGGAACAGTTAAGTGTTTTCCGAATATAATACAATCTAACAGTGATGGTGGAACTAAATGACTCTGCCGATATCAAAAAGTTGTTGCAACAATCACATTTTTTCAAACACCTGCTACAGCCATTTCCTGTACTCTGAGTAGCTCGATAAGGATTAGAGGGTGCCAATAACACTTTTAAATTGGCATTTCTACTATATGCAACTCCCAAAGCTCTGGGAGGCAATATTTCACTCACTCGTTCATCCATGTCAATGATAGCTCGATGTTTACGAAATATGCTGGCTATATCAGGAGCCAGGGGGTTATACTTAGTTACAAACACACATTTATTACCTTTTTTCTTAGGTTTACTCTTACGTGACTGCTCCCTTGTCATAGATTCTACTTCCTTAAAAGCATTGTAAACATGGTTGCTATCATGACCACAATCAATAAGAAATTTAGAATACAATTTACTTTTTTCCTGAAAGTCACGGTCCTGTGAACATATGCCCTCAGCCTTAAAGCTACTCCCTTAGCAATACCACGTATTTGAGATCTCGGGTGTGATGAATTGGCATTGAAATATATATGGGCATCAGTAGGCTTACTATATATGCATGTTTCTAGCTTATTATCAAGTAAAGTAATTTCCAAATCAAGAAAATGTAAATTACGTCCACCAATATCCATAGTAAATTGTAAACAAGAATCAAACGTATTAAGAAGGTGGAAAAATGCCTGAAGTCGTTCCACAGTCCCTCGCCAAAGAACAAAGGTATCATCACGAAAACGATACCAACATCTAAGTTCTGGATACACGTTGCATGCTGCTAAAACCTGTACATCAATATTTTCCTCCACAATATCGGCATATGAACAGGAATTCTTAGGACCCATAGCAGTACCATTTTCCTGCAACCAATATTGCCCACGGAAGGTGGAACAATTTCTACGAAGGCAAATTTCCAACGCCTCAATAATACATTCGACAGGTACATCAAAATTGTGAGCCGATTGACAAAGCTTATTCCTAACAATTTTGATTCCACTTTCATTATCAATTGACGGAAACATGTTAATAATGTCAAAGCTCACAAGTAAATCGTTATCCTGTATGCCCTAACCGTTAAGTTTATCAATAATGTCTAACATATGCCTGGTATCCTGTACACGGCAAGGAATATTTGAAGTTTATTCTAATTGACCAAAACAACGAAAATTTAAGAAAGTGTGACAATTTTTGGATAGGTACTTTATTAACCAATGTGGGAGGGATGAGTAGTACACATGACTTCTCGCAGCAGTAATTTTTTTGTAATTTTTTGTATTTTAATTACTTCCTGTATTTTAATTACTTCCTGTAGTTGTTTATAAAATGGTTGTCATTTATTTTATGTACTTATATTTCTGATGAAGGCCGCTTCACACCGCAGAAAATTTAAAAACAACCAAAGTATAATAAATTTTAAAATTCTTCAAGTCGTGGTAGCATTAATTTGTTTACTATATAACATATATAATATATATAATATATATGATACTTAATTATTGGTCAATCGACCATTTAAGTATTACTCGCTCTGCTGCAATGAGCATTGAACATTCTGGCTTATATCAACACCCTATGTTTTGATTGATTAATATATATAATGTATATAATATACATAATATATAGTACATATGTAATACATATACTGTATATATAATATACTATATTTAACTATATTCAACAGACGTTTAACGGACATCAATATGATCATAGAGATCACGTAAAACTAGCGGCATAGGGGCCAAAAATTGGCTGAAAATTAGGGGTCAAATTTCTCTTCTCGATGCCCGGAAGGACCTGGAGAAACTGTATTGACAAAAACAACTTTTCTGGTTATTAGCAGGGACCACGGAGCTAGGGGGGCTGGGGTCTATGCCCCCCTCCAACCCAATAATTTTGTCTACAATATACTTCTTTCTGAAAGTATAAGCTGATAAAAAGCTTGAAAGAACCGGAAGCTGTCCACTATAGTGCTTTGTATGCGAATTACTCAGTGTGTACCAGCAGCAATCATGTCGCAGACGCTAGGTACAGTTCTTCTACAATGTATTTGCGGTTCTTTACCTGTTTCTTCAAATCAGTTTAGCTCTGCTAGTGACAAAATTCTGTTTCATTATTTTCATAGTGTTATCCGCGATGAATACAACTGGGAACGTTTTCGGCTGAATTTTCATGCTTTGTTCCTGTAAGATTTTGAGGAAAGTACTTGAACAGAGGATTGGTGTATAACTCTAATCACCGAGGTTCATACAATTCCTTCTTCATCCATCAAGAGGCCTATATTATGGGGATATTGATTTACAGGAATATGAATGAACAAGGTAAGCAGAATCTCAAGAAAAGAGAAGTTTTAGCGATTACAGTCTACTTTCCAAAGTCGGACCAAGCCAGGTGAGTACAAAATATATATCATATTTATTATTCTCATATACCTTCATGAAACAACAAAAACAATAAATATAATGATCCCGCCCAAACTATTCATGTATCAATACAGAAGATTCATGTATCAATACCTGTCCAGAAGTGTCTAATCAATCGTCCTCTTCCTCGTTTACCTTGCCAGCTGGACCGTAACCTAATGTAGTAGAACTTGGCTCACCATTTCAGCCCAAGAAATTGGAATTCCCAAGAAAGAAATTTGGTTCTCAGTTTCGTTCTTTTCAGTCAACGGAGTTTACTTAATTCCCTTGGCTTTATTACGATGAAGAAAGTGATTCTGTTTTACGTTTTGTTTGCGCAATCAGTGAGATCATCACTTTATGCAAGCTCTTCCATGTGAATCCTGAAACCAGTGCAAGCGGGGAAAGATCACTTTCATTGGCAAGAAGAGTGAAAACGTGATTAAGATCAAACGTAGGTCAAAAGAGATTTAATACCACTGCCATACTAAACAGTCATAAAGAAAGAACCGAAAATTTGAGGATCATTGATGTTGCTGATAAATTAGCCGAAGTGAACGATAATCGGAAGCGCAACTTCGGAACCTTTACTGTAGAAGACCTATCAGCTGCTAGCGCTTGAAAAGTGAACTTGAAAGCAAGCTCTTGGGTCGTATTGTCTTTACAGTTGTTGTTGTTGGTTCCGTCTTCTTGTATATTCCAGAAGAAAACTGTAAAGCAACATACATAAGTATTTTCATTGCAGGAATAAACCATTTATTGCTTTCCTTATTGCCAACCTTTTACCAATTTTTTGCTAGATATCAAAACTAATATTTCCTTAGTATTTCCTATCACGATAAGGGAATTTGTTTGCATTTACAGAATCTGGGATTGCCCGAATCTTCATGTGATTGCCAGATTTTTCACGATGAAACAAACAAAATTTCAGGAAGCAGATCCTTAACAGAAAGAGCGCTTACGGCTCGTTTGCCTCCCCCCAATACAAAAACCGCTCCGCAGTCCCTGACTAGTCGTTTATTGTTATAATTATTATTGACTTAATTGTCTTACATTCTTTTTAAAAAACAAGAGAGTAAAGTGAAGTTGTCATTTACTATGACCTTGAGATTTTCATCCTGTCATGTTCGTTTTGCCCCCCAGTTTGTCCAATGTGGCGGACTTCGATTTTTCTCCAGCTGTTGATTGACATTTATTTACAATGCTCCCTGTACTAGTTACTATGCGATCTCTATTAGTATCTATGACAGTGACCGTACCGCCGTTCAGCGACACACTGGTGTCTTACTTGCTGAGCAAACACTATTACATTTCGTAGTTCTCATTCCACTGTTTCGACATGACGGATTTGGAGTCAAAGAGATCTGAACCGCCCTGAATACTTTCGTATGCACCATTTCACATAGCTTCCAGATATCCAGTGGAGGAAATCTCGATTAATTTTCGTTGAATTCCCCCAGCAATCGTGCCACAACCTACCGACATTTAATCTTATTTTGTTGTGGCTTCCGCTACTGCAACATTACAAGTAAAATTGTTTAAAAAATGCATATCTGATCAAATTTTCTTCAAATTTCCTTCATAATGTTATTTCCCTCAAAACTCCTTCAGAAAGAAAATTTGCTCCCAGGTGGAAATTTCTTTCGAAGTGGAAGCACTGATCACGAGAACATCTGTCTGGTTGCCATGGTACCTGACCAAACAGTTCGAGACGGTTGGCCTGAAGAAGAACTGGAAGGCAACATGGAAGCCGACAGCAATTCAAGGAATAGACACCGCAGAAGTAGATTTAGCTTACAGACAAACATTAAAATGGACTATGGCCCCAAATATTCTAAAGTATCAGAATCTCTTCGTCATGCTACGTCAGGCTCCGTGCAGTGCTCTATGTTTTGTGGCGGACGTCAATGTAAATATGAAAACCCGGGGAAGTGGAGTGACGCTGAGATGGCCATTAAGGGATTGTATTCTTCTTGGTGCGTCAGTTACTAAATTGCTTTGAAACTTTTCAGTTAAGTACAAGTTGATAAAGTGAAATAATTTTATAGTAAAGGGAGGCAATAGATTTAATAGTAATGAGTCCGTTCTGTGAGACTTGATACATAAAAGCAATATTGTGATAAATGGGGATGGACGACCTGCAGTACATATCGGTATTTTTTCAAATACTCTAACCTTAGTTATCGTATAAGTTATCGGTTGCTACTGAATACTTTCAACTGAACCGTATCGGATAAAATGTTGGAAAAATAATTGAGTAAATGAATAACATCAGTAGATGTTAAATTCACCATAAAATTGGTTATCTACAGTGTACAACTTGGGCTTCTCAACCAATTTTGAACAAAGTCCAGATTTTAAATATTGATAACAAGCGAGATCCAAAATAAGCTGTTTGCACCTGCTCATGACATGGTAAAGACGGCACTCTGCCCAGTGGTTGAATCATGGCTCAACTATTGTGGGTCTGAACACTAAATACTTCTTACCTTCACTTTTACCTGTCATTTTAGGTAAACCTTTTTTTGATACAGTTACTTGTTGCAGACGAATAGATTTATTAAAATTACTAATGATTGACTGAAATTTACTGTTTGTAGTGCTCCTAAGATGAAAAATTTAGTCTGTCTGATCCTTATATACTGTAACATAAATTAGTAGCAGATTGTCATACTTTATCAGCATGGTAGTAGTTATTGTTGTATTCGTAGTAATAGTTGTGGAGGTGGTTGTTGTTGTTGTTGTCAAAACTTTCAGTAGATTTAGTATTTATTTATGTGAATTTTAATTGACCTGGCTGAAAGGCCATAAAAATCGGTGCTGTGGCATCTGCAATCATTATGTTAGTATTTTCTCACCTTTAAAGTAAAGTAAGGTATCTTGGATAGATAACCCTTTCAGCTAGTGTAGCTCAGCTATTCACCCTGGAGGTCCAGTTAGGGCCATCCCTCATGGGTCCAGTATTATTGCTAGAAGAAAATGTAGTACCCAGAGAAAACCTGTAATGTTTGTTAGAATGAGATGGGATAACACTCTTCTCACATGTGACCAAAGTAACTTTTATCAGTTAATTGCATGGAGCTGGAATTGAACCCTAATCTCACTAGTGACAGATATGTGCACTACCACTGTGCCACCAGCACACCCATCCCCCACCACCCCTCACACCACCCTCAATTTACATTCTGGCATGTACTGCTGGCATGGAAGCTTTAACAGCACATTTTCCAACTTATACAGCCACAAAACGTCAATGCCACCCTGAGTGCCTGAGTTTTAAAATTTTCCTTTCAGGAAAAATTCACCTAGAATCCTCTTTCCCACTGCAATATTTCTATAAAACATCATCTGAGTGTTCAATCTACTGTAAATGATACCAAATTTATGACCTACAGTATTGGTGTATGAATAATGTTATTTTGAATATATGTTAACTCATTGTAGACCTTGATGATTAGGGGTGTACAGTACCAGGCTGGTTATTTTTGTTACAGTATCTGGACAGATATTGGATATAAAAGATACAGTAGTAAAAAAAAAAAAATATATATATATATATATATATGTCTATAGTAAACAGCCAGATACCAGAATGTAAACCACTTTAAAACATTCATTTAGAGGAACAAGGACCAGGAGTTTTAGTGTGTTTGTGTTCCAACATACTTGCCTTCACAACATCCATTTATACATTCCATTTGTACATACCATATGAGTGGGCTTCACAAACAATGAACTGTTTTTCATGACCTTGATGCTGGCTGCTTTAAGCAACCTTAGGGGGTTCACTTCAATTCCATCCTCCTGTTTATATTCTTGCCAGTCTCATTTCCAGTTTTGTACAGTTGTTACCTTTGAGTTTTGCCACCACTTTCTCTAGAATGCTTATCAGCTTTGCTCTCAGTTTGCAAATTGACTGTACTAGCAGTAGCTTTTTCATCAAAAGAATTAGTGGTATTAGTTGGTTTATTAGTAAGTGCATTGTATTTCACTCTAACACCAAATGAAAAAGGTCTATACAAATAACTGGTTGCACCTTGTCAGGAAACCTTACTTATAAATTAAGCAAATTTAGCCAGAAATTGATGCAGTTACCAAGATATGTGTGTGCTTTCCTGAAATACCCATTGGAGCCAAAAGTGGCCTTCAATTTTAAGTACAATTTCATTTTATCCATGGCCATTTTATTTTTATCAGAGGACATTGCCATAACGGCCATGATAAAATTTGAGCCCTGAAATAGGTTTTTTTTTGTTTTTTGTTTTTGTTTTCTTTTTTCTCATATCCGTAGACCAATCATCTTAAATAGTTTGGCATTACTGAGATGGATTATGGATGGATTATGGATTGCTTAAGGCAAGGTGGGATATTAATCCAAAAGTGGACCTTACTAGTAAAATTGAAATATGGGTGAAATCTTAATTAACAAATTCCTTTTCAAAACAATCACTGAATCAGCTTCCTAAATCTAAAACTGTAAGTAATTCTGCATGGCCATAAGATAATTTAGTCAACAAATTTTGCTAGTTTATGTTCTGTTAAATACTCTCAGAAGATTGTTCAAAATGGAATTTTTGCTCAATATTATTTTGTGTTAAGAGTCAATATACTCATTCAAAGCTGAAACATAATTATCCAGTTATCCATAGACACAGATCCATGGGAGCATGGGATACATCCCCTGTGTTATGCATATGTCACAACATGATAAATTCACACTCCATACATAATGGTTGTAGACCTATTTTTCAATTTAGTTTAAAATGTTATTCTGCAACATGTTGACATACATGTAAACATGCTTAGATCTAAAATAGAAAAAAAATTGCATTCACCTGTCACTTACTGTATATATGATGATAGAATGATGGATTACAAAAAGTCTACTACCTGATTTAGCTGTCCAACAAGATTGTCTACCTTACATTGTTTTCATGATGATCTTGAGCTTAAGTTGAGGATATCTTAAATTCCCCTACTTCCACTAAAGTAAATCGTTTGAACCTGGGAGAATCGTGACATGTTTGTGGAAGTTGATTGTCCAGATTAGTGTAGTCTTGAGAAAGACTGTTGGTAGAAGTGACTGACATTTCAACAGCCTTGGCAATGGTCATCTTTTGACTCTGAAGATGACTGCTGCTAAGGCTGTCGAAACGTCAGTCACTTCCACCAACAGTCTTTCTCAAGACTACACTAACCTGGATGATCAACTTCCACAAACATGTCCTACTTCCACTATTGAAGAACCATTAAGGGGCAAAGGCATACTTTATAACTGCACTCTGGCTAATGCCAGACAATTTTAGTTGTTAAAGGGATGAGCCTTGCCCCCTTAATGAGTTGAAGAATTGTTTTGTTCTTAGCATTTATGTTGGTATACAGGTTAAGGTTGTAGAGCTGGAGGGTTCATGTCACCATTAAATTTTATAGTATAACATTTTAAATATAAATTCTCAGTAATATTATTTTGTTCAAGTCTACAGTACTGTAAGTTCAAAAGTACATATTAAGAATTCTGCAGTAGCTATGATGAACACACATCAAGGACACATGTGCATCAGTTATGAATGGCTTTGCCATTTGTAATGCAACAACATACAGTCATCTACATACAGGCAACAACATACAGGCATCTACTACTGTATGTTTCCAACTGAAATTGTTGTCAAGTATTTCATTTAGTGAAAACCATAAAAAAGATTTTACTGGTTTAATGTTATAAGTCTGATGTAGCTGTTGTGCAATTTACTGTCAATTTGTGGCCAGCCTTATAGCAGCTTTCAGTCTGTTTGGTATAGTTTATTTTACTTTGCATTGTTTTGTTGTATACAGTACTGAGATGATAACCATTTCTGGCATAATTATGTGTTTCTGTTTAGGGTTACAGACAATATACTAGCAATGGCCAGACCATCTACAAGAACACTTAAGGAATTTGATATTATTGAACAGTTTAAAAGGTGGGCAAAAACAACATTAAAGTTTGATACATTAACTAAGTACATGAACTTATACATAAACTTAACAAGTTAACCCTATCTGGTCTGGGAAGGTTTATAACCAAGGAGAAGAGATGTTTGCCCCACTTACATGATTTCTTTATCATTCAATGTATTTTTACAAAACTTGGTTGTGGTGATAATTAACCTTCCCTGAGAAGAACAAATCATCTCCCTTTCTGCTCCTGATAAGGTTAAAAAAAATTAAATTTCAGGATTACAAAACTTAAGGCCATTTAGCAATAAAATTGGATACTTATAAATTTGTTGATTATTAATAATATAATTCCTTTATGTTAAAATTTTAAATTGCAAAAGATATTAATAATGTGTATGTTATCAGCAAATCATTCCTCTGCTTATTTATTTGTTTATTTATTTACTTATTTATTTATTTATTTATTTATTTGTCTATTTATTTATTTATTTATTTTATTATGCATTTATCTATTTATTTATTTAATAATTTAGTAGTTTATTTATTTACTTACTGATATATGTATCATTATTTTGTTTCACTTATCTATTTTTTATCCCTTTGCTCATTCCATAATTACTGCAGGGAAATGGTAAATTTACAAATGAAAAGAATTTAACAGTAAAACGTCTCCACCACCAGATCTTCTTCTTCTTTTACACAGCCCTAGTCCCAGACTGTCCCAGGGTCGGCTGCTCGGATTCTGGTTCTCCAATAGCTTCTGTCCCTCGTCATATCTGATGTTAGTCCGTTCTCATTCAAATCTTCTTTCACGCAATCTAACCATCTCTTCTTTGGTCTCCCCCGTCCTCTGTTTCCCTCTATATTTAGTTCCATAATACTTCTAATTGGCTTTTCTTCGCTTCTCCTCAACACATGTCCATACCATCTTAACCTTGCTTCCTTAACCTTCTCTGCAATGCATACCACACCACATCTTCTTCTGATCTCATCATTTCTTATCTTATCTTTTAACGACACTCCCAGAATCCATCTCAACATTCGCATCTCCGTTCTTTTCAGCAAATTCTCTTCTTTTTTCCTCATTGTCCAGCATTCCGCTCCGTACAACAGCACCGGTCTTACTACTGTCCTGTAAATTTTGCATTTCAACTTCCGTGGCATCGTCTTATCGCAATTGACTCCTGACATTTCGCTCCATTTCATCCACGCTACCTTCACTCTCTGCTTCACTGCTTTCCACGAGCCTCCTTCTACTTCCAACACTGACCCCAGGTACTTGAAATCCTCCACCTGTACTAACTCCTTACCGTTAGTGTCCACTATCCTAACAACTGCTCCTTGATTTCTTTCCATCACCAGGATTTCTGACTTCTCTGCACTCATCTTCAAACCTCCCCTTTTCAGTTCGTTTTGCCAATTCAAGGTCTTTCCCTGTAATTCCTCTTTCGTTCTCCCAATCAATGCAATGTCGTCAGCAAAAAGTAACTCCCAAGGTATAGCAGTTTCAATATGCCCCATAAGTGTATCCAATACTAAGATAAAAAGAAAAGGGCTCAGAGCTGACCCTTGATGCAGGCCAACTTTGATCTCAAATTCTTCTGTATCGCCAAAGGGCATTCTCACCCTTGTTGTCACCTTCTCGTATGCTGCTTTAACTATTCTCACTAATTTCTCCGGTATTCCTCTTTTCCTCATACACCAGTAGACAACTTCCCTGGGTACTCGGTCGTAAGCCTTTTCTATATCTAAGAATGCAACAAACAGTTTCTCCCTCTTCTCTAGAACTTTCTCTTGAAGTTGTCTCAAGATAAACATTGCATCTATTGTCCCCTTTTCTGGTTGGAAACCAAACTGAGCATCCCCTATATTCACTGCTTTTCTTAATCTTCCATCCAGAACCTTCTCTAACACCTTAAGTCCCACCTCAAGCAACTCTATTCCTCTGAAATTCTTGCACTGTGACGGGTCACCTTTGGTTTCATGTTTCATTAAAGGTAAAGGTGAAATATTTTATTAAAAGTTATAATAGACAACATTTCTACCCAATGCTGGGTTATCATCAGGACAAGAATATTTATAGTTTACATCTTAAAGGCAATTAAGTCCATATCCCAAGGGGGTATAAAACTGTACCACTACATACAATAAAGATTTTTAAAAACTCATATATACTGTATTTACAACTAATTTGCATTAAGAACAAAAAACACCAACTGATAACGGAAATATTTACAATAAAAATGTACATATTTACAATAAATTACACAGAAAACACCAGACTAAGATTTCCTCCTGGTAACTTTTTATTCAGTGATGATTTTAATTTGTCTAAAAAATAGAATATATATTGCCTCTAAAAATAACCGATCAAACTCGCAGTTAACCCTTCTTAGTTCCGTGAAATTTTTTCAGATAGTATAGGAAAATGGGTGGGCGAATGACGCAGGTCTGACAGTTGGTCTAACGAGATGCTCCCTCAATAAAAGTTTCAAAAATGGTCACATTTATGACTTTTTTTTTTCAACAAAACGTTCATATTTAATTTACCGTGTCTTTTTTTCAAAGGACAGGTTAAAACAAGACTTACTAAATGTCCGTGCTCAAGGGCAGGAATTCAATGATGTAGATTTCAACCAAACTTGAAAATGATGTTTAAATGGTGTCACACTATCCCTTGTTTTATATTCCAAAACAACTCAGTTTTGGAACAACCTATCAAAAAGATGGAAATGAAGCCCGTCATTGCTACAGAAAGGTCACCGGTTTCGACACTTGTTTGTTTTTGCTCCAAAACCTTAGAGAATATAGAGAAGTTCTTCCGATTAAAGTTAATGTGCAAAAAAACGTTTCCGCTCAAAAGCAATATTATTGAATAAAAAGCTAAGGCTAAATCATAGTACGGGAATGTTTGCCAAATGAGGGAAAATTATGACTATAACTCTTTGACATTTAAAAAAAAAATTCAAGAAGTTAATGATACCCAAAATGAATGACAGATGAACGTTCGTCAGGCTTTTACCTCAGACAAACGATTTCTGAGCCCCAG
Source organism: Heliopora coerulea (assembly GCA_030142905.1). Classification (NCBI taxonomy): domain Eukaryota; kingdom Metazoa; phylum Cnidaria; class Anthozoa; order Scleralcyonacea; family Helioporidae; genus Heliopora; species Heliopora coerulea. The sequence goes on from JASJOG010000016.1 coordinate 2,266,839, forward strand.
ACGCGGGGATCAATCCTGCAACCTTCTGATGACCCGCAACCTTCTTCACGCCGGTCATCAAAATGTTGCGGGTTCGATCCCCGTCTGAGGCTCAGGTAAGAGCTTGACGAACGTTCATCTATCATTTAGGATCTCTCCAAGCTCCCACATTTCCAACATGTATATCCCAGAATGCTGCCCAGAGTGCTACATACATACCCTGAGTGCTACCTATAGACCCAGAATGCTCCAATTTTTGCAAAATTAAAACGCAGTATCAATTTACCTTAAAAATGTTCTGTGCATCTCATCTGAGCAGTAAAACAGTCGTACACCTGTTAATTTTACTACCTGCTTTAAATTGATTTATACAAGAAATTTTAAAAACTATAAAGTGGACTTCAAAAAAATGTGGTAACCTTGGCAAAAGTTTGCAGTGAAAGTAAGAAAACTGACTTGAAGAGATTTCCAATAAAATTTTCAGCTCCTTTATCAAAAGCGTATGTCACACTGCGTTAAGGAATTTTTCGACTACGTCCAGGTTTAACGATAATTATATTCAAAAGTATCGATTTACCACCCCGAGATTCGTTGGTCATACAGTAAGATTGAGCTTTCCAGCTAATGTTCATGGCATGGCTAAGAAGTACTCCAAACGTTCGGTAATGGCTCGGACATCGACTGGTTGCAACGTAAAATGCTTTTTCTATAAAATTCTGTCGTTTAAATACTTTCCCGTAGTTGTAGTCGTTGTGTTTTCTCAACGATCCTGGCAAGGATACACCATGCGTGCGTGGAAGTCTCTCTTTGCCCAGATATCATCTATATGAGTGGTTACTGTCAAAGGTAACCTTTATTTTACAGTTTTTGTGTTCACCGACCGTCAAAAGGTCAGTGAACACCTTGCAGGCGACTTCTTGTGGTTGGCTGGCGCTGGCTTACAGGCTGGCTGGTTCACTAGGTTTTGTGGTAGTCACGTAACAATCGAATAAGTTACGGACATGAACGCACGTGTTTCGGATTGTGAACGAGACATCGCCGTTTTATGTGGCTGACATCCCATGAGTTCGAACAGGTGGTGGCGTAGTTCTCTTACGAAGAACGTCTTAGCAGCTTTTGGCATTCGCCTTTTGCCTTGCAAGGACGAAGTATTATCAATCTTTTTACCGAAGATAAATGTTACACCGCTTGTTTTATTATCCCAAGCCGTTGCCGTTTTAATGATCAACATTTTTGTCCAACATTCTTTTCATGTGGATATCGTGTATCGAAATACCCACGGGACATTGTGTATACAGTGATCGTACTTAGATTAGGCATTATGCTGCTTCAAAGGCCACCTTCAATCAAACAGAAGTTACACGATTGAAATTCTACAGTATCAGTAGAGAAATACCTACGCAACAGTTGTGTTTGCCCCGATCATAGTTTGATCAAGCGTCGTTTTGAATGAAAGCCACATACAAACGAAGCAAATATTAATGAACTTACCCATTGTGCTGGTATTTATATATACTAAACCAAGCCGTTCTGCTGCTAATACAGGAGTAAGCCCTTGTGCCACTACTTAGGTTTTTGTGCAATATCAGTGGAAAAGCGAAAGATTGGGTTACTCTGTTGAGCTTTATTGGTCAGGAACTGGCTCTCATAACAACGTTATGGATGCAAAAGAAACTTTCTGTTGACATTTTATATTTCATGACAGCTAAGAGTTTTACAGACACTGACGTAAATACAGGAGAACCCGGCTAACTCGAACTGCCGACGGTGACGAAAAATAGTTCGAGATAGCGGGTAGGCGTTGGAATTCAAGTATCCTGATTTTTTTGGTTTTAGAGCAAGTAATTGGAACCACACTGGTGTTACAGTTGTGTAGTTGTGATTGTCTAACGATTGGGAGTGAAACTATTAATGATGGAACGCGCTTTAAGCCGTGGGCCATAGTGAGCGTGAGATGGCTACGCTAATGGTATGCCATGTAGAGTTGAGTGAATGATTATGAGTTTTTAGTTTCAGAGTAAATCGTGGAGTATACATTTGTGTTGTGAAGGTGTATTAGTAATTACCACGAGTGCGATACGGGAATTCAAAACCGACCACCCGGCCTTGGGGTTTTACCGACAGTTAGACGGCTACGCAGTTGGCCATGCAGTGTAGAGTTTAATAAAGAAGTATGTATGAATACAGAGAGGAAGAGTAAAAGATGCGTAACATTGTCTCGTGCATAAATATCTTGGGACACAACCCTGGACATACGTTTCGGCCTTCTGTGGCCTCTTCAGCAGGGATTTGGGGTTGGCAGTCGATGTTATACAGTCGGAAGAGAAGCGATAATCAGTATAAAATCAAATAAAATAAACTATAAGTAGAAGGAGATAGAATGTGTGCTTACCAGTCTTGTTGTGTGTCTTGGGAAGACCAATTCTGCGTGCCATCGTAATCATAAGGGGAGTTTATCGCATGTTGAAAGAGGGTGGGCATCCGCGTAGGCGTTGGACAGAATGGGAGCGTGAACGAGTTGTGATGTGAAGTTTAAGCGAGTAGTGTTGTTCGTTCCCAGTAAATAAAAAGTGCGCGGATCAAACGTGTCCTTTGAGGATAACTGTGAAGTGTTGGATCATAAGAGGTAGTGTTGCGAGCTGGGTTCATGTGTTATTTGACACCATGTTGAATATCAAAAAGTTTTTCGTCGTTACTAGTAAAAGTGTTTCAGTTATAATCTCTTCTGTGTTATTGTCGGGTTCAGCGTTTTCTTTTGACATACCTATGTAGGCGTCGATGCCTTAGTCATTTGGTATGTTGTTATATAGACTCCTGGCGTCTGTAGTGACGGGCATTATGTTATGGTAGATTGATGTTAAGTTAGAGTAAGCGGAAGGTTCTGTTGTTTAGTTTTTGTGTCATTTCTAATGTGTTATTGTCTTGATTAGCGTCTTTTTCTAACATACCTATCGATGCTTTGATGCCTTCGTTATTCGATATGTTGGTATATAGACTCTTATCAGTCGTATATAAAGACGACTATTACGTTACCGGATAGATTGTTGTTACGTGAAAAGAGAGGAGTTCGTTGAGTTCTCTCGTTTTGTATTCTTATATATTTGTATTCTTATTTGTTTTATATTCTTAGCGGTTTTATGATTCATCCACAATTGCCAGTCATTATGGTCCAATCAGTTAAGAATATTTTAATTTTTCATCGTGGATAGAGTTGAATGTGTTGTCCTGAATTCTAATATTACCATATTTTAATGTCTACCACTACTGAGTTGAATAACTGTTTATGATAAAATGACTATACCAGAATACATGTGCAAGTTCAGTGAATGTTTGGATCGTTTACATACAGCTGTAGAAATTTCTGAAAGCCCTAGGAAATAAACTGGATAAACTAGAACAGTTGCTACGGGCTACTCAAGACTAATTTGTGTGACAATCTAAGAATCGTTTCATCGAATTATCATTGTGTGCACAGTATTTACCCCGGATAATCAATTTATGTGGACTTTAAACTGCGTCACTCCGGAAAGATGATTTTTTCTAGATTTGAATTACGTTTCCATACATTGTCACGTCGTTATCAGTAAAGATTCAAGATTCCAACTAGTCGAACAGCTACGTCCTTACACTTTCAGGTTTATCGACCAACGTTTCCACAATAGAGTTCGAGTTAACGGGGTAAATTTGAGCCAAGGGAGTATGAAATTAGTTCGAGTTAGCGGGGAGTTCGAATTAACCGAGTTCGAGTTATGTGGTAGTAAATGATAGGCAAAATGGGATCAAATCCAGGGGAAATTGAATTTGGTTCGAGTTAGCGGGGAGTTCGAGTTAATCGAGTTCGAGTTAGCGAGGTTCTATTGTATGTCTTAAACCCGCAGTTCCGTATGCTGACCATCAATTCGATGAACACTTCAAACAACATATCTACACTATGCAGTTTCGAACTTTCCCGATAGACTATACCGCAGTTGAGCATTTTCGGCTTTTTGCTTTGGGAGATTGGGAGATTGTTTATATCACACTTGCTGGACCTGAATATGACATAACTGCTCCCTATTTAACTTTCAACGTATAGATATGCAATATACTAAACATTTATATGGAGCAAACTTATATTTGGGCTTTTAAAGTCTTCATTAGAGCACCTACAACTTTAATATCTCTTTTTGAACCAGATGGGGAATCACAGCTGTCATTAATTTGCAACATCCTGGTGAACATGCCAACTGTGGTTTTGGTTTGGAAAAAGGTGGTTTCACTTACAACCCGGAGGATTTCATGAATAATGAAAGTATGTTGTTAATGTCTGCTGTGAAATCACTTGTATACATTAATCTTGAATAAATTTTGAAAATTTATCAAATTTAATTGTAGGAAGAAAGACTTCGTACAATAATGAAACAATGACTGAGCACAGACATCATTTTTACTGTTTGTTGCGTTAATATGTTATGATAATGGAATCACTAATCGCAGTTCTAATAGAAATACGCAAACTAATGCTAGTGCATGGTAATAATGATTGAAATACTAACATTAATACCAAATGAATACTGATACTAATGATAATTCTAACACTGATACTAATACAAATACAAAAACAAATAGTAACGCTAATATATTAATATACTAATATGTTAATGTACTAATATACTGGTATACTAATGCGAATGATACTACTACTACTGTACTAATACAAGTATTAATACTAACAGGAATGCTGATTGAAAATACTAATATTAATAATAATAGTATTGAAATAAACAAAGACGTTCTTTGACCAGAAAGATATTTAATTTAATTTCAATATCCCTTTACCTGACCGCGCTTCTTCTATATTTTCAAATAATAGTATTGATACTGATACCGACAGTAATAATAATTCCAATACTAATACGAATTCTTGATGATATACAAATATACTAATATACTAATGCTAATACTGCACTAACTCAAATACCAATAGCAACAGTAGCCTTAACAATAATACTGACTGAAATACTGATACCAATAACACATCAGAGAATGATCCTCTGGATTGAAAACGTTCGTTTATTTTAACTTCTATAATTTTATCAGTTAGCTTTAGTGTTTTATCCTAATAGTAATAATACATAACACTAACGCTAACACTAGGTCTGATATTTAACGCTCGTCTTAATTACGTCACTCCACTATTGTATTTTTAGTACTGCAATATGATTTTCCAGACACGAGTGTGTTCCGTAGTTCTCCAAGACCTATGGGGCGACTCTTCTTAACATGATCCACTTCTGGTAATGACCCGGCCTTATTTTTCCTTTCTTAAACGGTCGTTGCCAAGCCGAACGGTCGATGCTAACATAATGTTCTGGCCATCCCCAAGTGTACTCTGAGGACCTTCACTAAATCATGTCATGTTTGTAAAATTCCCGATTTTAATCCAGGTCGACTGAGCCTGCAAACATTGTGTAGTGACTAATGTGCCCAAGAGCAATCGGTAATGAGTGAGTTCGAATTCGTGGAGAATTTATTTTATTTCCTTTGCACTCAAAATGTTTTTTTTGTTCGTTTGTTTGTTTTTTGGTTTGTTTTTGGTTTGTTTTTTTTACTCTGCAGTGTCATATTTTCTTTGAACATTCGAATCGTCAAAATGTTAAAATTAGAATAATTAAGCGATTGGTGGTCAAGTTAGGGCATAAGGGAGTCAGAAAACCGCCACTGAGACGGTTAGGTTAGGGTTTAGGTTTGGGTAAGATGACCCAACATAATCCGTCGTTGAGTTTAAAGTCAAGGAAAGAAAGTGTGTTTCTGGTTGATGCGACTTATAGAATTCGGGTGAGAAGGGTGCTCTTGGGGTCTTTGGGGATGGCAAGAACATTATGTTAGCATCGGCTGTTCCGGTTGGCAACGACCGTTCACAAAACGGAAAATCGCTGAGCCGTCATCAGTGGGATTCAAATGTTAATGGCCGTTATTGATATGGCTACATCGTGAAACCATCCCTGACGGCACCACGCATTGGAGGTCACCTTAGAATTTTTCTCACGTATCTGATTGTTTTGGCAGCTGCATCGTAACAGAGCTGAGGCTTTTTTTTCGGAAGAAAAACTACCATATCGTGTTTTTTCGAATGAGAGCCGAACTGACGCTTTGTCTGTTGTATTGAACAACGTCATTTATCTATCCCTATGCAATACTGCTCTTTAGGTTTTCATAAAACGATTTTAGGTGACTTTCGTCCCAACTAAAGTTCTTTTTAGAGGCTTTTTTTGAATCTGGTAATATTGGAAAAACGAATTACCAGGTTTTCATTATTAATGTGTTCAAAATACGTTACAGAGGCCAGCCCGATTGTAATTCTGAAATGAAAATTCGTGTTTGCTTTCGCTTTTGTTCCGTATATTCAAGAAGTAACTAAACCGATAAAAAGAATCTCAGGTAGTTCTCAGATAACAGTCGTCTAAACAAAAATCCCTTTTTGATATTAAGTCGTAATTTTGCGAATCCTTGAGATCGTGTTGCAAAAGAACAGGGAAAGGATGTAGTTAATTCAATAACGTTTAACGAAAGCGATCAGAGATACATTGGACAGCATTACTTTTCGTTGGTTTAAAAAGATATGACGCTTCGTCTTCCAAAAAAAAGAGGGAAATGAAAATTCAGTCTTATCAGAACACATTCGCCATGCGGAAATTGTATCATCACCACCAATTAGCAATACCATCAGAGACGTTGACAGGGAAGAAGTATGTCAACAGCAGCCACCTAACATTAAAACGCAATGATGGTAACCTATCACCGGAAGCCCAGTTACATTTTAGCTCAATGATAAAAGTTCAGGCCAAGCAAAGAATAAGAAAAATAGCCATAATAACATGGATAATTTAAAACGTATTTAATAATACTAACGTTTGGTTGCGACAGGCACTGTCATCGGGTACAACAGATAAACTATAGAATAAGAAACGACTTATAATTAAAAAAGTTTTTACATCAAATGATTTGTCCATCTTAAACTATTCGTTACTTGATTTCAATACCTCCTAAAAGAGAATAGCTCCTTGCAGGTAAACTAAAATTTCTCTTCACGTCACTATAACATCCTAAGCACTCTCATTGTTTTCTTATTTTTAGTTTTTAATGATTCGTAGCTCTAAACCGTAATTTTGAGATTTACGTTGTTTGTAATGTCGCAAAACGCAACGAAACTTTAGTATTAAACACGTTTTGAATCTTCCATGATATTGTAGATGTTTTCTTGTTTTCTTGGCTGGTCCTTAATTTTTGTCTTTGATAAAAACCTCAGGAAATGCTGAGACAGACTTAAACACCTCCTTATCAACACGGCAATTGAGAGCTTATGATCGATACATTTTTTCATGGTTGACACTGACTAATAACTTAACTCTTTTGCTGACGATTATTTCTGAGGTCTTTTAAGTCAATTCACGTACATGAAGTGTAAGATTCTGCGTGATATCTTCATTGAAGACCGAGAAAAGTCTCCCACACGAAAAGCAGCTGAACTATTCTGCGAGTATTTAGGAAAAATGATTTGGTCTTTGATTGTTCATTTTTCAAACAATGTTATTACTTAAAAATTTGAAATTGTGCTTGGTCGCTTGATTTCTCGATATTTTTATGGCTGAAAACCCATAAAACCATTGTAAGGTCGTATACGACCCTATTGGCTGGCTAAGAACTAAACTAGTACTCCACTGAAATATCCACCTGACATTTTTCAATTGATCTTGAAGTTATCACTGTAATAACTAATGACGCGAAATTTTATCTCGAAATTTGTTGAATAAAGGTTATATTCTTTGTAATAAATTTGAATTTTGGATTCCACCATTAGAACTTTGATCTACTGTAAACTATTTTGGCACCCACCTCTCCCGTTGACCACTTGAAAAATAACGAAAATGATGCCAAAGATAGTATGCCAATATTTAGCAGGGATAAAATTGTAATGGCCTTTGAATATTTTTTCAATATTTATATTTCACAATTTACCATAACATCACAATTTTGAGTCCATTTATTTGGGCACCCAGGGGTAATTCCTCCTCCAGCCTACTCTAGCTACGTCGCTGCATTAAAGGAGTGAAACTTAGCAAGAATGTTATAAGAGCAGGTTTTGACCTCAGTCCCCGACCCAACAACAAGAAATCAGAGCCAGGTTTTCAGGATATATGCTAAACGCCAAAATGTTAAGAAACTGCCCTCACTAGAAACAGGAGATCCTAACGTTTCGGGCGAAGAACTTTTGTCGGAGAGTAAAACTTGAAGTAAAATGGAAACTAAGTGACTGTTTTGTATTTGAAAAAAGTCATGAGACAGTAAAAATATGCAATCGAAATCGAAAATTTAAAACGAAGTAATTGATGAAATATAAATAATGCTAGCTCTCTTGCTATTCTAAACGTCGATCAGCTCACAAATAGGAGAAAGAAACGATAGAAAATGGTTGTAGGTGGCAACAAAAATGAACATAACATAAAGGGATTAAACTGCACGAACGAATGTTTTTATCCGTCCCGACAGAAGCGGAAAGAGGTCAGACAAGAACTTAAGGGAATAAGTAGCAAAAGGTAATGTTACCATCCCTTATGGACGACGGAACCAGAAACATTTATGACAAAAAAGCCAAAGGAATAAACCCGCACTCGCTTAATCCCGCACTAGCTTATCGAGGAATAAAGCTGAGTTTTAGTTGAGAGATAAAATCGATAACAGCAATTACAATTACATTGATTATTATTAACGTTAACTTTTGTCAAACGTACGATTTTGATACTAATAGTGCATTAAAATTTTGAACATGAAAGTTCGTATGACATTAAAAGGTTTCTTTTTCTCTTGTTTAGTATTTTTTTTCAACTTTGTTTGGTGAGTACCCTTTCGCCTCCGTTTTTCATATTCCTTCACGTTCTTTACCCCTCAAAGGTGAAATCAAAATATCGTGTTTCGTTTAAATTAAGTTTCAGCTGGAAGGTGGAAGCCATGGGATTGGTCTTCCCGAAACGTTTAGTATTATGTCAACTATCTTCAATACGCTGATTATTTTAAAAACTTTTGTGAAATGAAACATCTAAAGGCTGATCTACACCTTACGATTGTGGAATAGAACTGCTTGTCCTAATGTACATGATTCAGTGAACAGTTTTCCAGAAGTACAGTGAACAGCAGCATTCGCAAGTGAGCAGGGAGCAGGAATTGTGCTCCTAAGAGATAACTATATATACCAGGGTTAAGAATGGTTTGCCACAATAGTGCCCCTTGTGAATGGTCCTTTCGCATCGACCAAATTAGTGAATTAATACTCATCGTTTGGCCATGGTGTGGCTGTTTAAGCCAGAAACAGATGGTCAGTTACAGTATTTTGTGTGTCAGACTGATCTCCATGAGTGCAACTACGTACGCTCCCCGACCAAGTTTGCCTGATAAATGATACAAACTGTACAGCCATGCAAACCTGTATTTAATAAATATGGTAAAACATAGAATTTGGTGTATTTTTGCCAATATTGTTAGAATTGTTAGGTGTTGTGCTTTGCTCACAGGTAATGTTAACGTCAAAAACTAAGTGATGTAAAATTCCAAAGTGACTTATTAATTATATTGCTTTTGTCATACTCTCAAAAATTTACGCATGGAATTTATATGCACTAAGTGTACACCAATGAAACCAAGGATTATTCACGTTTTCCACGAACGCTGCGAATAATAAGCGGTCAACAGTCAGCGGCCGGCGATGTTGAAACCTTGAGTGCCGGTTTTTTGTTTTCATTGATCACTTTTGACGGTCAGATATTTTGTTGAACTTTCCTTTCCAATCCACCTCTTATGTTGAATTCAAAATTCTTGCCTTATCTTTAGCTTTTCTTATTCACAATTTCTTAAAAGTATAAAACTGTTAGTATAAAACGTATTTATTAACAATGCGATAATGTTTGTTGTTGTAATGTAACTGTTATTGTCAAGGTCTGAGGAATGATTACAAAATAAATGTAATTTTTTTAAAACTCAGCTAATAGATATTCATTAGAATAGCATGTACTGTATATCAATACCTACCCACACCACGTGTACAGTTACTCTGCGGCTAACAAATCTTTCATTGCAAGAATAAAACAAATATCTTTGAATTTGTGCAGGAGAGATTATGGTGTACGCTCGTTAGAATCTGTGCTGGATATGGTTAAAGTAATGGATTTTGCTTTGCAAGAAGGAAAGGTACTGTATCAGGGCTGAATTTCCATGGTAAGATGTAGTAATGGTAGATTCATTGTAGAAGTCAGAACTGAAGTATAATAGAGTAAGTTTAGGTGTGTTTTAATTGCCTCGCTATATGCTGGGGATTCCAAATCTAAGTGTTTTATGATGATGTAGTTTCATGTGCAATGCATATGATAAGAAGCTAATTATGATTTCAAAAATAAAAGTCAAAACGTTATTGTACTGATTTGCAGGCAGTGTTGTCCGGTAAAACTATGGAGAAGGTAAATTATCTTTTTTCGAGAGTCTTGAAGTTTCTCTTGCTTCGAAGAAGATAGTTTACCTTTTCTTTCCTTTTACCGGAGAACACTGCCTGCAAATCCATCGACAAATATACAAGTTCTATCATAGCGCGTTCCCTCATATTAACGTTCGTTTTGTCTTCCACCCATCTCTACGCATATCTTACTTCTTTTCTTTTAAGGGTAAATTCCCAAGGATTTGAGATCTCGTGTCGTGTACCGTTTTAAGTATCAACGACATGGCGCGTTGTATGTATGTCCGCCTTCTTCACACACAAATCTCTGACCACTTGGGAACACTTCTCAGCCCTTACTGGCAAAATCCGGCTTAATTTTATCATCAACCAGTATCCTCACCCATTGCTGTGATACTGAATACGCCACATCACCCCATAACTTCACCATTCTTTCATCGTGCTCTACCAGTTCTAAACTTCTTGTCTTGGAAAGCCCTCTTGTTGTAAAACATGACGAGTTAGATTCTAGTTTTACGTAATTTAAGTAAATTAAGTATATAACTCACGTTGACATTTTGTACATATTATCAGGGTAATTTCTTGGCTTGAATAAGCTCTTACAAATAAATCAATTGACGATGAAATTAGTTAAGATGAATAGGATGCGTGAACAATTGGAGACGCTATCCGCAAACCATGTTCAGAAAGGTCATTACAAAAACTACTGAGCTGCTTAAGGCAGCTAATGACTAAAGGGTCCCGAAGTTTTAGGAGTAGAAAAAATTTCGAGTAACAGCGTCCTGTAAAACCAAGACTGAGTCAAAAATAGGACGAATGACGAGTTAAGTTAATATTTCAACATTACCACATGACATTCTCGTTTGGATTTGAAAACACCAACTTGTAAACTGCTGTTTTGAAAATGAAGAAAATTAGATTGCTATGGTAGTACACATGCCTTATCTGAATATATAAATTAATTGCAAGCTTTGATGGATTCTGTAGAAAGATCACTACTAAAAAATTCATTAAGAAACCAGTCAGACCACGGCTATAAATAGGTTGAGCACACCAGAACTTGATTCATTACTTTTGGTATTCAAGAACATAGAATAGGGAGCTAAAATTGTTTATAGTGTATAATGTATATAGAAAGCAATGGGATTTCACGAAGGTCAGTAATTGTAGTAGATAATCTGGATAATTTGATGAAGATCAATCAGCAACTGAAATGGAGGGCCACGCCTTCAGCTAGCTGCAGTATATTCAATAATCTCGTTGACCTTTATAATTATTCGTCGAATATAATGTTGAAATCTTGTCAGTTCTTATTCGAGTGTGAGTGATGTGAAAGAAGAACCTTCCAACGAACTATGTAATTTTGGAACTGTAATCTTTTCGGCGGAACGTTATTAAGCAGGTTCCACGTTATGCATTCCAAAAAATTTAATCCTGAATACAAACTTGAATTAGTTCTCATCAAATTAGCTCAGCCTTGTGTGATATCACCTGCTTCCCGAATAAATTGAATTATACTTTGAAATTTTGCGTGAATCATCTGCTGGGAGTTCAATGCAATAACTAGTCTGGACTTGCGGAGCTGATAAATTTAATGTTTACTTTTCATCTATTGCTGAACAATTGAGAGAGCGTCTCCCACAAGTGCCACTTGATAATTCGAAATTGGAAAATTTTGTCAGTTTAAGGAAAACTCAAGACAAAAATTTTTCTATTCCACCGGTTAAGGTTGAATTTGTATTGGAAAATCTAGCGAGTTTACAATCAAATAAGGCAATGGGAGTGGACAAGATTAGTGCAAGAACATTAAAGATTGCTGCACCTGTGATTGTCCCATCGGTAGTGAAATTGTTAAATTTATCTTTACAATCAACATTGTATCCACAACGATGGAAAACGGCAAAGGTAACACCTATACATAAATCTGGTGACCACGATGATGTTGGTAATTACCGTCCGGTGTCTGTTTTACCTACGCTGTCTAAAATATTAGAAGGACACGTACATAAAAGTCTTTATGGATATCTCATTGAAAACAACCTATTGTATTCGCAACAGTCTGGCTTCAGGAGGTATTATAGTACGGAGACGGCGCTTATTAGAATCGTTGACCAGTTGTTACTAAATTTAGATAAAAATCGCGTCAGCGGTTTGATCTTGATAGATTATTGTAAAGCTTTCGATATGGTGGATCACGAACTTCTTTTGATGAAACTAAAAACGTATAAAATTAGTGAGACCTCTTATAAATGGTTTGAATCATATTTACAAGGAAGACAACATTTTGTTTCCTTTGGTTGAAAAGTTTCTACCGGCCGGGGTGTTCCACATGGTGTACCACGGGGGAGTATTCTGGGGCCGTTACTTTTTATACTCTACATTAATGATTTGCCACTTCACATTCAGTCTACTGACTTTGAAATTGATCTGTATGGCAATGACACCACCCTTATGTCTTCAGCTGATATTGATGCGATAGGAAGCAAAATTACTCGGTCTGGATCTTGACAGTGAAATGACTTTTACATGTCATGTTGAAAACCTTTGTAAAAAACTTTCGAAGTGGATTGGGGTTCTTAACAGAATTAAAAGCTGTCTTCCCCTTAAACAAAGAATTTTATAGTACAATTTTCTTATCAAGCCAGTAATGAATTATGCAAATGTGGTATGGCACACCTGCCGTAAAGAAAATCTTCTGAAAATTTTGCGTTTACAAAAGAGCAGCTAGGATAATCATGGATGCTAAGCGGAGAACTTCCTCTGTATTGTTATTCAATACTTTACAGTGGATACCATTTTATGAGGAAGCGAAGGTGGACAAATGCTCAGTAGTTTATAAATGCATGTATAATAATAATGTTCCTACTTATTTAACGAATTTTTTGATAAGAAATTTCGAAATCCATGATAGAAACACTCGTTATTCCAATTATAATCTTATCTGCCCAAAGTATGAATGTATGAATGATGGTGGTAGGACTTTTACTGTGACCGCTGTACAATTATGGAACAGTTTACCAATAAGTTTAAAAAAGAAACCTACTTTGAAAGCATTTAAGAGATCTTTTTATGATCAAATCTTTGAGGATCAATTGAACTTGTATTATTTTAACGTATAGGCATATAGAGCTCAACTGTTTTACTGACTGTAATATAGTGTAATTTTATTTTATTATAGATCATATTTGTAATAGCAGCTAGTTTTAAGTTGACGGCCACAAGTTCATTAGTGTTGTACATTATTAAGTGTTTTACCCTCGTTAAATAAAGTCCACTACTAAGTAATCGTTCGGAAGTTCTGCTATTGTCGACTGTCCTCCTGGGCATTTTTATTCATCCAATCGTCGATGATGCAATACATTTATTGTCCTAGAATCACGAAAGCAATAAAATATAATATATATAAATATAATCAAACTACCACAAACACAAATCGTTTACCTTTCATCTAGTTTTCATTCTTTGTTCTACATTTTTAATTCAAATTCAGATGTATCAGTCTCTAAGGCAATATAACATTTCTTGAAAACATGCATTATTTTAAATCGAATTGTAGTCGTGAACGTTGCATACCATGAAAAAGCTGGGGGAAGCAAGTTGAACAGTGTACGTGACCATTATGCTTTGAGCGTAGGAAGTGGTTTTAGATTTTGATTCTGTAGCAAATCGTTTTGAAAATTCCTTCGCCTTCCTGTTTCCCCGGTCACTGCACTCCAAAATCAAACAGGGTTTGAGAAAGATTATAATATATGCTTTTTCTAATTTCAAAAATCTAATTTTATGAAATTATTTTACATGTACTACAGGTTGCTGTCCATTGCCATGCTGGTTTAGGTAAGATATGTCAAGCACCTTTTACTTCTTTAATCAGATTATACGTAGAATCCAATTCTTCATACAGATTTTTGTTGCCTGGTATTAATTTCTAAATTTTACAGTGATGTCATTCATATCAACGGGCTGGTCATTTTCTATGTTGTAAAATTTTGAAAAATAACCAGTCGACTTATTTATACCCATGTTTTTTTCGAAAGGTACTTTTTAAAAGTGTAATACATACATATATACATACATATATACATACGTACATACATACATACATACATGCATGCATACATATATACAGGGTGGCCCAAACGTCTTCGGTCCGGCTCATAATTAATATTTGAATTAGAATAAAACCAGTCTTATTGATTAGTCAAATAACTTATGAACCTTGCGATCTGGTGTGAAATGATCCTTCTCGTCTCAAGCTTTGTATACTTTTGCAAGGTCGTACACCATGGTTTTAGGATATTTGAACCATTCGATGATTTCCTTGGCGCTGTGGCCAGCGCGAAGGCTCTCCCGGCGCGAAGGTTTTTCAGAGTGGTTGCTTTCCGGTCGTGTCCTGAAGACGAATGAATGAATTGAGCCTTGCGCTGCTGCGGTTAGAAAATCCATGAGTTGCTCTCACGAAATGACAATTACGCCTGAAATGTGTAGAAAAGTTACTCACAGCGTCATTGCTCGTTATCATAACTGCATCAAGGCAAATGGTGGACACTTCGAATTGTATAGGTAGATAGCTTTAAATTGTTTATTCAGATTGTACGTATTAAATTGTTGATTAATATTATCTCATTTTTAATAAATTGTATTAATATTATCGTAGTTTTCATAAATTCTTACCGGGCCGAAGACTTCTGGGCCACCCTGTACATACATACATACACGCATACATACACGCATACCTGCATACTTACATACATACATACATATATACATACATATATACATACATATATACATACATACATACATACACACACACACACATACATACATGCATACATACATACACATACATACATGCATACATACACACATACATACATACATGCATACATGCATACATGCATACACACATACATACATACACACATACATACATGCATACATACATACATTCATACATACATACATATATACATACATACACACATACATACATACACACATACATACATACCTATATTTACAAACTACAAAGGGTTTCAAGGTAGTACACAGCCAAAAATCGATTGCCTTGTTATCTTGTTCAGAAATGCTGCGCAGCACTCCATTTTTTGATTATTACATATATTTGCGTGTTTGTGACAGTTGTTCATTCAGGTTAGTGTAGTCTTGAAAAGGCTGTTAATGATTCGCGTTTCGAAGTCTACACGGTTGGGAACTGTCAGCCTATTTATGTACCTGGTTCATTACGTCTTGTGTGTGGGTGGTTGTTTATGGGAAGTCTGCAGTTTATGTAAGTATGTGCGTGAAGTAAGTATTGTATGTGGGTGTATGTGAGTGTGGTCTGTGTGGGTCGTCGGTTTTGTTTAGACTTAGTCGACTGCTCTCTGGTTTGTCTCAAGTTTGGAATAATGGTAGTTGCTCTGGCGAAACACGCGTTGTAGGTACTCGTTCTTGTTGCGTAGTGTGTCAGGTGAATTGTAATTAACTTGTGCTCCTTTCGTCATTGCCTTGATGGTGTGAAGTTGGGTTGTGGGATGACTCGTTACGTAGTTTTTTAAGACTACACTAACCTAAACGATCAATGTAAGGTAGTTTTGTTGGCAACTTGCACGCTTACGTCTTTTAAGAAAAGGCTCAATAATGAAAAGAGCCGTTTTAGTAAAAATAAAGCTTTAAATAAAAGGACAAGCCCTTAAAACACACGAAATAGGCCTGTGAAACTCCCATAATTTATGATTCAAATATTCGGTTACATTTTTTCCAAGTATGAGCGTAGTACAGAATAAAGGCGTATGACATGTATGACAGGCGTATGACAGAATAAAGGCGTATGTACTGTATGTGTGTATGTATGTATGTATATATGTATGTATGTACGTACGTATGTATGTACGTATGTATGTATGTTTGTATGTATGTTTGTATGTAAGTTTGTATGTATGTATGTACGTACGTTTGCGTGTATGTGTGTGTGTATATATTTGTGAATCTATATGAGATATTTCTATTCATGAAATAATATTTGAGCGACGGATAACCAACGGAAAGGTTTTTGCAGTTATTTACTTGAAGCTAGGAGAATATTTTCTATTGCTTATATTGTAGGAAATCCTATTATATAATATTTAACAATATTCACTGAGCCTGAGGGGAATAATTGTTTTAGTAGAATTACACAAGTGGTTATTTAAAAGAAAATAGTGAACGGGCTGTTTTAAAAACTCCTCGATAACATTAACGAAGGTAACCGATATTTTGCGTAAATGCATTCTCTGTTATACTCACGTGCAGGTGATTATCGAGAAATATGACGTAATTTTTGGCCAATCTCCATGCAGGGTTTCCGATAATCGCCTGTGTAATTGTACTAAAGGTAAATGTTCGTGGAGTTTGGTTCGCTGGTATGTTATTGACCGAACGTCAGGTCCGGATTGAAGGATATTGGTCTTGTTCTTTTCCCACATCTTACCGTGCGGATATACGAATTTATCTTTGATTGTTGGTAATATCTCTCACGAGTGAGCGAGGCGAACAAGTGAGAGGTATGATCAATACAAGAAGATAAAATTGGCATTTCCATCTAGCCGGGTAATTTCTGTTTATTTTCAAATCGAAGAAATAGCTAAAACCTTGGCGTTGTGACTGATGTGAAAGAGAAACATGATAACATATCTCATTATGATCTTTTCCAGAAGTCTCTGTTAACTGATTTCTTCGTTAAAACAGCATAAGAATTAAACCGAATATTTTGTGCATTATCTAGTTTTGAATTTTAGCGTGAAGATGATTCAGATAAAATCGAAGATTCATTGAAAGAAACTGTTCTTGTTATTTAGATAATGCAAGCAGTATTTGGTTTAACTTTTGTCCTGTCTTTCATTCTGACTTGTGGAGACTCCATCGAAAAATAATACAATCACTGTTGTCGGTGAAGAGATCATTTATTCTAAACAGGAGAAATCTCTGTATTTCATTGATGTCTGTATCTACATAATAAAAAATGTTTGTGTGATTTTCTCCCTCACGAGTGAGATTCTGACAAAGCATTTGTAAGGTAATTGCCAGTCAAGCAGTCGTCGAGAAAAGTGATAAGTGTTCTTTTTTGGTAGAATCAGGAATGCAGTATAGAGACTATTTTAATACATTAATTTTATTTTAGTTGTATATCGCTTTTAGGTCGAACTGGTGTACTTATTGCGTGTTATCTTATCTTTTCCTTAAGAATGACCCCTGAACAGGTACTGTGCATATATCTGCCTCTGACATTAGCTTAAATTAGCATCATTACCTTCCCTTCAGAACAGTGATTAAATCGTTAGTGCATATCCGCCCTAACTGTTCAATAGTTTAAAATGTGTACAATGTAAAGCCACTAATTTTATCTAAGAACTCTGAGTAACAATCTGTTGTGTTAACAACAATCAGCTTTTAGAAGAAGTTCCAGAGAGCAGTACATTCACTGTGTAGGAGCAACCTGAAGTTCTGAGTGGTGATGTTCTTCTTCTATTTCTACCTGGCCATTTTTGTCGTTGAAATTGCTCTGATCATCTCTTTGCTACAGTACAAAGACACGTAACCAATTTTTCATATCTTCAGATGGACTTGTCTAATTAGAGACGGTTTAATCTCGACAATATTGTCTTGGACCACTGAATGATCTTTGACAGTGTTTTTTTATCCCTTATAATGCGGCATTTCCTGATCGAATGCCATTAACTGTGAAGCCACGACCGTACACTTTTATTTTTTTAAGCTTATAAACGGTGTGAGAATGTTCCTTATTGAGTCATGATTGATCAGTTTTTTATCACAAAATGTCGCTGAAAGCTTTTAAAAAATTTCTTTTAAACCTGCGCAGAATAAGTAAGGATAAATAAAAATTTGGAAAGTCCAAATAAAATACAAAAAAATTAATGATGTGGCAGTCGCCCTTTTATCTTGTCGCTTTTTAAGTCTGAAGTTTTTGTCTGAATGACATTGATTTATTAATAAATTGATTGATTGATTGATTGACTTATTTATCTGCTTATTTGTTTGTTTGTTTATTCAATTTAAAGGGTTACTTTGTTGCGTTGTCAATAGTTATTATTCAATCTAAAGATTAATAAATATCAAAACATTTTTAAGATTTTTCTTTATTTAAATTCAAATAACGACTACAGTCTGAAGCAGTTACGCCGAAGATTATTTAAGATTATTTAACTTCTTATTTTTTCTCCCTTAATATTCTCAAGGCAATTCATACCGTTCGGATAAAGAGGTCAGTTTTTTCCTTTGTCTTTGTCTCTCTCTGTATATATATATATATAGATAGATAGATATATATATATATAGATAGATAGATAGATAGATAGATAGATAGATAGATAGATAGATAGATAGATAGATAGATAGATAGATAGATAGATAGATAGATAGATAGATAGATAGATATAAAATCATCAAAAGCCCGCTCAGCATAAAGTTTAAAAATCTTATATCATCAATAACAAACTTTATTAAAAAAGAGAGAAACTTACGTTTCGGGGCCCGGCCCCTTCTTCAGCAGCTCAAATTGTTCAAAGATAGAGTCCTTATATACCTGAACGATCTTCCTTAAATTTACATAAATTTCAGACCTCCATTACATTTAATCCCAGAGGAGCATAACATTTTAATTTTTCGATCCAAAAACCTTCCCTTGCTGTCGGATCACTAACATTGGTAACATCAATAATTTTAACCGATAAATCTTCCAATCCTATACGCTCACCTTCAAGAAAATGTGCATACAGGTGTTCCCCGCAAATTCCCCTTTGTCCCCTTTCATATCGTCTCAAAGAACTCTTATGGTTATTGAACCTTAACCTAAATGGTGTTGTTGTGCTCCCTACGTATTGTTTCCCACATCTTTTGCATGTTATTAAGTATACCACTCCTTGAGAGTCACAATCAAAGGAATTATTGATATGGAAAGACCGCTTCTCTACATTATTCGTAAACATAGATCCAGTCTCAACAAATTTACAAATCTTACATCTGGCCTTTCCACAGCAAAATATTCCCTTGGACCCTTCCTCTATTGGTTGCATTTTTGCCCTCACCAAAATATCCTTTAAATACTTAGCTCTCCTAAAACTTAGCCTCGGAGTAACCGGCAAAAGCTCCTTAAGCACAGGCACCAAATCGACCAAAGTTTGCAATTCTCGAAGGATACTACGCACCACTTGAAGTGCAGGATGAACGTCCAAAGTCAAAACTAATCTATCCGACCTATCTGAATTTCTCTTTCCCGTCCCGTTAAGCAAAACGTCTCGATCAAGACCATTAACTCTGCAAATCTGCTCATCAACAAAACCCCTCTCGTAACCCTTTTTCCACAAGAAACTTTTTAATTCTTTTTCCCACCTTTTGTAAACATCTTCCGAATCGCAAATTCTTTTCAATCTCAGCGCCTGACTGTAGGGAATCTCTTTCTTAACATGTTGAGGGTGGCACGGTTTAAAATTCAACTACTGATGCGTATCCGTCGGTTTATGATAAACATTAGTACTGAATTTTCCACCATCAAAACTAATCATAACATCTAGAAAAGATATTTTCCCATTACCAATCTCCCACGTAAATTTGATAGATTCATGATACGAATTCAAGGCCAACAGAAATTCATCCAGTCTCTCCCTGCCATGAAGCCATATCATAAATATATTATCCATATATAAATATATCATCCATAAATATATCAACCTTTATACAGTATATATATATATATATATATATACATATATATATATCTGAGGATAAAGCTTGACATTCATCAATCATCTAAAGGTTACATTTTATATTTGCAGGCCTAAATCTGTTCAAACGAGAGGCCAGATTTCTTGTGTTCAAGATTTCTCAAAGTTCTTGAAGCCTTTATGGGTTATTTTTCCGGCAAGGTTAGTAAACTGCGCTAAAAATACATTCCCAGTGGTTTTCTTTATGGAACTCATTCGTTCGTGTGTGTATCCACAAATGGCGTCAAGTATTCGTACATATTTAGGGGGTGTATGATATGGGCTGACTCGTTTCACGACGATTTCACCACGGCTGTAAAATACGTCCAAAATGAATGCACTGAGCACAAATTTATACAGAGAGAGTAGAACTCAGATTTTTAGGAAGGCCGGAGTAGAACAACTGGAGCAGTATGATCCAAGCCCCAGGCTCCAGGCATGTCCCCAACTCGTTATATTAGTTTGGCCCCATCCGCCATTTATACATAAATACACAAAGCGAAAATTTTTCTCCCTAGTCACCACGTGTGTAACAGGACTCCACGCACATCGAGATTAGTACCCTCGCACCGCGCTTCGCGTGGTGGGCGACGAGAAAATCTAACGATAAACTAGAAATACGTGTACGCAACAAACCGTCGCCCACCCTTCGAATAAGATTGATAATTTTTCAAAATTGTCTAAAACTCTAAAATTTAACCTTTGATAAGCAAATCGTCCGTTTTATAAATGGGAGAGTGACTGCAATCAAAAAAAAATAAAAAATTAAAAGCCCTGAACGATGCGGCCACAAAATAACAACAGGAAGAATTGGAAATTTTTTAATATATAAATTGCTAATCGTCATATTTATATTTAAAATTCTAGACATACCTGCGATTTACGTAGCACAGCTAGGTGCATCGTTACCAAAACATGAAAAGTCTTGATTCATGCTAATGAGCATCCATTCAACATCACCTAGGAATGTCGTAAACAAGGAGTTGCTGAGTAAATGTCCAGTCAGCAAGTCCCAGCTCGAGTTCCCCTACGCCTGTAGCTTTTATCGAAATTCATCAGGAAGAACTAACTCAAAGCCTGGCCACAAAAAGTGATAAGTCGGGCAAATTTTCTGGAGCTAAGTTAGAAAACTACTATTTCAATGTCCAGGTCATGAATGGTTAAGACGGCCTCAAAAACTGAAATCAGTTGCAAGCTCCGACTCTTTTTAACAATAGCCATCTCATGAGCTGGTGTTCGGCATTCTTGAGAGTGCGGAACCCGTGGATATATACCTAGAAATAAGTAAACAAATAAACAAAGAATTTTTCACCCTAGTCACCACGCGTGTAAAAGGACTCTGCGCACGTCGAGATTAGTACCTTTGCACCGCGCTTCGCGCGGTGGGCGAGGGGATTAACATTGCATCCTTCCTAATGACTTTATTTTGAGTGCAATCTTTCATATGCCAACTCTCATAATTCTACCCCGTCTCGCCGGTGTGGCTTTCAATCTCCCTTAGCAACAGCTTATCACTTTTTATTTTTTATAACCGTTTGGTGTATTTAGCTTCCAATTCATGTAATTGAACACCTTCTAACTCTTGTGATGCCGCAGATACAGTATCGAAGTGTTAGTTCATAAAATACTATTATTTGTAAAGGCATGTTGTGTTGGTCCATTTATAATACTTCTATTTAGAATCATCTGCCAGGTAGTAATATTTATTATGAGGATTAAATTAGTTTTTCATGTAACTATTGTCCTCGCTGGAAATTTAAGATGGTAGGAGTCAAGATGTACAATTATGACTTAAATTGACCATTTTAATTTGAACTTTCGCGTTTTCATTTGGCCAGTCTAAATGCAGGTCTCGGTAAATTGGAGCGTTATTGATTGTCTTGGTTAAAACGTCAACTTAGTGATTTAGCATGTGAGTGCATAATCTGGGCAAGATTTTCACTATTTGAGGTTTGCTTTCTTTATCTTTATCTGCCTAGTTATACCCTTGGAGTGAAACCCTTTACCTTGCAGAAATATCTCATCCGCCAAAGACATATGTTACATGGATATGAGGCAAGAGAATTGAAATATCTTCCAAAGGTAAAAAACAATTGATTTACCATTTTTGATTTAAAAAACCCTCATTGGCCGTGCAATTTTTCTTACGAGCAAAAAAGTATCATATCAGCGTTCTGATTGGTTAACATTCTTATTGGTTAACGTTGTTCCCGTTACAACAGTTCCTTTTCTGCAAACTACCCTTTAAACATTGGGTTTGAGCCTCTCATCTATGTTGTTAAGGGGAACGCTACCTGAAAAACGCTCCAGACGTTTTTGTTTTGTTCATTGAAAGGATGGAACCTGTTTTTGTTTTTGTTTTTGTTTTTTTGTTAGTTTTTTTTTGTTTTTGGTTTTTTTGGGTTTTTTTACCTTTTTATTTACCCTGTAAGGATGTGCGTGAGCCATTTGGAAAAAAAAGTCATTGGTTTTTTAAGGCGTTATGGACCTCTTGGACGTTATAATTTGCGATTCCTGGGACAAAAATTGTTTTCAGACACATTCATTTTATTTAGGGGCTTCCGATGGGTAATATTAATTGTACAGTTCGAAAACCTGGCAGATCGTTGATAGAGTGTTTAAATTTAATTGTACCAACCTGCCAGTTTTATAATGCAATTAGATATTTTGACGGTTGCGGGTTCGATCTCCGTCTGGGGCTCAGAAATCGTTTTTCTGAGGATAGGGCTTGAGGATCGTTCATTTATCATGTCAAAGTAAACCAACTGGTAACCAAAAGTATTCCACCGCAAATTGTCATGAACATAGAAATAGGAGGTACAGATTGCTGACCCTCTTAGTAAGCCTTGCCGTTGTGCCGCGCCATTATGGGAAATCCAACATGGCTGCTCATTCGGGCAAAAGCCCAAGTGATCATAACGGGGTAAGTCATTTGGGGAGCTTCTTTTTGATAACTGACCCTTCGAATCAATAGAGACCGAGAAAATATCCAAGAATAAAGCAATTTCCAGATTTAGAAACGTAGGTGAGAGCCGGCAACGAGAGCTAAACGTCATCGATACCAAATTTCAGGTCTGTAAATTGATGTTATTGATGAATATTTTGCTATTTTTCCTCCCTTTAAGGAGAGTTTAATATCATACCAATTTTTTTAGTGTAAAAAACTCAAACCGAATACATTGGGAATCAAAAGAAAAAGAAATAATCAAATATCTCGAATATGACTTGCACTTAAGTTAATCCAACCGACCCGACTGCGTCACAACTTGGATTCCTGGCAACTAGTCAAAAAGTCATTGGCTGTTAGATTTTTTAAAATTTTAACACGGTTCCCAGGGTAATGGTCATTTGGCTTCACCGTCCACCTGATCTAAATTCACCTCCTAATTCTTAACCAGATGAGAATCCTGGACGTATTTTAATATTTGCTTTGCATGTGTGTTTGTATGGCTAAGTTTTAGAGTCTCACCAGACATCAGAAGGTCGAGAGTTTCACTTTAATCAGAGACTCAGTAATTGTTTTTCTGGGACCGAACTTGACGAAAGTAATCTGTTGCAAATTCCAGTTTTAGGACATATGTTTACTAAATTTTTATTAAGTTCATGTATATGGATTGGAAATGGTAAAATTAGACGTTTACTTGATGTCGTTGCAGATAATTTTTATTGTTTGTAAACGACTTTTGGAGATATGCTGTCTGGATTGCCTGAATCCAAATAAGGTGAAGCTGACGGACAATCGGGTTGCAGATAAGACGTTCGATGGAGCAAAGACCAAAGATTTTGAATGTGATGTAAAAAACGAACTGGGTATTGAAGATGAACTGACATCTAACATTTCTGCCAGTTTAGAAGATCTAAAAGGAGAATGTGATGGATGTGATATTCCTGTAAATAACATCCATGGAGAGTTACACCGACGCTTGCCAAGTTCACAGACGTCTAACTTTACATCGTATCAAAAGGAAGCTTTTTTGGAGCCGCTATCACGTAGAAATTCAGATTCTGTTTTGTGTAAAGTTCATAAGAAACTAGGAAAATGTGAATTACAGCTTGAACAAGAGGGATGCGGAACGGTAGGCATGTCGGAAACTAAGACCAATTGTGAAACTAACGATGATCTTGAAACTGCTATATCTACTCAAAATAAGAAAATAGACATGCAGCATTTCAGTCATGAATTAAATGAAGCGAACCCTGTGGATTCTTTAGAGACGTATACCAAGGTTGAGTTGGCAGCAATGGCCTTTGCATCAGATAGTGAAATGGACGATGAAATAATGGCTAAAGTTCACATGCTTCAGGTCAGTTTTTATTTGATGAGCCCAGCGAAAAATACCTAAAGAGAAGTTTTCATGATTTTCCTACATTTCCAAAATCAAGTGAAAACTTTTGCACGTTAGGATTGATTCAGAGCATACATGAATGGGTCCGAAGGCGGAGTATAGTATAATAAATTTTAGATTTTTCAAGTAATAGACCACGTTACAATAACCTTCGCACATTAGTGCGGGCCATCACTTGACTTCATTTGCATTGAACACGGACCATCAGTCAAATGGTAGTTTAGTTTAGTTAGCGGTTTAATTGATTATATTCATTTAGCTTATTAGTATATTTCTTTAACACATGTTTCTTCATTTGTTTATTGATAGAATTGATTGATTGATTGATTGATTGATTGATTAAAGTTGTTTTTTTTTCTCGTAGAGGGTTCTAAATGAATGCAATGGAGCATGGAAAGATGTTGAAACCGAGTCAAATCTTAGTATCTTGACAGCTCTGATGTTTTCCTGGATGAAGAACCTCTCAGTAAGCAGTTTTTCTCTACTAAACGCTGGTAAACATTGTTGCAGAAATATTTGAGATTTTCGATGTTTCCCCAAATGTTTCTCCGTTTTCGCTCCAGGAAACATTGTTGCGGAAGCAAAATTTACTTCCTAAGAAACCACAAATGTTTCTCAAAAAATCCAAAAATATATTTTGCTTCAGGGCCTCGATCTCTGCTTGGGAAACATTGTTTATTCGTTTGTCTATCCGAGAAATATTGTCATCTTACAGCATCGCTGTGTACGTTGACCAAGTGCATACGAGCCATCGTTTCAAAATCCAAAATGGCAGCTGTCTGTTTGCCCGGCAGATAAACGTTTCCCAAGAAATGTTTCCTCGTATGCCCAGTGCTTTAGAAAATAAAGCTTTGAAAAAGACAGCATTAGTGATTAAAAATGGACTGCTGCGCAGGCAGTTTTGCAATACCTCGTTTTCTCGATGTTTGGCTGAGTACTGCCTTCAAACTTTTTCCAGTTATAATTGAAATTGTTTCTGGGCGATTGAAGTTCTTTAGAATTTATATTCAAAAACCTGAACTGACATATGAGAGTTGCCAAATTCAGTTATGATTGTAAAGCTTTTTGGAATCGCGAATATTCTAAATCGCTTATTTGTCCAAAGAAAACTTTAGTGTTTGAAAATTAAGTCGTATATACTGTTTAGGGTGCGCGGGAATTTGGTTCCGGCCATTAAGTTCAATCGGAAGTCAGGTTTTTCGTAGTTCTGGTACCGGCCGGAACCCGTGAAAACTGTTCGAATAGTCTAGAACTTTTTGCAACTTCTGTCTCTGAGATAGTGACACGGCACTTTTATTTCAACACACTACGTCCTATTCTCATATATATTATGTTATAGAATATAACTCTAATATTATTATTTATAACTCATTACGTATACGGCAAGATGTTTATCAATATGGAAAGTGTCTAAATGGAAATTGGTATATGTGGTAAATATATCAGAGACTGTTCTATGAACAAGAAGTAAGAATACGCAGCCATCCCTCGCCTGCCTTGCCATCATACCATTTGAGAATGCGAACGAAGTTTACGGGTTGCAAATGTTGTAAAAGGCCCTAAAATTTAAATTCAAAAGAAAAATCGCCCTTATTAAATTACGAAACTTAAAAAAGTTAACTGTTAGCCAAAAGCTGTTATAAAGTAATCAGAAATTGACGATTACAACCAACAAGTTACTTGGGACTCTTAGAATATTTGTTTCTATGCAGTACGACGAGCAGCTTCCGTAGCAAAGAAACAAAAACAATAACTCTGCTGGTGTGAATTTAAAGTTTAAATTTAAGAAAACCAAAACTAAAGAACAATCAGGAACAAGCTCAGAAGCAAAAATACGTCCACACAGTAATGCTATGAGAAGGAGCCTGTGCCGTAAGCAGGGCTTGACCCGGCACTTAAGAATTCGCAGGTAAACATAATTACCTTACACTACTTGGCTGCTGACTCACTACTCTTACCGTGGTTAAGATTTTTCCTGTATTTGAACTGTTAGTCAGATTGCTTATGTTGTAACATCGACTTACCTAATTTCCATGCTTGAAATCAAAACGTTTGTCAATAGAAAAAGAATTTACACAAAAGCATTTTCTTGTCGCAGTTACTGTCTTAAACCTTCAGAGAGTCATGTCTCAAAGCAATATCTAAAATGATGAATAGATCGCAGATGGTTGACAATAAATCGCAGAGTTGTCTGTTGGGATAGCAGTTTTCGTTACAGATTGTCTTCTCGTGTAATTGTTGAGCCAAACTGTTTCAATTTTCATAACGGATTGTTTTCCTGTAATTGTTTGAGTCAAACTCATGGAACACTCGCTCTTGTTTGTGCAATACTGTTTTGATTTTCAAAATAACAGGATAACAGTGAAAATCTGATTCAAGTCTTTGTTCCCTGTATTGTTCTAGGAGCCGGTGTTAACTGCAGGTGACATCAAAAAGCTCGTGAAGAACAGTGATGAACCTCGGAAAGCATTACTGTATCTTAATAAAGTGAGTTAGTTTGTTTATTGCGAAAACCGTTTCTTTTGATAGAAAAAGACTTGTCACGTGTTTAACCTTACATGTACGTGCTATGCCGTAGATACTGCGCCAGTTATTTGGTTCCTATGGTAATTAGTACTTCTGTACGCTAAATGTTTTATTTTCTCTCTACTCTTGAAGGCAACACATCTGCAATGCTCTTTTGAATTGTAATGCACGCTGCTCATCAAACTGTTAGCACGCAATAAGCAATGGTTGCATTACAGTTGACTCACTTATGACCAAAGCGTCTTATCAGGTTACTTACTGTTTTGTTTTTCCTTCCATCTCGTCATCTAGGAGAGCTTGGGGTAAAATGTTCCAGATTGAGTATTTTATAAGTTCTAGTTGACTTTGTGACAGTTTCCACGCCATATATTTGTTTTCGGAGAACTTGGGTTTGTACTTTAATCCTTAAAATCACCAATATGTCACTCCCTCTCATCGGCCGGTTGTCTTACTAGGTCAGTTGTCAAAATAGTGATGCATTAAACCCAAGAACCAACGTTTGATGAATTGTTAGGCAGGTCTAATAAATGGTTTCAAACAGATGTTTTGAGGCTCACAGAGCACCTATCCAGTTACTTATTCTATACGGCTTGAAGACATCTGCATCATGCAGCTGTTAGTGATTTCCTTTACAAAGGATACATTTTTTAATTGCAGGCACAAAGAGGAACCTGTGAATGTCTTTTTGTAACAATATTTAAGGTGAGTACAGTGAGCGTAATTTTGAATCAGCAGCAGCTTACCCCATTTTAAGTGGTTCAATCGATGGTACTGTACACAGTTAGGCATCACTGCGAACTAGCATGAAAAAACATACTTACAGAATGCATGTTCACATATCCCGCGGGCATATTAGTGAACTACTACTTACTAGTTATTAGTATTAATGCTATGTATGGTCAGTGTATGCGAGCTTACTATTATGTTGTTTGTGTCGGTTTACATCAACAGCTGGAGCCTTTATCGAAAGAACTACGGGATAAAGCGCTACTCAAAATCGCCACGATTTTAACTCGAAGCGACGATCAAGTGAACACTGCAAGTGCGATAATCCAAACAGAAACTAACCGACAAAGCGAAATCACAACTACCAAGGTTGTTCACCCAACAGGAATTGAAGAGTCGAATGTTGTTTCATCATCTTTGATTTTTGATTTTTTAAAATTCTTGACTTCCTTATATAAAACATTCCTAAGTGGTGACTGATATGTGTGAGGATGATCCAGAGTGTCTTGTTTTTACTTAACGCTGCATGATTCTACGTTATTTTTGTAAACCTATCCGGGACGTGTTTCCAAAATTTCTAACGACGTCAAAAGTAAAAAATGATATACAAATATAATGGAATTTATTTTGGCTTAAAAGACAAAACATATTCCGAAAAACAGTGTCATCTTGTAAACTCAAGATTCGAGTTATATAAGAGACGAAAGTGAAATGGTGTGAAGATGATTTTGTAATAAAATCGAAATATTACCATTTCACTTTCGTCTCTTATGTAACTCGAATCTTGAGTTTACAAGATGACACTGTTCTTCGGAATATGTTTTGTCTTTTACTTTTTGAAACTGTCGGCTGGTCGTGGATTTTGGCTTATCAAGTTCGGATTTGATTTAAATCAAGAGTGCAACGGGCTTTAAGAAACGTTTTCTGAAAACAACAAGTATTAATAGTCAAATCAACCGATACGAAAGGCCAAAAACAAAAGATATAAACAGCCACTCCGGCCGTGTAGTTAACTATATCATTTGAATGAACTAAGGGCTTGTAAACTTCCTATCAGAAGACGACGAACTATCAAAGTGTTATTTATACAACGCTACAACTTGTATATTTACATAGTTTAATCGTATATAACGTGTGTAATATTTTACATTCTTTACCGATTATCACGTACACATATATATACACGAACACATCCTGTCATTGTCGAAAAGATTTATGTCACAATTCACTCTGAACTTTACTTATGTAGGTAGTGCCTCGCACTCCATCTACTTTATTACAATGTTGAAATGTATTTATGTGTATTGTATTTATATATGGTAATTATAGTTCTTCTTAAATGTCTTCACTGTGAAAATTTATTAATAGAAAAAGTTTAAGGGATACGTACTGGCAAAAATGTGAAGACAAGAAACTAACCTTTCGAGCAAAGTAACTTCTGTCCGAGTAAAACGCAAAGTAGAAGTGA
The DNA here is from genome assembly GCA_030142905.1 of Heliopora coerulea. Taxonomy (NCBI): domain Eukaryota; kingdom Metazoa; phylum Cnidaria; class Anthozoa; order Scleralcyonacea; family Helioporidae; genus Heliopora; species Heliopora coerulea. The sequence continues at coordinate 2,296,122 of JASJOG010000016.1, forward strand.
AACTGGACGAGGCTGTTAAATGTCAATCGGTGTTGTTCTGAGCAACCACGTCTGGAACTAATTTCTAGTGATAATTTGACAATCTTCTTAGTTTTAACTTTCCATCGCTTAAGTTACCACTGTTGTTAGTTGTAATATTCGTATTTCAGAGTCAAGATCAGGATAACGAAAACAGAATATGTCATGATAAACATTGAGCTATCGAGCCAACTGGGAAAAGTGTGCTCGTTTGATCCATTTTAAGTGCTCGTACGAGCGATTCTTGCGAGAACTTAACGCTATATATCCGTAAAGATGTGCAGTGTCTCGATTCTGTATCCGAGGCATCGTCAGGGTAACACGAACAGAATGTTTCATGATAAACACAGTATGTTTGTTTAATCCATTTTAAGTGAACGAGAGATTCTTGCTACAACTTAACGCTATATATCCATGAGGATATCATGAAATATGCTGTTCCTGTTACCCTGAGGATGATTCTGGAAGAGTCGAAACACTGCATCTCTTCACGGATATCGAATGTTAAGTGGTCGCGAGAATCTTGTGCACTGAAATTGGATAAAACGAGCATTCGGTTCCCAGTTGACTCGATAGCTCAGTTAGTAGAGCAGCGGTCCGGAATCGCAACGATGTGAGTTCGAATCCCGCTCCAGTCAACTTTTCCAGTTGACTTTAGCAGTGTAGGTTTATCATGAAATATTCTGTTAATATTGACATATTCCAAATGATCCTGCAAAACTGGCTATTTTCACTTGTAAACAATGCCATAAACTTCATTTAAACAAGATGACACTAATTGAACAATCAAATAAGTAGTAACTGAATCAATAACTTACAATACTACTGAAAAACATAAAAAAAAATAAAGTTGATTATTTAGTAGTCTATTACTGTTAGTCTGTTTACGACGCATTTTTGACGTTTTAGAAGATTAATTCACAGTGCCCTCAAAACAAATGTGATCCCCATCGCCGGTTACCATTTCTTGTTTCTTGCCCGGTACTTCGTGTGTGCCTTCCTTTACACCACCACTTCTATTTACTCTTGCTTTTGTACCTAAATCAAATTTCGCTGCCCGACATGATTTCCTGCAGTAAATACAGTAAACCATGCACTGATAATATCGGCCGACGTCTTTCTGAACAGTCGGCTGATCATCTTCAGTTCGTGAGAAACGACAACGTTGGCTGTCTTCCGGCATTTCAATAGTGTCGACTGTTCGGTTTCGGGCATGAAAATCAGTGCTATCTCATCCATTTCATAGTGGTAATGACAGGCCCAAAGACAAGAAAAGTGTCTCACTTTCAAACTTGGAACAACTCGTTTTCATGGGCTCAAGGATTTTTTTTTCTTCACTTAATTTGTTAGTAAATTACAAGTTGTTATCTTTATCTGTTATTTTATTTTATTTTATTGGACTTTTTTAACTCCCCTATGTGTACTGTTCCGCCTTTAAAATAGCAAATGGCTTTCGATTAGAAGGATCTCAGGAATTATATTGTGGGTGAGGGATGAATCATATTATCGTCGATTTTCATTCAGATGACTGCTTCACATACAAACTCTGACGTGACTTTTTGAGTTTTGAATGGCGCGTTTTTTCAAAAAAACGATTTTTAATATAACTAAAAATGGTTACTGATTTTACAAGTCAAATAGAGATCATAGCACATCTAATCAACCGCAGTTAGCGACAAACGTAATTGGGCTGAAAAACAATGAATGAAAACCTAGCCGATTGTTTTTAAACGGTTTTTTTTGTTTTGTTTTTTTTGGTACACTTCTGTATCAGCCCTCTTCATAAGGCTAACCCTTGCGCTAAACCTAACGCTAACCATCAAAAGTATAAAAAAATGTAGAAGAAAAAGTAACTGGAAAATTTAAAAAGGCACCATGCAGAGTTCGAACCCACAAAAGGCATTGTGACAAGTGCGATTTTGTCTAGCGATTGTCAATCTGGTGCATCCAAATGAATTCCAAGACTGTCAACTGCTCGACGTTCGATCCAGTCACTGACCTCTACAATATACCTGCACCAAATCGAGTTCACTGATCTGGACTGCAGGTCCTGTTTAAAGTGTCCGAAAAATAATGCCGTCATTAGAGGTCCCTTTGCTCATGATGGCGACCGCTGACATAGGATTTTCTACAGAATTACTACTGGAATGAAGGCTCGTTTGGGAAAGGATTTTTTTACGCTACATTTTTGATACTTATTTTCTGCTCTGCAAAACGTTCAACTTTTCTCATTTTAAAGTTCAGATTGGGGTCTATTACCGAACTACTCATTCATGAACCTCTTGACACTATTTGGTAAGTTTTCTCAAAAAATAACAGCAAACTTGAAATTTTCTTTTCCTATTTCCTTTTTTCCGATCCTTCTCTCAAATCTCGATATAGACACATTTTAATCCGTTCTTTACCCGGGAAGTTTTATTTCATCGAGTGAATAGCTTCAAGTGTTCCTGTCCGCAAACACCTTGCTTTTCTAACCTCTATGAGTGGGAAACGGTGTTTCGACTCATTTCATCAGAAACAGGGAGAAGTCAACATCTATAGACTCGAAGTTAAGCACGAAAAAAAAAACCAAAAAAACAAAAATAGCGAAATGGGTTATTGAATTTTATTAAGAAAACTTACAAAGTGGCTTCCAAACAAGTTTTTTAGTGGGTAGTTAAGGAAAAAAAACAAACCACAACCAGCAGCTTAAAATGAGAGAAAATCATCGATACGAAAAGTGGCCAAGCGTAAACGAACCTTCTCAAACGAGTCTTCTGTCCCGGTATCATACAGTAATAGCTCTCTTTCCCGTAGGGTCAGTGGTGTCCGTCATGAGTAAAAGGACTTCCAATGCCGCCATCGTTTTTCGGACACTCGCCGTAGTTGATTTCCTAGGACAACCCACAGTCCAGATATATTACAGAGGTCGGTGTATCCAGTTCGTCGTCGAGGTCCTCGTGAGATAGCGCATACATCTGAATGACAATTGCGAGGTCTAAAATCGGCATGCGTATAAATGCGGCTTGAGATTTCGCATGCCAGTCCAATGTGAATTGTTCTCCACCAACTGTTCGATGAATAAAAATGTATTTAAATTGCATCAATTTAAGCAGCTGACTCGTCGACAGATCACTTATGTTGAACCCAGGGCCGGCGGAGGATGGGGTCTAGGAGGTCTCCATTATTTTCTGAGAAGACCTCACTCCTAATCGTCTCGAGGTGCTATGTATTGAAGTTAGTCGGGCACATAAGTGGCTACACTTCTAACTAGGACGTGGTACCGGCCACCAAATTCAGAAAAGACCTGTTTGATCAATATGACTTATTTTTGTGTAAATGTGAGTCTGAAAACAAGGAGCTAATTGTCGTAGGAGACTTAAACTGAAGGTGCGAGTCAAAACCCCGCTCAAGTCAACATTTTTTACTTGACTTCGGCCGTGTCAGATTATCATGAAAACTTTCTGTTCATGTATATCTCTGAGGATGATTCTGAAATAGAATTGAAACACTGCCCATTCTTTCATGGATAAGCGTTAAGTTGCCGCGAAAATATCTATTAAGTTGGATAAAAACTCGCCTCCAGTCCCAGTGGACTCGATAGCTCAACAGGTAGGGCGGCGGACCTGTATCCCCAAGGTGCGAGTTCAAATCCCGCTCGAGTCAACATTTTCCAATTGAATTCGGCAGAGTCCGATTGAGTCAGATTATCACGAAAACTTTCTGTTCATGTATATCTCTGAAGATGATGCTGAAATAGACTTAAACTGTGATGTCACCAAAGCATCGCCTGATCTCCATACCCAAAGATTACCATTTTAATGTTCGCTTTATCCGATTGACCATCTAATTAATGAGCCAACGTGGGTAACAGCAACGTCGACTACCCTAATTGATTTAATCCTTACAAACAAGGCCAGAGAACATTTCTCATGCTAGTGTTAATCGTCTTGGAATATCTGACCATAGTCTGGTTTTTGCAGTAAGAAAATATACACTGCCGAAATCTAGACAAACAGTAAGAGACGTCAGAAAGTGCTTCGTCACTTCAAGTTTTCACTCTCTGACGAAATAGCTTCTCTCGAAACGTCAGGATTTTGCACCTTTAGTTTTGGCAATTTTCCAACCATGTGGCTTTTTGCAGCAGGATATGATCTGATTAAAGAACAAATTTAAAGCTTTTGGTTGTCCCCTCGCGCGTGATGGCTCAGTTGATCACGAAAGTCAAGTAGTGCATGCGTTTGTGTTTCCTTGTATAATTCACGTGACAGAATTTATTGATTTCTGCTAAACTGAGTGGATGTTATCCAGGTTTGCACGAGAAATTTACTGGTACACGTGCTTGTGCTACCTCTACCTGCACGTAAGATTTGGTTGTGCATGCACAAATTCTTATACTAGGTAAAAATGTTACCTTCCTACAACCTGTAAGATTTGGTTCCGTTTATACTTGCATTGTTGGTCGCCGGAATTGTAATTGCTTACAGAGAACACAGAATGACAGGAAACATTGGAAAGAAAAGGCGAAAGTAATCGCAGGCAGGAAAAGCGCTCAAATATCATTAACAATGAACAGAGGTTGTTTACATTAGAACCAAATAACTAAAGTTTATTTAAAAATCGGAAAACTACATCCCCAGATAAATACAAATTTTGAATTCCAAGGTTCATAAAGTTCGGAATTAGTTACATCAAACAGTTGTCAGTGAAACTAAGTTTAGAGGGCGTCGTACTTCTTCAGATGTAGACCGTCAGGTTGCAGGACAGTTCACATACAGTGGTTGGATTTATAACGAGAATGTACGCATCGTTTATTGTATGCCGTTTGAAATGTAGCCAAATACAAAATATATCTCGTGGGCATACGTTACAAAAATGTCTAATTTATATAAATAGTTACAGTGAATAAAGCTAAATTTTCAAAAACTCCTGTTTATCGTTTGTCCGCCTCTAGTCATCTGAAAAGCAGGCCACCACATGTTCAAGTTTGCTGGCAAGTTGAGGGTAGCGAGAGTCCTCTAAAGCTTCTTGAAGCTATATGTGAAAGAATGATAAAACAAGACGATAGATTTTCATCGAAGAGAAGCTAACCTTGAATGTTATGAATAATGCGAAACAGTTACACCATAAAATAACGATGCTGTAAAGCTGCGATAAAACTCGAGATTTTGGTGCTTACACTGGTTGTATAACTTTCTAAAACAATGTAACGAGTGACGAAAGTCGCACGCGTAGTCGCCCTAAGATATAAGCTGTGGGCTCAGTATTAACGGTAGTTTTTCACTTCAGCTTCAGATAATAATATTAAAACAGTCTCTATCAAGGGTAAATTTATACGCCAGCTACAATATAAAATATGCTACATGGTGACCATCGTAGGTGACGAAATATATATTTTTAATTTAGATTAGAAAAAAGAAGAGAATACGACGCACTAAACCAATTACATTCGATAATAAACGTGCAAGAATGGCGTGTGAATTGGTTAGTATGGTTTACGTTACGGCTACGTTGAAGAAATCTACGGAAAGTTATCAACATTTTTATATCATTCAGTCGTGAGTTGAAAAGCGTTGCTCGGTGGTAATATCAGGGGGCAGATCAAGCATACGCGGAGCCCCTGGCACATTTGCAGTTTAACCCAACCGCCCGGACAAAAGGTGAGCAGAAAGGGTAACCGTGAATATGTATTAACCATGAAATGGGACGAAAGGACAATATGTAGCGACTGTAAGCATTACATACTTAACATACTCGTATATAGTATTCATTTAAACAAGACTATAGGTCATGGCAATATCAATCTAGATCATACGCGTAGAGTTTTTCTACGGACAGCGTGGCTGAAACCGAAAGCGGAACTCCCTGACTCCACGGTTGATGAATGATTTGTCGCTAAGATTTCAAATTTCGGTGTTGAATTTAGCTCATTTTCTGAGGTGCATCATGGGTGCATATTGGCTTGAAATAACAAGGCTTTGACGGTTATATTACGTCAACCAGCACGCCAATAACCCTACCATTCGAGATTCACGTATCAATTAAGGTAAAAGCTCGGGGGGCGACGCTCCCCCAAGCTATTTAAGAGGGGCTCAAGCACCTTAACCCCCCTATACACCACGCCTATGATCTGGGTATAAGTACGTGTACACGAAAGGCTTTGTATACAAAATATTTGTATTTAACAAATTCGAAATTGGTTCAGTGTCTCTGTGCTGCGATGGAAACATGAATGGCGTCATTTCAACCGAAAAAATATATGTCACGAGTTAAGAAAATCGCAAGTGTAGTCGCCCCAAGATATAAGCTGTTGGTTCAGTATTGACGGTAGTTTTTCACTATAGCTTCAGATAATGATAATAACTACAACCGTCTCTATGAAAGATAAACTTATACGCCAGCTTCTATATATGCTTCATAGTGCCCCCGAGTTGAAATGGCGTCATTCATGTCTCTATCACAGTACAGAGATACGAAAGCTGTTTTCTATTTGTTTTATAAAATAACCAAGGCTTTTTCGAGTTTTCGTGAAGTCATCCATGTCTCTGTACTCCAATACAAAATAAAAATCACGGAAACCGTGTCTCTGTATTCTGAGAGAATATCAGCAATGGCAGATTTAGGGTACGTCAAATAGATCAGCCGACTAAGGTGACTATGTCACTATCCTAAGATATCAGATTCATTTTGCGTTGCATATTTGCCGCTGTGATGTTGTCAGATAGCTTTGTTTACATCGCCCAATCTTAATTCCCGGCGTCGTATTTAGATCTAATGCATTTGTCGTCTCTGGTAACATTGGCGAGTATCAGAATCACGCTCCATCTGGTTTCTCGGTCAAGTTCGACCAGTTTGCCGAATCTTTGGATTGTATTCGTCTTTGCAATTGGCTGGTTTGTTGAAACTCCATTTATCGTGAGCCGTGATTGGTTTGACCAATTTCGCTGCATCAGCTATTGGCTTAGCGGTTTAATTTCCGAATCATCCTCAGGGTATTATGAAATGATAACTTCACAATTAACCTACACTGCCGAAGTCAACTGAAAAATGTGACTTCGGCAGTGTAGGTTAATTGTGAAGTTATCATTAGCGGTTTAAACTTTGAAGGTTTTTGCCGAATTTGTGACGTCATCATATCTAGTTTGCTGAGGTATGTCACCTTGCCGAAACTATCACCTTTCATCGGTCGTCTTCTGATTGGTCGTATTATCGTAAACAGTGTTTTGTTGATTTCGAAACGCTTTAACTAGCGTGAGGAGATCGTTTTCAGTGACAGTCTTACTGTCTTTCAACATGTTGTCGACGAGCTTTTTGAAACGCCTTCTTACTGCGCTTAACAGCAATGATGGTAAGACCTTGCTTTTCATCTGAGACACTGTTGTCAACATTAAGCTTTCGCAGTCGTTCTGTTGATGGTAGTAAACGTCTGGATAATAATAGTAATTTTGGCACCGAGTACTATGCAGAGGGCAAGAAGACACGTATTGCTCTCAGGTAAAGTGGTCTATATCATCTGATTTTATTAAAATTTAAACAGGAAAATTAGACTTATCATTGATTGAAGATACTATAATACTGGTTAATACTAAAGAGTAATTTAGATTATGTTCACCCAATACCGCATGAAATGGAGCCGTAACAAAATCGAATGAGATAGGTCTTTTGTTCCCGTGACACCGGTGTAAAATGCCGCGGAATTGCAATCGTAACTGTAACGATTTGAATCCTTACTCCTGACTGGAACGGCAGCTTGCCCGGCAATGTGTAAAGACCTGGTTATTCAGGCCAAGATTGTATACTGCGATTGACACATGTATTGACGACTCTGGCGCACTACAGTCCGTCTCAGGAAAGTGTTGTGATGTCCCAAAACTGTTAACAAAAATCCAAATCAAAAGTTTGCTTCGGTTCCTCTGCCCTTTCTCTTACTTCAGCCTGTCGCATGTGCGGGAGGTTCTGATTTACGTTTAAATCTACGTGTACTCGCTTTTGATTGGTCCGAACCGGTTCAACTCAATAATTGAAATTCAAATTATGATTTATTGTAAAATACATGTAATCACCATATGAGAAACATAGTGCGTGTTTTGTACTAAGCCCCTCCCCCCTGCAAAGAAAATTCAAAAGTTTGACTAAGGTGATAAAAATCCTAAATCCGACAATGATAAGGCTCGTCCAATCAGAGTGTGCGTAGGATGGTTGTTATTTTATAAATACTAGATAACTAAATACCAATTACGAATTAATATCAGTTTCTAATATATAGGGCGTTCATAGTTCTGAGGCTGGAAACTGATTTGCTTACTTATAGTCCTCATATTTTAAGGGACACATTTACGCACGCAGTTACAAGATGACAGGTTCAGTATCTCGCACGGCATATTAGTTAAATCTTAGGTCCGGTTCAAACGTCGAACTTTTCATAAAATTTTAAATCAACAAAGTAGTGGGAAGAGGAAATTTTACCGTCTGGAAGATACGTCAGTAGCAAGATATTGGGGGCTATTCAGTCTATTTTATCGTTATTATGCGGCAACAATTTGAACGGACAACCCGTGTTTAATTTCTAGCCTCAAAACGCCCTCCCTCTAAAAAAACAGGGGTCGCACAAAAGCATAGAGCCCCTGACTCGTGCCCAAAGCGCCCCACTTTAATCCACCACTGGGTATAACCGTTTTGATTTAGTTTGAATTTGACAGAAAATTTGGATTTGACGCAAGGAAATAATACCTCAACATATTTCTTCTGATTTTTATGAGGTTGTGAATTGGAATCAAATTAAGTTCAGGAAACAAGACTATGGATGGCGTTTCCAGATCATAGTCAAGAACTAGCCTTGCCACTTCCTTTTACTATTTTAACACGCCGTGTAGCAACTGATTGCCACCGTCATCGAGACCGTTATTGCCGACCGTCTTTGAGGGAGATGGCGTAACCTCACACCGGCCATCAGGACTAAAGCGATTAAGCCTGGATCACTCAGTACCAGTCTTTCTGCCACGAGAGAAAGATACTTACGTTTCGATTGAAAGCCTTTCAATGTATGAATGGTAGTTAACAATACGACTTAGAATTTGTTAATTTTCCAAGTCGTCATACAAGTCGTCTTCGCTATTGTAACATATTCAAATTTCGTTATCCGGATCTATTCATCCGGCCATTACCTGTCCACTTTGGAAGGCATTTTGAACTTTCTTCCACCTGAACAGCATCCATTGTTTGTCTTAGAGAGGTGTCCATCTTAGACAGAGTATGGTTTTCGTGAAATAACGGATAAACGACCGGGAGCAAACGTGGTGTCCGTCTTAGAGAGCTGTCCGTTAAGAGGGAGTTCACTGTAGCTCGAGGTGACAGCCGATAGCAATGGCTAGTTCCCCTCATTACGTCAGCTGAATACAACTATCAGAATACTTAGTGATTTTTTCATTTTCGTGCAAACAAGATTTTGAAAGGCATTCTGGTAGTTGTATTCAGCAGATACATAAAGAGGACTGGCCGTTGTAAAGTTACACTTGGCAGATAAAAGGCTACAATTACACGCTAGCATAGTTCCATACGCGACATTTCTCCTACAACGGGCATGTGTATGAGAATGTTTTTAAAATTCGTATTGTTGTTAATGTTGAACAAAATAATTGTAAGGATAGGACCAACGGTTGATGAAGACCGTCAACCATTAACATTCAAAAAAAAGTTCCTTAGTCCAGGACAAAAATGAAACCCGTAACCTTCTGGCCACCGGGAAGGTGCTCTAACAACCGAGTCAAAATTTTCATAGTTTTTGATCTCAACGTCCATAGTTGTCGAAGTCCGATCAAGGATATCCCTCAATTTTGAGAACAGTACTCACTAATCGACCAGAACTTAAAAGTGCACTTTATTATTTTACTCGTGACGGGAAAAATCTTGTCACAGGAGCCCAAGTAACTCCATTAGTTAGATTATCTCACTTAAAAATATTACATGTAATATGTGAAAAAAAATGGAGCTAACAGATCTCAACAAGTTTTGTCCAAGATTTAGGTTTGTTAATTGCTACGACTAGAGAGCGAAAGTTATGCTTCTCCAAATGAATGTTGGAGATTTTTAACTTTAGGAACGATATAACTTTGAACTCAGGCGGGTTTAATGTGTGTTTATTGTTCAGCCATAAAGTAATGATCTTGATGCAACGACAGATGTGGAAACTAAAAACAAACTGCATAAGGTAAGAGTTTGACGCACCTCATCCTGGTATTTAGCAGCATATTTGTAGAGTTCTTTCAGAGCATTGTCAACATTGAAATCTTCAATATAATGCTAGTAAGAAAATAAGATTATAGTTTAAACAAAGACATAAATATGTTAATGAACAAACAAACAAACAAACAAACAAACAAACAAGCAAGCAAGCAAACAAATGAACAAATGCTTTTGTTGACCAACTGTATAAGACGCCGGCCATGGTACTACAATGGGCTCTTGCACCTATTATCCCCTCCTCCCACGAAGCTGGTTAGTTGGATAATTGTTTTGTGCTGTTTAAGCCAATTTTCACCAACGCTATTCTTCCTTACTTGTCCCATTTCTCATTAACTAATGCAAAATTGGCTGCCGGTCTATTTTATGTACAATTAAATTAGCCTCAGTGACCTCGCTCTTGCTATGAAATTTTTTTCAATTATCAACAAGAAAAGCAGCTAGTACGGTTAAATTAAATGCATAAAAAAACCGTATTAGATTGGCGTTTACGTATAGGATCAATAACTTTTCTTTTTCTAACCTGGCTTTTCACTTTGAAATAACGAAACTGAAAAGCAAACAGCCTTTTCGACCTACTTAATTTTTCTGCCGATTTTTTGACAATTTTCTTTAACCTGCCATTGCAACATTACTAGATTCAAAGCCCATTTGGTATGTCTCCACGACACTTATGTTTATTTTCGTCAGGTTAGCACCCAACACAAAATCTTGTCCTCTTCTTATCCGAAGATAACCCCACATTCTGCCTAGTGTTATACTAATCACCTCGACAACGTCTTTCTTTTCAAAGACAGCATTTTCTTTCGTCTGAGATTCCATGTAAAATTCCGGCACAAACTTAAGTAAATCCAGTGAACTCAATTTCCATATCTGGAATGCTAACTGGCCAATGAAATGTGAAGCCAAGATGGCCGCCCATGGAGAACAATTTTGTACGTCAGTTTTAGTCCCCTACACGGTCTTGTACGGTAGTTTTAGTCTCCCACGCGACTTTTTACACTTTTCAGAAGAGTTTTCTTTGAAAATATACACAAAACATGTCTTAAAAAGACAGACACGAGTTTAAGAATTTCAAATATATTTCGACAAAGTCAAACCAAGTTACAGGTTATATATTTTCATGAAAATAAATTACCGAACTAACGAGAAATCTGACAAAACGGCCTCGAAAAATTACTTTAGCATACTACATCGTGCTCGTCCTATTTTTACAGTTAGTTTACTATCTTCAGACAATTTAGTACACTTGTTAGGCCACACGGCAATAATGAATCCGTTTAATTACTCGATAATGTAAAATTGGTCCAGTAATGTTTCGTCTGAGCACTTTTTTCATGTTGTGAACGTTTTCGTAGCCGAACCAAAAACTAAAGATTAAAATCGTCCAAAGGACTGAAACTAACGTACTAGTGCTTGAAGAGGACCGAAACTGACGTACAAAACTTCCCTCCATAGGCGGCCATCTTGGCTTCACTTTTTGCCCAGGCAAACGACTGGGAGTTAGCATTCCAGATATGGAAATTTAGTACACTGAGTGAACCCAGTGATCTCGCTTTCCACATCTGGAATGCTGACTGGCCAGTGAAATGTGAAGCCAAGATAGCCGCCCATGGAGGGCAATTTTTGCCCCCCAAGCGGGCTTGTACTTCATTTTTAGTCTCCCACGCGACTTTTTACATTTTACTGGGGGGTTTATGTTTGAAAATACACACAAAATATTTTTTTTCAAAAAATAGAAATTAGTTTAAGAACTTCAAATACATTTCGACGAAATCAAACCAAGTGAAAGGTTACACTATTCACGAAAATAAACCACCAAACTAAAGAAAAACCTGATAAAACAGTCTCAATAGATTACTTTAGGAAACTACCAAGTGCACGTCCTCTTTTTACAGCAAAGCACTGAAACTGACGTACAAGTGCTCGAAGAGGACTGAAACTGACGTACAAAATTTCCCTCCATGGGCGACCATCTTGGCTTCACTTTTTGCCCGAGCAAATGACTGGGAGTTAGCATTCCAGATATGGAAATTGAGCTCACTGAGTGAACCTCACGACAGTTGGGAGCTGGGCACTTGCAGTAAGACGTCACGTGAACATAATCCCCTTAAGGCAGCTCGCATCGAATTGTAAACATGAGTAAACGTATGGAGGTTGATGTCCTAAATAACAGTCTACTGTTTGGGACTTGCTCTGGCTTTAGACATATAGGCAAAATTGTAGCCAGTCACTTAACCACGGGGGTGTTTTTTTAATCCATGTATAAAAAAGCTTTGCAAAAGCAAGTCCTTCATTCAAAAGTCACTATAAACAAGTAAAGGGAGGTTCCAGTGCTGCTCATGCTACGTTTTAGAAGAAATAATGAAGATCCAGCAAGTTTTTGGCCACCATGTTGGATGACAAATACGCATCATCGTACTTGGCAACTAAAACCAAAACATATTTTTAAGCACGAAATAATAGATCCAAGTCTAGGACGCAGCATATAAAGTAGTGGAAACGTCAGAAAATGTCTACTCGTGGATATACTTGAAGGCATTGTCCAGGGGTTTTGGAGCGAGTGCGGTAAAGGTCAATTGTCCGCTGATTATAACCTTTCGAGTGGGAAATTTAGTTTACGAATTTTCGGTAAAACATGGCCTCATTTTATTAACTGCAATTGCATTTTGATCATCTACTTTAAAGATATTGTCATTTGGTAACTTGATGTTTTTTACTTGACTAGTACTGTCAAATAAAGTGAGGACGCAAGTGACCAGCCAAATCAGTCTCCTTTTACTTCGTGTAAAAAAGTCCAGTGTACGAGCTTGGTTGGATTTGGATTATAGGATTCACGGCCCCCACCTTATCAACTACAATTGCACTTCCATCAGTTATTTTAAACATGTTCTCATTTGTCGTCTTGAAGCTTATAGCTACCTCACCATTACTTCACTTGATGTCAAAAAAAGCCCATTGCGCGAGCTTGATAAGATTTCGATTGAGATACTAATTAACAATTGGAACAAAATTCTTATATAAAAGTCTAAATACCTCATAAGTAAAAGGTAACAAAACAAGAGACAGGTGAAAGATAGGTCAGCAGAGAGAAAGAAGGATATGCTGAAATAAATTCAAAGGTTCGGCGCCAATACTAAAGTTTCATTTCAATTATTAGTAAGCTCTCATAAACACGGCAAGCAGACAACTTAAGAAAAACGGCCTTGATATTTTCCGAAAAACAACTCACACAGGCCAGTACACGCATTTTTCTAGTTTTGAACCTTTCAACCGCAAAACCACTTGGATAAACTCTTTATTCTTTCGCGCGTTTAAGATCTGCTCTAATCAAACTATATTTGATAACCAAATTCGTACGTTAAAGTCTTTTATGTCATGGAACGGTTTTCCTCTAAAAGTCCGGAACTTTTTGATTCACAAACTCAAAAACAAGGTTATATCTAACACTAATTCAATGGAACATATTACCGACAATGATTCGCCAAAAATTTATTTCAGAATACCATATCTTGGAAAACAAGGTGAAAATTTAGTTTTCAACGTCATTCGCAAAATCCGTCGCAGTTTGAAAATTCCCATTAAACCAATCGTGATTTATCAAACCAAGAAAACGTCATTTTTCTGTCCCAAAAAGGATAAAATTCCGGAACTTTCTAAAGCTAACGTCGTTTATGAATTTAAATGTCCTGGTTGTGGCCAAACGTACATAGGCAAAACTGAACGTAACCTACAATCTCGACTAACACAGCACGCTACCAATTACAATAACTCTAGTGCCATATCTCAACATCTCCTAGACTGTCCAGACGCAAACTTCATCTCTCGCCTTTCATCATTTCCTGACATTGAATCTGAGGAGGACTTCACTGACTTACTTTGCAATCCTTGTAATCTAATTCCAACTAATACTAAAATCTTATATCGTTGTAATAATAACAATCCTAATCAACTCCTTATCCTAGAATCACTATTGATAAAACGTAATATGCCACAACTCAACAGTGGTCTTAAAGCTTGTAAAAAACTGTCATTGTTCTAGAGCCATTAGACCATCACATTGGCTTACACCATCCTGTAATTGTATACTTCCGCTGCGTCTGTAAATAGCTATACATATAGATCACCGCTTGCTTGTATTCTCATTGGTTTGACAATGTCTTTGGAATAAAGACGAAATATCACCGACTCTGTCTGTACACTCTTGTTTAACTTGAATATCAAGAACACAAGATGTCTATTTTCGGAATTTGTTTTATTTTGTATTTAGTAAGCTCTCATATAATAACAGTTTGGATTGGAAAGTACAGGGAAGAATTTTGAAATGATCAACTTTGGTTTAACGTTTGCATTGGCTTAGCTGCTCTTCTATATCTATTTTAATGTCTATTTGTCATTTTTCTCGTATGAATTAATTTTTACCTATCTCGTTTAAAACCTCCTTTTCCTCTTAGGATACATTTAATACTCTTCCTTTTCAGCAGGATTGGTCAAAACATTAAATAATGCTTCAATCCGAGTTAGTGTTTCAGACGTGGTTTCTAAGTCCCGTGTGCCATTAACAACAGTGAGGCGCCGTCTAGCTGTCGTAAATAGTACCTGGGGTTTGGAAACCAAATGAAATGGCTTGTCACACATCATTAGTATTCATTGCATGGAAGCAGTGACAAAGAATATGGGTGTGCACAAAGGAGAGTTTCATTTCCATTTGATGGGAAAGCGACGGTGCATTCCATGGCCTTAGTATAGTAACAGCATGCGAATGATGGCATTGAAAGTCAAGAGAAAACGTTTCCGAGAGCCACAAACTGTCGAGGGGAGGATCGATAAAAGTAAAACAGGCAGTTCCACTGACCACTCTTTACATAAATCTTTGCGCTCAATTATTGCTATTGAGTAATAATTTCAGTAACTG
Organism: Heliopora coerulea; assembly: GCA_030142905.1. Lineage (NCBI taxonomy): Eukaryota > Metazoa > Cnidaria > Anthozoa > Scleralcyonacea > Helioporidae > Heliopora > Heliopora coerulea. Next base: position 2,311,273 of record JASJOG010000016.1, read on the forward strand.
CACAGTTAGTATCTCGTCTGGTGCTAAACACTAGCTGAGTTAAAAGGTGAAACGAAGTGCTTGCCTTATAATGTGTATCTCGCATTCAATGTAATAAATTGTGGAGTTTGAAATCGACAAATTCTGGCTAGACTGGATTTATATAAGAAAGCGTTTCTAAACGCAGTGGACTCTAGTTAGAAACAATTTCTTAATACATAATTAGTATTTATCATCTTCATATCGTTTGTATTTTCCCCACAATTTCTCTCAATTTCAAAACCCTGCTCACATGAATAATTCAGCTTGTGGTTCAGACCGGGTTCCTAAGTAAGTACACGTGACAATGAATGTCTGATTATGTGTGAGCAGGAGAAGCGTGTCCTTCGTAATCAGCTTCGATGTGACTTAAAAATTGGTCTCTGACGAGGTTATAAGGAAACGATCTTTGCTGGATATTGGTATTTATCCAAACATTATAATCCTGGAACGGATTTGAGCCAACGAGAAGCAAAACGGGATAAGCAAGACAAAACCAATAACAACAGACGGAGGAAAGAATTTAGCCTACTTTAATTTAATAAGCGAAATACTAAATTTACAATAACAATAACAATAACAACAACAACAATAACAACAACAATAACAACAACAACAATAACAACAACAATAACAACAACAACAATAACAACAACAATAACAACAACAACAACAGCAGGAATAAGAATGGCAGTAGGAACGAGAATAAGAATAAACTTACAGTGGAAAAGAAATTTTCGACTTCCACTTCTGTTAACGGAGTTGAGTCAGACATGTCCTCGTAAAACCTAAATAAAGAAAGAAAAAATCGAGGCTTAAATGTGACGAGTATTACCAAATCGGGGATGTTCGCTATTCATAGTAAGAAATGATTAGTACCACGGTACCTTGCGACTTTTTGTCTGTAGGCTGGAATTTCTTTGGCATATAGAAGCTTGTTAGACGGTGAATCCTGGACAGAAATATTCGTATGTGAAACAATATGTAGTATCGTAATATTGTAACATCGAAGGAAACAAAAGATGCAATATCTTAGCAAGTTAGGCAAAAACTATCTTAGAAAGTTAATTAGGAAGTAACTTCTTTAACTCTCTTAGGAAGTAAATATTAAATATTTACAGGCTTAAATTATGAAAGGAAATTATATAAGAACAAAATGTTGCGCAAAACCATCAAATTATCTCGGTAAATTTAAGACAATAGCAAAAGAACCATGAAATAATGGTTATGTGTGACATTGAGGGTAAAAGAAATACTGTTCAACCAAGTGATCAACTCACAATTTAGTTTAATCAAGTAGGTCGTTCAATAATGTCAGCAAGGGTGAAAATATCAAATCAGTTAGACCAGTATAAAATATATTGTTATTACCTTTCCAAGTCTACGTTCTGAGACAGAGCAAGCATCCATGAGCAGCTGAAACAAAAGCACATAAAAAACCTTTTATTACTCTAATTTTAAAGTACATGTGACGGAATTTTCTGGAGTTTTTGTCCAATAATCTACCATATCCAAATGAATTGAATGACATATAACACCGCTTTATCAGATAAAAACGCACGAAGATATCATGCCTGAAAAGTATTAAAAGAAAGTTTTGGAAATTATGGCCGGTAAAAAAAGTGTCTGAGTTCACACAAGGTTTGTAACGTAAAATTTGAAACATGTTAATCGAAGTTACAAGCAAATTAAAGAAATTCGGCTCTTTGTTCGTTTGTAATACGCAGTCGCAAGTTTCAAAAAAATACGTGAGAAGTCAAGAAGTTTCTTTTTGCTGTATTCCCAATTTGACGGCGCAAGCCAAGAACGATAACTCAGAGTGTGTTTATCTGATAAAGAAATTTGAAATATCGTTGAAATGCTCTCAAAATCGGCAGATTTTGAAGGAAACAACAAAAAATTGTCAGGTACGAACTTTAAAGAGACATCATCATCAGCTAATTTTAGACAATAATTTAGCGTCGTATCTATCTAGAAGGGTAAGGATCTGGAGCAAGCGTTTTTGTCATAAAATAAAAGCTAGTAAACAATCGAGGTAGCAATAAACTGTAACACGTTTTTTTGCGTTATTACGACTTTGCCGTTAGAGTGGAGCATTTTAAGTGTTTGTCCGACGTGATAATCAACCTTTCAAGTCCATTTACCAGACAACGTAGTTTGTGAATAACAAAGAAAGACGTCTATTTTTTCACTGGTTTTGATTAACCAGTTATAATAAAGCACTTTAAACCTCAACTTCATGACGTCATAAGTAGTGTTAGGTTCATTAGTGAGGTGTTAAAGTGTTTAAAACTCCTGAACCAGTGCGAGGATAATCACAAAAATAGTTTCTATACTGTGTTGCAATGGCTGACAGGGTGCCTTACTTGACTTAAATATATGCCAGATTCCAAACCTCCTTATTAGTATAAATAAAAAATCATTATTTTCGAAATTGATTTTATAAACTTGACAATTCCTGCTATTTTTCATGTGAAAGGTAACATAAACGCAAACGCCACATAACATAACAGCAACAATGTCAACAAAAGAAAAGAAATGTCTGTGCATTTCTTTGTAGTGTTTTCAGTACGAAAAGCATTTCTAGACTGTTTTCGAAGCACAAAAATCCTTATATATATGATATTTTCCGATGGGGCTTAGTTATAAAATCGTTCAGGCAGCCATATTAAAATTTAGTCGTCTGACTGCTTTCAACTGTTACGAATTAAGTATTACCAGGATAAGCTCTTTCTTCACCTCATGCACATCGTGCGAGCTTAACAATCTTTGCAAGCACCAGAATCTTTGTTCATGCAACCGTGCATCTGATGCATATGATGCGAGCTGTTAGCACGAAGCGACTGTCGACACCACAAGCATCCTTTAGAAGCCGTTAGCGCGACTACGCATATTCGTGCACACAGACACACACTCCCTTACGAGTTGTTCAGTTAGAAACCATACTAATGTCAACGGTGCCGAGTCAATAGCTGTTTAGCTAGAGAACCAATACCCCGGCAGTGTGCCTCGTGCAAGCCATTGCCATGTGAACAACTGTCCACGCAACCTACCCATAATTCTAAACCATACGACAATGTTTCTGAGTACTTTCAGTACAACAATGTTCTTGCATGTACATTAACATTTTAGTTTTCCTGTATATTAATATACACAAACATTTACTTACAAAGTTTAGATTGAATAACTACTCAGCCAACCGTTCTTAATCTCAGCTTTTTGCTCGGACGTTCGGATGACCATTTTTAAAATACCAACATGAAGTAAATCGTTATCATCGTTATTATTGCACTGAAATTTATATTATCAATATCATTATCACTAATCATTATCGTCATCGTCATCATTAACATAAATATCAGTCTCGGCTATTTTTACGGTTGTCTATTGTTATCGTTCGTGATTGATACCTTCATCAGGCGTAACATGAATATCATTGCACGAGTAAACTAGAAATAAAGTTATGAGGGCATTTAATCCAATATTAGTTTGGTTTACTCTACAAATTTGAGTAAAATTATCAGAAAGCTCGACTGACCACTTTACAAGTCCAGTTAAAGGCGGGAACAGAATTTCCAATTCAACAAGAGGGTTTTGTTGGGCAAACGTATTTCTGGTTTGACACTTTAACGTAGTGTCCGACATATCGGACACCTATGAACAAAAGAACCAGTGAGAGAACAAGGGAAAAACAAAGACAACAGAAAACAAAAGAAAAAATTCATGTGTTGAAGGGTTAACTTGTGTTTCAAACTGACATCTCGGATGGCATTTTACATTCATCATATTAAAAGTAGCTCTGAAAGGAGGATTCTGAAATAGAACTGAATTGCTGTCGTTAACGAATGTAATCCGGGAAGCCACTCGAGGAATTAAGAGAAAAAAGCTTGCCCTTCGACTTAGAAATTAAAAACAGAAACACATTTTTTTTCAATGCAGTGGAAGTTAAACCAAAGAAAATCGAACTCAACCAATTCCAAAAAGCCTTCTCCATAGGTTAAAATTGAAGCTTAGATCGACAATAACAACCGCAATAAAAGAGACTCAGATAAATTGCCAAGAACAAAAAACATGAAGAGAACACCGGCAACTACAGAGACGAATGTAGTTATGTTAGACGAGATTACATTCAAATCCCTTAGCCCCCAGACGGGGATCGAATCGGAAGCCTTCTGATGACAAGGGAGACGCCCATTGAACCACCGAGACTTGAATGGTGAGCTAAGGTTACAAATGGGTGGTTAGGTTGAAATCTGATATTCGACAAACATTTTTGTTCTTACGATCAGCGATGTTCTCGCATGTATTTTTATGTCAATTGAAATGTCATCACTAAGAACGAGAAAACAGCGACATGTACGCTAGCGCCATCACCAACACCATCGTCATTTTGACCACCATTACCACCATAATCACAGTCGTCATCATCATCATTGCTATGATCACCAAAACAATACAAACAATAGACCATCATCACAGTAGCCATTATCATAATCATTCCACATCACCTCCACCATTACCATAACAGCCACCATAGCTACATCACCTCCAGCCTCACCATAACCACCACAACCACAACCAGTATTCGCCATCACTCTCATTAATATCATATTATCATCATCTAGCCATAATGACTATCGTTATCATCATCAACAATAATAACAATATTAATCATATTAATCTTCATTTAATCAAGTAACACAATCAGATAAATCTGTTCTCCCCATCATCAATAACATTAGCATCATTATTATCATTATTACTACCATTATCATTAATATATTCGTTATCGTTATCATTATCATTGTCAGTTACCATTAATACCATGACTGTTATTACCATTAAAATTATTTCTCTTACTATTATTGACTTCACGACATTGTAGCTGCTGACATCGACCAACTGCTAAGATTTTAGAAATTATTCAGTCTATTCTTTAAAATAAGTGGTCCGTAAAATCAAATCAACTTTTAGACTTGGTTTGACGCCACTCTGGCTTGAGAAGTTTGAACGTAGTTTACATAACTGCAGCTCATGATCCAACGTTTCGACACTGCGGTCTAGAAGACACATGACCGGAGTTGTCAAAACGTTGGGTCACGAATCGTAGTTTAGTTTAGTTTCGTTTACTCAAGTTAACTTTATTTAGCATTAAGCAAGCTTAGAGAATAAAGATAGATCTTAACTAATAACTATTAACTAAAATAACTATTTTACCTGAGCAATGACTGTAAGACATGAATCTACGATAGGTGCTTTATACACGTCAAACAAAAAGTTGGGGTTCTTGATGAGGTTTACCCAGAACCTGAGCGGTAAGCTGTAAAAAAGAAAGCAAACTGTTGGTGGTAGGCTAATGAAGTCTAAACCAAACCACAATCAACCACAGCCAATGTACGCCTGTCCGTTCGCTTTTTTTTTAGCCAAATGAATCTTTACTCTCAAATACGATATTGTTGATATAGATTTGACATAATTTAGCGTAATACAAAGGCACCAACTACCTGTTGTTTTTCCATGTACGCAGTACTTCGGGATCGGTAATATTTAGTTCCTCTGCTTGTTGATCAAGGAAGTCGAAGAGAAACTTAATTGGCAATGGTGGCCTCTCGTTTTTACGGAAGGACGGAAATATGGCATCAAAGAGATCGTCGACGTATTGTTGCAATATTCCCTAAAATATTAAACCAAAAAATCACGCAGTGACGTAAAGCAATTCTAGCCTTGTCACAAGGCTACATTTGTGGAGTAAACTGCCACCTACCACCGTGAATAAATTACCACGAAAAAAGCAACAAAAGCAAATCTTCACACTGTTCTCTCAACCATTTGGTTATTATTTTAGGGAGAATGCTTTAAACTGCTCTTAAGATGCGTACTCTTCTTCGATTTAATTATGATTAACGCGGGAAGTCTTAAGATTATTACCACAATTACAATGTAGAAATAAAGATATGTGGAGATCAATGAAGACGTTTTACAGTTTTAACGTAAACACTGACATTTCAGAATGAAACGTCTTGCAACTCAGAAAAGAAACTTCAATTACAAACGTCGCGACTTAACACCATTTACGTGGAGACATAACAAGAACATTCTTAAAAGTGAGTAATCTGGGTTTTAATAGACGTGAATAATAATCTTGGTTACTTTTAGCTTTACTTTTCAATCTAATTGGTCACTTTTGGAAATAGCTGACGGGTTGAATCGCTTATTCAAAACCTGACCTCAGTGACACGTAACCAACCGTAGAAGATACAAGCATGAACTGGTATTGGATAATGAAGTTCTCCCACCGTTTTCTGAGGGTGGTTTTCACAGGCGACATAAGCATAACCATAAGCATAACCACATGCGCAAGCGCAGTAAGCACTTCATGGGTTACTATATTCCCCAGCACAAAGTGATTAACCGACCATGAAGTACCTACTGCGCATGCTCAAGTCGTTATGTCACGGCGAAAAGCAGGCCTTAATATTACCATGGCTAGAAGCTGTGAACAAGACGGTGGTTTGATCTGCCGGCGCAATTTCTGAACGCTTTATTTATTAGAATCCATTATCAGCCGGCAATTTTAAGAAATACAAAACAAAGTATACTATGAATAGCAGCATCTTGTGAACTCAAGATTTGAGTAATAAACAAGACAGTAGGATATAAGGTGACATTTCGATATTATTCCAAAATCATTGTCAAACCTGATTTTGGAATAAAATCGAAATATCACCGTACATCCTACTGTCTTGTTTATTACTCAAATCTTGAGCGCACAAGGTGCTGCTATTCGGAGTTATGCTTTGATTTATATTTATTTATTGGCATACGCTAATGTAGGGCTTTCGTTATAAAATTTAAATTGCAAGAAAAAATTTAATGGCCCACCTGATGGAACATCAGACGTCACGAAATTATAAAGTGAACTTTATAAGCAACCAAGTTAAAGAAATTTACCAGCAAAAGATTTTTTTCTTAATAAATTTTAACACAAAATTAAGGCAGGACAACCATACATTTCAAGACACTTGGGAACCTATTTAAAGACTTGGAAATACCCTCAAAACAAATACAAAACAAAGTATTATCCTTTCCGAGCTCGTTCAGACGAGCAACCGCTTTACAGACCAACGAGGCATAGGCAAATTCGCGGCTCCGAAAGGCATACCTCGCCAAATGTTCGAGATTTAAAGGACGTGTACACATGGAGTAAGAGGTATGATCATATGGGTCTCCGGAATCCATTTAGCCTTGACGAATTGTTACAACATTTGCAATGGAAATGTTTGTGTTATTTACAAATGTTGTAGCCGGGCAGTTGTAGGAATTGTAAACGATATACAATAAAAAATGTGCCTGGCGGATTTTGCCCAATCAAGTCTACATAAAGCCGCCATCTTTAAATTGTCTGTTAAGTAACGAATGCAAATACTTATCGGCAATAGTGTTCTCGATTTCTGGCCATGACTTTGGCAAAAGTTTTGAAAAGAGAAGCATTTCCCATTTGTCAAGTAATAATTAAAGTAATGCGACGAAAGTGTAACAAAAAAACAAACAAACAAACATGATTACAAGTTAAATTAATCAAACCTTCGTGCTCAGTAATCGCGTCAGATAAATTTCTGACAACAACTTGCTATGACGTGGATCATCTCTTTCCTGCACGAATTCAATAGGTTTGGTCTAGAATTTATATCAAAACCAAAGTTACTTCAAAAACAACGGACTACGGTGTTCATTCATTCTGAGTTTTAACAGTAAAATCTTGCCTCGAACGTTTGAGTTTTAATTATTATAAGTAAAACCATGACATAAGGGAAATTGATTGAATGTCCCCGAAAGCCGAGGAAAGTCTGGGGAATTCTCCCCTTGACAAGCAAAATCGTTGGGCGTTACCCAGAGTAAATAGTAGAGTACTTCCAAGCTATGGAAAGACTCCAGGAGATCGTCTTCAACCCTTCCACAGCCCGGCATCTCTCACCATGACATGAGGAAAATTAGTAATTAAATGTCCCCGAAAACGGAGGAATGTCAGGGGAATTCCCCACTTAACAAGCAAAATCGTTGGGCGTTATCCAGAGTGAATAGTAAAATGCTTCCAAGGTATGGAAAGGCTCCAGGAGATAGTCTTTAACCTTTCCACAACCTGGCATCTCCCCTTTAAGAGTAATATTGTTTGTTGTTAGCCAGAATAAAATAGTGCATCCATGGCAAGCAAAGCGTCAAGTTTGCGAATGAACTGCATTTATATCTCACCAAATGCCAAGGCCTGATATCAGCATCATTAATGTTGGTGCGACTTCTGCGAATGATAGATTGATTGCTGGAAGTCGAAGGACTGTGAAAGATCTTTGGCAAACTTGAATGAAACTCTGAAATGGAAGAAGATATTGCTTGCTCTCAATATAGAAAATTATTGATAAACTAAACAGCAGTATGTTGGTACATCACGACGCATATGTTAACTTCAGAAGGATGCAACAAAGGAAACTTTCCACCAAAATTAGATACCCGACCTGGGTGACACTTCATGAGGACCACACCATTTCCAGTACAAAATCAACAGTACTTCCCCTGTCGCACTAAACCTTTTTAAGCTTATTTCAAACTATGCAAAAGTTGAACTACAAAACAAACCACTTACATAATGCCATTTTTACCTGAGGTATCAAATGGTGATGCAAAACGCTTTACAAGCCGTAAACAAGTTCCGTCGGGTATTTCATAATGTAACAGAGTGTTGATTTTCTTCCAGTCACCTTCTTTAACGCTAGTTGAATCCTCGTCTTTCAAAATTCTATGCTTGGAAGGGCTTTCCACCCACTCTACAAAAACGTTCCAAAAGCTGCATAAGAAAGTTTTCTGGTCACATAACTTTATATTTCTTAAGAGACCCAGCCAAAGTAAAATGCAATTAAAAATGACAAGACGGTTGATTTGAAATGGTGAAGAAAATGTTAAATTTTCCAGGTCATACGCTTTTAACCTTTCGTTTAGTCCAGCTGAAGTAAATCATCGAAACCAAGTAGTAATTATTCAAATGCATATTCTTAAAAAAAGATGAAAAAACTCTGACACGTTTACTTACTTAGGTTCAGTTCGTCTTTGGTAATCCGGCAAGAATAGGGGATATTCTGCAAGGGAATGTAAGGAATAAGACACAAAAACATAAACAAAAGAACTTTTATATTTTGATACAAACAAATAAACGCCAGCTTCCACCTTGAACAAAACTTCCATGATCTTGTCTTTAGCTTGACTAACGGTGTCTGAATCGAGAACTTCAACTTGCACCGGCGGGTTATCCTCAAACTCAACTGTGACCATCAGGGTCTACAAACATAAAATATTCCTCGTTAGAGCAAAGCAATACTTCGTGAAACGAGAATGACTACAGGTTATTATAAGACAATTATACGCTGACGGAATGATAAAGCGATATGACTATAAAGATTATAGCCCAACAAATAATTTTCATAAGACCCATCATTCACATGATTCAGACAGCTCATTTTGGAAAGATAGTGAAATTTCTAATCACCGACGTTTCATTACTGATCATGTAACATCTTTAAAGCAATGAGAATTGTTTACAGCATGAGTAAATTATCCAACACGAATAAAAATAAAAGATGATTAGTTGCTGAGAGAGGTGAAGATTCATGGAGGATAGAAAGCAGAAAGCGCAGAAACAAGGTTTGTTTTTGAAATGAGAAAATTTTCGCAAATAATATCAATTTGAGAAGAGTAGAAAGCTAAAATGATACTCATGAAATTATTTGCTGGTCAATAATACCAGTATTTCAGTTGCAACGACTCTGACTATGAAGTGATCTATTGAAATGATACAACATATATGTATACGAGATGGCTGGAGTGATTTCATTCAGCAGGTGAGTTGCTGTGCAGTTATGCAGGGTCGTAGTCTGGATTTGGAATCACTTGTTTCGTTTAAATATGCTTGGGCGAATGTAATTGCAGCATGCTGAAGTATAATGAGGATAACCATTCTGTTGGATATTATTCATTACATAGATCTACATTTAACACAAAAAAGTGCACTTGTGGAGGGGCGCAACTTGTTAGAGTGGTTTCGTTGTGAGTAAAAGAATTGCGACATTCGTTTTCCATTAAACTTTCTTCCGTCGATTAATAGTTCATAATTCGCTGCAGTAATCCCCTTATAATAGTAGCTCAAAGAAAGTAATGATTTAAGTGAAAAAAAAATACTAAAATTTGTCCCTAAAAATATATGCTGCGTTGGTACTATATGTCCTGACAAAATAGGTACTGTACAATCTATTTCAGTATCTTTCTCACGGCAACGTGACAAGAAAATGTCACGATTTTTGAACGAATAAGCATAAAGTTTCGCTAGAATCGCTTGCACACTTAGTACAGTTAATCATTCGTTTTCCACTTCAAATTAATCGCAAATTGAACGAGCAACCGAATGATTACGTATTAATAATAAACATGAAATAATTTAAGCAGGAAAGGACAAAATTAACGAAATTAAATAAACGAAAAACGAAAATTAGTAACTCGTAGCTAGTAACGAAATTAACGCCAATAACGTAGATTTGCCTTAGCAAATCTATTCATAACCAAAGACAGGGGGCGGATTTAGAAGGTATCGAATGATATCGACCGCGATCGATGCTGATTGCGATTGAAATCCTGATAACTTTGCACTGTACACGGTGTACAGCTCTGTTGGTTGATATCGATATTTGAATTTGAAATTCAGTTGACAGTAACGAAACCATTCATTTAATTTAGCTTGAAAACTTCCACCACAGATGTTTTTTCTTAAAACCTTCTACTGGACACTCTTCCCGGCTCCTCCTATCCAGGGTTCCTGGATCCGCCCTTGAAAGACATTGTTTTGGCTCGCAACATCTCCAAAATATTCCATAGGTTTGGCGGTCGTTCCTGATTGGTTCTCTATGGACAACAAGATATTTTTTCACCCAACTGGGATGCTTTGTGACCTAAGGACATTTACGCCACATTTTCATTCAATTAGAAGTTTTGGGCACTCAGTTAACATTCTTCAGTACTGTCGTACCCTGCAATTGCATCAGTTTGAAAATTTTAAATAGTTAATAACGATTTCAAAACTTTCAATGGTTAATAATGAAATTGAAAATTTTAAATGGTTAATAATGAACTGAAAATTTGAAATAAATAACGAATCACACTGCTATCAGTTCACTCTATTGTTGAAATGGAAGAGCAGTAGTCTGCTAACCAGTAGATTCTGTATTAAATCCACTTTAGTCAATGCATTTTTAGTTGGTTTTTGCAGTGAACGAAATCAAGAAATTTTCTATTCAGAGGAAATTAAATGACGACGTGTCAAGCAAAAGGTTACGATCCACTGGCGGATCTCAGGGGAACGAATCCAGGCCATGGTCTCTGGGTGGCTAACCAAACAAATGCACTCTTAAACCATGTAGAAATTAGTGTGCAGACAACAATTAATAAATTACACTGAAAGCGAGAGAGAGAGAATGATTGTTCCGCTGGTAATTCTTTGTTCTAAGTTTTGGCCATCGGTCCATCATCTTTTCAACACTAAGTTCACTGTCTAAAGACCTGCTTGGAGTCTGTCAACATCTAGTTTCTATATCGTCTGCAGTGGTCAGCATGAACTGTCAGGTCATGATCCGCATACGTCACTTTCAATCCACTGTATTACCACAGTGGTGAATTCCATGGTTTTTGCATACGTCATATTTTAGCAAATTGCTTTAACTTTGAACAAATGTAAAATATATTTTGAGTTTTAATCAATTTTCGGGGCTTGATTTTCAAAATTCGACAGGCATTTCTGGACCACCAGAAAGATAGTTTTTGATTTTTTTTAAGATTTTTGGCCCTTCCCAACAGCGGACTGAGATTGGCCAGTGCTATTTTCACAGCGAACAGTTAATGGTCGACTCTGATGAAAGATTCCACTCGAAACGTCAGAACTTCGATTAGCCATAAAGCTTTACAAACCTCTTAGAATAAACGGACACGAGTTGATTTCTACAAATATACCATACTTTTCGCTCTCAGAAAATATCAACGAAATCACTTCAAATGTTAAAATCTGGTAAGGTCCAGGAGCTCGATCGTTGTCACCCATTACGGCATAATTTCTGACCTAACCGCAACGTGAAATTTTTAACACCGCCTGACGATGTTTAAAGTACCTGCAGTCATAACCTGAATAATACCATAAGATTGACCTTTATTTTTTATTTATCTAGCTTGTTCACCATGCGTTCATCAAATGAAATCAGGCAAATCATCCCTTCCCTAATTACATAACACTTACATTGTATTCAATGCTCTGTCTCAGTAGTTTATCCTCACTGAGTGAATAGCGTGCCTCATTCGTAATAGCATCAACGGGCCCTTTCTCAATCTGGAACCTGATTGCCTTGTATAGCATGAAGAGCGGTTTACCAGCTTTATCCTAATCAAAACCAAAGATCATAAAGATTACTCATAAAATCCTGAAACCCACCCGTCAATTCCCAATAAAAGCGTAGGAGTGCAACATTACCTTGATAAAACTTGACATGGTAAACGTCAACCAGTTCGTCAGCAACTTCTCCGCAATACATTCGGTCCTAATAATACCAAGCAGAACGAACAACTTAATGGTAGCATGAAACCAAACCAAATCATTCCCATCCATTTATCCATAGATAATGACATTCCAAGCGGACAATGCGAGATAGTAGACTGGTGAGCCTCTAAATTTACGAGCCTATGTTACTTTCTAGCTCACCAATTTTCCATCCATTTGAAAAGAATCTTAAAGTTCATTTAACGTCGAAATGTCTCCACTACTGAATCCATCGTTACAAGAGGATTCAAATGAGATATAATATAACTTTTTAGTTTTTACCAGTGATATCGTGCCTAAAATAGGCCAAATACTTTACTTTGTTCGAAGTCATGGCCTGGAGCACATCAAATTAAATGAAAAGAAGACAACCTATAGTTGATTGAATACGCAAAATTTACTCTCAGCTCTAATTACAATGTTCCACTTCCGTCTTTCTTCCACTTTCTTTCTTTTTTCTTCTTCTTCTAACGATTCCTATAGTAATTGATCCTTTACGTACAACATCAAAATCTTTGGCACAAAGGCTGGAAACAATCGGAATTAACACCAGAATTGTGCAATTATAGAAAACTGGTATTTTATGTACTGCAAGAATCCTCCGGAGGTTCCTTGAAGTTTGAGGGGTCTTGTTGACACCAAACCCAAGGACGTTAATTACCTTTGAGAAATCAATATGCGATTACAGAATAATAAATAATAATATTAACAATAACGATAATAATAATAAAAAAAATAATAATAATATGGGCACTGGAGTAGGACAAGCACAGCTTCAGCCTACTACGGGAATGTGGACGCTACCGCCCACCAGAGTCCGGGGTAGCACCTTTGGCAAGTGCCAGCAACCCCTTAGCCAAGAGTAGATAAGACTCTTTAGCCTTGGATGGCAACTTATCTAGGAGAAGGAAACTCTGACATAAAACCAGAAGTAGGTAGGCAGGACATTGATTCGGAGCCAGTGACCTACATAAAACGAGCAGGCTTTGATGAGATGACCTAGGGAATGGCGTCCCTGCCTTGCCAGCTGGGTAGACAGGTAGCCGAAAGCCTCAGCTTGCCTTAATTGGCTGGCAGCTGCAAGTACACTACCTTCAGGTGTTGGCAAACCTGCCCTGTTAGCCCAAGGACTAGAAGAAAATCTGTACAGCAGGCTGATGCCCCTGACCTTAGTTGGTTGAGGATGAAGTAGCCTTAAGTGCTGAAACAGATCTGCACTAGTCTAAGAATAAAACAATATTCAGACTTAACCCTTGCAGTGGCACGCCTAAACTGATCTTAACTGGTTGGAAGTGCAACAGGGTACTGTTAAGGTCAAACTGGATATACGCATCGGGGAGTACTTTCAGGGACTTTAGAGGGCTGTATATCCCTTACTCCTTCCTGACTGGATAAGTTGGGCGAGTAAGGGCTGGCCCCGTGGGTGTTTCCTAAAATCCATTTTAATGGTAAAATTTCCTTTCCCCACAAGTTCCCTGAAATGTGCAATATCTGTTGCGGCCTTAACTGGCGGGATGCTGGGAGCCCGTAGCAGGCTTAGACCCCTTCCACTGTCCTTAGTTGGGTGGTGTGCGAGTTGTAATAATAGTAAATAATAATAGTAATAATAAAATCGTCGTTCAGTGAATGCGTCTTTGAATTTTTGTGTGTTTCAAGAAGTTAATTTTTACACGTACACTTGTTTTTGGCTAGCAATAAACATTTTTGTCAATATTTCTTGTTCGTATTAACATAACTAACCTTCGAAGCAAAAGCTTTGGGTGACTTTTCGACATTGATTTCCGAATCAGCTCAGCTAGAAGGTGCTGCAAAATCCTGAACACAACAGCATACAAACTTAACAAAAAAATCGTTGTACGTTTAATGGCGAAGTACCACACTTTGTGTTACCTGTACTTTGAAAAACACATTAAAATATATCTTACACTTACTCGGTACAGTACTCCATTTTACTTTGTAACGCGACGACGAGCAGGGAAGCAACATTACATCTACAAAAGAATTAATCCCCGTCATATCTGCAGAATCCTCAAGCTGGACAAAAGTAACCGCAAATGAACATGATATTTATGGGTTTCACATCCATAGCGAGAAATTAGAAACACCATCAGCAAGGAAACCGAGGGCTCAGAAAACGGTAACTATATTTTGTTAAGAACCTACAAATCCTAATTTCAGCTCAAAAGAAAAGCTTCATTGAGTGGTATCGAACATGTTTCTAAAGTATTAATTCACTAACTTGATTTCTTAATGTTACTCAGCACTTGTTCGATATATTTTCGAACTATTCCATGCTCTGAGACATCCTGTCATAGTTTTCTATCTACATTTCAAAATATTGGTATAAACTCCCACACCATAACAAGGTCATTACTGAAACAAACAGCGCGTCTTAAAGATTTTACTGAAACATTTAATGCAATGAACTGAAAACATACAGTTTTTACACTTATTTTGAGGAACAGCAATAAAGCCAAATGTATGCAAATAAACTTCGTGATTGAGATCAACCTTAATGCAACAGAAATGGACGTGTGCAAACTGTCAGCCTAGGCTCACTACAATTACTGCGTTCTGTCCAAATAGACTATGACGCCTTTCAAGATATCTCATGAATAAAATGCAAGGTAAATGAATGCAGTTTGGTTCTCTGCTCTGTATGGGCTAATTCGCTGTGAACCTACATATTGTTTAATTTTCTTTCTTGAGGTATTTCTCTACAAAATTTTCAGTTTTTCTTAAATTTGATTGATTAGCTTTTTTCGCCAACAATACAACAAAATCCCAACCCAAGGTCGTGATAAGTTTAAGATCTGTATAATGCACCACTGTTATATGCCGCCATTTAAGGTTCAAAACAAAGAACGGATATTGCCACACTTATACAGAAAATTTCATTAAAAGCCATCGTTTGCTTCCTGCGATAAACTTTTTGTTGTAAAATAAATATCGGTTTTGAGAAAAACGACTAGAATTAAAGAATGGAGCAAATCAGTGGTAACAGTGGGGAAAGTTTGATTTGAAAGAAATTAGAGTAAGCAAGCAAAATGCGGGCGTGTAACGTGCCAGCTTCGTGCGAGAAGCATCCCGAACGAGAAGCATCCCGTGCGGCTTCAATTGTCACTGGCGATAGACGTTAGAAAGGCGTCAAGACATAGTTCTCTACGGAGTCGTCACTCCGTCTAAATAAGGTTCCCGCTTTAATGTTCCGGCTGACTTAATGGGCACTATGTCAAGTCCGAGGGACAGTCGATCTACCCATGGCCTTTCAAAGACTGGAGAAGTCGAAAGAATGGTGTATTTTGATGCTGTGGTAATTCGGGTGGAGGTCACGTTTGGGAACTGATGGAGACCCGATATTTAGAGTAGCAAGGGTAAAACATTTTGGAAAAAATATTAGACTGTACTCTCTTAGGTACTTTGGAAGTAAAATGTCCTTTCCAAAGAGCAGTAATTGGATGATATGACGTTGTATCACCGAGTAACAAATCACAAGTGCTCATGTTTTAACTAGTAAGAGCATCCAGCTGCCGATCAGGCCCTGAGCCGGAGGTTACTCAGAAAGCTTTTCTAAGCTTACGACGTAAGTAGCATGCATAATTGAGATTAGCTGTTTGTTTTGTCCATACCCAAGGTACAGCCGCATTTCGTTTTTGAAATCGTAAAAACTGACATACCTATCTTGCATTTTGAACTGCTCCTGATTTTCCAATGTTCTTATAAAAATTAAGAGGAAATTTTTATTGCCAATTAACTGAGAAAATGTTCGAAGAGCTTCTTCCCAGTGGGGACTTTCTGGTGCCTAAACCAAAACCACAATGGAAATAAAACAACGGTGTTAGCACGCATAAGCACAAATACAACACTAGTATAGGCTCATTGACTAACCAAACAAGAACTACAACCACTATATATCGCCTAACTCAGTGCTTAATTTTACGTTATTTACGGAGTCAATGTTCCAAACGCAATGTACTCGGTACGACAGATTTCCATTACAAGGAATACGTTGCAGATAAATCTATACCATTTCGCGTTTCTTTTTTACTTGAAACAAATATTGTGAAACCGCATAGTTTTGAACTATACATGAACATTCTTTAAGCTCGTATCGGCAGGCGGCAATCAAACCTGCTGCCTTCTGATGGCCGGTGAGACGCTCTAATATGGTGAGCTAAGTTGCAGGTTCAACATATTTGTTGTCCATGTGGGATCCAGGTTATGCCAACAAAGTTACCGAATAATCTGGATGAACGCACATATATATATAGTCCATGATGTCACTGTGCTCTCACGTGCACTTCGTGAGTAACATTCAACTCATTCGTTGGATTATTAGCCTATGGCTGCACAAACAGCACATTCCTTACATTTTTATGTCCCACTTGAGCCAATTCACAACGGTTGAGAAATACTACAATAAGATTAAAAAGAAAACAGGAACAAAGTAAAACAATATGAAAACAAGGCGTTACCCGCTTTTCTTCCATCACCACGTGCTCCTCGACTCCAGGAAACAGTACACGCGCAGCATAGTGCTTGAAATCAAAGAAATGGATGCCTCCTCCACCAAGATCGCTCGTGAAGTCCGTCATGTCCGTCTGGAGTTCAGCAAAAGCTACGGTAGTATTAAAAAAATGACAAAAAAATTACCACTTGTTTCAAGTGATATAACCGTAATCACCTATTGTGACAAGAAAATCTACACTAATTATTAAGAATTTGGAGCATAACGGAGAAGGTAAACAGAAGAATTGATAAATAGCGTCAAAGTTTCGGCATATTAACCTGGCCGGCGATAATTTTAATGAATTAGCTGGAATCAGGAAGGTTTAGTACCTAATCTACCGGACGTTCACGGAATTACTTTGAAATACTATTATTATCGAAAACACTCGAATGGATACAACAAGGAATGGAGAACCGACCATGCGCAGAAACTCTTATGCAATCCCACGAAGAGTAAAAACAGGGTATGACAAAGTAAACATTTCTTGCCAAACGCAGAAATGGACTACAAAATAGATCATGGTGTAGGTGGTACAAAGCAGGTGTTTAACGCAGAAGGTTGAAAGAACTACCAAAACATTGAGCGAAGGTCCCTTGGCAGGGAGTGGACAGCATCAAAAAGGTAATTCTGTGCAAACTTAGTGCTACTTTATTTCAGAATCATCCTCAGGGTATTATGAAATGATAACTTCACAATTAACCTACACTGTTGAAGTCAACTGAAAAATGTTGACTCGAGCGGGATTTGAACTCGCACCTTCGGGATACCGGTCCGCCGCTCTACCTGTTGAGCTATCGAGTCCACAGGGATTGGAGGCGAGTTTTTATCCAATTTAAGTGCACGAAATATTCTCGCGACAACTTAACGCTATCCATGAGATTGGATGTGCAGTGTTTCAATTCTATATCAATTCTATTCTGAAATAGAATTGAAACACTGCACATCCATCCTCATGGATAGCGTTAAGTTGTCGCGAGAATATTTCGTGCACTTAAATTGGATAAAAACTCGCCTCCAATCCCTGTGGACTCCATAGCTCAACAGGTAGAGCGGCGGACCGGTATCCCGAAGGTGCGAGTTCAAATCCCGCTCGAGTCAACATTTTTCAGTTGACTTCAACAGTGTAGGTTAATTGTGAAGTTAGTGCCACTTTTTTTATGCACTGTGTGTGGCAAACTGCGCTGTTCTTAGCCAACAATAATAGAGAACTTTTTCATGTCTTTTTTATTAGTTCTAACACTACCTTATTAAAGTGCACGAGGTGAAGAGAATAGAAGATCGAGGAAATCGTGGCACTATAACAGAAATGTCGGACACCATCGAGTGATCACTGCTATAGGACAATGCTTTCCACTTTTGCCATGTTTTTGGAACGACTGAGAATAATCTAACACACAGAGCACGTTATCGTAAATTACAAAAATAATCTAGCAAAAACTAATTTGTGTATCACTGGCAGCTGTAAACATTTTCAAATTAGATTACCTTCTTTACATTCCTTGGCTACCTTTGACTCTAAAGTGTTAATCTGCATTTCGAACGTCCTCTCCGTTTGACGTTGCTGTTTTCTCTTACGTCGGTACAAAAAGAACATTAAAATAACAAACAGCAATAACACTGCTCCGCCACCACCAGCGATACCGTAAATAATGACGAGACTAATTGACCCTTTCTTCTCATTTACGACGTCGTACGTAAGTTTTCCAACATGAAAAACGAGTGAACTTGAAGTAACATTCACCTAGAACACAAACAGAATGTCTCCTTAGGTACCAGAGGTTGATTGCAGAAGCACAGGCTTGATAGCTATTTTGGCGCAAAAATACATAATATTTCGTTAAAAACTACTGTAAATGGAATGTACACGTGTAAGTGAACATATAAGAACTTTCAGCACGCTCTCAATCAGGACTTTTCAGTGGTCAATTACAACAACTTCATGAGTCTTTACCAACTAACTTAACAATTTACGCTCACAATCTGTCACTAACTTCCAACTATAATCCTGACCCACCCTATCAACTTTCCCTCAAGGAGGAAACCGGATAACCATGAAAAACCTTAGTGGGATGAAACACCTGATTGCCAACTACTTAAACAGTGTTTGAACTGTTGACGTCAGTGGTGGGGCTGTCGCTGTGACGACCAAGCAACCTTGCCTGAGTATTTTGATCAGAAGCAGTCTCAGCGGAGCTGGCAGACAAACGTATTGACTATCCAACGGACTTTATACTTTATGAAAGAAATTTTCGAGCATCAGAATCGTATATTTTAAGACCCAATCGGGACCAGTTGAGCAAAGTATAACTCTCTGCCCTCCGGCTGGGAATCGAACGATCGACACTGTAAATCTAGGGCAACGCTCTGCTAACTGAGCTACGAAGGCCCGTTGCAGAGTACTGGGCCACTAGTTCTGTATTTATAATGGCGGAAATCCCGTCTGTGGAAAACCTTCTCAACTAAAGCGATCTGTTGGCGAACCTAGTCATTGTCAAATGCCGAAAAACATTGAATCCTAAAAGGCGTATGAAGGTTTCCTACATTCCGGATGCATGCATACACCGCAGTTTTGAATTTGAATTAGTTCATTAGATCTCTTTGACATTACTAAGTAGTTCAATCCACTGTCAGACTAACTGACGACAAGATTTCTATACTTCCACTTTTCCTTTCCAACCTATGGCTTTGCATATGTTTTGCTACGGAAGAGGTGGTAAGTCTAGGCACGTGACCAATAGAAACACGGTTGTCCACGAGCAATGATATATTTTGGAAGTCTGCTCTGCAGTAAAAACAAATTAGGTTGATCATCATAGTAGCGCGCATGCTCTTACAATTGCTGACTGAGAACCTGCTATCATCGTTGACTAACGTCTACGCATGTGCTAGCTGGCAGCAAAAATGCTAAATTCACAACAATGGCTTACTCAAAATTTGATTTTCAAAACAATGAAACAAGAGCCAGTAACATCGTAATGGTGACTGCGGAAAAGGGCAAATTCAACAAACTACCATTATGAAGCTCGAAATGTTTGAAGAATAAAAACTCCAGCTAAACAGTCCATATGTGGCTGTCTACATTTGATGTGACGGAAGTAGAAAAAAAATAAACACAAATCTTGTCATGCCTTAAAGTCATTTGCTGGGCATTATTCTATTTCTTTCTCTTCCGAACTTGCGCAATATACCCAGATGCACTTTCGTTGCCTTCTTAGCGAAAAATTCCTGAGACACACATATATATGGATCCCTAATCAAATGCCCACCGTTTAGAAGGCTTGGAAACCTTGGTTTAGTGCATCTCAGCATTAATAATGTTACGAGTTCAATCCTCTTGGAGCTCAACAAGCTCTTGCAAGTTTATTAGCTTGAGAGAGAGCACACACACATACACACACTAAGACATCTTTCACCTGCACATCGTGCGCACGGCACGTAAACTAAACTTACCAAGACATCGTAACTATCAAGCTCAGGTAGCGACGATCGTTTCGGGGCAGTGCAATATATAATGTTCTACAATAAAAGAACAAAGAAGAACTAAGTGATCCCAAAGTGTCACCAATAAACTGCAGCCCGACACTTACAGTACAAGGGATATTACAAGGTCATAAAGATAAATTCCTTTAGGAACTCTACACTGTTGCCAAAAGAACTCCTTGGACCGTGAACTGCTCCTAGTTACACTGTTCTCTCACATCAAACGAGTAAAAAACCCATGAAATGAAATTAACATAACCATCACACCATACTGCCAGAATATGCCTATTTCTAGCCAGGGATCCAATAAGGCGACCACCCTCCTGACTAGTAAGAGAAAATTCTGTCTCAACAAAATGCTGTACCCCCCAATCAAGAATATCTTGCATCGGTTTTTGATATTGTTTGAACTGGAGATGCATTTTTGCACCGTTTACGGGGCTCTAAACTGTCAAATAAACTCATAAAGTTTCATACTGACATACTATCATGGGTATCGATTTGGGTATTCGATTTGACCAAGCGGCTTCAGAAATCCTGCTTGCGTTACTACAGCTAGACCTCTCATCTCAAAAGTTTAGTTATAATCGAACAACAAACAATGTGGAAAAGACACATAAAAGATTTTAACGGCACACTGGCACCCGCTCAAGGACTAAATTTCCAAATGACTCATCAAAAGTGGCCTCCTCTTTGCTGACCACTTCAGTTAAAAAACGTTTTTGTAATCACTCAGACTTTTAAATAACCCAGTTATTTGCATAAGGTAAATCTTTGCCAAACGAATGTTTGTAGAGGTAAATTACATGACCACTTGAGCAGCTGTTAATAACGGAATGTTATAATGCTCACTGTCTTGCCATTCCCAGTGCGGTGATTATTGAACTTAGGATTGGGCAAACATGGGTCACCCTATATTATAATCTTAGGCACGCGCACACCATCTCACTTACCAGGCCAATCTTTCAGCTGGTTTGTTATGGATTTTTTTTTTCATTCACTGTTACATATATGCCCAACTCCTCTCAATTTCATATACCATTAATATTGGTCAACCTATCGATCGGGTGACAAACTGGTAGTGGGCAGTCTATACAGGAAAACGTACCGGAGTAGAAAAAGTCTCTTGATCTATTTTCTTCTATCGATCGGGTGACAAACTGGTAGCGGGCAGTCTATACAGGAAAACGTACCGGAGTAGAAAAAGTCTCTTGATCTATTTTCTTAAAACATGATCACCCTTTCTCAATTGACTGATACTGGACGTGGTAAATCAACACCGATCATACTTCAATCTCGAATAGATGTTTATTTATAGCCCGGTATATCCATACTAAACGACAATATTCTCTCCAAAGATTCTGCCAAAAAATCGGGTTTTATTAAAGCTTTTATTTACTTTAGACTTGAGCAACGCTAGCTTTTAATAAAAATTTAAATCGTTGCAGCACGTTATCAAGATAATGAGAATTATAGACAACTACCTTCTGTTTGCTCGTTATATTGCAGACTTGGCCACCAACAGTGATGACAAACTGTACCAGATCTTCTTTCCCTGACGCCACGAGATTTTTTCCCTTAGAATAGAAACACAAGGAAATTAAATCGAGCATGCATGTATACACAAATATATTAAAAAAAAAAAATTAAAATTAATATTGAAACTTCAGAATAATCGAGAAGCAGACAAGCAGACAATCAGCAGTAAACCCAACCCGAGGTTTGGCTTACCACCTATACAACAAAGATTAGGCCCCTACTAGATTATGCTACCTCGATGTGGGGCGGTCTGCAAGTGAATATCTTTGTGCTGAGCTGCACAGAGTGCAAGACCACTGCCTGAGTTTCTTGGTCTACCAAAGGAAACCCTCGAACCACTGGCCCAAAGAAGAAACATGATGACTAGGAACGAGGTGATTCGTATACTAAAGAGGAATAATTTTAATCATTTGTTTGATGAGGCAGTTCAACACAATTACAACCTAACATCTCAGAAGAATCGCGTACCACCAATATGAAGAACTAAAGGGCTTTAAGACTGTACCAAATTAAGTGATCAGCTAATTCGAATTATGTATATTGTAATATTTGTACTCTCGCAATTTTTATTGTTCTTAACATTGAGCTTTATATACATTTTTACTAAAGTCTATCTTCAGGGAGCGGAAACGAGGGGCGCGAAGACCAGCGGCGAAGGCGCAAGAAATTTCTAGGGAGGTCCAGGCATACGCTCCCCGGGAAATTTTGAATTCCTAGGTATCTCAAATGTTATTTCTAGCATTTTGGGGGTAGTTTTAAGCGACATTTTAAGAGAATACCTAGTCATAAATAACACAATTCTTTTCAAAAAAATGAAGCACAAGTCAATATCTTTATAGTATATCTCTGAGCAGAATGTTAGTTTGGCCAGACATTGATCATCAATGCATCACGACAATCACCTTTATATTTTTCACAATTCTCGTTGATCTGCCTTTACCTGCCGGAGAGCATTCCCAGTTGCAATTGCAAAAAACGTGTTCTAGTAATTGAAGTTAGATAACTATTTCCATTATCATTACAGAAAACTGTCTGTGTCTGGAGTATGTAAACTGGCACGTATGCACAAAACGGGAGGCGAATGCCCCTTAAATCCCCCTCTAGATCCGCACCTGATCTTGTATTTGGTAAAAAACACTGCAATTCTTAGCCTAAAGTGTTTTCATGAAAGATATTATTATTATTATTATTATTATTATAATCATGTAAATATGCATTCTCACAGAGTACAGGCGGCTTCATATCGAAAGAAAGCTGGACTAGATATAATTACTAAATGAACCACAACCTATTTAAACCTGCGAAACAACAGATCGTAAAGAAAACAATAGTGCCTTGTACATTTAACCACAATCCTTTGCGTGCAGCAATTGTTGTGTCTCAATGATATATAGAAATTTAAGGTTTTAAAAACATTAAATTCGATAAGAATACTCCTACCGAGTTAATTCATAGAAATATGTTGAACTTTGTCTGGATTTTCTCACAGCTGATTTAAATTTGCAAAACATTATGCGTTAAATAAGCAGCCGCCATCTTTCGCGGATCCCGCCAATTACGGGAATTCCATGAAGAAACATTCACACCAAGAGCTGTGCACGTTTTCAAGCCTGCAAACTCACAAAGGCTTTCCGAGACTACGACTCTAACCACTGGTCAGCGGAAGTTACTGATATGCACACCTCCTGATGATATGAGACAAACGGGTTATGAACGAGTTCAGATGAGTAATCTCCGTCTACCATCTGAGTCTGCCTACCGTAATCCTAAATCTAACGCTTAAATCCCAAACTTAACCTTGGCTTTGACCGTAGCCTAAACCATAACTGGAATCCTGGTATTAAATAGTTAGATGAATATTACGAACAACAGCACGGAAACCTGTTGAAAAGTTACACAATTTTTGTACGCCGAAAGACACATCCACCCACACATGCAGATGCACTCGCACGCCTACATACGCAGCTGCACAAGTAAGCACTCCAGAACAGGTACGCACACGCACATCGCCTTCACGTAAGCACTCAAGTATTGACACAAGCACAGCTGAAAAGAGTTGTAATTAAATCAAGGAAGTGGATTACCCTTTGCATTTATCCGATGGTCTGGTTTACCCCTAACATACTGAAAATATGTTTAACTCTTTCGAGGCTGGGATAAGACTTCTATGTTTTTACTTGTGCTAACGCCACACGATTTTACTCGTCAAAGGGAGAGCTCCCTCCCGCCTTGAAAGAGTTAATGGTCCTGACCTCAGTAAACAGTGCGTCCACAAATAATTTACAGTTATTCGCCCAAGACAAAGTGAGTATTGTTGAATAATCGCCGAGGCGAAGTTGAGAGGATCATTCAACAATATTCACTGAGGATAGTTACACTGGTGATTATTTGCAAGAAATAAACAATATTCACTTTAGTATAATTACACTGGTGATTATTCAACAGAAATAAACAATATTCACGTTAGTGTTAGTACACTGGTGATTATTTGAAAGAAAGTAATGAACGAGCTGTGTTAAAAACTCCTCGGTAACATTTTCAAAAATCACCGCCATCTTGCTTTTGTGCCTTCACTTATATTCACTTGTAGGCGAATATCGAGATTTATGACGTAATTTTGGGGCCAATCACCACGCGAGATGATCGAATATTATCCAAGTAATTGTACTAATGCTATATATCTTTATATATATTTATATATATATATATATATGAATATACAGGTGTATATATCGTACAAAAAATAATCGTGCCACATCCAGCAAAGGAAATGCCAATAAAGTTTAATCTAGAAACGATAAATGCTTTGTCACCATAAGAAACTATATCGATACTTTACTGGGAGAAAAGTAATCTCACTCACCTGAAGCTCTAAAACATCACCCTTTAAGACATATACTTCAGTAAACGGGGTTATTGCAGGATCAGGAAAAAATTTAATTGAGCCGAATTCAGGATAATTGCTCAAATCTCTCCATTTCGTAACGCCATCTAAGTACAAGGAAATCTTGGCTACGTGCATATCTTCATCGGTAAGAATTGAAGACACATTTGGTAACACACAAAGCATGTGATCGTCAGCTGGTCTTTCACAAGGCTAAATAAAGACATGAAAATATTACAACAGTAAATGGGTAAGTTGTATTATTTCAAACCCTTCTGGAGGCGAAGCGATATTTATGCCGTCTGCTCATGTCAGTCATCAAGGGCAACTAAAAATGGATGCGCTCTTTTTCTTCGACAAGAAAATGGATTTCGAGGTTATCAAAGAGGTATGTTACTGCACTTTTACTAAGATAGTCTGGCTGGTATAAGTAATCAGAGACTACGACGGCCAAGTTACCGCAATCGTCATCTCTGATCAGAAGTGAAGTCCTCAACCAAACCAAGACTAATTTATCAATGCCAGGCCTCAGTATGCCACTGTTTCTGAGCCTCACTGAGCTCTCACGTTTGTCATTCTTAGCCTTAGCTACACCTTAAAGCTGACGTTACAGCCTATATACTACAGTGACATTCTGCAGTTACATTCGTTATCAGTGAACAGCGAGAAGAATTATTTTAGAGCGCATAAAAAAGGAATGAAAGCCTGATCTAAGATCCAACTATGGTCCGTCACAATAAATCTACCATCAAAGCCTTTCACTTGAAAGAAGTAAACAAGGTACTCGCCTTCATGGAAACCAAAGATATTACACAGACCAACAGGCTATTACTTGCTGCAGGACAGATAGTTGCAAAAAGACTTGGTGTTAAAAAGCAACAAAGGAAGGAAAAGGTAGTACGTTGGTGGAAGAGAAGGTTAAATGGCCAGGTTGCACAGCTAAGAGAAGACATAAGCAGGCTAGAGAGGAAAAACTCTGATGAGTTACATAACGCACTCCTTCAAGAGAGTTTAGAAGAAAGATATAATTTGAAGAAGAAAGGATTGACGGCGGTCCTGGAGGAATTAATGCAAAGGGTGTTGGCAAAGAGTAAGACGATCAGGCGGTATGAAAGCAGGATAGAGCAATATAGGCAAAATAGGATGTTTCACTCAAATCAGAAACGCCTTTTTGAGAAACTGGACAATATGGATACTGAGAACACCATGATCCCAGGTGCGGAAGAAAGTAGGACATTTTGGGCCAGCATCTGGGATAACCCAGTAAATCATAACAGTAACGCTGATTGGCTGAAAGATGTGGAAAGCAAGCTCGCTGGTGTGCAGAAACAGAACGACTTGGTGATAACCCCAGCGATGGTTACCAAACAATTGAAGAATAAAGCTAATTGGAAAGCACCTTGACCAGATGGTTTTTGCAAGGATTCTGGCTGAAGAATTTTACATCATGTGTAGAGAGGATAGCTCTACAACTGCAGGACTGCCTGGTTACAAATGAAGTACCTGAATGGTTTAAAAGGGGCAGAACAACATTGATCCTGAAAGAGAAGGAAAAAGGAAACGTTGCACCAAATTTTCGACCAATAACATGATTGCCTCTTATGTGGAAAGTAATCACTGGTGTAATGGAGAAAGAGCTGTACAAACATCTAGAGGAAAACAATCTGTTACCTGATGAACAGAAGGGATGTAGAAGAAGATCCAGGGGTACAAAAGATAAGCTCTTCATTGATAACATGGTGATAAGAAATTGTAAGAGGCAACAAATTGGGCTTGGCATGGCCTGGGTTTATTATGAGAAGGCTTATGAGATGATCCCGCATTCTTGGATCCTTAAATGTTTGGAAATGTTTGGAGCGGCAGGAAATATAATTGCATCGTTGGAGAAAAGTATGAACAACTGGGAAGCAGAGTTAACTGCAAGTGGAAGGACCTTGTGGACGGGTAAACATAGAGATATCTATCACGGAGACAGTCTGTCTCCATTGCTGTTCATTGTAGCCCTAATTCCACTATCTATGGTGTTGCGGCAAGTGAAAGCTGGCTATGATCTGGGAAAAAGAAAGGGCTCTTTAAATCATCTATTATTCATGGATGATTTGAAATTATTTGGAAAGAACGAGAAACAAATTGACACCCTGGTAAACACTGTTCGAATTTTCAGTAACGACATTGGAATGGAATTTGGGATTAGTAAATGTGCTGTGCTGACATTGAAGAGGGGGAAATTGTGTACATGCGAAGGCGTTGTTTTGCCAGATAAACAGGTCATTAGAGAGTTTGAAGAAGAATGATGGGTATATCTAGAGATTTTACAAGCAGATGACATAAAGCACAGTGACATGAAAGTAGCTTTCTCCAAAGAGTATTTAAGAAGGATAAGGAATATACTAAAAACAAAGTTGAATAGTGGAAATTTAGTGAGCGCCATTAATGCAAGAGCAGTTTCGTTAATAAGGTATGGGACAGGTATTATCTACTGGAGTAAGGAAGAACTAAGAAATTTGGATGGAAAAACAAGAAAGCTGTTAAGTGTTTACAGATCACTCCATCCACAAGCAGATGTAGACAGACTTTATGTAAAGAGATGACAAGGAGGAAGGGGCTTGATAAGTGTCGAGGACTGTGTTAATATTGAAGTTGGCAGTTTACATAGGTATGTGGAAGCTAGTAAGAAAAAGTTGCTTATAGCTGATAGAAATAAAAATATCCTGGATAAAGGAGAGGAGAAGGAAAGAATTAAGCAGGAAAGATTAAACAGCCACAGCGGAAAGGCATTGCACGGACAGTTTGTAAGGGGTACTGAAAACAGAGATTCAGAGTCCTGGAATTGGTTGAAAAGAGGCACAATGAAGAAAGAGACGGACGGTTTCCTAACTGCCGCACAAGATCAGGCCCTTCGTACAAACTACATCAAGAATAAGATACACTAGATGTGTCACCAATGTGCCGAATGTGTGGTGAAAGGGAGGAAACTGTTAGCCATATAACGGCAAAATGCAAGAAGTTAGCTCCAAACCAGTACAAGAACTGGAGACATGACAAGGTTGCTCAAGCTATCCATTGGAATTTATGCAAAAAATTTGATCTTCCATGCAAAGAAACCTGGTACGATCATTCCCCAGAATCAGTGTTGGAAAATGACCAAGTGAAGGTGTTGTGGGACTTCAAATTTCAGACAGATCTCCATTTCGATCATAACAGACAAGAAAACTTGATTTTGGTAGGCTAAAACTAGAAAATGGGAACTAATTATACTACTTCTAGCATATCTTCTTATGTTCTAGATTCATAGATATTTTAACCATACTTTTAATCTGTTAGAGGTTAGATCTTAATAGGGAGATTCTGTCCTGCTTCCTTCTCTAACCACTTTTTCTTTTCTCTTGTTTTTTCTTTTATATTTTTATCTCAATGACAAATATACCAAATAAATATGTTGGACATGATGTCAAGGCAGCCACTTTGATGCTACTTTAACAAATCCATCAACTTAACTGACATACCATGTAATGTCCAACATAGCCGTCCAGTCTTTGTCTTTTGAATTTCGACAGTTCGATTGTACCACTCAATAAATTCATTCTACCCTTTCCCAGTGCATTAGAACGGCAAAATGTTTCCCTTTTAACGAAACAAACAGACAGTCACTACTCACCTTTCTGAATGTTTTATTCTTGAATTGAAGTTCAATTTGGGGGAAATATACAGCATACAAGTTTGTTCCAGTTACATTCAGCGGAATATTCGAACTAAAGTTAGAAATAAAAGAAGCGCCTACTTTAATGCATACAGTTGGATATTCTTGGAATGTCAAACGGAGTTATTGTGATTCCCAGTCAGAACGTATTCCAGTTTAAGAAAGTTTTACACCACGTATAACTACCGCACAAGTCTCTGGTGAAATATTTGATATCAAATTTGAAAAAACAACTAGCCGATAGTTATGAAAGTTAAGTTGTATTTTTGCAGTATTAAAGTCATAACAAATTTGGTCTTCAAACTCGTTGGAATTGGGACAATTCACTGAAGTTCCGCCCTGGTGCTATAAGGGTGCACCAGGCTACCAAATGAATAGACACGTGCATAAAAAAAATGGACAGAACTGACAAGCCGAAGGACATAAAGCAAGGATGAAAGCACAGCGAAAACGCAAAATGAAGTTTTTTAGCTAATTTTCCCCATCAGAAGTTTACCATAGTCAATCGAAGTATGGTCTGGAAATTGTCTGCTCAACTTT
Source organism: Heliopora coerulea (assembly GCA_030142905.1). Classification (NCBI taxonomy): domain Eukaryota; kingdom Metazoa; phylum Cnidaria; class Anthozoa; order Scleralcyonacea; family Helioporidae; genus Heliopora; species Heliopora coerulea. The sequence continues at coordinate 2,340,563 of JASJOG010000016.1, forward strand.
CTTCACTTTTATGCAGAATCATCGTGCAAAACGGAATAGCTATTTGGATATAATCAGGCCATGAGCCGATAAAAACGCCTGAGTTCAAGTCTTTCAACTGTGCCGTTTGACTGTTGATGCCATGAAACAAAATATTTGTACATGGCAAAGAGCCCTTCCGACATAAATCACAGCTTCATTATATTCCGTTGTTGGCCGGTTTGAAGTTAGTCCATTTTTAAGACCTTGCTTCGATCGACTATATTTTAAGAACGGTCAATAATTGTATCAAGATAACATCCGGTAAAATAGAAACTCATTCGGTAAGCTCACAGTAATGATGAATCACACGCCTACGTTAAAGAATATTTTAGCACTGGTAATTCTCAACAAAAATGCGAAGCAGAACGTCAAGCATAAGGTCCACCGCCAACGTCCCCTGACATTGAGCAATGATTCAGATTTGGAAACTCGGAAAACTGAATATTATATTCAATAGTCGTATGACTTGTAGGGTTTTTTCAAAAACAGACTTTTTTGAAAAAGCTAAAAGGTATACAAATTCTCGTAAATGAAATTACTTGACTCTCTAACGAAGGCCCTTCTCTCAGAACGTCATAATATTAAAAAACGTCCCAAATCAGCCTCATAATTTTTTACACGTCGTTTCACACTGCCTACTCAACATTCTACACCTATAACAAAGTTTCAAAAACGTTAGGCAGATTTCAAGTGCATGCCTAGTGATGTCTTTGGCTATGAGTGAATACAATTTCATTTAACAAAAGAGTATATCGTCTAGTAAGACGTCTGTATATTTTTTAACATTAAAAATATACAGAGATCAACAAATCACACCGAAATCTTCACTGACCTTAACAAATAATAAGAATTGAAGTCGGAAAATAAGTTTATAACGCAATAGCAAGCCCAGGTTCTTCACATAATTTTATTCGAAGAAGACATGACGTAGTTTAAGCTTGATTTCTACTTAGCGGAATTTTCCGCGCGGAAAAGTTTTTTGCTTATTTTTTTTTTTTTTTAACTTTGGTTCCATTTGAAAGTTCATATGACAATTTCTTCTGCGCGCAAAATCCCGCTTAGTGGAAATCAAGCGTAAAAGGATCACTTACCTGGGAAAAGAGAATTTTGGTGTAATATCCGTAATGTTGGGATCAGGCACATACTGAAATATTTCCTTGGAAGGACGTTCGGGTCTGAAGCCGTCGAAAGTCACAACTAGAGTTCCACTTTTTACAGTGTCAACAGATCTACGTCGTCTCGTTGTTACACTTGGAGTGTCACAAAGAATTTGCCTTTCACTTCGTCTTAAAAAAAAAGCAGATCAAATTTACGAAAGACAAGATAAAATGTTCACGAATTCATTAAACCTCTAGAGGCCTTACAAGGTCAGCGGCATGTCATCCATTGTAAACTCTATCATTACTGGGAGGCTAGCCGTTAATCAAAAAGTTAAGCCAAAAATAGCGGAAATGGCAATCTTTTAGGCGATTAGTTTCAGTCCTCACGCGGTCATTTGGACATTAGCTCAAACTCACGCCAAGATGGCACTATAATCGACTAATGGCAGCTTGCCAGTAATAACAGAATTTAGTGTTCATGGCTTGAACTATACTTGGCCACTTGGAGGCCTTATCGAATTTTGGGATATCATCCCGAGCTTGTGCAATGTACCTACGGTTGCAACACAGAGTCCTGAACAGCAGCCTTAACAAAGCACCAGTAGCTTTTTATTTACCTTATTTGTCTACATAATATTTTCATTTTTTCCGTTTTAAAGTGTAAATCTGCTGCCGCTATAACACCTGACACCTATAAATTTACACCTTCAAGTAAATTGTTTTAGATATGGAGAACCAGCGAATGTTTGTTGAAGTTCATCGTCCAGGTTAGTGTAGTGATGAGAAAGAAAGCTTCAGGTGGTGACAATCTCCAGGGTGGTTATGCTCAGAAACGACTAAATTCTGACGAACACTTTTCACATGACTGTAACTCGAAATTTCAGTCACTACCACCAATGATGCTTCTCAATACAGCACCAACCTGGACGATCAACTTAAACAAACATTTGATTTACAACGTTCTGACTACCCCATAAATTGCCAAGTGAAACGTGCTCCATTGTGGAGTGGAGTTGAAATCAAGTGCAGCAGTAGTAATGAGAATATTGCAATACCTAATAACATTTTAACTAGGGGAGCTTATGGTCCCGAATATTGGAAGTGATCCCACTCGAAGGAATAATTTCGCAAGGGCTGTTAGACTATGGGTACGTTTTAAAGTGGGGGGGGGGGGAAGTGTGGGGACGTCTTATTATCTGACAGATATCTGAATAACAATTAAGTCTAAATCAAACATAAAGTAATAAAAAAGATTGTCTACGTTAATCAGCTCAGCATTATTTATCCCACTGTAACTCACTCACAACGTAGTGGAAATACCGCGGTACACCTTTAGCTGTTCATTATCAGAACATATATTATCATTAACACCATGCAACCAGGAAGTCATTAACGCGAAAATACACTCATATGCGCTTTTGTCACGTTCATTTCATGGATACACAATTACTTGCACGAAAGGATATTCAATAGCGCCAACAGACGACCATTAATACCATTCTATACTGCACTTTAGGGACAACAAAATTTCAATAACGCAAGACATTTGTTCAATCCGTTGACGTAGGGTCGATTTAAGATTATATGGAGTTCTGAACTGTATGTCTCCAACTGTTAAGAACTTTTGTTCACAGCGCTTTTAACAAATTTTGTCCACATCTTTGAAAAAAAATTTTTGCGGTTGAAGTTTCGAGTTATAAGCTTTCAATACTGTAAACTTTGCTCGCGAAACACTTTTTGTCTGAAACGTGGACGTTGATGCGTGTTAGTAAAGTGCTAGGAATTTAAGTTCGTGAACTCTTTGAAATATACATGTTAAGATTCCATAATTTTGTTACCTTAAATCTACCCTGCAACACACTGCACAAATTCTATGGTCCCTTGCGTACAGTAGAATGGTTTTACTGGTCGTCTGTTGGCGTTATTGAATGCCATGCAAAAACTGCAAATGAACATGACGAACGCGTAAATGAGTGTCATTTTAATAAAATAATGAATATTTTCGCGTTATTGACTTCGAAGTTGGTGTTAATGATAATTTTTTGGAAATAAATAGGTAAAGGTGTAATACAGAAATTCCACCCATGAAGTATGACTCATCTGGACGTCAAATTAATATACCTGAATACTCTTCATAATACTTGACCTAAAGAAGTATAGAATCAGCCAACATTGGCATGGCAACCAGCCATCTTACCTCCCATCGCGAAGTTTGCATTCTAATCCACCAATAGACGCATTAATATATCTTCCTGTATCCAGGTATTTACCAGTTATATTTACTAATGTTCCACCTGATACTGGTCCTATTTTAGGTTTAAAGTCGTCTACTTCAGGTACCTAAAACATTTCAAATTACGTCATGCTAAAATGTTTTCCTTGCAATGATGAATTAGAAGTATGTGATATGCGGTTCTAATTTTCAACTTAACATACTAACGAACTTTTAAGTAAAATATGACTAACTTGATAACGAAATTCTTCATTTGAAACACCTTCCTTCCCCAACACAATAACACTTATTTTACTTGAAAATGGTCCTTTGGAAGAGCTACTGGTGTAACAGACGATACTAAAAAAAGGAAACAGGAAGTCATAAACTATGGCGGATACAAAAGGCATTAAATGTAATAACGATGTAGTTTACCGTCACTATATATCAATGCGCATGCAGTAACGCTCTAAAATTCCAAAACAGACGCCAGGTCAAGAATGCTATATCCGCAATTGCTGATTGTATTTACATACAGACAACCATGTTGCAATTAAAACTACGTTAAGGTGAGTGAATGGCTATCTTTAAAACCTGCAACGGGGAATCGGGGAACGAGGAATGGGGAACGCGAACTCGGGATCTTAAAAACCGGAACACAAACACACGGAATCTTTAAAACCCGGAATATGAAAAACTGGGATTTTCAAAATAAGGAATGAAAAAGCTCTATTGAATTTGTTCTTTCTACATAAATGTAATCATGAAAAGTATGTTCTCTTCTGATAACGTTAATGGACCTTATACATTCAAACAATGCATGACGGTTGTTTAGTTAATAGTTGTCCTTTAGAAATTTTGGGAGATGTAAGATGTTTCTTTCGAAGTGAAATCATGAAGTATTTTTACAAAATTGCCACTGAAAATTCTATTTTGAAACCGAAATAAATGCCTTTACTTGTGCAACATGGCTTCTGTTGTGTCTAATTGGAGTACCTGGCCTAAAACTATAAAGACTGTCGAAATCGTCGGGATTTTTCAATCCAATAAAATCTCGTATGCTTTTTAGGAGATAATACGCCCCGCGAAGCTCGAGTTCCCTTACGTCTTTTGTAGATATTCATCAGAAAAAACCAATTCAGAGCATCGCTTCAAAAAGTGACCAGTAGGGCATATTCCATGGAACCAAGTTTGAAAACTGTTCTTTCAACATCCAAGTCATAAATTGTCCAGTTGTTGAGACGGCCTCAAAAAGTGAAACCAGCCGCAAGCACCGACTCTTTTAAAGGAAAGCCATTTCGTTCTTGTTTTCGTATTGAGCCAACGAAAAGCTGGAGATGTTATATCATTAACTGGCTTGGGATGTAAACCACTTCGGAAATGTGCATAAAAGAACGACACCAATATCTTTCACCGTGGACCTCAGTCTTCCGACTTGCCCACGGCAAACGTGAGTGAACCGGAATCATTGGATATATACACAGAGCACGCTCAACATGAAGTCAATTAAAAACATTTATCTAAAGACAAACATACGCACTATGAAATTTTTTCACCCTACTCATCACACGTGCAAATGGAGTCCACGCGCGTCGAGATTGGTACCCTCGCACTGCGTTTCCCGTGGTGGGCGAGGGGATTACACTGGTTTGACCGTTGTACTCCGGATACAGTTAACTGCATGTTGGATTCATTTGGACGTCGCTGCCAAATACCGATTAATATCATCTCCACTTCAGCTTCTTTACGAGCATGGACCTAATGAGCCCAGAAGTCACAGTAACAGTTTTCCCCTCTGAGGTCAAGTTTACGAATCTTGCTCTAGCAACGTATTCGGATTTGATCGCATGTTAGATGAGTTAAAATAGTGCAAAACATACCTTTCACGGTGTTCCCAAAGGGCAGTTCAACAACGTTTTAGAATGCAGAGATTAAAATAAAGAAATCACTAGAAGTCTAAGAGTCCATGAAGGTTGTAAATTAAAAATTATGTTTGTGAGCAGAATGACTGAAACATAATGGAGGGCATACAGCTGCTGCAAGAATGATTGTAGTGATTGTAATTTTAGTTTCTTTTCAAATCCTGGAAAGGAGACTTCAGTTTGAAATATTTTATCCAAACAATTCCAGATCTCTGAGCCTTTATGTATCTGAAAGATCTTTGACAAGATGAAGACCGACACTTTGGCATACTGAGATTTGTCAGAAGTCCAGACATTTCTAATGCGAACTTATTCCGGGTATTTCTGATTGCAAAATTGGATGTAAATAGAATATGGAATTAGTCCGTTCAAGTGAAGGAAACTTCCGATTGTGATCTTGTACGTCAAATCTGTTATCCTACGCAGTTTTTTACATTTTCTCAACGAACTTACTGAGCATATATCATAAATATGACTCTTCTTTTTCATCAGTTTTACCATTACATATCAACACAATTCTACTGCGATTTTAGGTCACATAAATTTTTGCTCATGCAAGGTGGTTCCCTCCATACACCACCTGGTTTCAATTCCTCCTTCCAACCTTGTGGGAATTTTCAGAGCTAACAACCAGTATATTTCCAAAATGGATTGGAATTCACATTATCCTGTCAGCCCGGAAAAAGTGTCCAGGATTGAGGTCGCCAAATAGTTTTCGTCTGTTTCTACAATGCATTTGTTGTCGCAAATATTGTAAAAAAGACGCAATTTTCCCGAATGTTATGGTTTGCGAACAAGAATTGTCCACCCAATGGAAGACAAATCAAAGACGGGTAGTGTTTAAAAGATCGTCGAAAGGGATAATACTTGTTTTGAACAAAAATATACAGGCCGTTCTCGGTAAGGAGGTGAAAGATACGTAGGAAAACGTATTTTAAAAATAACTTTTGCGCTTCAGAGGAGTTCTTATTGCAGTAACGTTCGGTATTAAGTTGGTAGAGGCCCATTAGCCAAAAAAATTTCGTCTGATTTCAGTATAGTAAAAAATCTAATTTGCTTCAGCTCTTTTCAGAACAAGTTAAATTTTGAGCTTCACAGCAAGACGTCAAGAAGAAGAATTCTGATGTTAAGATAGATGTGTAATCCTCATTAAATAAAAGGTTTTTGTAATAAACAACAAAGGATGCTATGTCTTTCTCAACCCATATGCGAAAAAATAAATTACTCGACGTAAACGAACTTATTCAATGTTAATAAAACAAAAATAAGTGGTATGTAGTTCTAAGCCCAGCATACTGTACGAGCAATACCTCATTTCCTTTTTACCTGTATTTCGTTCCAATGCTGTTTCCTACATTAATACCACTCACAAAAATCTAGGTTCAATGTTCTTTCGTTTTCAGCAATATGGTTAAAGGAACGAAATCGACTTCAAACTGAATGCGAGACGTTTGTTGATTTTCCGTATTTCCAGAAGAATTAGAAAGAGATAAAAGATGTCATCAAGCTAATTCTATGCTTACAAATTAAAAATATTCAAATGTTTTTTTCGCCAAGTGAGCATCTTCGTTCACAATCGTAAGGTTCGGCTTTGGCTCGATTCTCCAAAACTGATATATCATCCCATATTTTTCATCTCATTTTTATGTCCCTCGTTCTTTTTATTTTAATTTCCTCTATAATTTTCAATTACTAAAGAAGGTAAAAACTGTCGAGGTGGAACTATCCTCTAGAAATTACTCCAGATATACTTTCATATTTAGACATGCATTTGGAACTAAGATTCGAAGCTGATTTGAGATACAAGCCGAGGGTTATTGCATTGTTCTGAAAATTGCATCAGAGAAATTCTATTAATAGCCCAAATGAATTTAAGGAAGCTTACCGTTTTGCAATTACGTAATCGTTTTTGGAAACATTACAGGACACACCACCAATAGAAACCCCTCTCACATCTTCCCATTTACGACCAAACTCTGTTCCATTAATTTCAAGTTTTGTGTTTCCTGCCACAGGACCAGATTTAGGATAAAACTGAAAATTTATGAAATATGCATAAGGGTAGATAATAATGATAATAATAATAACGATCATAATAATAATCATGATGATGATTACTGAGGACGACATTGATACACATTTGTTCAAGGGAATGCTGAAAAAAAGTAAAGAGAAAAAGAGGAATTTTCCAGGTGGTTCAATTTTGCTGTTGTTTGTTGTGGTAGTGATGCCACTGACAAAGGTTCTGCGAAAAGTTAGAGAAGAGAATAGGGAAAAAATTGACAAATATCAAGACCTGTAGCACAAAATAACTACATGAAATCCTTGCAAAATAGGAAGTGATACTAGTAGTACTGGGTGCCGTTGCAACGATATCAAAAACATTTGACAAATGGCTTGAAAAAATTTGAGTACGAATCACGAATCTTGGAACAGGGAGAACAACGGGACCAATACAAAGATATCGAGAGCCAAGAATGGTCAGATATTGACATCACCAAGACCACTGCTGTGATCAACAAGACTTGCAACTCGAAGGCACCGGGTATTGATGGAATTGCACACTTCTGGATCAAGAACTTGCCCAGTATCCACGTAGACCTCACACGAACTTATAATAACGCTGTCTAGGATCTAGATAAATGCACCTGAGCATGCAGAGAGCATGAAGACCTGGAACACTACCATAAAACTCCACTATGTAGACGAGTCATTATCATCAGGAACAATCGATATCAGATGTGGAATCTTCCAAGGGGACTCCTTGTCACCATTATTTTTGTCTTGCCCTAGCAACACTCAGCAATCAACTGAACAACAGCACATACGGTTACAAATCACAGAAAGCCAAACTGAACCAAATGTTCTACATGGACGACTTTTGCCAAGGGCGAGAATCAGCTGATAGGTCTTTTGACCATCATTAAGACCTTTAGTGATGACATCAAAATGGAAGTCGGACGACTCGACAACTGCGCCAAAGCCACCTTCAAGAGGGGAAGATTGGACCAAGACCAAAGACTTAGAACTTGATATCGACGCCAAGATCAAGGAGGTGGATCAAGAGGGCATCACAAATACCTTGGTGTGAACGAAGCAGATGCCATACAGCATTCTGCCATGAAAGAGAAGATCAGAAAGGAATAGAAAAATTCTCACCATGAAAAAGATGCATCACCCGAAAGCTGACGTTAACAGATTATATTTGCCGAGAGCCTTAGGAGGACGAGGCCTGACCAAGCTTGAAATGAGCTCGAAGACCCACGCCATAGGGCTAGACGCATACTTGACACACTAGGAAGACCAACTCGTCAAGATTGCAAACCAACACGAAAGTAAGTAGAACATGCATTCCATCAGTGAAGAGGCAGCGAAATTTAAGAACGAACTTAACCCCCCAGAAATCCTACCAACAGAAAATGAGGTGACTACCATCTTCGCCAAACGTGTGAAACAGAGGGGCGAAACAAAAAGCCAACCTGGGAAAACAAGGCGATGCAAGATCAAAGTCTTGCCACTAAATCCTATACCACCAACGCATCATCAAAGATGGCACAAATCCACTTTGCAGAATATGCGGAGATACGAGGAAACGATTGACCACATCGTCTGCGGTTGTCCAGAACTAGCAAAGACTGAATATATCCACCGTCACAATAAGATAGCAGCATACCTACAAGATACAAACTTCTGACAAATGGTATGACCATGAGCCGAAAACCGTAACTGAGAGAGATGAAATCACCACCCTCTTAGACATACCAACCCACAATGATTGACAAATAAATGCCAATAGACCTAACATCGTGATCTAGGATAAACGAGAGAGGAGATCCAAGATCATTGATGTAGCAATACCATCTGACAATAACACCTCTGTGAAAGTAGCGGAGAAGTTATCTAAGTACAAAGACCTTGAAATCGAAATCAGTAGAATGTGGGATATCAAGACTGATACAACACCAGTGGTGATCGGAGCTTTAGGACTTGTTAAGAAAGCACTGGAGAGATACACCAACAATATTCCAGGAAACATCAACATCTTCGAAATTCAGAACATTGGCAACTTTGGAATAGCCCATATTGCGGAGAGCACTGTCGATTAATTGACATTACCATTATAAAACCTTAGGCCCAAAGTTTGGACCCGGCTTTACAAGAAGAAGAGTATAAATAGAAAAAAAAAGTAACGAGCAAATAATAATAATAATCATATGAAAGATTGAAATGTTCGTTGTCAGTTAACTTGTTGTCAACTGAACTAAGACAAGACAATTATCACTCAGTACAAATCAATCATAACCATAATAATAATAATAATAATAATAATAACAACTGTCCTTAGTTGGGTGGTGTGCGAGTTGTAATAACAATAATAATAATAATAGTGCCCACTTTGGCATGATATGGTAATTTTGGCTAAACGACCTCATTGGCTCGTATGAGCTGACTTTCCTCAATAATAATAATAATGTTGGTGACTGGTCGCCAACAGACTTTCTCAAGACTATACTTACCTGGACGATCTACCATTACCATCATGTACCGATTCTCCCGGGTTCAAACCATTTACTTTAATAATAATGATGGCAATAACTTTAACTTTATTTGACGTGGGGAAAATTCACCTATGTACCAAAACTATTAACTATGGGGACCCTCTCTATGGCCTCTCGAATTTAGTTGTATTACAGAACGGCTGCACTGAAAAAATCTTTGATTGGGCCATTTAAGGGCAAGCTAATAAGATAAAAAATTCGTGGAATAATAAATGATATTATAGGTTTTTGATAAACTTCGGCACTATCCAAGTCTCGTATTTTTAGTTCCTTCATACGTACTATCCATTGCAAGGTAGAAATATCGACGGCTTCTCTATAAACAAAAATGGGCTACACAAAGGTTCCAATTACAATCAGTAAGCCGAATATATTTATGTCAACATAACTTGCGGACCACTGAAATAGACTATTTACTTCAATATTAATATAAAATAAGGTCTTAAACCAGAAACCATTTCCAGCAGACAACTTCAAAAAGTATAAGATAAAACATATTCCAAAGAATAACGTCATCTTGAAAAATCAAGATATGAGTCAAAGTTTCAACCAAAGTTTCAACCAAAGTTTCAACCAAAGTTTCATCTTGATGTTGACTTATACCTTGCGTTTACTTCGAGATAACGATATTCTTAGAAATAGGTTTTATCTTAAGTTTCGCACTTTGGGTGAGAAAGCTAATCAGTACAATAACGCAGAGTCACCATCTGTGAGAAACATAAGCAGATTGGCCTATTACGTGGAAGAAAGAAAAGCTCTACGTACCGACTCGATAGCTGGTCTGTCTTTACACTCTCCGTTTGGTTCAACCCATTGTGCAGGACAAGCATCTTTTACACTGCACGACCGTGATTCAGAGCACCAACCACATCTATATTGAGTTTTCTTAAATACGACACATCTACCACAAAGTTTGGCAGCAGCTTCGCATTTGTATAAATAAACTTTAAGGTAACACAGGGAAAAAAGTAAGAATGAGCGAATTCAAAATTGTTTCGCGTTGATTAGTCAACACTGATATGCAGAAGTAAAACAAATTAAATTATATCCCTGGATTAACGTTAAACGGTTTGGGCAACCGGCCCCAGGAATTTACTGACACGGATTTTGGATTTTGATAACTGTCCTGGAAACGATCCTTCGCCACCATACATATGCGATGGAAAAATATTCGATGAATATTTGATATTTACGCTCCATCATTGAAAATAGATCACTGAAATAAATGGACGTCACTTGGGGATTGCATTTGTACGGTAATTTGATATCAGTCCTGCACGGAATAAAGGCATGACAAATTCGTAACTTTTAAGAATAATTTAATAAGGAACAGAGACCAACGTTTCGTTGCAGCATACAACATGCTGGGCACTACTCTTTATACTGTGCTTGAGATGAGAGTTAATATACCCATATCTTCGGTATAACGATCATCTCTAATCACCCGACTGAATAATCTTCTCGTCAATTACCTGGGATACTCTTGTTCACAGGATTGATGGTGCTTTTTCCCAGTTCAACCCGAAGATGGCCAAGAACACTTTCTTTATAGTATGAATAGTTGTACTTTATTAGAAATAAACAAGAAAATAAATCCATAATAAATAAGCACATAAACAGATTAGCAGAGAAGTACGCGAAGTTGCGATTCGTACCTGAACATGTAAAATTATCTGCATAAATTTGTCGAAAAATGAGATTTAAACACACACACTCATAGTTTTGCTTTCAACATGTCCGAAGCCTTGCGTACGCAATTTTCATTCCAGATCATCGCTGACAGACTGAACACATAATGATGCACAAAGCGTTTGTGTTTACTGCAGTTTGTATGAATACTCAAAGTAAATCACGCCATAAGGAGAACACTACAAGAATACTAACTTGCTTAACTCATTATATTCCACACCATATGTCTACATGAAAGGCCACAAAGAACCCACATTCTCTGGCTTGAAATATTTTGAACGTAACTTAAGAAGTTACTGCTCTACACGCAAACTTTCGATACTGATGTCATCATCACTAGTGAAGTGATTGTACAATAGCTTGCGAATTTATTACTGATGAAGCTTGCTGAAGACGTGATAAGTTACAAATGAACCTATGGTAATATTCCAGAAGTATCGATAGCGCCCACGCACCATCGCATCATGACAATGGTGGATTATTACAAGATGCCCATGTGCGTGTTGTTAGCGTCATCAATGAGTATATAAATACGTGAGCATTTTAGCAAGCAGATCACCCGTGATGAACACATTGGAGTAGAGTGTCAACACGGTGCACCATGAAGAGTAACTTTCCGAGTAACGTTCAAAATATTTCACTCTCTGTGTCAGGAAACATTTTCTGCAATTTAAGATATTTTGGGCAGCCAGACCTCTATTCCCCTTAATCACTTGAAACAAACAATTCTCGTTCACATAAATTGTGAAACTAGAGTAGTAATCTAATTTCTTAATTTATCCAGTCTTTTGCATATTTCTGAAGCCAAATACACCTGATAATGAAAATCAGATACTCTAAACCACTCCTCGCTCTTAGTGCCCATGTAAACACGGATTTGATGTACGTTACTAGTGGTAACGTACATCAAAACCAATATTTTCTGCACTGAACCTAGTGAAGTTATAAATATACTTCTACGGAGCTAAATCACCTTGAATTATATAAAAAATAAAATGAGCAATTAAACATGAAAATTGAACGCACTATTTTAGGTCCACAGGTTAGACTTGTACTACTATTCCACCAGGCCTGAACTGCGAAGGACTGCTGAACTATCTCAATGATACACTTGTAGTCATTAGAAATCTAAACCACAAAAAGATAGGATTGTAGAAAGTACAGAAATGTAACATAATGTGGAGAAGTGCAACGCAACTTTATAGGTGTGTGTAAATAAAAGGTGAAGGGTAACCCAATGTTTCCCCACGAGACATTTTCCCGTCCTAGTTTTCAAGTCAGGATATTAAAATTCATGCCTAATCGTTCATGGATAATCTAATCGATCTCTCAGCCATGTTCCACGTGATTTTCTTCAAGGAAGTTTTGTTTGTTGAACTTGTAGGTACTGGATCGCCCTTTGTCCCTTTCTGTTCTTATACCACCAAGAGTTCAGTTTCTATTTCGCATGGTTTAGGAATTGTTGTTGATCATTTAATTCCCAATCTGTACGATTTAATAAATGCGAATTAGATGCATATATAGATTTCCATAGATTGTCAACAGCAATTTGGATTGACTGAATAATTTAAAATCGGTTTAGAATCTTTTCTGTTTGAGCAACAGTTTGACACACTGTCGTGACACAGTGATGGTATTGTGATTATACGGCGGCCATTGGCCATTTTTTGCGCCCCTTTCAGCTAACCTGGCGTCGCGAAAACAAAGTCCAAATACAAGCTGAAGTGCGAGTATCAAAGTAAATTAAAGAGGAGGTTACAACCAAAACAAATAGATTTTTAAACACTTTTATTCCTTCGTCAGTTAAAATTTTTAATCAAAGTTGTAAATAATAGTTTTTTTGGGTTTTTTTTCCTCTTTCTATTATCACTCTTGTATTGTAAATGCATAATCCACGCAATTCAGCTTTTTGAGCTGCGATGTGTGTTTTTAATAAAGTATCTATCTATCTATCTATCTATCTATCTATCTATCTATCTATCTATCTATCTATCTATCTATCTATCTATCTATCTATCTATCTATCTATCTATCTATCTATCTATCTATCTATCTATCTATCTATCTATCTATCTATCTGTCTATCTATCTATCTATCTAAATGTAAGAGCAGGAACGTGCGTTGTAACCTCGTGTGTAAGCAGGGCGCACGAAAACGCGGGTGGAAACGAGCACTAATTCTTAAAGTCTAAAAACCAGCTTTTACCGGCTTTCTTTAATGTTTTGAGATTTCAATACCCTGCTTTGACCCAGCGATTTGAATTGACTTCATTTCTCCTACCGCGAAATAACAAGCCAAATTGCCGGGACAATTCCAGACGTTAAAAACTATTCAGTTTATTTGCACTGGTTGTTTGACAAATTAATTGAAATCTTTTCAACATTTAATTCTTTTAGCTAGCCATTTCGGATAGACTCACAACGGCAAAATGCAGTTAAACATTGACAACCAGTGGTCGAATTGCTTACGACCAAATTCTTTATCATATCGGGAGTGCGTGAACTTGATATCACTTTTATGAATGCACGAGGTAACCGAAAGTTAATTTGAATCCACAAATCTCTTTGAAATTTAACAGGCTTTTTAACGTATACTGTTTGTAGGTCGGCTTTTACAGGCTTTCTTTGATATTTATTGAGATTTTAATATCCTGCTTTGATCACGTTTATGAATGCACCCGGCGACCAAACGTTAATTTGAATTCATCAATCTCCTTGCGGAAGTTAACAGCCTCTTCAACCTGTACTGTCAGGAGACCGGCTATTACTGGCTTTATGTTATATTTAGAATTTTCATTACCCTTTGAGCCGGCTTTCTAAATCTACTTTCTTCCTCTGTGCGAACAACCGGAAGGTCAACTGGATGAAAACAAATTTTTGCTGCCAAACTAAACTTAAGAGCTAAAGATTTATTCCGTAAACATATAATTCTTGTTTGACAATTCAATTACCTTTTCAACATTTTACTCTCTTCGACAGATGCCTTTTATTCAAAGGCAAAAAAGAGCAATGTGAAGTTGATAGGTGTAAACTTTTTATTGAATGTTTTGTTCCAATTCCTGATTATACTTGGAGCGCATACAATATGTGGCGGTTCCCTGCATCACACATACAGTAGATCAGGCCCCCCATTGCCGTTTCAATGCCCGTGTTTTAGAGCGCCCATGTGTAAGTACCGAGAGTTTGAGTACATGTAACAGTAAGTGAAGGTGTACGTGCCGGTGCAGGCAATGCAGTAGGGGCAGGTTCAACTGCACGTGGAAGCGTAGATCAAGTTTCAGATGTGGCAGTCGGTGCTGATGTAGGTGTAGATGCGGATGCATCCATCGGCGTTAGAAGTAAGTGTAAATAAGGATGTAGAGGTACAGCTGCAAGTACAGGTGTACGTTTAGGTGTAGGTTTAGGTGTAGGTCTAGAAGACGAAGTTGTAAGTTTAGCATTTGTACAGGTGTTTGTGGATGTGGATGTGGAGCAAGAGGCCATGATTCAGGTGTTAGTATAGATGCTGGAGTAACTGCTGCCGTTAGTGTAAATTTAAGGCTACGTATAGGAGCAGGGATAAACCCACAGGCAGATGAACGTGATGCCGTAGGTGCAGGTCTAGACGAAGGTGTAAGTGAAGACGTAAGATAGGGTTAAATGTAAGCTTTATAGAAAACGGAAGTGGCTCTGGAAGTATTCTCGGGACTGGAAATGGTACTAGAAATAAAGTTAAAACGTTTTACGAAAATGTACAGTGTAGTAAGTTGTGAACCTGAAGTTAGTATGCAACTAGTTTTGTGTTCGTGAAATTTAAAAAATATAATATACGTATCTGTTCTACAGTTTAGCATTATCCATTTAATCAGCACCAAATACTAGTTGTAATGAGTGTTACGTCATTTCAACGTTGGGTTAACTAATCACTAACCAAGCTAACAATAACGGGTTCATATTTCAATAAAGTTTAGTTCAACATGGATTGTGACAAGAGCGTGACTTCTTACATGGTGTCAGGAGAGGGATAACAAAATGAGTAAATTCAGCCCACCAAAGGAGCTAAGCTTTGAAGGAAACCTGAGCGAAAACTGGGAGAGATGGAAGAAAGAATTTAAATTCTACTTAACGGCTACTGAATCAAATGACAAAGGCGAGGACGTAAAGACATCTAGACTTCTGACGACGATAGGCGAGAAAGTACAAGACATATACTACACTTTCACGTTTGAGGACGGGAATGAAATGAAGCTAGCGCCTGTGATAGCCAAATTCGACGAATACTTTACCCCCAAGAAGAACCTGTCTTATACTCGCTTCAAGTTCTTCACATACAATCAAACCAACGAGCAAAATATCGATGAATTTGTCACGGAGCTTAAGTCACGAAGTTGTCATTGTGAATTTGGTACTTTAAGAGACAGCCTAATTATAGATAGGATTGTCGCTGGTATTCAAGACGCAAAAGTAAGAGAAAGGTTGCTACGGGAAACTGATCTAACTCTAGACAAAGCGATAACAATCTGTCGCGCTGCCGAAGCAACTAAGAAACAGGTACAAGAAATGCAAACAAGTCCTCCTATTGATCACGTAGACGCTATAAAACGTAATCGCCGAGAAACACGCGATCCGAGCTCACAAAGACCAAGAGCAAATGGTCCTAGAATGTCAAGAGGCAACGAGCAATCGAAAATCTGTAAATACTGCGGATACACACACCAAAATGGAAAATGCCCAGCGTATGGAAAGATATGTAACAACTGTAGAAAATGGAACCACTTCTCCACAGTCTGTCAATCGAAAGCAGTTAACAACATCGAAACAAACAACGAACAAGACGAAGAAAGAAATGAGTTTTTCGTTGATACAATCGAAGGGCGCATTGACGAACACGCAACATGGACAATGCCAATTTTCACATCCGGTAAGAATGTCACCTACAAGCTTGACACTGGCGCTCATGTGAATATACTCCCTCATAAGATATATCACACTCTTCCAAAAAAAACACAACTACATAAAACCAAAGAAAAGCTGATTGCCTACGATGGAAGCGAAATACCTGTGATCGGAAAATGTGTCGTTCATCTGCAGAGAAAACGTAAACAAAGCAGCCCTGCGCAGATGTTTGTCGTACCGACGAACTCATATCGCCAATAATAGGTTTGGAGACCTGTCAACGTCTAAATTTAATAAAACGAGTAGAGACCCTAAAGCACTTCGACTCCGACATTATTCCAAACCACGACGTATTCGGAGAAATTGGATGTTTACCTGGCGAACATCACATACAAATTGACGAAAATGCAGTTCCTGTGGTTCACCCTCCGAGACGCGTTCCGTACGCGCTAAGGAACAAACTCAAATCAGAACTAGACCGGATGCAACAACTGGATATAATCAAAGAAGTCGATGAACCAACTGAATGGGTAAGCTCGCTGGTCATTGTTGAAAAGCCAAATGGAAAACTACGTCTGTGCTTAGACCCATATGACCTTAACAAAGTGATCAAAAGAGAACATTATCCAATGCCAACAGCAGAAACAGTAATGTCAGAAATGTCTGGAGCAAAATATTTCACGAAACTCGATGCATCCAACGGCTACTGGCAAATTAAAGTTGACGAGCAAAGTTCTAAACTCCTTACGTTCAACACACCGTTTGGACGATACAGATTTAAACGTCTCCCATTCGGTATACTCAGCGCAAGCGAAGTGTTTCAAAAGAAAGTTACAGAAATCATCGAAGGTCTGGAAGGTTGTACTAATGTGCAAGACGACATCCTTATATGGGGCAGTGACAAAAAACAACACGACGCAAGAGTGAACGCAGTCTTGAACAGAATACATCAGGCGGGACTCAAACTGAACGAAAAGAAATGCCTATTTGGATCAACAGAATTAGTTTTTCTCGGACACGTATTCTCAGACCAGGGTGTGAAACCTGACCCAACGAAGATTGAAGCTATTCGAGACATGCCAAGACCTAACTCCAAACAAGATCTGCAGCGCCTACTTGGGATGGTGACATACCTTGGAAAATTCATCTCAAATCTTTCCGAAACAACAAATCCTTTACGCCAACTGCTTGAGTCAGACGTACAATGGCATTGGTCAAATCATCACGACGCCATTCTCGAACAAATAAAGAGATCTCTCACCGAAAGTCCGACGTTAAAATACTACGACCCCAAGTTACAAAGATATCCGTAGACGCCTCTAAATCAGGATTGGGAGCCGTTATAATGCAGAAGCATGAAGACGCATGGGCACCAGTCGCGTATGCAAGCAGAGCACTAAGCAAGTCAGAACAAAACTACGCACAAATAGAGAAGGAGACACTAGCAATCCTGTTCTGTTGTGAACGCTTCCATGTCTACCTCTACGGAAAACCCTTCATCGCTGAATCAGATCACAAGCCACTGCAGCCCATATTCACTAAACCAATCTGTAAAGCACCACCAAGGATTCAAAGATTCCTTTTAAAGTTGCAAAAATACGACATGGAAATACAGTTCAAACCTGGAAAAGAACTACCAGTTACAGACACTCTGTCGAGAGCATTCATCCCAGCAAAAGAATGTGATGCTGAAGACGAAGCTGAGTACCAGGTCCATCTGGTCATGTCAACTCTTTCCATATCAAATCAACAGATAAACAGATTCCGACAAAACAAAACAAAACAAAACCCTACAAAGTCTAAAAGAAATCATAAGAGCAGGATGGCCCCAAAGAAAAGAAAACGTTCCGAATCACATCAAACCATTCTTTAATATTCGAGATGAAATCACAGAGATCAACGGCCTACTAATGAAAGGAGAACGAGTCATAGTCCCAACAAGCCTCAGAAAAGAGATGAAAGCAAGAATTCATGAGGGACACCTCGGGATTGAGAAGTGCAAAGCAAGAGCTCGAGATTCAATGTACTGGCCAGGAATAAACAATGAAATTACCGAGATGACCCAACGATGCACCGCCTGCTTGGAAACAAGAGCCTACCAACAGAAAGAACCAATGATCCCTCACGAAATTCCAACAAAACCTGGCAGAAAGTTGGAAGTGACTTACTTAAGTTTAAGAACAATGATTATCTAGTCGTCGTTGACTACTTTTTCAACTTTCCAGAAATTGCTTTGCTTAGAAGTACAACAAGCTCATCAATCATCACACACATGAAGTCGATTTTCTCCAGACATGGGATACCTGAAATCGTGGTATCGGATAATGGACCACAATTTTCCAGCGCAGCATTTGCCGACTTTGCATCCAAATGGGAGTTCTTGCACGTGACGTCCAGCCCGAGATACCGGAAAGCCAATGGAATGGCAGAGCGATCAGTACAAACAATCAAGAAGCTTTTAA
This sequence comes from Heliopora coerulea, assembly GCA_030142905.1. Lineage (NCBI taxonomy): Eukaryota > Metazoa > Cnidaria > Anthozoa > Scleralcyonacea > Helioporidae > Heliopora > Heliopora coerulea. Next base: position 2,359,403 of record JASJOG010000016.1, read on the forward strand.
CAAAAGCGGACAAGAAGAACGAAGATCCATACCTTGCCATCCTAGCGCATAGGTCATGCCCAGATCCAAGCGGAGATCCATCACCAGCAGAGAAATTAATGGCCAGAAAACTACGAACAAGACTACCCGTGGTCAGACCACAACAAGGGCAGCACAGCCGCATCGAGTTACGAAACATGAAGAAGAAGCAGAAACAAGTCTTTTATCATAATCAACATGCCAAAGAATTGCCCACTTTAGAGAACGGATCCACAGTACGCGTATACCAGCATTCTAGCCCATCCACCAAAGCAAACTGGCGAACAAAAGCAACTGTAATAAGAAACCACCACACACCTCGCTCATACATCGTCAAAACCGAAGAAGGCCAAACTCTAAGACGTAACCGACGTGACCTAATGCAAACAATGGAACCATTCACCGAACAGGAACCATTCACCGAACAGCAACCAACGCTGGAAGAACCCACAACGGGCAGCGACGAAGCACCGAACGCACATGAAAACCCAAAGAACTACACACAAGAGACGGACCAACCTGTCACCGCTGAAACATACACAACCAGATATGGAAGGGAGGTGAAGCCACCATCATACTATTATTAAATAAACTTGTAGACAGAGAGAGTGAACAATAAAAAAGTTGACTCCGACTGCAATGCTCTGATTGAGAAGATTGATACGTATTAAAGAACAACATAATAAGATAACTTTAAAATACCCATGAGTTGCTATAACAAACTAATAAGAACAAAAAGGGGAAGATGTAATGAGTGTTACGTCATTTCAACGTTGGGTTAATTAATCACTAACCAACCTAACAACAACGAGTTCATATTTCAATAGAGTTTAGTTCAACTTGGATTGTGACAAGAGCGTGACTTCTTACAATAGTCTATCAAGCCAAATGGTGATTATATAAAATGGCACAGAATTACTAGAAATTAATTACCTTGGGCTCTGGTAGCTGCGTCGCATTCACGACGACTTTTCTCTGGATGCCCGCAGGAACATATACAGTTTGAGAATTCAAAAATGGACATTGGTGCGAAGATTGGTCTGATACCTAAGCAAGAAAGTACATATTGAAAAAAATTCCTAGACTACAGTTATTTGCATTGTTAATTTATAGCAAAATAGTCACTGGTTAAGAATCTAAGCATAGATTAGTTGCTGAGGTTCAGGTAACTAACCTTCTAAGTTCATTATCACAGAGGCTTCATATTGAAGTGGTTAAAAAAACATCTACATACTTATTACTTAAAAAATTATACCCGAGACAGGCACTAACTAGGAGTTACTAACTGAACTTAAGAGCTGCGGTACATGAAAGAAAACTGAGGTGATCACGAACTAAACAACGTTAAAGCTAGCCCTAGCCCACTAATTGCACAAAGAACTTTAATGTTGCCCATAAGCCCAATTCTTTAACTATTGCTAAATGAGTTTTATTCAAAGGTTCTGTAGAGATTTTAACATCAAAACCACTATTAAGAATTTAATACTTTAAACATTGCGGAATATACGTTGGAAAAGCGGGAGCTTGGAGATGTCCTGAATGATAGATGAACGTTCGTCAAGCTCTTACCTTAGAAAAACGATTTCTCAGCCGAAGTCGGTGTTCGAACTCAACCTTCTGATGACCGGTGAGACGCTCTAACCACTGAATTACCGAGACTTAGATGGCGAGCTACCAAGACTCGCATGAGAGCTCGCCATCTGAGTCTTGGTAGCTCAATTGTTAGAGCGTCTCACCGGTCATCAGAAGGTTGCGGATCTGATCCCCGTCTGGAGCTCTGAAATTGTTTTTCTGAAGCAAAAGCTTGACAAACGTTCATCTATCAAGCAAGATATCTCCAAAGTGCCACATTTCCAACATATATATCGCATTAATAACATCAACACATCGTGGCTGCCGCTTAAGTCGTACGTACAGTATGTGGAACTTGCACCTGAGCCCGCTATGTGAGTCTTGGTAGCTGAATGTTTAGAGCGTCTCACCGGTCATCAGGTTCCGGGTTTGATCAGAGTCTGGGGTTCAGAAATCGTTTTTCTGAGGATAGAGCTAGACGAACGTTCATCTATCATTCAACATTTACACCTTGCCTGATTAAGACACATTAGATAAGCAGACAACATTTAATAATTCATCTTTCTACCAGGGTTCTCTGGATGGAAGGCCATCCTTCTACTAAATAATAAATATTTGACAAGCATTTTAATAAATTGAGAAATAGTGTAAATAGATATAATAATGAGGGCCACCATTCAACAATCTTACCCCAGACCTAAAGTTAGGTCTAGACGGGCTTGAGCACGGGGGGGACACATCATAATTTCAGAATGTCTTGGGATATTCTCCCCTCCCTCAGTTTTGAAAATCTCCGCTGAAACCTCAACGTTCAATAACCCCTATATTTAAAGGTTGAAGCCACTCTTCATGTGGATTATCGAATACTAACCCATGGTGCAAAGGAATCTGGACAACTTGATCTCACATCACCAACACAAGCGGCTTCATAATGGCACCATGAACAATTGAGTAACCCAGTTGTGCACTTCAAACAACTGAAAACAAACAAGTGACGAGCGTATGAACAGACCATAACGACAAAGAACATAACGGTAGTCTTCCACGAATTCGAAGAGATAATTAGCAGGTATCCTAAAAGAGACTTGCGAAATAAAAAGGCTTGCCTAACCTCGGTACTTTTTCCTGCGAGGACAATTACGCAGATGCCTGATACGGCTCTTTTTAGGAAGGAGCAGTAACGTTAAACCCCTAACGTCCTTCATGTGCTGTAATAAAACATGCTACAAGCTGTTTTTTGCGTCGATATTTTTTGCTCTGCTGACGCAAATACAAGAAACATTCATCTTCTTTCACGTAATTATGTTGCTAAGGACAGCTGTGAAGGCGATTGTTTGCACAACGTTCGAGGCTGACCACACGAACACTTTCACAGCCGACTCGGCTATCAGATGTAGTTGTCAGTTTTCATTGCTTCAAAACGACTTTCGGCTAAAACTTAACTTTATTTTCAATTTCCAAATATAATAAGGGCAATTTGCCTATTAAATTTAAATTTCAGGCTCCTTGACAACCTTTACAACCCGTCAACCCCGTTCGCTGTTTCAAGGGGTACGATTGAACGGAGAGCAAGGGTGGTTCTGTACTGGTATTTCTATCTTCTAGCATACGGTAAAGTTAATCCGGCTAAAGAGGGCATTTTGAAACTAATAGTTCGTTCACAAAATACCCAAATATCATAGTGAAAATTTTCGATATCATTTCAGTCTTATCACCAAGCAAAATTATGAAAACGGTGCATTTAATGAATGGAATACTCGTTTCAAGATGCACTGTTCATTCGGACTAACTTTAATTTCATAGGCTCAGGAAACTCTTCCAACTTAAAAGCTTCAAAAGCTTGCATACCTGTGAATTACATGCACTCCGCTACCTCGAGAAGAATATAACATCATAGCAAACTAACTGAATATTTGATATGTTGAGACTCACAAACCTTAGCGATCTATGCGTCACAGTACAAACTGTTGCCTCTCCTCACCATCGAGTCTTAGGAGCGTTACTGCATTTCGATTCTGGGCAGCAACTAAGAAACGTTTCGGAGTTTCTCCCTTGAGAAGTATGCGTACTTGTTGCGTAAAGAACTGAAGCACATCTTACCTTGATATTGCCGTGCAGTTATAGAATGCCACAGTCGTGGATACAATTTTTTGTTTGGTTTCCACAGAATATACTGCCAGTTCCACATACGTTTTACCTAAAATTATATTAAGTCAGGTTTGTCACTTTCTCCGCGGCGTCTCCGCCAAAACTAGATGAAGAATTATGAAACATGTGCACTCGTGATTAAAGTAAGTGTCTATAAAATATACATTACGGCTACCAGGGTCAAAAACAGCAGTTCAAATAAACAACTATGAACACTAAAAACGAATAAGCAAACAACTGTTGAAATCAGTTTTATTTACCGTATTCGCCACACACAGTGTGAACTCGTAGAACGCGAACGTTATTTTCGTTTATTTTTGTACCAAATCCTTTACGATTTACGTTACTGGCAAACCTAACAATATCATCAAATCCTTTATCTTCGTGTAAGCATTACAGCAGCTGTCATTTTACACGTTAAATTAGAAACATTAACACAAATTACCTGTCTCAGAACTTGGTGTAGGCAACTGAGAAGATTGCGGGGCCAAACAAACCAACGTCGTCTTATTTACAAGGGTTGATGATACGTTCTTGCTGCCGATATAGCAATCATAGGGATCAAGGACATTCCTCTCAGGTAGATTACTAATTGAAACTTTTACCTTAAAGATAAAGAGTGGAATAATTAAAAGTACTTTCACGATATAACCTTTGTACTGTTATAAAAATCTTCAAAACAAGAAATTTTTATTAAGAAATTTTTAAGCTACCTTAGGAAACCGTACTTTTTCGCAAATTGAAACTTTCGTTTGCTCGATGCCCACACGAGTCTTTTTGTTTGGATATTTTCGAGATTACAATTCTCGCTGTACAAAGTATTATTCCACGTAACGGAACGGTCAGTTCGCCCTTGGTACCTTTGAATGGTTTTACAATAAGGGAGTCCGTTCTATTCAATTTACTTCCTGTAGGTGGTATTGTTAATTTTTCAACAGCGCAATTTCCTTCTGGGCCAGTACTTTTCGAGCGCTATTACCCAGGATGAAATTGACTTAGTCCTTGGTCATTTGCCCTGTTTTCTAGTGCTTTTAGCGCTGGGATGTCTTGATATGTTGTCTACGGCGTAGACTACTCTTGACTTGTACACATTCTTGAACGAATGGTATTGTAAATGTATAACCTGCCATTCAATGCATGTAGCCTTGATTTTTGATTTCCACGCACATTTGAGCTACGATGGCCTTTGCCGATAGCTTCCGGTTGGGTCGTAAAACAAATCATTTACATCCTTCATGAAACGTAAACTTCATTTCACGTCATCGAGAGTAAATGCCAAATATTCCCTGTATATACCAAGGCACGAAATAACTGCCGGTTACCGGTCATTGACCGGTAAATTTTTTGGTTTGTCCGACAAATTTTGTCCCTTACCGGTCATACATGACCGGCAAATTTTTTACAAAAAAAGTCACTGTCAAATTACTGTCAGAGTCCGACTAAGTAAGCTTACACACCCAGTGAGCATAAGAACAAATTTATCACTTATATTAACTTTTTAAACTTTCCTGTTTTATATATATCAGTCTGTCTTTACTCTTTAGAAATACCGTTTTTCCTATTGATCTATTAAATCTATTCTATTCTACTCTGTTAAATGTAGATAGAAACTAAATCAAATTAAATAAATGTACGTTTTGCAGTGGAAAAGTTTTATAACGGCGAAATCGAGGCAACAAGATTAACAACTAAAAATAAGAATGACCGGTAGAAAATCTTCTGTGACCGGTAAATTTAATTTTTTACCGGTCATAATGACCGGCATAGATCTGTGAGTTATTTCGAGGCTTGATATATACCTTGAATCATCATAGGCATTACCGCCACAATAAATACAGAACTCGTGACCATGATCTCGGCAACGGTTTTAAAGCTCAATTGGCAGAGTATTGCGCTTGATTTGTAGGATCGCGAGTTCAATTCCCAGCTGGAGGCCCAAGAATTGCATTTTTACAGTTGGACCTGGTTGGGTCTTAAGATATATAAATCTGACAATCTAAATTTACTTTCACATAAGATGGATGTAATTTCATGTGATCGAGTGTAAATGCCAAGCCAGCTCACCATCTACCCTGCAAACCATCCCAATCAGCCTTTCAGACATTCACCCATCCAGCCGACCAACGATTGGGTGGTTACCAAGCCGGTCACCCGACGTACCACCCAACCAACTAACGAATCAATCAACCAAGCAAGCAGCCAACCAAAGGTCGATCCAACAAAGAAACGAACGGAACGAACGGAACAAACACAAACGCACCCTTGCACACAAGTGTTGCAAACAGTCAGTCATTCCCATTGTTCCCGTGCGATATACACTCATAGACAAATCTTTTTGACAGCAAACCAAAGTTTGCGAGCGTTCCACCACATTTAATACCTAGCTTATATTCTGATACCTAATGCCGACATCGTACATTGTTGATGAGGAGTACCGTGTTTACTCGAACAAACGCCGCGGCGTTTATTGAATTTTTTGCGCTGCGGCTGCGGCGTTTATTCGAGGGCGGCGTTTATTGCAAAGTTTAGTGGCGGACGGCCACGAAATGACGAGCGCCTCAAATTCGTTAAAATTTAGTTCAAAATGTCAAAATCAGTCCATTGAAACAGTCAATTTATCTCAAACCAACAATTATCTGGTCGTGTGTGGGAGTCAGCTACTATGGAATGGAAATGTAGACGAGTTAAAGCATTTTACGACAAATGTTTTGAGTATGTCAGGCAAATGGAAATCTCCCGGAGGCGACGTGAAAATGTTCACAAGTTTAAATGAAGAATTCATTTTCAAATGGATTGGTATCAAATCTAGAAAGATTATAATAATAAAGGACACTGAACACAAGCTATTTGAAACCATGAGGAGCCTATCCTACGAAGAAAACACATCAGGTAACGAGACACATAACGAAGAACCGGACGACCACGTGTTTGAAGCTGTATCGTTGGATTTGCCTTCACAAATACGAAGTGACAGCGATAAATACTTTCCCGCTCCTGCACAAGTTGTGCCGTACTTTCTTAAGTGTAGTACTCGAGTGTAATTCAGTTCATACTTTATTTAGTTAGTTAAGAATGCTTCAATTAAACGCCACATCGATGAGAATAAATGCGGCGGTTATTCGAGGGCGGCGTTTAATAATATTTTTGTTTGTATTTGCGGCGTTTATTCGAGGGCGGCGTTTAATCGAGTAAATACTGTATACTTAGCGAGAACACGTGAGAAATATGGTAAATGAAACTGCAAACGTACAGTTAATATCTACATTCCCACAAAATGAAGGGAAATCGTTAGCATGAACAACAGGGAATAAGGCATCTTCGTGAGCTGTCACGGAAAATTGATTTACTCCTTCTAATCAAACGGCGGACTCAGAAGTTCAATTTTTAGCAACAGACTTGGGTTTGACCTCGTTGAGGGCTTTTTCTCCATTATTCACACTTAGCAAGTTCCTTTCATCACCTTGTTATAACATACCACTTCCAACATGATAGCAAAGATAGACAACATTCCTCAGGGAAACTCCACGGTTAGAATGATGTGGAATCAACCAGCATAGCCTTGCGCGCCGAAATCTATCTGGCTGTAAATTACTTACTGCACAACAGAGCAATCAGTGTAATAAAACAAACCTTCTGATGGGATTCAGACAAAGGCAGTTCTCTTGGATAAACGTCCGTAATATTGATGCACTGGTCTATATTCTGCACGTAACCTAAGACAGATGAGGCATCTTGACATTGGCTTTGGGTCGTACATCTAATAAAAAAAATAATGTACTTCTTCGTTTAAACATAACTGCAATACAACCTAGGAATTGGTATATAACAGGGTTACATAACTTTAAAATATTCACGATTTATTTTTATATTTAATTATTCGTTCGTTCGTTCGCTCGTTCGTTCGTTCTTTCATTCATTCATTCACTCATTCGTTTGTTTATATATTTATTTACACTCCCAAGCTTATCATAACCTAGTTTCCATTACTCGAAGGAACAGGATTTCCCATTTCTTTTCTAATTAGTACCAACCATTGAACTCAATTTCCATATCTGGAATGCTAACTCCCAGTAATTTGGCCGGGCAAATGTGAAGCCAAGATGGCCGCACATGGAGCGAAATTTTGTACGTCAGTTCCAATCTTTTACACGACTTCAATCTTTAGTGTTTGTTCGCTTAGGCTTCGACAACATATGCAAACATGGAAAAAGTGTTCAGACGAAATATTACTGTACCAATTTTACATAATCGAGCATTTAAAAGAATTCAAAATTGCTTCGTGGCCTTAGAAGGGTGCTAAATTGTCTAAGGATAGTAAAATGACGGGAAAAAAGGGGGCGTGCACCTAAAGTAATTTTTTGAGGCGGTTTTATCAGGTTTTTCGAAACTTTGGCAATTCATTTTCGTGAAAATATATAAACTGTAACTTGGTGTGACTTTGAAATATAATTGAAATTCTTAAACTCATTTCTGTATTTGAAGAAACATTTTGTGTGTATTTTCAAAGAAAATTCTTCGTAAAAGCGTAAAAAGTCGCGTGCGAGACTAAAATTGACGTACAAGACCGTGTAGGGGACTAAAACTGACGTACAAAATTGCCTTTCGTGGGTGCCCTTTTGGCTTCACATTTCATTGGCCACTTAGCATTCCAGTTATGAAAATTCAGTTCACAGATACCAACTGATAAGACTATTGCACAAGATAGTACCACTCCTGTCACTTTCGGTAAAATCAAAAAAGTCAGTAACAGAATATGGAATCGAAATACATCCCGACAGAAATGACATGTGTGTGTGTGTGTGTGTGGGGGGGGGGGGGGGGAGATTTTGAGGACAGTTTTTTTGAGGTTTTTTTCATTTGTGAGAATGTTGGCGTAACAAAGTAAATGCTTAACCTACGACTTTACCTTCTTTCCCTGTCTTTTTATGAAATAATCGAAAGTTTCGCTTATAGTCACATTTTTGCGTGAGTTCTATGACAACGCGAATATTGATACAAGTCAGGTATACATATAATGCGCATTGAAATATGTAACAAACCCAACTATTATCTCGTAAAAACATAACTTCAGTCATTTACAACTGAACTTACAATATACTTATCAAAGATATACACCATAAGTCTAGATTTTTAAAAAAATATTTGGATTTACACTTAAAATTATTTTTTAAATAATTGCTCCAAGTCATTTTCTCCTTTTTGTCAAAAACCTTCCCTGGCTGAATCGGACATTATCCTAATCACCTCCACGCACATATCGTCTTTGCGACCGAAATTGAACTTAAGTGATCCCTTGGTCACATAGTAAACAAGGTAAACTATCTTTGACTCTCGCTCTTGCATGTCATGACGTTGTTTCCTTGCTAATTACGAGGCCGTTCCAAACGTGCGCTGCCTATTTCGCGGTTAACCTTGTTATTCCTGTATAAAAAACTTTTAAGGCCTCATTCCCATTGAACGTCCGATGCCTCTGCAATTCTATTTCCAACGCATCTTGTCGCACACTTATCAACGCACTCAGCAAGACCAGTTACAATGGTTACATAAAAATATGCAAAGTAAAATTCCGAGTATTGAATTTGAAAATGGTCCACTTGAGAACTCTTCCTGTGTTTTCCCTGGGTAATTATAGTTACTTTTTTGACAAAAATAAAACTCTGCTTCACTAAGACAGCTTCTGCGTGTATACGTGTAGATGGTTACTCACTTAGCATACAACGTACACCATCCGCAATATGGATCTCCTGTTCCTACACAACTTTTGCAGGTTGTACTGTTACTGCACTCCTCTACGGGAATCTTAATAATCTGTAACATAAAAGATTTCTTCAAGTTAAGTGTTTTAAAAAATTTCATTTAAACAAAACAAAAACCCTTATGCTATAAAGCAATCGATAAGGCTATCAAGGCTTTGCTTGATAATGTAACGTATTCAACTGTCCCATGAGAAAATCTACTTAAGTAAACTGGTGGTACACGTGCTTTTCACAACTCTTGCGATACACACACGCGTAGTGACAGGATTAGGGTTGTTGTAGGGGTTTTCTACCGGTAATGAAACAGACACAGCGAACTAAAAATGACGACTTTTAGTTAAGCCATAACCCTGCAACAGGGACATAGTCACGTACCACCTCACATGTAAATCGTTTCCGCACCAGAACTTTTAATTATTTTCACATCTTTGGAAGTGAAACAAGCCAACTTCACACGAGTTCTTCAGATGGTCACCCTGGAAACGTCATCTCTCGCGCATGCATGTGATGGATGTATTGGAAGGGAAACCATGCACGTGAAAAGCAGTCAAACCATTCTATAAACGTCGACTATGTATAAGACGGGTTTTATTTACTATTGATTCGGTACGCGTCATGACTTAAGGGGGAACACAGCCACAAAGTGCAGGTGACTTCAACAACACCTGAAGGAACCAGAAATCCAACTCAATGTCGGTACCTGTGATGCTTGTGTCCTCATATTTCTGGTCGCCGATATCTTCCTGCCAAATGTTCAAGCTGTGCTGAAAGTGCTATCATCTTTTTAGGAAAGACAAGAGCACATTTGATGACTTTGCAGTTTAGCTAGGAACATAGTGGCGGCTAAACATAACGAAGGCAGAATATTCGCCGAGCATACATATATGAATCCAGCGTATACTACAATCCTGGCCAATAACGACTGGGACAGCGTTGCAAACGACTGCCTACTAACCATTCAAACCGTTCTATTTTCAGCCAGCTGTAACTACAAAGCCTATTTTTAGTCATACTTCACTCATAACGTGGTAAAACGGCTACGTGGAAGTCAAAAGCCTGCATCGTTTTCGCTAGCCACGACTGGTTTTATGCGCCACAATTAGAGTTTCCTGTGTTTGTAGTGGATGGACGGTATACGCGTGCGCCACTCAAACATTGAACTCAGTCACATTTCTCACTAACATTTCTCACAATGTTTTATTACGTCGTCTTTTCGCTTCACGTTCAAAAATTGAAGATGGATAAGGTTTATCGGGCTTATATCTTATGTTCACTTTGATTTTTGTGGCATCAGAGGCCTTATATATCGAGTTTTTAATATTTCTCACTCAACCTGAACGAATGTCCTAGATAAACTCACTGTTTACATAGCGACTGGAGTGAGAAATGTTCGAAAAACTAGGAAGGTAGAGGTCAACCAACCAGAAAACAGGAAATTAAAAGTAGAACGAAGAAAGAACGCAAATTAATTATATGTAATGCCATGACATGAGGGAAATTAGTGGTTAAATGTCCCCGAAAGCCGATGGAGGTTTGGGGAAGTGCCGAGGACGTTTGCTCCAGGGACTTTCACAAACCTCCCGGGGCTTGAAGAGACATTTAATTAGAATATTTTTTTTTCTTTTGAGGAAAAATTAGCACAAGTACGCATGCTGATGAGGAAATTCAGGGAATAAATCTTCACTTGAGAACAATAAAAACGGAAGTCATCATGGTATTACTAAAACAATCTCATTCGGAACATAAATTTTGACTTTACAGCGTCGTTTTATTGTGAGAATTGTGAGACGAGAAATGTCCTACGGTTAAACGTTAATACAGACGGTGTTAAATTACATCTCTTTGTGTATGTCCACCTCTGTCTCTCCTTCGTCATCTCTCTCCCTCACTCTCTCTCTCTCTCCTCTCCGCCACTCTTTCTGTCTTACTTTCAGTAAATCAATAATTAATTACTCATGACAAACAATTGGCAAATTTAAAAGAGAAATTTAAAAATTTACGCTTAAAAGTCAAAATACTATCAGTTTGTTTCCATATTGAGATTGTTCCAATCTTTAACTGCATTGAAAAAGAGAGGAATTACGATCGTTTACAGTGAACTCTTTACTTCAGACAATCCTGGCCAATAATAACTGGGACAGCGTGGCAAATGACTGCCTACTAACCGTTCAAAAGAAGAAAGAGGGAATATCACTCGCTCCTCCCCCTCACCCCCCTCCATCAATGTTGCTTCATTCCATCGTGTAAGATGATGCTGGCGGTGTCATACGCAAAGAGAAAAATTGACCAAACACTCGCAACATTGAAGGGGGAGGGGGGAGTCAAAAGTGTGTTCATTTTAAAGAGTTGTCCCAGTATTTTTCGCCGGGATTATATGTTTACTAGGCTAAAGCAGCGACATTCTGAAACGGGGAAATTTCAACAAAAATATGCAGTTCTAATGTTCTGCTCTACCTTCTTCGTTCCCATAATGTAAAGACTTGTTCCATTTGGTTCCAAACCAACAGAAACAATGTTTTGATCAATTCTCGAGGAAAGTTTGTACATTCTCCCTGAAGTATTTGAATCAATCACAACCTAAACAATAACAAAATGTACGCCTTAGGATCGAAGTGGTCTACACGAGACTGAAAAAACAGTTGTCTTTACAGAGAAGGTGTTTGCTGTTTTTGTGATTGCCGGCACACCTAGACAGTGGATAAACCATAGAACATATCGGTTTTGGAAAATGCTAAAACTGAAGAAATATTTAGCTGGAAACAATTCCTTCATGCTAACTACTAACAAAAAGCAGTTATTTTTTATCAGCCATCCTTGCGCCTTTTAGACTATTGCCCAAATCTAGGACACGGCAGGATTCATATGGAAATTGCCTTAGAAGATTTTAGCCCCACTTTAAAATATTTTCAACGGAATTAGTCGAGGAATCAGTAGGGTAAGCATGGAGTGCGGAGATGTTTTGTCAAGTATATTAGTTTTACGATACTTTTTTAGTAAACGCGTGTTTCTGAAACTGTAAATTAGCCGGTTAAAGTTCGTCTTATTTGAGCAAACTCTTGAAATGATGGAATGTGCGTGTTATACTAAGAATGGAGGCCCTTAGCCAAATTAATCTCGAGGGTGTAGAGTTAAAGGGTCTATTTAGATAAGACCTGAAGTTTGTAGTGTCTAATTTTGTCTGTTTTAACTGCGTGTTTAACTGCAATAAGAAGTGTATAATATTGTTAAAATATTAATTTTTTTGAGAATCGTGTGGGTAAAACATTGAGAAAATAATGGTAGGAAATATAACGCTTAACGACAGCGAGATTTATGAACGTCAGTAGTTGGGTTTTCTTTGTACGCTTCAAGTTTCAAACATCCGTGTTTTGGAAAATGTTTAAACAAGTTTTCAAACCCGGAACATAGGTACTTGACAGTCGGACTGGACAACTTAAATTGTCAACTAAGATATCAACCAAAATTTTATATCCAAATTTTCAGTTTAGATATTGAAATTTCTGAGAGATTCGAGCGGGCTGTCCTCCTGCTCGCCTGCCAAACGGACAGCCTATTTGCGGATATTGCTTTTCTAATCTTACTCCCAAATCTTTCAACAAAAAATGAAGAAAGCAGAGTAATAAAATGGCAGTTCATTGCTCTGATGTTTTACATGATCTGATAAAAGTTTTACGTTTCAGTAAACGACAGCAAAATTGTTTCTTTGACCAAAATGTGGTTTGTTCAGTCATTTGGTCCGTGGTTGTCGACCAGGTTTATTTCATATGTCAAATATTGTCCGATCAATTATTCCAATTAATCGTTACATACACTTCTTAAGTCAGTTTACTCGCGACCGTAACATAACAGTTTTTGATTTCCATTCAACAAATGGATATTTCGAATTATTATACATTCAAACTTCATTCTTGTTTCTTGTTGGTCGACATTCACCAGTTAATTCTCCATACCGGAAGCCGTGACATCATTTCCGCAAAATATCGTGAATTAGCATATACGTCTTAAGTGGATAGTGTTTTTTGCGTAATCTGATTGGTTCGTCTACCTCGGAATATCCTGCACTATTCACCTCCGAGCGACCAAGTTGACGTCCAGTTATGTTTACGTTATGGAAGAAGGACGCTTTTTCAAACAATACCAAAAAAGCAATGAAATTTGGCAATTAAGCATTCAAAGATATCTATTTCTTTTATTTTTTAGCGATAAATACACTCAAGATGTGTTTCAACTTCGGTAAATAATTGTTCTTTATTCGACCGAGCTGTCCAAAAAAGAAAAATTATTGGACGCTGATGACGTAACCACCTCAAGGCCACGAAAATTACAATACAGCAAAAATGGCATGTAGCACTTTGGAAAGCTAATCACAGGAGTCTTTTTACTGCAAATCGTTTCTTCTCAGTCTTCGGCTTCGGCAGATAAAATTGACCTCTGTCTGGGTAACTATTAATATCATGCTCGACCTCATGTCCATATCCAAGAATTGTTTATTATCGTAACGTCATCCACGCCTTCGTACTCTATCATAAAATCAAATTGACGTCAGCCGAGTCTCTGTACATCGACCAAAAACGAGGCTCGTCCAATCAGAGCATGCTTAGGATGCATCATGTTATTTTATAAAAATATCCTATTGCACAAACAGAGAATTTGAGCAACAATGTTTTTCGCGGCGACGGCTACGTGATAGACCAAGTACAGCTGAGAAATGTACAGCGTTTTCCAATCAAAATACTGAAGTTAACCACGGACAAAACGTCCAACGACAACGGCTAAATTGTGAGGCATTTACTCTCTTAATTCAAACCGTGCCATCGTTAAGGCCCATGAAAAAGTACGGCCTGTTTTTCGTTTTGAATTTATTGAACCACTTGTCTGGTAACTGGAATATATTTTTACAGCAAATTTACGCCAAAATTCAAAAATTTTCGGCTACATCATAAAAATACAATCAAAGTTTAGATGTTAAGATCACCTAAGTTTAAATGAATGGTCTGAATATAGAAATTTTGAGCAATTCGTTGTTCTGAACCTATTTTACGACATAATTAAGGAAACGAAAAATAAACATAATTAGACATATTTTAAATACTTTCCGATGGAGAGCAATCTATTTATTAACTAACGTGTATCGAGTTTCTAAACACGGAAGATTTCCCACCAAAACATTACTTTTCTTCTCTCATATTATGAAAGGAATATCTAATAAGTTCTCTCTGTTTGGATACTTTGATCCATACGCTTGAGATGCTGCTCTTCTTCTTGTCTCCTTGTATTATCACGATCTCGCAACACAAATTGTTCCATTATATTTTAGAGTACATCTTATCATATTTTTTACTTATATCATTGATTGGTGGGCATAAATCAGTGACAATATCATCGATTAATTTGAGATCACTCAGTAATATCGATTCATCGTATGGCATACCACGCAAACATGACTTTAAATGTGTCAGAATTTTTTGATATGATTTGTAAGCGAATCTACATATATCTGTCTTAGTTTTGATATTACTTTCTGATAAATATCCTTGGATGAAAATACCTGGACCGCTAATACATCCTAGAATAATAGGATTGAAAGTTACACCACCAGCTATAGTACCGGATACTGTTAACCCTAGACTTACCATATTCCGAGACAGATTTACTTTCTTCAGTTTCTTGTACTTCCATTAATAACACGTGTATAGCTTATGATAGTAAACGTACCATTGCTTAAGTTTCATAATCTCTTCATCTGATAAATCCTCGCTGACGTGATTAAAATTGATACTATTTTTCTTCATATATATTAGACTATATTCAATAGTCAAAATCATCATGGTCAATATTAAACCAATTGCAAAGTACGTGATGATGTAGTAGAATGTCTTTTTCAGCTATCAATTTATCTTTGTATAAAGCAAAAAATGCTATATCACCATCCAGAGGGGCGAAACCATTTGGATTTAGGTCATCTAATTTCATCTGTGTTGAACCAGTCGTACGTTTACTCTCAAAATTAGCAACCTTCTTATCATTATAATATACTGAGCTGTTACTACCAGTTGGTGTTGCATAGTTATCCCAATGTACTGATAAGCATATCCATTTGTTTATCTCTCCAGCATTTCCCTTCGTCTTACAAGCATCAATAGGATATTTACGTATAACATGGTTGCTACCAACAACAATGAAATCATTTTTATCACCCGATACGATTAAATCACTATTTGGACTGAAAGATATAAATTTATCATATCCTCCATTATCGTGTCCAAAGAGACCATTCCTCGTCCAAAGGTTACTCGCAAAAAAAGATTTTAATCTATATACGATGAAGATATTAACAATGTCCTTTGATCCACTAGCTGTATTTAAATTGATATCACTAACCATAATATTTGTTCCGTCAAACTTTATAAAGTATCTATAATTGATTCTTTCAGATTTCGTACTAAATGTAGGTTGTAAATTTGTGGTGTTTTGAGCTGCATCATTACCTTAAATTGCCTTAAATTGCCTTAAATTCCTTGTTGTGGCGTCATAAATCAACTCACTATTATTTATCCCTCTATCAAACCTATATATAGAAGAACTATATTTTTAAAATACTCCCATAGAAGTGTTTCAGATAGTTGTTTTCTGAAGCCAGTTATTGTTACAAACTTATTGTCTGTATATTTCTTTCTAATAAGCCTTCCTCGAATGGCCCATAGACTCATATTTAGATCACCCTTCATAGTTCCTCCATTTATATATAGCTTATCAATGTCAAGCTTTTCTATTTCTTCTTGTGTTTTTATCAGTATAACCGTAAAATAAAGACATTTATATATTATATGATATATTTTGTTATTAAATACGTTGCTATTCCCGATATAGTCATTATTGTTATTAATTCAGTATTGTGGTCATTTGTCTTTTCTTTTATTTTGCCATTATTTGTTTCCTTCTTCTCTTTTTGTGGAATGACTTCTTTCTTTTGTTTTGGAATATCATCTAGAGTTTTCAAATGATGTGTTTGCGCTTGATCCTGATGCACCATTTTTGGCTGATTATTTGTCGTTCCAAAATAATTAACATTTTTGTTTAATCCGAATTTCATACTTTCATCTGTTACTTTTAGCTTGTTATATCCTACTATTGGTTTTTCTAATATAATTAAATTGTTGGGTATCACGGTCTGGTACTTCTTTGTTTTCGACCAAGTACCACGTAGGTACGCTAGACTCTCATTATCTGCGTACTTCCATTTTACTTGTATCATATGATCAGCAAACGTTCCAAAGTATTCATCTTATATTCATTTATTCGACATCTTCGACATTTCCTGGGACAAACCAAGGAATTTTATTGATTTGTGGGAGATTTTTGGTCAGCGGAAGAATGCGGAATCCCAGTAGGAACTACTTCATGTATGCCTACATATGACTGTATGAAGCGAGTTAAGCTCTGGGAACTAGATACATATTTTCATTGTACATGTCTAATTCTCGATGTCAGATTTCATTGACATTTTTTTTAAGAAGTAAAAAGTATTATGTCACAGTTAAGTATTGCAAAATACTTCAAGAAAACTTGTGGAGGTGATGCCTCGTTGTGTGATTCCGAAGCATGTTCGCCGGTCAAGAAACCTCGTAAATCACCACCTGAGAAGGGCAGTGAGTACAAAATGACAACAGTTAAGATTGAAGTTTGGAAAAAGAAGTATTACTTTTGGGAAACCCCTACAGGCAAAGCACCAGCAAAAGATCCGCAGAAAAAGAAAAAGTGCTGGATAGAATTTGATCAGGAGAAGGCTGAATTCACTTGATTAGTTTGCCGTAAGTATCCATCTTTGGCCAATAATGAAAATTCTATAACAAAAGGCAGCAAATTGTGGCACGTTAATGTTGTCCATCGCCACGAAAATGACCCAAAACATGACAACTGTTTGAAAAAGTATCTGCGAGAGCTTTTCCCCGAACATCCGTCAGATCTTGAAAAATCTATTCTCATTGCTAAAAAGCGACTTTCTTCATGCAAACAACTCCAGCTTTCTGCATTATTTAACACCTCGTACTATATAGCAAAAGAAGGTCTTTCATTTCGGAAATTCCCAAGTTTGTGCAAGTTGCAGTCTAAAAATGGCATAAAATTTGGTGAAAACTATCTGACTGACAAGTCCTGCCGAATGTTTGTGGGAGTCAATGCCAGTCATTTGCACCAGTCTTTAGCTGACGATGTCAATAAGGCTCGATTTTTATCCGTACTCTGTGATGGTTCAACAGACGTTTCCATAGTAGAACAGGAATCTGTGTATGTTCGATATGTTAAGAATGGTTGCCCCAAAACAAAATTTGTGGGGATCCAGAATCCCGTAAGACCAGATGCAGCAAATATTGCTACGTCTATTGAGGATGCCCTGTCTAGTTTCGCCGCACCAAAGCCAGAGGATACTGATACAGAAGAAAAATTAAATTACATTGACGGTATTTACAAAACAATCGTCAATGCTAATTTCGATGGAGCATCGGTTATGTCCCGCCATGTGTGTGGTGTGTGTGCGCGTATGGCTGAAAAACAACCGGGACTAGTTTTCACTCACTGTGTGATTCATAGGCTGGAGCTTGCTGTGGTAGATGCCATAAAGTCTGAAGAGTACCTTCAAGAGTTTTCTGATTTAATTAACGGCATCTTTCAGTTTTATTATTACTCAGCAGTGAGACGACGGGAATTCAAAGAGTTGGCTGAAGTTTTAGAAGAGGAAATTAAATAATTTAGTTGCCTGAAATCGGTTGGGTGAAAAACTAGAGAAAAACTATAAAGTGCTAATCTATGACTTAGAAAGTATGACGAGAAAACCGAAACGGGTACGAAAGCATTGGGTTACCTGAAGAAACTGAAGGACCCCAAATTCTTGTTTTATTTACATTTCTTCATGGACTTCGTCATCATTCTTCGACAGTTATCGTTAGAGTTCCAGAGAGATGAGTTGCTCATTGTTGACATTGAGCCAAAAATTCAGAGTGCAAAAGTTAAGCTGGACATGCTCATTGTTCAACCTGGTAAGCCTTACAAACGTCTTATGGATGAATTATCTGTTGACATAAACGGTGATATCTTATACAAAGACGTCATCTTAGAGAAGCCAACCACCAGAACCAGCAGCCGAATTTATATGCAGGCAAAGATGCCCAATGAGCTCAAGAACTTTTTCGGCAAGAAGTTTGGAGATATCTCGACTGCAGCTGACACCTACCTGACTAGCCGATTCCACGACCTAACAAAACCCCCGTTGAACAACATGATCAAGGTCTTTGATAACCGAGCATGGCCTCCTAATTTCAGAGACTCACAGCTTTTAAAAAAGTAGGGTTTCGAAGAATTAGAGGAGCTTGTCGGCTACCATGAGCGACACCAATACATCAGTCAGTGCGAAAAGGAAGGCGTGATGAGAGAGTGGCCAATCTTCAGACAAAAGCTATTAAAGCTTAAAGGAGCACACTACCAATCTGATGCAAAGATTTCCTCTGCAGATCTTCACGGAAACTCTGCGAGAGAAAGATGATGAGCTTCAGAATATAGACATTCCCATTACGCTAATGATGACCATATCACCGCGCACAGCAGTCCTCATCTACTCTAATTAATTTAAATATCAATATTCCTCGCAAGTCTATGAAAGCCATCGTTCTTTTGTTCACTAATACAACAGAGGGAAGATAGCGAAGAATACATCTACCCAAATATCACCGAAGTAAAACTAACCATCGAAGGAGTGCCAAACCAAGTATACTCGCAAGGAATCCCAAAATCTCGGTTCTACGACAAAGCAAAGAGACTACTCGGGTCAAAACTTGGAATGGACGAATTCATTACTCCCGAAAAGTTCTATAAAGATAAGTTCGCGCTTGTCATCGATCTAAGATCCTATGAAGAGCTGGATAAGACAGGACATGGTAAAAAGATTGTAAACACTCAAAACGGTATCCTACTGGAGATCAAAAAGACTGCCCACACAGGATATACTGCAACATCTCTGTGGTATCTGATGGACTCGTCAATTTCCAAAA
Source organism: Heliopora coerulea (assembly GCA_030142905.1). Lineage (NCBI taxonomy): Eukaryota > Metazoa > Cnidaria > Anthozoa > Scleralcyonacea > Helioporidae > Heliopora > Heliopora coerulea. Next base: position 2,378,940 of record JASJOG010000016.1, read on the forward strand.
CAATGATTTGCAAAGCATACAGCACTAATTATAATGTATTATATAGATGGAAACACCTTTCAACATGATCATATGTGGCACGACAAACTGTGGGAAAACATTTTATTTGCTAAATATGCTGGAAACTCAATTCAATAAAAATTTTGATCATATTATTTTAATTTGCCCTACATTCTCATGGAACGAAACATACCAACAATGGAAATATATCAATGATTCTGATTTATTTGCCGTAGAGTGTGATCAGGACAAAGTAGACAAAATACTACATATTGTACAGGAAATCTTTAAAGGAACCAATAGTTTAATTATTTTGGATGATTGTGCAAGTAGTCAGGATGTCAAAAATAGAACCAGTGAGTTAAATTGGCTTTTTCAGCTAGACATTTTGGGCTCTCCACAATAGTCATTACTCAACAATTAAACAGTATATCAAAGCCTTATTGAGATAATGTAGCGAGAGTTGTCACTTTTTATAATCCAGATGAAGATGATATGAATGTCATTTTCCGTAGATACTTAGGCCATAGTTCAAAAAGTGAAAGAAAAAATATCATTGAAAAACTAAAGAATACCAAACATTCTACACTGGAAATCAACTTACGCTACCCATACGACTGTAAAATTGTTAATCCGCAAAAATAAAATATGTGTTAATGTATATAGAATGCCAAGACGCAAGAATCCAAAACCTGAAACCATTGATGAAGTTGTTGAAGAGATTTCCACCGCAGAAAATTCTTTCAATGATGAAATCAAAAATATATTTGGTGATGATAATTCTAATGAAAAACCGGAAGGAGTAAAACCTGAAAAGGTTGAACCGGAAAAAGATAACTCTAATTTAGAAAAAAAGAGAGATGAACTTTTGAAATTAGCAGAAGATGGTGATTTGGATAAATCTGTCGCTTACATGAAAAAGGCTAGTCATAAGGTCATCAATAAACTATACACTGAATATGAACGTAAACGAATGCAAAAAGCTAATGAGTTCCTAACTGATCTATTAATAAATAAATTTGCTAATACTTCAGGAGGTCTTGAAGCTATTGAGTCCCCTGAGGAATTAACAAAAGAATTGAAAAAGGATGAATTGTTAAAAAGAGATGTTCACTCATTAGCTGGAAGAATTACCCCATTTATCCCATTTTTGGGATTTTTATCAGGCGGTATTACCACTGCTAGGCATGTCTACGGTCATAAAACCAACCAACAGGAGGAAACTATTAAAGAGGTTGAGACTGAAAAAACTAAATTATTATTGAAAACTACCATATGGTTTCACTTTATGGTATTTACACTTTTGCCCCAGCTGTAGGGTCTCTCAAAACCCTTCCATTTTTTGGATTTAAATTTCCCATTTTCCAATTCATTTTACCCCGGTTTTTCTCACCCTTCTTTATTTGGCTTAGGTGAGTTAGGCCGACTTTGGAGAACCCCAAGGTGAGGTAGACCGACTTTCGTGAACCGTAAGGCGAGTTAGGACTGGGGAACAAATCCCTCTGTAGCCCATCGTAGTTTTGCACAGGGTAAACGGTGAGGACTTCTTAAAATTTGGTACCCGTACCTGACAATTTAGCTGTGCCGAGCACCTCTGTATATGTAGGTCTCGGTACGGCTAATTTGCCGTGCCGTGCACAGAATTTGCCGTGCCGCGCTCAAAATTTGCCGTGCCACGCGCAAAATGTTGCAGCGCATACGGGGTGGAAAGGTCGTTAGTCTAATAGATCTCAGTAAAACAAAACGTGGCTAATTAGACATGAATGGGAAATCATATAATAAAATTGAAAGATCACCTTGGCCAGCTTTCCAGTTCCTGTTCCTATAAAGGCAATAGTCTCATCTCTGTACACCGTAACATCCAAAGAGGCAGTCAAATTACACTGACCACATGTTACAACTGCATTTGCCGAGCACGGAATGCGTCCTGTTAGTGTCGGATTTCGTGTATTTTCATCAGTACAATTCCGCGGAGTTTCCTGGAACAAGAACAATTTTTCAGTTCTATAAAGCCCACTTGATAACAGTATTACATCTCAGAAGATTATTCATGAAAAATATCAATCACAGCAAATTTTATCCTTAAATCAGTCCATCTGTCCATTCATTTTTCTTCCCTGTGGTCTTTCATACTGGCCATTCCGGTGTCACAGGGATTTCGCCCCCTAGGAATATCATCCCCTGGGGGAAATTCCAGTGATTTCGTCCTCCAGGGGGGAATTCCTAGGAATTTCGTTCCCCCTTTGGGTAATTTATCCCTTTCCTTATAAGAATTTGAAACAATATTTAAGACAACTTAAAATATATCCTAGAGAAGTCAAGCCAAAACAATTATTCGATAAACATTGTGATAGTTTCGAAAACCAGTAAACCAAATTAATTGACAAGAAAAAAAAAAACTAGCGAGAGAACATTTGGATTGGAGATCATTTATGATGGTGGTAAACATAATTTTTAAATATGAAATGCTTAGAGCTAGTAGACTACAGATAATACTCCGATAATTACTGAAGCTATTGCTTTGCGTTTTTTTGTTTTATCGCATATCTTAATACTGTCGTCATTACTTTACAGCATTGTTGTTGTCCTTTTGTCTTCGTCGTGTTAAAGCCGAAGGTTTCTCTCTATGACCACCAATTCTCCTTTTTATGATAAAAATGTAAATTGCCACTTGAGCAATGCACGCAAACAGCTACGAAAAGCTTTAAAACCTTGGATGCTTCTATCGCAGTATTGACAATACGGTGTTCTATAAGTGTCTGACACTCCGATAATCACTGAAGCTTGTGTTCGGCTGTTTTGTTCTCTCGCACGTTTTTATGATGCCATCATCAGTTTTTTCCATTGTTTTTGTCCTTTTATGTTCTTCGGATTAAAGCCTTTCGCATGACAGAAGTGTAAAAAGTATGAGCTGCTGTTGCTTTATCAGATACCGATTTTAGATGGATGAGGTCAACGTAAGAAACAAACGTAGATAAAGTTGAGTAGGCAGTTGATGCTTGTGCGGATAAAGATCGAATTCTCGAGCGCTTTTGCGCGACTTCTTCATCTAAAAACTTTCTTTGACAGGCGCGATATGCTGATGAATTCTTCAGGTTACGATTAGCAACTTTAAACCATAAGAATTTGGGGATGACGTTGTGCTTTTTATAACTAAGTAAAAAGAGCGGATTCAATTTGGCTTTGCCCAGTTTCAATTTCACTCGTTGGAAAAGTCGGAAGACATGCAGCGATCCATGAGCAATCTGGAATTGAAGCTTGGCAAAGCCAAATTGGATATGCTCCTTTTACTTACTTGTAAAAAGCGCAATGTCATCCCCAAATTCTTATGGTTTAAAGTTGCTAATCGTAACCTGAAGAATTCATCAGCATATCGCGCCTGTCAAAGAATGTTTTTCGATGAAGAAGTCGCGCAAAAAAGTGCTCGAGAATTCGATCTTTATTCACACAAGCATCAACTGCCTACTCAACTTTATCTACATTGGTTTCTTATGCTGTTGCTTTAACCACAATTACCGCTTCACAGAACAAACAATGCTTACAAGATAACAAAGATGTACGGAAAATAAATGCATTTCTTTGAGCCTAAAGCAATGTTGCTGGTCATCGTCGGCTTGAAATGAAGGATCATTAACGAATGCTTGGAAAATACACACCATTTCTTGCGAACGGAGTCAAGAAGAAAAGCAGGCGAGATCCTCAAAAGGGGGAAAAATCCTCACAAGGGGGCGATAATATTAGAAGAAATTTCTAGGGGTTTTGTCTTCCCGAGGAGGGGTGAAATTCTGGGGGAGCGAAATCCCTATGACACCAGCCATTTAGTCCAATATAGCCAGCTTGTTTAAAACGCCTAGCCTACCCGGCCCACTATACATCCTTTCGTCCGTTCAACAATCTATCCGCCTACTGGGCTAGCAATCCATCCGTCCGTCTATCTACCTGCTTGTCTGAACTTCCATCCACATGTATTTTTCTATCAAGCTAACCCGGCAGTTAACCATGCATCACAATATCTTTCGCATACATACAATTTACACGTAATAAAGCTGAGAAGTCTGCCACACGAACGTTGACAGTTAATCACCAGGTCTAGCAAAAGACGATGACACACTGCGATATCTGATGACAAGTAAGGAAACTATTGGCTGGTGAACGTTTGATAAAGTTTGAGCGGTTTAATATACTTACTTTTTGACATGGCGCTTTAGTATACCAATTTTTTATACCTGGACGTGAACCGCTAAAGCAATCTTTGATATTCGACCAAAAGAAATTGTTGATCTGCTTAAACGAATAAACACAAACTGCAGACTCTAACGAACTAACAGACTTGCGAAAAACTCCAACTACCACTGAATCATTGACAGAAATTCCAAAAGCCTTCGCCAGTTTCCTGCCAGGTTGAAAAATTCTGGCCACTTTAAGTTGTATAAAGTTTCCACCATCCTCACCAACACAATTCAGTGGCATTTCCTTATAAGAGAAAATCGCTTTTCTGGAGGGATTTGTAAAATGTTCACAAAGTCTGACAACTGTGCTCCCTTGGTTAGCAACAGTGAAAAGATATCTGAACTTGCCCACAATTGCACCCAAAATGTACAAAGGTGTGTTTTCCTCTGATTCCAAATCCAACCCAGCAACGCGAGTAAAACATCTTTTACTGTCATCCCTCTCATATGCTGCAATGTGAGCAAATGAGGGTGTTCTTCTGAGAATATTGGTACTAGCAACAACCATCAAATCGTTAACAGGATCCATAAAAGCAACGCTTGGATATTTAGGCCGAGATGAAACAATCTCGGGCACCGGTAGTTTACAGCCATATATTGACAGTGAGCTCATGTTTAAAAACACGCAAGTTCCGCCACCAGCATTTCCACATGCTAAAAGTTTAGCAGGAGGTGAACGATCAATAAGTAAAATCTGGTTGACGTTGGCTGATTTATCTTCAGATGATCTTTGGTCACATTTTGGAGTACATTTAGTGTTCTTTTCTGCAATCATACCTAGCTTATTGTTAAGTCTGTATATAGAATTGACTGCTCCAACATATAGTTCACCAGTGATCTTGTCCACCACCAAATTTCTAAACTCATTTCCTGACTCAAAAACGTTTACTGCAGAAGTTGTAGCAAATATAACAAGATACATCCAAACAAACACCCTAGAAAAGGAAATTTACCGATTAGCCAATGTATTCCAGCTCTTGCACCTCATGCACACACTGACACTTACACACACACCTACACTTACACACACACTGACACTTACACACACACCTACACTTACACACACACTGACACTTACACACACACCTACACTTACACAGACACAGACACAGATATATATATATATATATATATATAGGACATTCATATAAATCCATACTTCACAATGTACAGACTGTACATGTCCACCTGTCTGCCATCCTTCATAATTATATCTACATGTAATATATACATACAGTACATAAACAGTATACATACTGTACATACCCACATTCATACATAGAGTAGGTATGGGACATGAAATCAAACCTACATAATGTACCTAGATAAGTATAGTGGGTTAAGTGTAAACACTATTCTTAAAAATGACATTTTGTACAAGAAATAGTACAAGAAATAATTGAAGTGGCAAGACACCCATTACAATCCTTTTTACCAAAAGCAAAGCATACCAGTTTTAAATTGAGAAGCTAAAGTCCAATAAAGCATGCCACACACATACAGTAGAAAGATTTAAAAACAATTTGGAAAATTAGCTCACAAATTGTCAGTTGTAGGTGCATGCACTGTGCTGTAGCTTTAATTTCAATTGTACATGTGACCAATTCAGGTGTATATTTACAGCCTTTCTTTGGTATTAACACAAATACTGTATAACTGACTTTTAAAATTTATGTTTTAAAATGTAAATTCACATACAGCATGTAATTAAAGTTTATTAACTCATTAAAGGGTAAGGGCATTTTAGTATTTGCCTCTGGCAGACACCAGACAATTTTACTCATCAACAGGACAACCCCTGCCCCTCAATGAGTTAATAGCCATCTGTTTAACCCATTAAGGGGCAAAGTTGTACTTTAGTATTATTTTTACTCTGGCTAAAGCCAAATGATTTTACTCCTCAAAGGGATAAGCCATGCCCCCTAATGAGTTAACTAGTGTAAAAGACAATGATTTCTTAGGGGAAGTAAAACTACAGCAACTGTAACTATGCTGATCAAAACAATAAATTTCACCAATAAATTATACATCATAAAGGTAAAGGTAAAGTGTGTTTGTTTAGACTGGACAACCCTATCAGCTACCCAAGCTGCTATTCCTACAGGTCCAGTGAGGACCACCCCTCATGAGCCCAGAGTTATTACAGAAGAAAACTGGAGTACCGGTACCTGGAAAAAATCTGCAGTGCTTGGTAGACTGAAACTGAACAACATTGTTCTAATATTTGACTAATAACTTCACAATCCAGTCTCCAGCCAGATATATTATAGTATCTGGCCAGATTGCTGGATATTTATTTGATTCAGTTTTCTACAAAAATGCACTGATTGATGACACAAAAAGAGCACAAAAGTAGCTGGTTGGTGGTTAGTTTCTAGTTCATTCATTAAACCACCATAAACAAAAGGTGTCAACAATCAATTGAAGATTGCAATATGCAGCATGGTGCAAATATGCTCTTGCACTAATTATGAAAAATATACAGAGTGAACTCTTTCTCATTTGTTTGGAGCCAGAAATGAGTGTATAAAACTTTAAAAAGCATATTTTCCCATTGATTACTTTGTTTAATGGCTTTTTTTTTGCATCCTCCACTTGCTATTTGTATTTATTTTAAGATTAACTGTAGACCTTATTGGAAATCACATCAAACCACTGTGATAACAGATTTAGTACAAATGCTGTTTGGAATAAGTGACATCTCCAATATAGTCTAGAGGCAATTCAGCATATATTTTTATGATAATCAATAACAGTCTCCACAGTGTAGCTCTAACAGTCACATGTGTGCAATAATCTTGGGCAAAATTGGAAATGGTTTATTTATTAACATAACTATGAATCGAATATTATGGTATCCAGCCAGATTTTCTTTCACTCTCCAGCAAGTTTGGTATCTAGCTGGAGAGTAAAAATCACTATCCAGTGCATCCCTACTAAACATTTTCACAATACAATTTTACTGTAAATACTTAATTCAAACCATGTAGTTACTGGTACTGTACAAAGAAAAACCACTACATATCAAATATATTTGAATCAACCTATTAGAATATGAGGAAAGATACTCTCATATTTTTTTTCCAAAATTCTCAAAGCCAGAAGTAGAGAAAGATAAAAATTGTCATCCCCCTTGCCTAAAAAGTGGGGGATACATGTATATCCCCTCCATCCCTTGCATGATTTATGCTGCTAACTCCATCTAAGCTATCATGCTACAGTATATCAGATTAATGCTACAAACATTATAGAGCTCTGTGATATATGGTATCAGACTAGTGAACTTTTTAGTAAAAAAGAAAATGGCCTTGGATAGCCATGAGCAGATTAAACTACCTGGGCCATTTTTGACTTAAGGTAGAAAAATTTCAATTTGAGCCCTGTACATATAGTGCAAATGAAGGTAAAGCTTATTTTTTATTCATTTACATGTATTCATGATGGAAATGCTGCAAAACCTGATGGAAGCTTAACTGTTCCCTACCAAGTGCCCCTGTAATAACGCTTAATAACCCTATCTGGGCTGGGCAGAGGAACTGGTCCTTGAACATGGTTTTTTATTGGTATCTTGTCACTGACATCAAAATTGGTGACTTTTCCTCAAATTCCATTACCAACATTTTGATAAGTAGTTTTTGACCATACCTACAAATACTATGCCCTACCACAAGTTGAAGGGTCACTTTTTTAACTTTTTATAGGAATTTAAATAATTACAATTTTTTTGACAAAATCTTAGGAATACTAGTTTGAATTGAATACTAATTCAAATGCAAAATATATTCTGTTACAAAAACAAGGAGGTTTTTTAGATCTAAAAACTGTCCCTTTTGTTTGAAAGTTTAGTGTGATATCATCCTCTGGCACTTATGACATCATCATAATACCAAGCTTTTTGTAACATCATGTATATCAGGGAAACAGCAAAAAAGGTGATGTTGTAAAAGAAATGTGTAAAATAAAAAGATTTATCATTAAATACTAAGAACTTTTAAACTCAGTACAACATTATTCTGATATCAAAAACAAACAAAAATATACTGCTTCATATGTTATAAATTCTGAATCTTTCACATTGAATAGTTTTCTTTATTGTAAATTTCTGGAGAAATACAAGTGAAAAACAACAGCATTAACATAAAAGCAGTGGTTGAGGGACATGATAATGACATCATCAAGTATGGGGAACCATATTATACTTATTATGAAATTATGGTGGGGGAGGCCAAATTGGCCCCTCCTCAGCCTTTCTAGGAGCAAAAATAGCCCAGCCTAGATAGGATTACAGGTAAGTCTTGTCAGCTTGTGGCCAGCTGCTGTGTGCCATTTCTCTAAGTTGTCAAGATGGATCTTGATACATGATTCTTACATAACAACAGATCATAAGTGACTATTGTACATGTACTTTATGGCAGTTAATTAATATCTAACTACTTCATGGGGATTTATACAACCAGACAATAATTGATACATTTATATTATATTACAAAGATGATATTAACATGATAGGCATGTGAGAGGAAGTCAGGAGTAAAAACAAAGGCGAGGAGTGTGACAGGATGTCATAGAGGTATGACAAACAGGCAGGAAGCAAATAAAAAGCAAAATAAGATTACAAAATAAAATGAGAATAATCCTTCTTTGATAATGTTGCATGAAGCAATGAAACATAAGATTCAATAAAACTGTTCAAAATGCCTATAATTCCATGTATTTTGCTGGGCTATCTTATTTTTACTTCACTTTTGACTTCTGCCTGGCTTATCAGTTGCCAGACCATAACTAATCACCTAACTAGTTTGGTAATATCACCTTATGGCAAAAATGCATCAGTAAATTTTTGAAGTATCTCACTTATAGAATACAAGTAGTTCCGCTTGTTTTGAGACAAATGTCTGTGATACTGGAAGTATGTCATTGGCAGTTCAATGGCAAAGACTCCAAGTCTCCAGCTTTTGGCTGAAGACTCCAGTTTTTGGACTCAATCTCCAGCTCTCCAGTCATGCAAGCAAAATCCCCAGTCTACACAGCATGGCTAACTGCATAGCCATCTAACTGTCACTCAAATCCCAAGTCCAAGTGGTCAGTTTTGAATTCTACTAATCACACTTGTGGTAATTACCAATACACCTACACAACACAAATGTGTACTCCACGACTTACTCTGAAACTAAAAACTCACACTCATTCACTCAATTTTATATGGCATACCATTAGCATAGCCATATCATGCTTACTATAGCCCACAGTTCAAAGTGCATTCCTTTATTGACAATTTCACTCCCAATCATTAGACAATCACAAATACACAACTGTAACACCACTGTGGTTCCAATTACCTACTGTAAAACCAAAACAATGCATGGATTTTTATTTGAAATTTAGTGCAACAAATTAGTTCATACTTGTAACCAAATTTTGTTGTTTTTTGTTACTCAGAATTATGTCACAAGTTAATTCATAGCTTTAAAATTTTGCTAAAATATGGTTAGTAATTGTGCCATTAAATGAACTCAGAATGAAGGAAAAGCAGTCTCAGAGAACTCAAATTTAAAAAAATTTTTTCAAGGGGTATGCCCTCCAACCCCCTTAGTGGGCTTGAGCCTATGGCACTCACTTGAGTCATAGGTTTATTTAAAGTCCCCAGCCACACTGTCAAAGAAACTTGGCATCTATGTAATGAGCAAATAAAGCAATTTACAGTGATCTTACATTTGACTACTGAAAAAACCATGCAAATAATTTGTATGTAGTTAATACATAATTAAAATCCCAAATTTCAAATGGAGCCTTTTTGTCAAATAATTCTTATCAATTTCATCAATTTATATGCATTGTAATAATCAGCTTAGCTCAACTCCGACACGTGCCACTCACGTATAAATATCGTTCTTGCCGAAGTTCTAACAACGTTTCAAACAAATAAAAAAAAAGCTACAATTGATCTAGACATAACATATTCCGAAAAACAATGTGTCATCTTGTAAACTCAAGATTCGAGTTATATAAGAGACGAAAGTGAAATGGTCTGAAGATGATTTTGTAATAAAATTGAAATATTACCATTTCACTTTCGTCTCTTATATAACTCGAATCTTGAGTTTACAAGATGACACTGTTTTTCGGAATATGTTTTGTCTTTTACTTTTTGAAACTGTCGGCTGGAAACAATAGCAATATCCAATATCCCACATGGAAATTTCTTGTAGACATTTTGATGAAAGTTATGAACAAGTTATCGAATTAAATGTAAAACACCGATCAGTGGTCAATAGTACAATCAAAGAAAAAATTTGCGGGGAACCTAAGAGTTTAGTGTATGAACAAACCTACAAGAACACCTTATCACCAACGATTACGAAGCAAAGTATGTGAAACTCTTGTCGGTATTCTACAGGTGTAGTGGGCATAGTGTTTCTGTTGACGAATGGAAAACTGATATAAGTTATTTTTATTTTATAATCAACTGTTTCCTTAGCACGCCACAGTAAAGACTTCACAAAACCAACCACAAAATAGATACCTATCTTACCTATGATCTTGAATTCCTGGAGCAAACATTGCTGTCTCCGTAATACAAGTACAAAAACGATGTATGTTTCCACGTTTAATATGCGAAGAATTTCAAGTTCTGTCAGTTCACAATTATATTTCAATCAATTCGTTCATATCTCCATCATAATTTATAGTTGACAAGTTTGTCGGAAGAGACACGACTAAATATTTGAAAGTGCTGGCCAACCAAGACCAAACCCAAAATAGTGCAATTCACGCATCCGGGGCTGTTGTCGGGTAACGGCAATGAGTGCTACTTTTACCGCTATTTTCAATGCTTCAAATTGTGGGTAAGAGAAGGAAGATGCCATCGAGGTCTAAAAAAGTGAGGGTATGTGTTTTATGCTTCCGTAAGTCATTTAACGTTTGCTGAAGAGGAGTGAAGACTATAAATAAATTTTAAATGTATTATGAGAAGTCATTTACTTAATCTTTTTGCGATTTCGTTCATTGTGCTTTCATTTTCATAATAAATATTACGGTGAAACGTCGTTCAACATTTGTTTCTCAAAAGGTTTTATTGAGGTTCACTGTTTACCGAAAGGTGGATAGACGAATTAAACAAAACTTTCTTTATCAAAAGCAACTTGCGATACACAACAACAATATTTTAGGATGTTTGACTTTTCGCACACCGTAGATCTTCCAACATCGTAATACATAGCTGCTAAGTAGTAAAAGTGTCTTCCAAAACGATAGATATTTTAGCTACCGGGTTATGTTTTAAAGTTGTAACGGAATCATGTAGATCAGACCCATAGAAGTGCCTAAAACCACAGGATAAGTAAGTATTAGAACGGAAGTTGTACTCGTGCAGTGCCTGTGCGAAATGCTAATCTCGTATGTATTATGCGTACGCGTTAAGGATGCCATCTTCCTGGCAAGTTCACCCGGCAGTTTTGACCACAGCAAAATAATTAAAAGAAAATTGCTTTGAGTGTGTTTGTGCTGTGATAGAAACATGAATGAAGTCGTAATAAAAAGATCAGAGCCCAGCTCAGAATTCTTAGGTGTATCGCCACAATGAAGTAGGCAAGTCAAAAAGTTTTAAAACAAGTTTACCTGCGTTTCGTGGCTCTGATCTTTTTATTACGATCACGCTTTCCGCCTGGAAAATCAATAGCCAAGATGAATGAAGTCATTTCAACCGGGAAAATGCCTAGTGAAAATAGAGGTGTAGCAGACTGTTTTCTGGTATTTTTCTAGTTGAAATGGCATTATGGATGTTTCTATCATAGCACAGAGACACTCAAAGCAATTTTCTATTTGCTTTATAAAGTATTATAAGTTATTATTTATTTTTATGAAATAATATAAGTTATGAGTTTTTGTGGCATCCAAATCTCTGAACTTAAGAAATACAATGTGAAAATGACATCAGCATATCTCTGTAATCTGAGAGTAAATGAGACTCATCCAATCAGATGTGTGTTATTTTATAGAAATATATCAAAGTTCAAGACAACATTTTAAAAATATAAAAAATCACTTCCTGTTAACATTATAAGTAAAGAAGTACATGTACATTATGTAATGATTTAGTGCCCTGTTCCTGGTTGTTCACACAACACAAAACAGCCCAATTATAGTTACACTTCTTTACCATTTTCCAAAGGATTAAAGTCAGTAATCTCTGTTAACTTACGTGCATTTTGTCAGCAAAAGCAGGATATGGTGTAAGAACAAATTCAATTTGGGGAGGAGGCATGAAGTCAGCAAAAACATGTACGCCACAAGAAAAAATAATAGATTTCTAAAGCCTCTTAGAATGCTGGTAAAGTCATCTATACACTTAAATTACTGTTATTTGTTGATGATTGATAAGTCCCCTTTCCATTAAAAAATATTATTTTCTACATTAACAAAAAAATTCTTTTTGAGACAATGCTTATAAGTACAGAAACATGATATCTGTCTGATACAGTTCTTGCAGCCTCTGAGATTGCTGCCTTGTATTTCTATTGCATTCATTGATTAAAAGTTTTTCAATTTTCAACAGCAGCTTCAAACTTTCATGGTCAAATTTGCATTCTGTGGTGGTCTAGCTATACTGACTGACTAACTGTCCATTATTGAAATCTTCAAAATCTTGTATATAAATTTAGGTTGAGTATCAGTACATAAATGTGGCTGAACTTTGTATAAGATGCTTTTGAACTAGTGAATATATGAAGCTATACTCATAACCCTCATCCCATTTTGGGGGACTCAGCTCTCCCTTTTAAATGCTTGAGAAGGCTAAAGCCCCCACAGCCCCTTTCCCACCCCACCCAACCCACTTCCTATGCCGATGGCATCAACTATCAATTTAGATAAAACCAACAGTTTTTTGAGTAAATTTTTTTAAATCATCTTCAATGGAAAAGTGGCAGTGTTGTTATGAACTAGCTCCATCATGTTCAAGTTGTTGCAGTTGTTTCACACCATGCTTTTAATTTCCAAAAAGTACTGAAGTTCTTTTCACTCTGTCATTGGGCATAATCATTCAATTCTTTCAGGTGCCATGTATTGAAATTAGCTGTTTTGATCTGCCAGTGCATATTTGTCTGGTGAGCTAAAATGCAGCAACTTGCTTAACAATTTATACAATACATAAGAATAATTTTGAGAAAGCTTGATCCATTTGACTAATTTACAAAAGTCCTGCTAATCTTGGCATGAATGAAAAAGAAATGTCAAAACTTGAGAAGATATCATTCCTGGACAAATAGAAAAACTTAGCAGGTATTTTCCCTAGTATTTGCAATGTCAAATTAATAACACAAAGACTTTGATGGTCAAAACATTTTGGTTTACAGTAGCTTCTAAGGAACACAATTGTATGAATTGTTTCCACCAGACACTTGCTAGGAAGATGGTGGCATTTAAATTAGTAAAGAACAGTATCCTCGACATGCTTAAGGACATGAACATCATAGCTGCTAGCAACGAGTTGGACTTGTGGTTGATTGTTTATTCTGTGATAAAACTGTTTAGGTTAAAAATTGAAGATTCCGACATGTATAGTGATGTATGCTTTACCATATAAATGTCTACAGTAAAAAAAAATACATGTTTTTTCATAAAACTAAACTTTACTAGAGAAGGGCAACTTCAGAATAGGTTTGGCTTTTTGAGATGGTGGACAGTTTGACAATCCAATGACAGCTTTCATGCAAATCAACATGTAAGATAAAATGCTGAGATGTTGTTACTTTCTCCGAAAAATAGTTCCATCTTGGACTCAAAATTTGAGAAAACAAGCAAACACAGTGTTCAATAGTAATATTTCGAATTTATTACAAATTCATCATCAGACTAATTTACAAAAGCTGAACCTAGGTCAATATATAGGCACAAGCGTGGTGACATCATACAGGAAGAATGTGTAGGCGGAAGAAATTAGAGTGTGAATGAGTGATGTGTTGTCAGGCGGAAGAAATTAGAGTGTGAATGAGTGATGTGTTATGTCAGGTCAAATAATGAGAGTTCTTTGCTGGCTTTGAGTCCTACGTTTAGTTCTGGTTTTAGAGATTTGATGAAAAGTGCTTCCATTAGTAAAAGTCGGTTTTTGTTAAGTGAATTATTTGCATATAGTATTTTGTAGTTGTTAACGATGAGATTTGTTAGCTTGGAAACGTGTATCTGAGGAAGTGTTTTGTCCGTCAGGTCGGTTATGTTTTGTGTGACAGTGTCTTGTGCGTTCTTGCATACTAAAAAGTGTTGTCCTACTGCACTGGTGTCATGTTTAGTGGCATGTTCATGAAGTCTTGTTTTGAGGCATCTTTCGGTTTTTCCAATGTAAGAATAGCCGCAACCAGGACAGGTTATTTGGTAAATGGCGTTAGAACGGACTGAAGGAGGAATTTTGTCTTTGTTGGATGTGAAAAATGCGATCTTTTTAGTGTCATAAACAACTACAAATTTAACCGGTCTTATAAAACATCGGCATAATTTCTTTAAACATGACTTAAGAGAGAAACATGACTTAAGGAGAAAATATTAAGTTATGTTTAAAGAAATTATGCCGATGTTTATAAGACCGGTTAAATTTGTAGTTGTTTATGACACTAAAAAGATCGCATTTTTCACATCCAACAAAGACAAAATTCCTCCTTCAGTCCGTTCTAATGCCATTTACCAAATAACCTGTCCTGGTTGCGGCTATTCTTACATTGGAAAAACCGAAAGATGCCTCAAAACAAGACTTCATGAACATGCCACTAAACATGACACCAGTGCAGTAGGACAACACTTTTTAGTATGCAAGAACACACAAGACGCTGTCACACAAAACATAACCGACCTGACGGACAAAACACTTCCTCAGATACACGTTTCCAAGCTAACAAATCTCATCGTTAACAACTACAAAATACTATATGCAAATAATTCACTTAACAAAAACCGACTTTTACTAATGGAAGCACTTTTCATCAAATCTCTAAAACCAGAACTAAACGTAGGACTCAAAGCCAGCAAAGAACTCTCATTATTTGACCTGACATAACACATCACTCATTCACACTCTAATTTCTTCCGCCTACACATTCTTCCTGTATGATGTCACCACGCTTGTGCCTATATATTGACCTAGGTTCAGCTTTTGTAAATTAGTCTGATGATGAATTTGTAATAAATTCGAAATATTACTATTGAACACTGTGTTTGCTTGTTTTCTCAAATTTTGAGTCCAAGATGGAACTATTTTTCGGAGTATGTTTTCTACTTTATTTTCTGAAATTATCGGCTGGAAACGGATTCTTGTTACTTTCTGTCCAGAATGACCTTGCAGATGGGGGTAATAGTGCCAGGGTTGATATATTGAACAGCTTACTACTATAGTATTCACTTAAATTTTCTTTCTCAATGCTATAATGTCAACTTGTAAAACATGTAATTTTGTTGGAACTGAGCAAAGGTCATATTAAAGAGGGTGAAAGATGTTGAAAAATGTTTACTTCTTGGCTATCTCAATGCCTTTTTCTGGGGACAGTGTTAGTTCACTTACACCGTGGGTTAAAAACCAATCCCTTTAAGAACCACCTAAGAATACCAGTATTGTTACAAACAGTACAGTACATGAACTTTCATTTAATTGGTTTGTTTTTGATAATTTTCTTGGTTGTTGAACATAAGTGTAAGACACATTCATTGATGAAAAATAAAATGTGTGACACAGCATCGAAGGGTGTATTCTTTACCTGGTCAGCTAAAGTTCCTTGATCTTAATCATCTGATCATTTTAATATAAAATAATCTAACTTTATGTAATCATAATCTGTCTTTTGATATTAAAATCCATGGACCAATGCATCTTAATGGGATGCCTAAATACTTAACTGTGCTTGTGTCAGATTAATACTTTAGCCAACAAGAATAAGGAGTGTGAAAGATGAAACGAGACAAGTAGAGGAAGGAGAGAATTAAAATACAGCAAGAGGGAACGGAAGTAATGTTTTCATTAGGAGAAGGTTTATGTTTATGGATGAGGGGCCTTTCTCTGATAAGTCATTCAAGGGGTGAATTGCAAGAAGAAAGAATAAAGAAGTATGAAAGAAAATGGAGTGGCTAGTTTCGGTTGAATGTGTAAGAATGCTAGAACGTGAAGGATGTGAAACTTTCTTGCCAGTCAAAGACGAAATTCCCATGTGTTCTGAAATACGCGTGCATAAGTGACGGCGAGTTTGCCCAATATACAACGTTGCGCAGCATTGACACTTAAATTGATAAACTACATGCGATTTCGGAAACTTGGGAATAGGGTCTTTGAACTGGAAGAAGGATGAAAGACGTTTACCAGGTTTTAATACGACACGGAGGTCTATTTGAGGGAAGCAGGAAGAAACAAGTTTGATGAGCTTGGTTTGGATTTGTAAAGAATGAACACCAGTAAAAGGGAGGCAGAAATGAACAACACGTTTAGAGACAGTGATATTGCTAATAGGAGGAGAAAAGATCTTGTCGAGAAAAATACTTAAGCAGCGGTCAAAAAGAGCGACGGGGTAACCATTGTTAACAAAAACTTCTTTAAGTTTAAGGACCTCAGAATGAAATATATGATAGAATGAGCAAATTCTAAAATATCAGTTGAGCAATGAGTAAATAAGACCACGTTTGACCGATATGTTGGTATATGTTGCCGTTGATGATGAGCTTATGAGATTGACCACTTGATGTTTTTTCATGCCAGTGAAGTAATTAATGATAATTAGGCAAACAGAAGTTCTCTGATTAATCGAGCTGTCAATTACTGGTAGCAATAATTAAATTATTTTTGAAAATCCTGTCTCATACTTGGTGAGAATCGTCAAGGTTTTTTTATTAGGGACAAAGTTAGTTGAAATTTTATTAGGAGCAAAGTTTGTTGAACTTTTGATTTAAAGTTCTACTACAGTGTAGACGTTGGAATTCAAACAAGCAATGCCTTGGTAGTTTCCTTTACTGGTAATTAGGAAGTCAGTGCCAATATGGGTGTATGTAGCTCATTACTACCTGTTGACTTTTATTAATGTAATGTAATATTTTAGCCTCCTCTAGTTTTATGTATGATTTGCATGGGTAATGTAATGTAATCTAACTTGCTTCCAGGCCCTGTTCTCATCCTTCTGCCTTAATGCTAGAAATGCCGGTACATCCTTTCATCCAGCCAGACATCCGCAGTGCATACAGAAAGGAATGACTTTAGAGCTGTTGGTGGTTGTTGTAGTCAGACTAGTGAGTCCTCACAAATTCACTCAATGTGGTAAAACATCCAAATAGTTTCTTTGATATCTATTTCAACATGATAAAACTAAGACAAAGGAGGCTCAAGTTTGCAGAGCTGCCACCTCCTCCACCCAGCATGTGAAATCTCCTGCTTGCTTTCAAGCCATACTGTCAATGAAAATTCACTGTCCTTTTTTAAGGAATAATGAGGCATCTGTTTATTCACCACCATACACCATGGGCACTGCAGTACTGATATTGATATGAGGACAAATTTTTATGAGTTTAATTATTTTATAACGACTAATTTTTATAACTTTTATAACAATTTTTATAATTTATAACTGCAAAGACTAATTTTTGATAAGGGAATAATACATTTATTGACGACATCATGATTCTCTTGGCCAAATTAGGTTCAGTCAGGTGGCCTACAATTTACCTGAAAACTTCCCAACTTAGAGATGCCTTTGAGAGGGCCTCCTCTCTCTTAAATCACCCTGAGGTCATCCTCTTAGTGGCAGCTGTGGGTGGGAGTTGGCGGTTGGATTTGATGGCTTAGTGACTCAAAAAAAAATATATTATGATATCATACAAATATCAGCTTAAGTAACAGCTTCATAAAATAGCCATTAATTTGAACCAATTAGTATTGGAGGCTTGGAGGTACGCTATATCACAATGACTAAATCACTTGCCCTAAAAGTAGGTGAGGTATAAGACTAAACTACCCAAGTTGAGCATAACACAAAGAACGTTACTATTGGTCTCAAGATTCTTAGACGTTTACACGACACAATATTCTTCATTTCAACCCTATTTTGGTTATTTTTCCCAAATCCAGGGGTCGTTAGGAACGTTATTAGAAGTTAAATTTCAGAGGCTATTATTACTCGAGAAAGGTATGAATCACGTTCGGCTCATATTTTAAAAGAAACAAGGTTCCAACTTAGGAAAAAAAAATGCAACAGCTTTCTACCTTGATGTTTAAGGTCAAAAACAATGTCCCCAGTCTGTTTGTCAAAGCTTCACTTGCAGAAATGAAGTTTATGATCACAACACAAGGTAATCAAAGTATCGTTACCAAAACCATAAAAAAATTACATGAAAAAATCATTTACCTACACAAGAGTGGACTTTTAGAATAGCCTCCCAACTGAAATAAAGTCATTAGCTAGTCTATCACAATTTAAATCAACAGTTAAACAATTATACCTTCACTAAAATAGTTTAATGTATTTGTTTCGCTTTGTAAGATCGTATATCTTTATGTCAACTTGTATAGATTTATAAATGTGTGCTAATTTTAGTAGAAGATAGAAACGGGGTATTGTAAGATAACCTGTTTTGTTTTTGATTTAAAGTACTAGCCGGTAAAATAGTACCATGTATTAAAAAATATTAACATGATAAAAACCCCAAAATATCGCGTAGTCCGAAAAAGGCCATTTGAATACAAGGCTAAATGAGTGGTTTTGCTGGTACAGTTCTCATTCAACCCATTAACGGAATCTTGCCACTTTTCCTGTGTAAGCAATCTACGTGTCGCAACGAAGAGGTGGATGCGCCTTTAGAAGTAGAATTCCTTGCAAAACATGCACGACATCAAGTGGGCGGGTGTTGGTGGTACAGTGGTGGCGTTGTCTCTCTCGTATATGCGACTAGGGTTCGTATCTCTCCTGTCCATTTATCCGATTAAAGAGGAAACTGTTCAGTTTGACTCTCCCAATCACCGCAGTTTTTTTCGCGTACTCCGACTTCCTTCCGTAGAAATACTGGACCCATAAGGACTGGCCTTCATTGTCGACCTTTAAGGAGAACAGCTTGGATATAACTGATTGCGTTATCCAGTATAAATAATGATTACTTATTAACCGAGTGTGAAGTCTGCAAAAGAAAGTATTTACCTATGGTTTAAATTAAAATTATCGTAGAGAAGATTTAACTACGTCTTGGCAGTTTGTTGTGATAAATCTTTTGTAAAACGTACCTGAATCTGGTTTGTTGTCTTTAAATGAACTCGGAAAATTTTTCCACGAATACTTGTTTTCCTGTGCGAAAGACTTATTGCACGGCTAGTTAGCCAATCAGCATGCGTGATTCTGCGTACAGACAGAATAGTGAGCTCAGCCATATAAAAAAATCACTTACTAACAAGTGTTTATTGCTTTGGCTTATCACTGTCACGTTCTAGCGATTGAGCTATATTCGGACTCAACTGGACTGTGACGTTGTGAACTTGTCCGGTGGCCGATTTTGCAAAATGGTGGTTAACGTCAACTACAGTTTGCATTAAATATGTTATTAACTTGTTACCTATGGCTCGTGAACAGCATAGTTAAATAATGTTACATAACCCGTTTTCTTGAGACTATTAAGGCTTGAATAATGAACCTGAAGGAAAATTTAATAGAATATCGGGTGTTTTACTGAAGATGTATATTTATTCCCTTATACCATTCATCAAACAACGCATTCAAATTTAACTACGGTAATCGTGATTTGGAATTTTATGCAATCGGGCCCGGAAGCTTTTTTTTATTTTTTCACTGTGTGTGAAAAAATGGGATTACTATTTCTAATTATCAGCAGAACGCCCATTGAACATATTTACCGTCTAACTATTTTTATATTTGTTCATCTATATATGATTAACTACTGTTTTGTTTCTAAATAATTTATAGTTTGAAACGGAGTATAATTCCAGTTTTAAAGCATTTAATCCGGATTTTTACAAGTCACCACTCATTGAGACCCTCACCGATGAACCCCCAGTGAAAAGAGTTTACGACATAAGAGAAAAAGCAGCTGGTTTAAAATCAAGCAAATTTTCCAAATCAATAGAACCACCTCTTCAACACAAGCGTCTGGTGCATTCTGAAAGTGATGACAACGCGGGCGGTAAAAAAATCCCAATTGCCAAAAAGCATGAATCCGATGGTCATGTGACTGAAAATCCCACAAAAACTGAGGTAATGTCAAGCGGAATTAAGAAGCTCAAAGTGACTCCATACAATATCTTTAAAAGTTCAAGAATGAAATTAGACTCAAAAGGATCGGTGGATAAACATTTTGAATAGAATAAAACACAACATAATATAAAGAACATTTTTGGAATAACTCTTTACCTGCGGAAACTCTCCCTTTGACGAGTAAAATCGTCTGGCGTTAGCCAGGGTAAAAGAATAGAAGTCTTATCATGCTGGGGAAGTGTTAAAAAACCTTGTTAAGTCTTTCCCTGCCGGAGATATACCAAAATTCTACCGTGAAAAACTTACAAAATTATGGCGGGAAGGTGATAGATGTTATGTTTTTAGAATGATTTGTTGCCATTATATTATATAAAGATTATAGAAAGGAAGTAACCAAATGTGTATTTTAAATGGTTTTTGGTGGTGGTGGTGGTTTTTTTGGGGTTTTTTTGTTTGTTTGTTTGTTTTTGCTTTTTTTTGCAAATTCCATGAGCAAACCTAACAAGTACAATTTAATTGTACACTGTAAAATTTAGTATCCTATAGTGTCAAGATTCCAAGGAAGCCCCTTTATTCTCTTTCCAGTATTTCCAATATATTGTTATATTAATAATTACCAAAGGTTTTTTAGGTAAAAGTACTTTAAGTAGTGATAAAGCTTGACAGGTGCTTTAAGTACTTGAATTAGGAGTGCTTAAAAGTAGTTTAATTAGTAACGAAGCTTCTCAGGTGATGTGTACAACAGTACATGATTAATTTTTACCTCATCTTATCTAACATTATTTTCAATTATTCCCCTCGATCACCGCAAGAAGGTACAAGGGTCGTAATGACGACGCACGTGGAGTCAATTTCCACGCAGTGTGATAAGGGGAGCAAAATTTCTTAGCCCATACCAATGTTTGCACTTATGCAGGCTTGTATATGTAGATTTCGGTAGATGCACTCAAGTATATCGTGTGCAAAGCCGGGAACAGCTATCGAACTTCGTTGGTAGCGCCAGCCATTGAATTGAAACTGGTAACAACAAGTGTAATCAAACCGTCACCATAAACAAAAAGAACACGAAAACGAATAATAGTGAAAAAGGCGATTGGGAAAGCGACGAGAACGAATGCAGACTAAAACTGTCGAGGAAAAAGCAGAAAGACACTGTAAAGATTGATACCGAAAGTGGCAAAATTTGAAACCAGTTATATGTTAGCCAAAAGCCGTTGTAAAGTGATGAAAATTATCAATTACAAATGGTAAACTACGGCCGATCTTGTTCCCTCTATTCAGATACTCGTACCTCGGCACAACCAATACAGTCTCGTAGTAAGAGAATTAACGAAAGCAGCATACAATGAACAGTTTACCGGGCAAAACAATAAGCAAGAAGCTTAAAACAAACAAAAAAAAAATAATAAAAAACAGCAATAATGGCAAAAGATAAGTCAAGGCAAGTCCAGAAACCGTTACTGAAGAAATCACAAGTAAACAATGAAGCCTCGTAGATCACTCAGCCACTGACACATTACACAATGATCAGCTTATCTTTTTAAATTTGAACTTTTTGTCGCCATATTCACTTCAGAAAATTGCCTTTGCTAATTTTCTGCTTGAACGAAAAAATTTTACCGTCTAGAAATACGTGTTTGCAACAAACCCTCGCCCACAATTCCGTTATATCCCTCGAGGACTCGAGTAAGATTGATAGTTTTCCAAACTTGTCAAAAATCCAAAAATTTAAGTTTTAATTTACAATTTGTCCTTATTACTGGGACGTGACAAAAAATACTTGCTCAGTCCATGTGAGTTGCCTGGGACAAAGGATTCAATCAGGAACAACAACAATAAGTAAAACAGGAAAATGTAATTGGAAAATGTGAGCAGAACAAGCCTGTGCCAGTAGCAGGTTTTGAACCCTGAATCCTGCATTTAAAAAAGGTCATCAATTTCACAACTCAACCACTAATTAAAAACAACCCAAATAGAATTTTTTTTATATTTAAACTGCTGGTCGTCATATTTATGCCTTAAAACTTTCAATTCTATTTTGAAAATAAAACGTTTGGTGAGAATTGCCTTTAGCGGCTTTAAAACAATGCAATTAAAACAATGAACGCTTGGATCAAGACCTTGTATCAGTTGCGGGCTTGTGGTATTTTGCTTTGTATTCCAGTTACTATTCTCACTTGATTCGCCTTAAAGTAAGACTTTTTAATTACATGTATAGCCTGTCAGTATCAAAAATGGGGCATCCTCATAGGCCAGCGGAAGGAAACGGGCAGTACGGACTGTTCATGATTGAAATTGTTTTGACGTGGATTCTTTTCATAAAAGAATTTATCTCAAAATTCGTCACATTTTAGTCTGATTTACTATGACGACGATTTATGCTGTTTATCTGGAGTGACGAAGATGAAACGGACTACGAAACCGGCAAAGTAAACACAGGAAGGATGAACGCGTTCTGCAATTTTATTGCTGACCGAAAACCATGCAGAAAACAAAATACGACAAGCTAACCTGGTACAACTTTAGTGGAAACAAGAACAAGTAGAGGAATGTAGTAGACATATCTTTTCCCCAGTTAAACCTGCTTCGCTCATTTTTAAATAATAAAAAAGAAAAATGGCAAAGCGTACAAACCCACAGTGCCTACGTCTTTTCAACAAAGCATTCAATGGCACCTCAACACAAAAGGTTTGACGGCAAATTTGCTGAAAGGAGATAACTTTAAACTTACCCAAGAAGTTTAAAATCCACAGGAACGCATTTGCTGGTCAAACATAGAAATGTCAATCATCCACAAGCAACACCAGAACTGAGCAAGACCGAAAAAGAGGCAATTTTTTGCCGAGAGTTTGATGACCAAAATCCAGTAACTTTGCATCTTATTGCCTGGTGGCTACTTGGCTTCCATTTCGATTTGAGCGACGTTCCATTGGAAAATGATCCTGAAAGAGGCATTAAAATCCTTTGTAGAAAATGGCGAGAGGATACAAACCCCTTCACAGCCTAGACTAGTTTTCTGGTCTTTGACTGTTTTATCCCACTTCTCAAACAACAAGTGGCAGTGAATCACTGTTTACGCTGTCCGATTAAATACGACAAAATATTCAAAAGTGCAGGGAAGATTAACCAACCATTCCGTTTACAAACCATGTGTTTCAAGGCTTCCCGATTCAGACGTACCTGTGAATTATGTAGCTTAGCCAGGTGAAAAAGATCGTGACATTAATAGTGACGATACTTTATCTTGCGTTTCATTTTTCTTGTTCTGGTTTTCGTTATTAGAAACAGGCAAACATCCATTTTTGTCTTGCATTTTCTAGACCTTTCCATCCGTTTCAAAAAAATCCGCGCCCACACGTAGCGCATCTAAATCGTTTTCGACCGTCCACACGAATACGCTAAAACGACCGAAAACGCTAGAATCACTTATTGAGTATGCGCTATTATATATTATTATATTCCACTCCTCTGGGCCAACTATTTGGTTGACGAAACTAGCCCACCAAGCACTTGTTTGTCCAGGTCTAACCCAGAATCGTCGAGGTCGTGCTTGACGCCTTCTGTTTAAGCGTTTCACGGTCCCAATTTTTGCGACTGGCAATGAAAGAAGCCTGATCATGTTCATTCACTTCCTTGCATAATCAGCCTGAAAACTTAACATCGCAATATTTAACTGAACATATGCGATAAGGCTTGAAATAAGCCCGATTAATATCGAAAAAAACAGCTTGTCTGTCCGCCATTTTTAATTTACCAAAGCCCCGATGCACGTGGATGGACTGGATTCGAGACTATTACGTCATCATTTTCAAAAGGTTCCGTTTTCTTGCGTCCACACGAAAACGCTAACGTTGCGTTTTCAAAAGTTTCCACTCTAGACACCGTATTCAAAAGGTTGCGTTTTCGGTGAGCATATTCGCCGGATACGTGTGGACGGAAGGCGAATCCGCAAAGAAAACGTTGCGTTTTCAAACAAATCCGTATACGTGTAGACGGGGCCTAATACTTAACGAGTACTAAATAAATCGCTTTCAATGTGTCGGTAGTTATGGCTTTATTTAAAGTTATTTTCTGGACTCTAGGCTTTGACTTTTTTTAAGAGATTACGTTTTCCGTCTTTTGACAATACTTATCATACTAAGTTCAGAATGCCTTTTTTTGTAAACTGTGGTCAAGCACTTGAGGTCAGAACAATTGTGATAAACTTAAACAGATAGTTCCACTGGTAATGCCTTCAGGGAACAAACTGTCGATGCTTAATCGACTACTACAGTAGGCATCAAGAATTCTCACAAAGTTCCTGACCAACAAAAATCTGAGGTCAGAAAAAACGTAAAATAATTACTGGTTATTGACTGAGCACGAGGTCTGTACTGGTGAAATATCGGACAGATGTTTTTAATTACAAAATTCAAGATTTCCGTATTCGGACCGCTCGATGCCACAGCCTTATAATAATACAATCATACAAACCAAACAGTATTTTCTAATCTTTATAGAAAAATAGAGCCTTGGAATTCAAGGCCGGTTTAAGACCTGAAAGCTCATTGGAAAAGACGAAATATCCCTTGTCCGAATATAAAAGACAGTACGAATGGAAAAAGTCTACTAATGATGATTCACCATTACTTAACGCAGAGAAAATTGTATTTGACTCTCATACAAATATCCCCAGACTTGTTCGTGACAAAATTCCACGCAAAACTGAGTATCAAAGTAAATTCAGAGCAGATAAGGTCCGACGACCGAGTCGAAAAGGTGGTACAGAAGTTGACCGAAGAAAGGAAAAACGCAAAGGAAATTATTCAGATGGTAAGTTCTACTGATAATACATACGTACTGTAGTGGATCTGGGCCTGTCTGAGGGGCCTGAGAGGGAATGATAATTCAGACAATTCAAACTTCACCGTATCGTTGTTAGCCTACCGCTGAAAATGAAACCTCTCGCTACCAGAGTTGCACCTTTTGTAAGCTGTACAATATATTTTCTGGTGTAGTGTGTTAACAGCCCAACTAAATAAGAAGCTCTGTACACAGGTGGCTTTTATCGTATTATAGAGCGTGTTTATTTCATATACAGATACCAGGACTGCAATGCCCTGTGCAATCGATAATTTGATGGAAGTTAATAAAGTTGTTGTTTTCAACCGATGACCTGTTCGTTTAATGATATATGAGACTTGGATCCTCGTACTGAATATTGACGGGTTTTTTTCTTTTTTGTTTATTTTTTATTATTATTATTATTTAAGATATAGCCCTTCATTCAAATGCAATACAATTATCTTAAAAGACTTGTCTATATTCACTATACCTAGCTCGCAGTCAGTAGTGTATTCCATGAAAATCATGTGTGTAAACACATCCTTTGTTACTGTTGGAAACACACACCTCCAGTCAATCTATTGTCACTGTCATTTGTTTTTCTCACTGTCCGCTTTCGCCCTCACTGTTGTTCATTTTACTGCTACTTTTACTGTCACTGTCCCTGTCACTGTTGCTATTATTTTATTGTCACTGTCACTGTCTGCGTCACATCAACTTTCACTGTTACTGTCCTTGCTGCTGTCGCTATAACCTTTTACTTCTCGCTTTTTTTCCTTTCACATTTGCTTGTATTTCACGGGATGATTAATTACGGGACTGTGTGGTATGGAAAGGAAAGATTTAGTACGGCATGGCATTGTGCGGTGTACAATAGTTCGGTTCACATGGCTTGTAATGATATAGTACGGCAGGAATGGGATGGTATGGGCATAGTAGGTTGTGCTATGGTATGCGATGGTATAAGATGGGATGGAATGGGATCGTGTTGTCATGCGATGTATTGTGATATAATATGGTATGATATGGTTTTTTACGTAATAATATGGTCCAGGGTGGAATGGTGTGACAAAGTGTTTATTGTTGGAGTTGGATTGGGAAGTAAATTCGTGTAAATACAAAACAATCTCTAATATTAATTCATTTTAAGGTGTTGTGTTTTTATTTTCCAGGTTATCCGACTAGTTCCAGGAAATTCCAAAATCCCGATGTGCCATTTTTCCCGCATGGATCAAGCAGGTAACTATAACTTTCTTATTAATTCTTACTTTAATATCAGCGGCAGCTTAGCACAATTGCAGGGTTATCCCTCCGTCATTACTTTAAAAAAACTACAATCAGGAGACACCAGCGTCAGACGTCTGCAGGTGACAAAAAGAAGTACGTTATGCTGCTGGTTGCTGTAGAGGGCACTTGAAAATTAATATTCCAGTCTCAAACTTAACGTATGGTTTGAACAGCTTAGGTACCAGGATGGATGTAATTGAGTTCAATTTTTGCATGACTTGGTCGCGTGGTACAAAATCTATGTTTTGTGATCAAGGGGCACGACGAAAGTCCAAGAGACTTGCTACTTAAGCTTATTAGTTACCCCGAGGCACAAATTGCTATAAGACGAGGCACATTTTGTGCCTTGTGACCAAGTCTTGCGGAACGTCTCAATGAAGGGTGTAGGTTATACATTTCCCGTTAACGTGATAACTTTGCTGTTCAAAGTAGCATTGTTACAGTATTTTAAAACTACAAATACGTGTTCACAACACTTCCTCCATTATCCCATTATATCCCTGGAGAATGCCAAATTGCAAAAAACCTAAAATTTAACTCTTAATTGTCAGTACAGGGTTCTATACAGGGTTTAGTTGACATGTATATTTAAATTGTGGTGAAGAAAAGGTTAAAACAAAACTTTTGGCGAGAATCATATATTTAACAGATTAACAAATGCTAACAAATCCAATTTCACATTTAAATTAACGAATGCTCTGATCAAGAACTTAATTAGTTTTGGACTGTGAGGACTGTCACGTGGTTTACGGTCACACTTCTCACGTGTTGGTCTAAAAGTAAGATTTCGTTTAAACTGCTTGTTGAGACGATACTTTTCGTTAAATCTCTTATCAACGAAATTGTTTCCTTTCAGTTTTATTTCTTTTCGAATATTTATTTTTATCAACTCTCTGGTTCCTTAACGTTGTCGGAAACATTCGCTTACGAAAGACTTTGAAGGAACACAGAAACGCCAAGAAATTTCACTCACAGTAGTTTATCCAAGATCTTTAGTTACTTTAATCCCCATATGTTTATGATGGCTTTAGTAAAACATCTCTTAAATTCAGTTTAGCGAGCCTGGCTGCCATTCCTGCTTTCCGAAGGTGTTTCTAAAACCACTCAAAACCAAAACAAGTATTAAAAAAGTACGTTAGAAACAATTTTGCCATATCAACTGGCTAGTTTGAAAAATTTGAAATGGATGAGCAGCCAGTGACTTTCCGACTACTTATCAGGGCTCAAGGTTTTGACGCAAAATGACGCTCGCTAATTGGCTGCCTTTGCCGCGCGATTGGTTTTTCGTCCAGACTGGCACGTTTTGGCGGAAAAATTTACCGGTTGATTGGAAAACAAACAAATCAGATTCACGTACATTTTACAAAAGACTTACAACAACGACGTACTAACGTATGGTGAAGGAACCAAAAGACACATATTAAATTCTTATTAACCTCGTATGTTCGTCCGAAAGTACGGAAACCTTAGGCAAATATATCCCAGTTCGGGCCTCACACTCGGTTAGTAGTCAGTATAAACACACACGCACATATACATACATACATACATACATACATACATACATACATACATACATACATACATACATACATACATACATACATACGTACATACATACATACATATACACACGTACGTAACATAGATTCAAACTAACGCAAAGCGAGATTTTGTACCCCTAGTCATCTCGATGGTAAATGAATCCCAGGCACGTCGAGATTAGTATCCTCGCTTGCTCAGGACATTGGCTCCTCACTGCTCTTCACCCGCTGGGCGAGGAGAAAGTTCGCTGCATCTGCATGTGATAACAATTTTTGTTGTCTTACTTTTGCATTTTCTAGGGTCCACCATTCCGAATACCAAGCAAATTTTGGTTCGCCAAAAAAATACAAGTACCAAGAAGGAATCTGGTTGGGAGCGAAGCCTCCTCATCTTCTTCCTGATGATGAGGCAAGTAGAACCAGTATTGCCTTTTATGTCGTGTTTTATGTTCTACGCATTAATTTTTTCGCTCGACATCTGAAAGCTGTTCTGCTATTCCATAACGATGCTCAATCCTAGTAATTGTGTAGAATTTTTGGAATGAATGAATGAATGAATGAATGAATGAAAGAATAAACAAATAAATTTAGTTTCCCATGTCACTATTTTTTGCCTGTAACTCTTCTGCAGTATTCTCTTGAACTTTTTAAGAAGTCTCGATCCTTGTTTATTACGGCTTAAATTCGGATAGGTTTGTCAGAAACAAATTTGTCAAGAAAATCGCAGTTAAAATGCACTTGTCGACAGATGTTAACAATGTTGTGCTGCATCCTATGAGCAAAGTTGTGTTGCCGAGAACTTGGCCACGACTTCTGTATTTATAGTTTTGGTAATGCCGGTGAAATGAAGGGGATATTCAGTGAAGACTTCAGTCTAATCTTTTCTCAGTTTGGATGTTGCATTATTTTAACTAAAAATATTTAGTACGGTAATAATGTAAAACGAATTCACTAACTGCTGGCGAAAATTGTCTTCTTAAAGTTCAGAGTATTTCACGGATTTTCGTTATAATGATAAATGACGGCCGTGATGGTAACATTACGGTCGTTTACACCAGAGGAAATAAGCCGTGGCTAAAATAATACGCGAACAGAGCACTGGTACCAATATTTTCGCGACTTGAATAAGCTGCGCATTATTTTGGTTTCATACAATTTAACTACAGTTTCTTTTCACTTGTGTAAACATCCCTATTGACTGGCGGTATAATTCCTCAAGACACGTTAATTATCTCATCTAAACTTTAGTCCAGTTGAACCGCGACTTCATCAGAGCAAGTTTACTCTGTATATTACCAACAAAGCATTTCCACAATTTGTGGTATAATTCTTAAGGCCATTTAAACTTTTACAGATATAATGATAACAGTGGTTGTCAATAATTTTTACTCTTTGTCTTCATAAAAAACAATGACCGTAACAATAATAACAACTACATCAACGTCTCAGGCCAATTTAAACTAGAGGACTGTCGTATACAATTGTTCCTTGTGTTGTGTGCGATTAAATTACTGAATGCTGCAGGATGAATGGTTACATTAGCGGGCGTACAATTAGCGGGAATTGGCCACCGTGACGAGGAGGAAGACGAAGAAAGAACAATCGTATATAACAGTCGTAACGTGTAAATGAGCCCTAACATTGTTATAACAGGTTTAACAATGATAAACCTTAGGTATATGGTTTGGACCTGGGAGAATCGTGACATGTTTGTGGAAGTTGATCGTCGAGGTTAGTGTAGCCTGAAGATGACCGCCGCTAAGGCTGTTGAAACGTCAGTCACTTCCTCCAACAGTTTTTCTCAAGACTACACTAACCTGAACGATCAACTTCCACAAACATGATAAACCTTAGGATTAGGTGAGTTCTTTTTTCCTTCCTTCCTAATCTCTTATCCGTTTACGCCATTATTTTCTTTGTTAGTCCGCTCAAGAGTCAACCGAAGTTTTCACAAACTGGTTTGAAGAGGTGGGTTATGCTTCAGCTAGGGAATTTATCATACTGATACCTTTCATTTATTGAGTTTTAGTATTGGGCATTTATTTGTTTTAGATTTGTTTGGGTCTCTTGCCCTTCGGTGAGTGGGTTAACCTATAACACAGGCTAAACGCCGGATTATAAGGGATCCGATCACCTACGATTTAACGTTGCTATCTGATACGTATTAGTTTACCCATGCCATAACAGGGGTGTATTCTACGCATACACCACAGTGGTGGTTTACATGGCGTACCTGCAACGTGAGTATGGTTCCCCATACACCATGATGGTTTACTTTGTTTCTACACCATGAATATATAGTTCAAGAACGTGGTTCACAGTATGCCGCAACCAGGGTTTTGCTCCTTCAAATCTTTGAAAGTCTTTGAATTTAGATGTAGGTCTTTAAGGTCTTTGAATTGTGTGAATAAAGTCTTTAAAATCTTTAAATTCTGTCACCAGTGTTATTTCATACGTTCTTGATGACGATTCCCTACGAATAGAACCTTAATTTTTACAACTGATTGCCTTGAAAGCCTCTTGAAAAGTCTTTGAAAATGGTCGGAGAAAGTCTTTGAAAGTATTTGAAATTTTTTGGTCTTTAACACTAAGAACCCTGACAGTGTGGATACACTAGTTAGGGTTTACCCTGCACTTAATAAAGTTATAATAAATATTATAAATAAAGTTTTCTTTATACATTGACCATTCACATTTTGCATTTGTTGAGATTCAATTTTATCTTACGGGACCAATTGTATGAAATGTAATAAACTTGAACTATAACTACCGTCAGCTACCGGATTAACCTGTTGACTATGATTAGTAAACTCTAAAAACGAAAAACCAAAAACGGTTCGTGCTACATAGTTAAATCATGTAGCATGAACCGTTTTCTTGATATTTCATAATTGGTTATGGTTTGGACAACAAACTCAAAGAAGAAATTTGTGATGGCACGACGGGAATTCTGTTACGCCTGTGTGGTTGGTCTCTATAGCATGCTTCTATAACTCGTCTTTTATTACGCAGTTGAATGTATCTACGGCTCAACCACTCTAAGGGTTATCATGCTGAAACATTGCATGATTAGGGGTTTTATTCAACCAGGTCCTGCTAAGTTATTTCTGAACTTGTAGAATTCTTGATTGGTCCAATTTTCTTGTCAATAACCATGTCTGATGTACCAAAATTATAATGTGATTCCGAGATAACTCAGTCACATGTTCTAGTTCTTGTTTTGGTTTTTTTAATTGTTAGTTTCATCTTTTTACGGCTGCTTGTATAGTAGTCCAAGGCCATAATGCAGTTTTTAGCGGACGCTTAAAAGCCACTGACCTTTTAGGATAAGGGTTAGAGTTAGAGTCAGAGTTACAATTAGGGTTAGGGTTAGGGGTTAGGGTTTAGGGTTTAGGGTTAGGGTTAGAGTTAGGTTTACTTTTAGGGTTTTGGTTTAAGGTTTGGATTAGAGTTTGGATTAGGAGTAGGGATAGGGTTAAGGTCAGGTTTACGTTTAGGGGTTGGGTTAGGGCATGGTTAGGGCTAGGTGAGCTGAATCCACAATTGCCTAATTTAACCCCCTATCTTAATTATTTTATTCATCTATGCAGGTAAAGACAATCCTTCGTGTTGGATTTATTGACGAAATTTGATGTGCCATTCCATCTTTTTTCTGTTAGTTGCACCCTGACCATCTTTTTATCTCGATGTTTATCATACTTCTTTTGGTATTAAATGATGTTAAGAACTGAGTATAAACTGCGGTAAACTTCTTGAAAACTGTCCTTTTGTTATCCAAAATTTATATCAAACTGCGTCACCAGAATTTTATACTGAAAGTATATTTAGTCATCTTATTCAAAACGTCACCCTACTGAACTTAAATTTTGACTCTTCCTGTAGGTCCTGGAACTTCGGGCAAAGGCAAGGCATTATAAAATCAGAGCTCTGCAAGGAAATTACTTTTCACGTGAATATCTTGCGAAGCTTGATACCGAACTTGAACAGACGTTCGGAGAACATCATGAATCTGACGTCACAGATGGGAAGGTTGAACTTGAAGATCACGAAGCAGGTAAACATTCAAATAGCGTAACCGCTTCACGTGCCTTACCAACTAAACATGCCTGGGAAAGTGATGCAAGCAGCAGTGTTGATGATGTTGATGACGATGGTAGACATATTTACAGGGATTTAAATAAGCAGTTTGAAAATGCTTCTTCAGATGACAGAACACTGTCACGTTCTGATGAGGAACGTTTAGGTGATGGTAGATCCGTTCAAAGTGAGGATACCCGGGGCCGGAAATACGAAGAACGAGAAAAACTTTCCCCCGACAAAACGTTCACAAAGAAGCGACAATCACCCTTGCGTCAGACAATCAAAGGCTCGCCGCAAACTTCAAAGAAAAGCTCACCGTGGTTACAAGAAAACACCAGTGGTAGTGATGCAAGTTCTGAGAGAAGCGAAGTCCAAAGTGAGGGCAGCTGTTCTAAGAGCAACACCGACTCATTAAACGGGCATTTAAGAACTCACAATCCTTTTAGGAAGGGCACTCAAAGTGACGTTGATAGGTTTAATGTGGAAACAGTCCAAGGCATACGTAGCAATGATGTAGAAGTTATAAGTTCGTCAGTGCAAAGTAATTATGGAAGCGACTCAGACAGGCTGAGGAAAAGCGAAAACAATCGAAGTGATTGTATGTCAGTGTCTTCATTTTCGAGCCGCGAATCTCTAGCGTTCGAAACGTTATCCCGCGCAAAACAAAGGAATGCCAAGTTTTGGAAAAAATAGACACTTATTGTACCCAAACCAATTTAAACTAGATTTAAACCAAATTCTAAAATGAATTTTAATTTTTGTATGTTTGTTTGTTATTCAAAGAATTTGTGCTAATCGTTTATATGAATATGCAAAATTGTAGAAAGCGAACACTTTTTATTGTACTTCTTTATAAAATTTTTCGTTAGTCCATTCATTTATTTGCTCACTCACACGTATAATTATGTATTCATTTAATCCTCTCTATATCCACTCGCCTGCTCTTGTTTTTAAAATTTTCGCTCCGTTTTCAAAAGGCTAACGATGAACGAGAGTTTATCAAAATCGTTTGAAAGTTCGATAAGTTGTAAAGTTATTATGTGATGGAAGGCGGAAGAGAACCGAGGATTGATACGTTGGCGCTCCACACTTTCTACAATTGACTTTGTAACACTAATTTTTGCCATATATCAGATACGTAACTTGAGATATTTTGTAATTTTAATCACTCTAATGACGTTGCTCGTATAGTGACGAAACATTAGTAATTAAAATTCTATTATCGTTTATTTGTTTGTCGATTTATTTGTGTGAATCACGGCTTTATTGAAAGTCATTTGCAGGGCTATGATTTTTATCAAAAAGTCCACTTCCCACTTGGAACGTATGTCGCGTCACGTATCCTGTTCAAACGTCGGTAGTGAATATTTAAGCCAATCAATAGCCTTAGAGACTCCTGCGCTGCCTTTAAGTTGTATGGGCGGTAGACAGTAAAGCAGCAAACATTTGAAATATTTAGTTCCCACCTGAGTCCATATTAGTTGATAGTCAGAGGATTACCCTAATCATCACCAGATTAGGGGTGCACGGATAGTGATTTTTACTATCTGGCCGGATATCGGATTTGCCGGATAGCAAAAGAAAATCCGGCCGGATGCCATAATATTCGATTCATAATTACGTTAATAAATAAACCATTTCCAGTTTTGCCCAAGACTATTGCTCGCATACTTAACTGTAAGAGCTACACTGTGGAGACTGTTCTTGGTTATTAAACAGAAATATATACTAAATTGACTCTAGACTATATTGGAGACGTCATCTTATTCTAAATAGCATTTGTATTAAATCTGTTATCACAATGGCTCAATGTGATCTTTGACAAGGCCTACATGTTAATCTTAAAACAAATACGAAGAGCAAATGGAAGACGCAAACAAAGCCATCAAACGAAGTAATGGGGAAAATACGGTTTTTTAAAGTTTCATATTCTCATTTCGTGCTCCAAACAAATGGGGAGAGAAAGAGTTAACGCTGTACGTTTTTCATAATTGGTGCAAGAGCATATTCACACCGTCCTCCATATTGGAATCTTCAATTAACAGTTGATACCTTTTGTTTACGACAGTTTAAGGAATGAACGAGAAACTATCCCCCAACCAGCTACTTTTTTGCCCTTTTTGGGTCATCAATCTGTGCATTTTTGTAGAAGACTGAATCAAATAAATATTCGACAATCCGGCCGGATACCGGATTGTGAAGTTTTTCACTATCCGGCCGGATACTAAATCCGGTGCACCCCTACATTTGGTTGCAGGTTTAATTACGCTCAATTTCTCAGAAATGTTTTTCTTGATTCATGGGAGAATTTTCACAATTTTAAGAGGTCTTTTATGCAATATCAAAATGAATAATAATTAATACCCAGTTTTACTGGCGAATGAACTTTAAAACCGTAAAAAATTGTTGAAAAGCCATTCTTTCATTTCAAAACAATATTTAATGTAAAGTGTTGTGCCTTTCTGCTCAAGCTACCTAAAGCTTTCGATACTCAAAAAAAAAAAGCTCAGTGCTTCAGACGAAATGAATTCCGCAACTTTTCAATACTGGCCAGAGGCCAAAACTATTGAGCCACAAGAACTCATATGCAAAGCAGGGTTACTTGGGTCATTTAAACCTGATACGAGTCAGTTGGCAATGACTTGCTGGACTGAAGACCGTTAGGAGGCAATCTCCAGCTTGGTGATATTATTTATCACAGCAGTTAGGGGAATTTCGTCCTCAAATCTCGTGTTTGTTGTGTGATATTACTGATAGAGAAGTTTTATTCATTTTGCAAGGACTAGTTATATACCTGTTATATAAGTTCCTGGATGTTAATATAATTAATTCCATTTTGTAAGTCATTAACACTACATCTTCCCTTCTCGTGGATTATGTTCACTATTTTATAGACTTCTAAAACTAAATATATATAGATAGATATTTTATAATACATAATCTTATAGAAATTTATTAAGTTGAAATGTGTATAAGAATCACTAATAAACCTATTCAAAGCATATTCCTCCGATAAGTCTTTGCGGATGAATCGATAATCTTCCTAATCTTGTGTAATAACCAGTACCAGGTTTTTATTTCCCCCAAATCAGTTAATAGGGTAGGTTTACTTGTCCACAAACTTTAATCAATTGTCTTCGATTTCTTCTAACAGTATTGGAAGGTGTATGTACCTCATAAAAGCAAGCTGTTTTAGCTTTCTTGTCAACCTTACCTAGTTCATTTCAGTCCGGAATCCATGCATCACAATCGGGTTGAGGTTCAGGTAATATCCTCATCCCATGGTGAGAGTCGTAGTTCCTTCTACCGTTTCTGTATTTTGTCGTCTTTTTCTCTGACTGTAGTAAGGAATGGCCATGTTGGTAGTAACTGTGTACGGAATAGTGGAATTGTTGTCTGAATCTTTCTCCCAAAAAGAAGTCCGACTGGATTAAATCCGTTTTCCGGGGGAATAGCTTGATAAGTCATTGAAGCAATACATGGATCTTTTGATTTTTTGAGAAGGAATTTTGTTTTCACTGCCCTTTCTACTTTATTATTTGCAGGGTATTTTGGACTAGTCAAAGTGGCGGCGAGTCTCTTAAGTAGGGGTCGGGAATTGATATACTAAGCGACTACTTTTAGCAGGGGTAAGGCAGGAATCAATGGCGTAGCAACGAATTTGATTCGGGAACGCTGAAGTCAGCCGTACATACG
Organism: Heliopora coerulea; assembly: GCA_030142905.1. Classification (NCBI taxonomy): domain Eukaryota; kingdom Metazoa; phylum Cnidaria; class Anthozoa; order Scleralcyonacea; family Helioporidae; genus Heliopora; species Heliopora coerulea. The sequence goes on from JASJOG010000016.1 coordinate 2,414,814, forward strand.
CACCCCTGGAAGACTAATAAATTTTTAAAGCCTCTTAGAATGCTGCCACAGTCATCTGTGCACTCATATTACTGTTATTTGTTCATAAGTCCCCTTTCCATTGGAAAATATTATTTACTACAAATACAAATAATTTTTGAATGATATGTGTTGATACTGAAATATAAATGATTTAGAAACTTGTTTAGTACATAACACTCACTGTATTTTGCTTTGTATTCAAAAATAAACAATAACAAGAGCCGTATACTCTGATAAGGAGAAAAAAAGCGCACGTGCTTTTACTATATTTATATTATTTTTTTGTTGATGATCGAGTTTGTAAACCATTAGAATCTTTAAAATTTGCTGAGTAAAGTTTTCTACATATACATATTAATTATGCGTTATTAGTTACATATCGACCTAAAGATATGTATTGCTGAGAACTAAATGTTATAAATGGAATAAATTTTACAGTGTCATACTACACTCTTACCTCCCAGCAACAGCACATCTCGACAACGGCCACAAAACTCTCCCAAGGTGGCCGTTGTAGAGAGATTCGACTGTATTCATGTACAAAGCAGTGAACTCGCTTTCCATATCTGGAATGCTAACTGGCCAACGAATTGTGAAGATGGCCGCCCATGAAGGTAATTTTGTACGTCAGTTTTAGTCTCCCACGTGACTTTTTTCCTTTTCTAAAAATTTTCCTTATTGAAAATACACACAAGACATGTCTTCAAAAGATAGAAATGAGTTTAAGAATTTCAAATATATAAGAACAAAGTCAAACCGAGTTACAGGTTATATATTTATCACGAAAATAAATTACTACAGTTTACCATCTTTAGACAATTTAGGACAGTTCTTAGACCACAAGGCGGTAACAAATCCTTTTAAGCTAAAACATTCGAATATGTAAAACTGGTCCCGTAATATTTCGTCTCTGCACTTTTTCCATGGTTGCGAATGTTTTCGAAATCGAACCAAACAAAAACTGAAAATTAAAGTAGTGTAAAGGACCGGAACTTACGTACAAGACCGCGAAGAGGACTGAAACTGACGTACAAAATTTCTCTCCATGGGCGGCCATGACTGGGAGTTAGCGTTCCATATATGGAAATTGAGTTCACTGGTACAAAGTTCCAAATAATATATACCCAGAAAGTATACCTAGCATGTTTGAGCTAAGCAACAATGGAAACTACGAACTCCAAAGTAATAAACTAGAAATACGTGCACGCAACAACCCCTCGCCCACCCTTCTAATATCTCTCGAGAATCCAAGTAACACCGATAATTTTTCAAAATTCTCAAAAAGACAAATCCTCCTGACTATAACTGGAAGAGGACATGCAATAAAAAAAAAATCCACGCAGAATTTGGCCGCAAATAAACAACAATCCAAACTGGAAATTAGTTTATATTTAAACTGCTTATAGTCATATTTACGTTTAAAATTTCAATTCTGCTTTATTAAAACAAAAAGTTCAGTGAGAACAACGTTCAACGGCTTAACAAACGGTAAGATGTCCATCCTTACAATTAAATTATTAAACAACGAATGATAGGATCAATACCCTGAATTATTTGCGGGTTTATGGTAATTCGTGTCGTTTTCCAATTAGACTTCTCACTCATTTTGCCTTAAAGAAAGATTGTTTTATTAGATGACCAGACTTTCCGTCTTAAAAGTGGAGCATTCTCATAGGTTATCAAACGGATACCAGAATTACGGACACTTCATGATTGAATATTTTTCTGACATTTTTTTGACTTTAAAAATTGATAAATGATACGTTATCTCAAAGTTAGTTACAAATGTCTTTAAGATGTGCTATGATAAGGATTTATGCTAAGTATTCATCCAGAGGTAGAAGACTTTGGTGACGAAGATGAAACGAATTACGAAACCGACGAAGTAAACAAAGAAAACATGAACGAATTCTGCAGTTTTATCGCTGACAAAAAATCGGAAAATACAAAACATAAAACAAAATACGACAAGCAAACCTTGTGCACGTTTTGTCGAAAGAAGAACGAGAAGAGGGAAGTAAAAGACGTACTTTTTCCACGGTAAAACATCAATAAAAAAGAAAAATGGTGTATAAACCTGCAACTCTTGTGTATTTTCAACTAAGCATTCAGTGGCACCTCAACACAAATGGTTCAACGGTAAATTTACACAAAGACGACTATATATATATATATATAGAAAGATACATGCACAAAGCGAAAATTTTTCTCCCTAGTCACCACGCGTGTAACAGGACTCCACGCATGTCAAGATTAGTACCCTCCCACCGCGCGAAGCGACAATTTATGACTTGAAAGAGCTGTTCTCAAAGTTAGCTCCTTGGAACATACATTTGTCAACTGTTCACTTTTTGCAGCAACGCTTTGTCTTGGTTCTTTCTGGTTTATATGAACAAAACACATAAGGGAACTCGCTTGCTGTCAGGACATTTGCTAAGCGATTTGTATAAATCTTGGGACTTTTCACGTTCTGGTAACCACTTACCTGAGCTACACAATCACAGATAGGTGTGAATCGAGTAGCTTTGAAGTACAAGTTATGCGAACGGAATTGTTTTGAGCAGCTTTCAAAAGTAGCTTTCCGACTTCATTCTTCCCCTAAGGGAGACTTCTTGTACGAAATATTATCGCCTGGATTTTGTTTGTGTTTATTGGTAAAGTAGATTGAAGATTCTGGTTCATTCGTCTGTGTAGGACGATTATTTTTGAAGATTTTGCAGTATTTAACCGGACAGCGTTCATGGTCAATTGTTTGATAAGTGGGATAGAACACTCGTCGTCCAGAAGAGTTCTCCAGGCCTTGACAGTCTTTGGATGTTTTCTCCGCTTTCCACACAAAGATTTCATCGCCTCAATCAGGATTTTTTTCCTATGAAATGTCGCCCCACTGAAGACGTTAGAATGTATTTTTGGCTCGAAACAAAAATGCAAGGTAAACAGCCACCAGGTAGCTCGCTGCAAAGCTACTTGTTTTTGGTCACCAAATTATCCTTTGGCAAAACAGTTGTCCGCTTCAGTCTTTCTCACTTTAAGAGTGATTTGTGCATGATGACCTTTACCGTATTGGACCAGTAATGCTTTCAGCAGGATTTTAAAACCTCTCAAGAAAGTTTAAAGTCGTCTTTGTGTAAATTTACCGTTGAACCCTTTGTATTGAGGTGCCACTGAATGCTTAGTTGAAAATACGCAAGAGTTGCAGGTTTGTACGCCATTTTTCTTTTTTATTGATGTTTTACCGTGGAAAAAGTACGTCTTTTACTTCCCTCTTCTCGTTCTTCTTTCGACAAAACTTGCACAAGCTTTGCTTGTCGTATTTTGTTTTATGTTTTGTATTTTCCGATTTTTGGTCAGCGATAAAAATGGTGAACTCCTTCATGTTTTCTTTGTTTATTTCGTCGTTTTCGTAATTTGTTTCATCTTCGTCAACAAAGTGTTGTACCTGCAGATGAATACTTAGCATAAATCTTCTTCATAGCACTTCTAATAGACATTTTTAACTAACTTTGAGATAATATAGAATTTATCAGTTTTTTAAGACAAAAATATCAAAAAAAAAATTTCACTTATGAGCTGTCCGTGATGCTGATATCCGACCGGTAACCTTTGAGAATGATCCAATTTTAAGACCGAAAACCCGGGTATCTAATAAAAAAATCTTTCTTTAAAGCAAAATGAGTGAAAAGTTTGATTGGAAAACGACTCGAAATATCTCAAGATCGCAATTAATGCAGGGTCTTGCTATGAACATCTATTGATAAGCAGTAGAATTGTCAGAATGGATCTCTTATCATTTATTAAACCGTTAAAGGTTATTCTCACCAAACGTTTTGTTTTAATAAAACAGAATAGAAATTTTAAACGTAAATATGACGACAAGCAGTTTAAATGTAAAATAATTTCCAGTTTGGGTTGTTAATATTTGTAGCCAAATATTATTTCTTTATTGCATTACCACTTCCAGTTATAGTAAGGACGATTTGTCTTTTTGACAATTTTAAAAAATCATCAGTTACTTGGATTCTGGAGAGATATATTGGAAGGGTGGGCGAGGGTTTGTTGCGTACACGTATTACTAGTTTTCTTAGGAAAAATATTAGTTATTCAGCTGGGAGACTTTGGATTTGAATTGTTAAGATTCGTGGGCATTTTGCTCGCAGTACGGAGACTGCCCGAGAATTTTTCGACACGTTTCATTATTTGTCGGTATGGCGTCACTACATCAACTGAGTACAGAATAGCTTCACCCGAAACTAAACATCAAGGATGAATTTCAGGAAAAACTTTTGACCAGTTTGAATCCAATTTATTTGGGCCAAAGTTTTAATTCAAAATATCTTCCTCTTGGTTGCCCACCGTGTATATTAACTTATTGATTTGGGTAACTTCATCTTTGTCGTTAAGTTCAGGTAATGTTCTAAGTCTTTCTAAACGTCGAATCCAATCAGTTCGGCCACATCTCTCCCTTCGAAAAGTCAGGCTTAAGGTCTGGTTCACACGTGAGCATAAGCATAAGGTGAAAACAAAAAGCAAAATAAGCAAATGAAGTGAAGACTGCGACATAAGGATCGTCGTAATCATAAGCATAAGATCATAGTCAAAGCATAAGCCAAGAACCAAACAAAAGAAGAAAACAAAGAAAAATCCTTGTTGTTTTATCTTCGCAAGTCCCCAAGGAGATATCGTGCTTGGTTTTCGTATTGATCTTGTTCTTATGCTTACATCGCCGGTGTGAAAGAGGCTTGATTTTGCAAGGACTACTTCTATGCCTATAATATAAGTTCCCGGATGTTCGTATAATTAAGGCCATTGTGTAAATAACTAACACTACATATCGCACATGGTTCGCCGACTGAGCTACGAAGGTCGTTGCCGATAGCTTCACCACAAGTCCTGTATCCCATTGCAAGTACCGAACTCGTTGCCGAGCTCTCGGCAATGGCCTGTGTAGCCCAGTTGGCAGAACCCTGCTCTCGATTCGCAGGGTTGAGAATTCGATTCCTGGCCTGAGGCCCAAGAGTTGCATTGTTTGCAACTTGTCCTAGTTGGGTATTAAAATGAAAGATTCTGACACCCGAAACTTCTATCATCGTGTATCTAAGTTCAATTTAATGTCGACAACTCTAAGTCTCACACCATTTGGGAAGAAGATAGGGCAATACTGGCAAGACATGCGTCAATCCTTCGCCAACCAGTTTTCTATTGCAATTCTTCCACTTCAGGCGTACTCAATTGAAGCGGAGGTACCAAGGACCATTCTGTATATTAGAAAGATTTAAGAACCTTGGCGAAAGCGCTGGCTTATCGATACGTTTTGCTGCATTTCAAGCAACTGGGCATGCTTAATAGTAATACTCTCCGCTTTATTTGATACGGCTTGCATGAAGTGGTAGTAAAGGTAAGTCAGATGCCAATAGAAGCCTCTTAAATCAATCATTTCCATTTAGTGCAGATATTGCGGACGTTATACATTCTGGACTCTTTACGTTAATTGTTGAGTGATCTGCAGGGCAACAGCAAACAGAGCGTCAGAACCGAAGCACAAGATAAAACCATCGAAAGAACAAAGAAACCTGGCTTGATCGTGTTTTGAAAGTCTGATAAATTCCCTTGAGTGGTTGAAAACGTTATCCCAAAGAATCAGAACGAGTAAAACAGACCGAACACTAAGACTGTCATAGACAAGTTGCCAATAATGCTGTCGTTGATATCATAATTTTCCTTTCAAAACCATCTGTAACAGACTAGCTTGTTACAATGTACTTGTTAAAACAACTAAAACGTGGATGTCGCAGTTCATTATTTCTCGCGTGCTGGATGTCACCTTATACTCAGTTCAACGCCCACTCTATGAAGTAATTTTGGCCAAGTACCTCGCCTTAAATTTCCATTAAACTGCTTGAACATCTGGTTATATATCTTTCCTATCTTCCCAAGTGATTAGGAACTTAAGATTGGAAAATTACTTGAATTCTCCTCCCCGCATGTCTGGCTATGGATTGTCAGGCAAAGCTGTTCAAAAGTCCTCAAACGTAAAGAGAACATATTTTAAAAATGAGATCATCGTTCTACATAGGGAAGTGCCATGTAAAAACGTTCATTCAATGTGTCAATAATGCAGACATCGATCAATGATATAGCCTACTCTTCAACCCTCTTCAAATATAGATAAAATTTAACCAGACTTTCAATGCGGTTCGCAAACTGCTCCTTTCGTGCCAAATACGTTAACATTCTGTTAATACAGCTGGTTATCCAACCCTTGTGATGCTGAGGACGTAATTAGATTGTCATATTTAACTTCATACAAAGGCTGCCTTAAGTGTGACGTCAATGACGTTTATTCTTTTTCAAAATTGTGCTCAAAACTCTTCTTAAAACTTATTCTACTCTTAGTGTCGTGACTACGCTATTCTTGGCCTTACGAAAAGCTTCTATTCATGATATTTGTGCGAAAAGGTGTTACAAATGATGAGCTGAGATCCATTTTTACTGACAAAACGCAAATTGGACTCCGTCCCTTCCTTTTTAGACTATCACTGGAAACTTAGTCGGACCAACTTAAAAATTTTCTCGTAATCGAATGTAATATGAGCATGATGAATTTAACCCCCGCTCCCCTCATTGTTGTTTTCTGAAGGATGAACATGGTAAGCGTTTCGCCAGAGAGGCTGCCAACATCCTCTTCTTCGAGTACAACATTGATAAGACGGACGGGAAGATATTGACTTATATGTTCCAACAAATTTTCAGACGACTGTAGGGCTGTTTCTTTTTAAGAAACAATTACTTGATTTTCCTCTTACGAACGTCTCTGTTCCTTGTTTGAAACTTAATAGCAAAATCAATCATTAAGTGACATGATTTATTTATTTTGTACATAAATCATATATGTTGTTTATTTGTCTTTTGATATACATATATTGCCGTCATTCTTTAAACATCTTATTCTCGGTCTTCCATTGCATTTCGTCTAGCAGTAGACATTCAAAAAATCACTAATATGAAAGAGAAAAAAGAATAAGCTTCTATTAGTCTATAATTATAAGTCTTTACAATAACTTCTCATAAACTTCATATTAAATTTTAACTTCTAAACCTGATTGGGGAGAAATTTCCTCTTAATTAAACATTAATACAAGTATGAAATAATGGTTTGTAAAAATTAAGAAAGACATTTTATACTTCTGTGGGGAATTGGAGATTATAATAAAAGTCAAAAAAATAAAAGTCAAAAAAATCATTTGAGTGAAGTGCACCGGGAACAATCTCGTTTTACCGTCTGTTTGCGATTTTCCGACAACATTTAGCATATACTTGTTGACCACACAGCATCCCTGATACTCGGTAATAGAAAATTCTTCTGGTATCATTTCATTTGAATATCAAATGGATAACAGACACAAGTAGTTGGTATTTTAAAGTGTGTATCGAAAAATTCAGACTGGTGATGTTGTAAATTATTTGGTTGGTTGCGACAGGCGGCTGTCTTGTTTCAGCGAGCGTATTTGCGAGCTGAAACCGGCTGGGAAGTACACGGAACTCATAATAAATTACTCAGTGTAATGTGAGAGCCAATGACCTTACAGAATCCTTCAAGAGTGGGGCGTTGTATTGGAAATTTAATCCACACATGATGCTTGTTGAATGGGCGGTTGTTATCACATTGGAAAAGGTTCTTCAACTCTTATATGTCTGTACATAAGTATGTTACAATAAGTAAATATTTCTTTCCAATAGTTAAATCACCTTGCCCATGTTTACTTTTTAAATTTCGTGGCAAAGTTTGTGCTCAATACGGAGGCTAATCGAGAATGGTTCGAGTGTAGAATTCCCTCATCACTTTCTAAATTCCTATAACTGGAAGGCATGGTGGAAAATGCCTTGTATGTGAGTACCGGTATGCAGTATATAGTCTGAAATGTTGAACCATTGTCGAGTTTAAGATGAAATTACTAAAGCGAAAACCGTATGTATTGGGGTCTATCCAAGGTCTTGCTCAACAGCAATATCAAAGAAACATTGCAAGGTTGCCAAATCGCAAACATGCCGGCAAATAATTTTTAACAAGTTACCGGATAGGATGCCTCCACGACGACGAAATTTACCTGGTGAAATGATTAGCGAAATGAATGTGCTGGTTGTCTTGTGATTTACGTAGCTTGCTACGGAAAGCTCGAGTTGATTTATTCAAAAAGAAAATTAGCCCTCCTCAGAAAGTTGTAATGTTGAGGTCATTTAATAAAGAACCAACTTACGTAAGCTTATACGGTTAAATTGATAATTCCGAAGGAGGAAAATCTCGCGTGCCTAGATATTTTACGACCCAACCGGAACCTGATGCAACGAATGTAACTCTGGGCCATCCGGCTGGGAATTGAGCTCGCGTCCTCGCGAATTTAGCGCGATGTTCTGCCAACTGAGCTACGGAGGCCGTTGCAGAGAGCATGGCCACGAGCTCGGTATTTATGAGGTGGTAATGCCGATTAATTAAGTGAAAGGTATATTCAATAGAATATTATGGCATTGGCACTCGACTGCTAACTGTTAAGTTGATAATTCTGAAGGAGAAAAATCTCGGGTGTCTGGATATTTTGAGCGTAATCTTTTTCCGCGTATGACATGTAATGTTCTCATTTAAGTCTATGAACAAATAAAAAAGCCCTATGCACAATACAAAGTTTTCCCTGATATGTTTTCTAAGCTGACAGAGAGACAATGATGGCAGTCTTGAAAGCCTAATCATCCCAGTTTTAATTTGGGTCGCATGCACGACCGCTAGCAAATCAAACTTGCCAAGGTACAGCCTGTTTAGGAAAAATCGATGTTGTGTTCAGGTTTTGGGGTTGATTACATGGAGGCCTTTTGCCTGGGCTTACATCAAACCTTTGTTATAAGAAATGGTATATTCTAACCCGTTAATAATCATCAAGGAAACTGCTGTTTATCTTTTAATTTTTAAGGGATTGTCGATGTATGAAAACTCTAACAAGGAAAAAAATGGAAAAAGTATTCGCATGATTATTTTTCCAAATCGATCGCAGGTGTCGGTAATGACAGGAAAAATGCAAATTCAAATGACATCAAATTGTCACTCTATTTGCCTAACACTGCTTTCAGAGTAGGCGGCTTAAAAGCTATTATGAGTATCGGGGAAAATGTGTTCCAAACTATCGCGAGATTGCTACAAGCAGCTTCTCTCGAAGTCATCAAAGAAAAACAGATTGTCACAAAGCGTTCGTATGACAAATGACGTCAACAAAACTGTCATTACTATAATTTGGAGCCAAAATTGTTATTTTAAATGAGAATTTTTGTTTGAGTTCTAAAAATGTCATCATTGCTTCCCTGTCAACCTCGAAAATTTCTCTAGGAAAACTTGGCAGTCTGCATAGGGCTTTATTATTTGTTGATAGTTTAAACGCATGGGAAAATGTTACGCGTATGCAATTCGGTATTATGTTGTGCGTATTTATATTTCATACTTATGCAAGTCGGTTGTATACGACTTACATTTAGTTTATCACTTTCTGTCGGACATGAACGGCAATTTTTTACGCCAGTTTCAGTCCTCTAAAAGGTCTTTTACGACGTTTTACACTTTCCTGAAGAGATTTCATCGAAAATACGCATAAAACATCATGCACTTCAAAAGACAGAAATGAGTTTAAGAATTTCAAATGTATTTCGACAAAATCATATCGAGTTACAGGTTATATATTTCACGAAAATAAATTATCAAACTGGAAAGAAACCTGAAGCAGGATAAAACGGTCTCGAAAAATTAATTTACGAAACTCCCGAGTGTACACCCTTTTTTAACCGTTAGTTTACCAATTTCACACAATGTAGCACACTTCCTTAAGCACCATTACAATTTTAAATCTTTTAATTGCTCAATTATGCAAAGTTTATCCTGTAATATTTCGTGTGAACACTTTTTCTCATGAGAATGTTTTCGAAGTCGAACGGTTCGATTTCGACCCAAACGAAACAAAAACTGATGACCTATGTCGAGTAAAGGACTGGAACTGACGTGCAAGACCTCGAAGTACAATGAAACTGACACACAAACTTTCCCTCCATAGGCAGCCATCTTGGCTACAATTTTTGCCTTGCCAAACGATTGAGAGTTAGCATTCTAGTAACTATAAATAGAGTTTACTGAGCGAAACTTGTTCGCCATCATGCCGCATAGTTTACTCTAAAACTTTCTTACTATCGTTCTCTGTTTGTTGAGTTGTTTCAAATCCTTTTGACACTTTCCCTCTTGAACCAGTTCGTTGTATTTCATCACCATGGTCATCTATACATCTCACTGTTGTCCTCGTTTTAGGTGCGACCTTAGTCGTTGGTTGAATTATTTCAAGATCAGTTGACTCGTCGTCTTCTAATCCTGTTTGTTCTGTCTTATCTTCTTCACCGCTTTCAGGTTCCAGTAGATCTTCCATTCCAGATCCATCCTCAAGAAATAATTCGTCCACGTTTGTTTCGCCAGAACTTTCCATATCACTTGCACCTCTCAATGCGATCTCGTCACCAGATCCACTTTCGCCATGTACTACTAAATATTAACAATTCAAAATGGAAGTTTTACCGTTAAATTAAAATTTTAAAGTTCACTTGGAAGGTTACCTCTGGTTAAAACTAGTTCACAAAAGTAAAATGTTGGGAACAAGCCAAGTTCTCCCCTTTTCAATTGTAGTGCCATTAATACTTTTTACAACACTATTATGTTTTAAGATTAACGTGCATGTTTGAGCATGTGGTTTGAGTTATACTTAAAAAGTGTGTGGCATAGCCTGGATCTTGTCTATTCAGAGGGCAAACGTTCAAAAGTTTCACATCAGCGCGATTCAGAAGTAGCATGTTCATGAACTTAACACCCCCCTCCCTAAAGTTCTCATCTGACCAGAATGGTGTTCGGACCAATTTGAGGCCGCTTCCCTCGCTACGTCTCTGCAAAGAGTTCACCAACAAGAAATAAATCAAAGTAAGCCATGGGAAAAAGTACGTTAAAACTTTGGTATTGAAATTTAAGCAGATTATGCCTCGAGATATGATAATTTGAAAATTAATAATTAATAATCACTGTGACAATAAGAATGACCATGACGATCATCATCACAATCGAGATCCCAGTCACGATCACAATCACAACGACAATTACAATCAAGATCACAATCACAGCCACAATTACAATCAAGATCACAATCACAACCATAATTACAATCACGATCACAATCACAATGATATTGATAATTACACGGGCAGATCTAATACTGGTCAAATAAGCCGGCGACTAAGGCAAAAGTTTGAGAGAACGAAGTTATTCAGTCCAGCCCCTCAGCAATACTACAGCTTAATATGCGCCAGTTAAAGTATGAAACAGTTTCATACTTCCAGCCAAGGTATCAAAGATTCTACTGAGGAATGACGCAGTAAATCGAGTCCAAAGTAAAGAACGTTAGTCAAGTGGTTCACCGTGCAGCGCCATGGATTTTGCCCAAAAAGCAATTACTTTGCCTAATCAGTGGCCATTTGGTGATTGCGATTGGTTTAGATTTGGCCATTTACAAACACTGATTGTCTTAGATTTTTGCCTGATCTACGCCCATTTAGCAAATATGATTGGTCTAGATTTGGTAAATTACGGATGCGGATTGGTCCAGGATTTCTGCCCAGTCTACTTCTTTCTGGTGGGTTCTAATTGGTTGAGATGTTCGGTTTCCCTCATTTGCCTTAAACGCGATGTACTGCATATATTGTATATACCGTCAATTTTCGAATTAGTGCCCCTCTCCAAATAAACCTTCAAGCACTATCTAGAATTATTTTTGCAATTTTTTTTAATATTATGTAAAATAAATTAGACTGTTCTGAGATTAAATTGCGTTTTGATTCCAGACACCTGCACCTATACAACTAAAGCTTCTTTTCATGGAATTGGTTTTCGGTTTAGATGGCGTTAGTAATTTGTTATTACCCACCAACAAAGGTTACCCTTGTTGGAGGGTTACCTTAGTCTATTGTCTTTCCGCATTTCGTTTACATGTGTGGTAGGGTGACCTTGACAGAAGGGCCATCATTTTGTTTATTTAAGCCTGGTTTCCATATAGTTGTAATTGTTGTAATTCAGTTAAAGCATCTCACCGGCGATCAGAAGGTTACGGGTTCGATTCCCGTCAGGGACTCAGAAAGTTTTTCTGTGTAGAATAGCTTGAGAGCATTCGCATAAACATATATCTGCCAAGCTACCTCATTTAACTACGAAATCTGTGAGTTTAAGAAAAGTACCTGGAATAGACAAAACTCACCATAATCAAGATGCAGAGTGGTAGGAAGGTGTTAGAGTTTAGTTGAATGGTCACAATATTCAAAGGAAAGTACAGATCATAGAACATATGTAAAAATACAAACGAAGATAGTGGTCATTTGGAAGGAAATTGAACATAAGTTAATGTTTGGTATAGAGAACAATATCCAAAACGTTCTAGGAGAGATTACGAGAACATGGAAGACGGAATCAACATCATATGGAGAGACGTTGGGTGAAGTACGAAGAAAGAGAGAGATTTTCTAAAGAGACAGCTTGTCACCATTGATATTTGTCCTAAGCATGATACTACCACTGACCCTAGTTTTGAGGAAAACAGGAATTGGCTATGAATGGCGAAAGAAGCAATTGAAGATTAATCATTTATCATTTATGGATGACCCTAAACTGTTTTGGATAACGAAGAACCAAATAGACGCCTTGATTAATTCTGTACCTATATTCAGCGCGGATGTGGGGATGGAGTTTGGATTAAAGAAGTGTGGGTCTCTGATTTTGAAAAGAGGGAAGATGGTTGCAACAGAAGGAGTGGTGGTGCTAGATCGACAGATCATGCGGCAAATAGAGAAAGATCGATACAAACATGTGGTAGTATTGGAAACAGACAAGATTGAGGAAAGTGAGATGAAAGCGACATTTGGAAAAGAGTGCATACCAAGATTAAATTTAGTACTGAATTCAAAACTGGATAGTAAGAATAAGAACATAGTGGCAATAAAATACATGGGCTATACCGGTGCTAACGTCCGGAGCAGGGTTGATAAACTGGAATAAGAAGGAAATACAGAAGCTTGACGGAAAAACAAGAAGGGTGATGATAATGTATGGAGTATTACATCCGAAGAGCGATGTTGAACGGATTTATGTACCAAGGAAAAATGGAGGAAGAGGACTAACCAGCTGCGAGAATTGTATTAGGAGAATAACCTGGGCTGGTATGTGAAAATAAGCGTGGAGAAACTATTGGAAGGGGTAAAGTTGATTGGAGCGATTGATGTTGATTATTGCGTTAACAAGGATGAGAATAAGAAAAGGACAATTGAGGAAATAGAAGAGAGATGGAAGGACAAAGTGGAAAATAAATCTAAGTGTGGAAACAGAGGCGCTGATGTGTGCCACTCAGGAACTGGCATTACGTACAAATTACGTCAAATTTAATATTGACAAAAATGGAGAACCTTCATAATGTAGGAGGTGCGGCAAAATAGGAGAATGTGTAAGTCATATCACAGGGGAATGCAGCACGTTAGCTGAGATAGAGTACAAAAAGAGACATGATAATTTAGCAAGAATAATTCACTGGAACATCTGTAGGAAAATATAAACTTATGAGAGGAGAAAAGTGGTATGAACACGAACCAGAAGGAGTGATAGAATCGGAAGAGGTAAAGCTATTATGGGATTTTACTATGCAGTGTGAAAAAGTGAAAGAGGGAAGTAGACCAGACATAGTGATAGTAGAAAAGCAAGGAAGGATTTGTAAAATAATAGATATAGCAGTGCCCAACGACAGCAGGGTGAATGCAAAGGAACAAGAGAAAGTTGAAAAGTATCAAGAACTAAGGTAGGAGGTTACAAATTGGTGGTAGTGGCATTAGGAACAGTTACAAATAAGACACAACTGTGGTTGAAGAAAATTGGAGTTGAAGTGAGGATGGAAATTTTACAGAAAACCGCATTACTAGGGACAGCTAGAATACTAAGGAAAGTGCTCGATGCTTGAAACTGGATGAGAGGATAATAACCTGGGGACCTTTGGTTGTGACTTATGACCCGCCTCTTTGGGGGTGTTTCTACGGAGACGAGCCAGCCCTCTTGGCAGGGCTAACCTTGGTAAGAGGGCTGGATTTCGCCTCGCCTTTACATGGAAATTTTCTGGCTCATCTAGGAGGGCTGGATCTAGCACGCATGCGTTATAGAAGAGAAATTGGCATTGCTACTAGGCGAGGTCTCGGGTAGTCAATAGTGAGATCTTGCTTAGGAGGGTTGGCACTCCTCACATGTAAACTAAGACAAATATTACAAGGGATTTCACAAGAAGGCGAAGTCAGCCTTACTAGGAGGGTTGATTCGCTTCCATATAAACACCAACTTAGGTAATTAGATCTGCAAATCAATAGTCTGCGTGAAGAAGATAATCATGATAACTATTGTGTTTTGCAACAATTGTGACCGCTTAACGAAATTTATGCTAGTGAGGAACATAAAATGTAGTGGAGTAGACAGAAGTGAGATCGAGTTCGTATGAAGCAGACGACGTAAGAGTGATGATAAACACATGAAGGCACGTTGCCGACCTCTCGATATTTCGCTGATATAACATTTAGTTACTTCGATAAATGCTGCCAAAAACTGGAAATTGATTAACAAACATAATTAAACACGATACAAAATGAAACTAACCTACACAGTGAAAGTCAACTCGAAAAGTTGACTTGACCAAGGTTCAAGCTCGTACAAGGTTTTCGGGCTGCCAAATTTTTTTGGTAACCTGTTCAACAAGGAAGCTGTAAATTTGTTGTATTATAAACTGCAGTAACATCCAAACTAATCCCAACTCTAATCCTAACCCTAAACGTAACCCTAAAACAGTTCAAGAAAAAAAACGAAGTAGAAAATTCGAAGAGAAAAATCAAAATGTATCTTGTGGTTGGATTCATCACAAGGTTTTTGTACAACATCACAAAGAAGTACCTTCAACACTAAGACAACTTCTACGCCAAGTGTCGTCTAATGATAAAATTATTTCATGGTTGATCTACGTTGAACAGGTTACAAAAACAATTTAGCGTCTGGTGTCCTTCGCACCCAGCTCAAAATCATCTTTTCAAATTGACTTTAGCTGAGTACGTTAATCATTCATATAATATGAGTGTTCAATCTTATCAATCAGCGAACGGTGCAACTGCTGCAAACAAGTTAACCGTATATGTACGATCGTTAAGTTCATAGTTTTTATGTCAATTCTCTTTTTAGCGTCAAATTTTTCCGGCAATAGTCTTTGCCATATCAAGACGATCAGTCAAATTCGGCTGATGAGTAAATCGTTACAAGTTAGTGATCAGTTATTTTAAACGTTCCAGAAAACTTACCTTGTGCGATTTCGCGAAAAACTGAGCGACCACAGACACCTGTAATAAAAGATAACTTTTACTATAATCAGAGCAAACATTGTGCGAAAAACTCATGAATAAAAGACTAACGCAGCCCATTCTTTTGCTTTTCTCTAATCACTTTTTGAACAAAAACTATAGACATAGTTTTGAAGTTAAAAATTTAGTTGTGCGTAAAATATGGGTACAATCAAGTCTGAGACATTCGCTGGTCGCTTGTGTTAACGAAACAGCAACATATCGATTCGGAACACGACTACGATACATTGTGAAATGTACGGGCATCCGAGAAGAGAAAGTTCGAGGGTGCAAGGACTCCTTAGCTGGAGCTCCGAACATGTTATTCTTTTGGTTCTAGTTCAGTTATTCGTATTTATTCGCATATATTCGGGATAAAAGAGAAATGTTGCGTCGGTTGTTCGCACCATCTTCTAATCAGAGAGGCAATAGTTTCCAAATCGAACTTGAGGAAGCCACATATACCCTCAGCTTATTTTTCGTTTTCCCAAATATGTTTGACTTTTACACATTTCGAATATTTGCGCAGTTTCCTGCGCTTTACTTAGTCTAGATAACGAACTATACAATTTAACCAAAGTCAAAAGGAATACTTCAATTAAAATTTTCACTCGCACATGAAGTGAAGGACAAACGACTGTTTGAAGGTGCATGATCCACATCTGAAGTCCTCCCCCTCGTACTAATCTTAAAATCCCAGCTGATAACTCACAGAATCCAAATTAAACTTCAACTTCTAGATAAGTCTCGTTTAACATCAGGGGCGTAAGAAGCTGGTTAAAGTTAGGGGGGCCGGGAGTAAAATTTATGTTCAGGATGGGTGTTTTTCGGGAAATGTTTACATCGACTTTATTGTTAACAAAACCAAGACTACTTACGGCCGGTTACACCTGTGGTAAAGAATATTACACTGTATTGCTGATTTATTCATTAGAAGACTACAAACAATTATAAAATGTTGTGGTTTTTTAACCTGTAATTTCAACGGTACTGAAAGTGACCATACGTTTATCTGAGTCTTAACGACCTACGCGGGCAGCTCTAAAGTATAATAAAGCATCAGTCAATGTTAATACTATGTGCAGATTAGATTTTTAAATATTTTTTATTTTAATTTTGATGTAATATACAGAAAATTTTAAACATGTATAAATTACTGATACAGTATAACAAATTTGTGACATCAGGAGATATATTCCTTCGCAAGAACATGATTTCAAAATGTTTCACTCATTTTCTACATTTCGTAGATGCAAGCTTTATCAACTTTTCTCACTCCAAAGATGACTGGTAATAACACGAGGGTTTTGCCGACGGTTCACGGGTATTTGCATGTGCAGAGACACAAAAGTTACTCTTAATTTGCTTTGTTTAATAACCACATTCTTTAAGAGTTTTCAAAATGGAAATGACGTCATTCGTGTCTTTATACTGCCAGAAAAAGAGGCTAGTCCAATCTGAGCAGGCGTATTGGGTTTTTTTATTTTATACCGGAAATCTCTGAGTCTTAAATGTGAGTATTTCACTCTTTCCTTAATCCGCTTTTAAAATTTTTGATATTTTTCAAAACAAACTGGATACGGTATATTCTGCAAGTAAAAATTTGAGGGAAATAGGTTATTGTAAGAAAGCAGCATACTCGAATTCAAAACGGTCGTTACCCTAACACATGGCCATGCAGTAAGCAAAGGGTACATAGAATGTTAAAGGGAAATTTATAGGAATATGTGACAAAGCCGGCCTAATGCAAGCCTCATGCAGCTTTTACCTGATAAATTCCAAACAGATGAACCAAAGGTTGTTGTCAAAACATTCCAGTAAACAAGTTTTGAGATGGTATCAAGGTAACTACAATTCACTACTGTTGGAGATCTCAACCTCCTGGCACCACTCTTTATAAGTTAGTCCAGTTGGGGAAAGAGGGTTCTTGCATACAATTGAATACGAATTTCTAGCCGTCTAATACTGCTCTAGTACAGGTCACAATGTTATTTATTTGCATTTGGCTCAATAAAGCAACAGATGGTAAACATGGAGGTTCTCGTCAAATATCCGTCCACGTGGTTGATTTGTACTCTTCGTGTTACGAAGGGATTGTTCTGAAGTAATTTAACCCTGAGGAAAATTCTGAAATAATGTAAATGCTGTATATTGCAAGGGCAGCACCTTGTGCACTTCATTTCCTTACGTTGCGGTCGAGAAGAGGGCGCTAAGTTTTTTAACGAAAAGCATACTGCTGAGTATTCCCTACAGCGCTCTAGCAGTTTGCGTACAAGCATTTTCCTTGTTTTACTCGATGATAGCAAAATGACACGATGATGTTAATGGCTTGAACAAAACTCGTGACAATGACGATTTATCTGATCGAAACAAGCCAGATAATTCAGAGCGCGTGTCGTTGTTTGAAATACGTTTGGTTCTGTTCAAGAAACAACTTGATGCTTGCTCAACGGGAATAAATGTTGAAATTGGATATGAAATGTCATTGTGGTTACGGTTTTCCATGTATGAAAGAATGCTGAATGATGAGTAAAACCACCAAGAATTTCGACATCTTTATCTTAATCTCCTACAGATACTAAAACTATGTTAATTCACTCCCGCCAACTCCCTTGGTTTATCTGTTGTGGTCTGCGCCAGTACGCCTCGTGTATTTTCGTTTGTTTCGCTCAGTAGACGTTACCTCGTGTGAAATTCAATCAACTTTAGTACATTAAGAATATTCCACCAGGTTGAGAAATTCTGATACATTATACAAAACAGGCTCCGAGACCAGCAGTTTGAGGGAAAGAGGAAGTCTTTCTCGTCTTTCTAAAGTTACAGCAAGATGCAAACATCGATCCGTTTTCTTTCGGCCCGTCCACGAAAACGTCAATGTGACATGGCTATTGTTCAATCCTATGGCTTGGGATTATGCTTGAATGATGAAATAGAGACGGATATGAATCATAAAATATGACAAAAGAACTACTTACTTGCAATAAACAATGTAAATATAATAGTCTTGTGCGTTCCTTCCATGGCAACTTCTTCACTTTCTTGCTCTGTTCGTCCAAATGTTTTTCTTTTCAAGCGAACAATAACCTGGATATTTTCAGGCGATCGTGTGTGCCTTTATGGGTTATCCAATGAACCGGATTAACAAGAAATATGTAATGTCTGACCTCAGAAGCGCCATATGACGTCGAATGACGTTAGTATTGACCGGGTTGACCAACGCATCGCGTGTGATAGATTACAGATGCTTCTCAGTAGAAAAGCTTTAAGTGATTCATCCCCCGTTATAGAATCAGTGCGCACTCGTTAAAAAAAGATTGAGTTCAGTTTTTGGGTGAAGTAGAATGCGAAAATTAACATCTTAATCGTCTTTACCAAGTTTAAGATTTTCTTCTTGATAAAAGTCGCGTACAATGAAGCCTACTGGGAATACTGTCAAGTAAACAGCACCTGTTCCGTTCACACCATGTGAAGCCAAGTTATCCAACTTCGGCATCAGATTTAGAGGTGTGGCATAATCAATTCAGCATGACTCATCAGACATGTAAGTGTGTATTTGTGTGCCATGCAGTGGAAGATATGTTGCGCTCAACACGTTGTTTATTACAATAATATTGTCAATAGGTACAAGAACATCATTCGTCCATATTATACTCGTTAATTTTGTCGAATGGAAACACAGTAGAACCTCGCTATCTCGAACTCCCCGGTAACTCAACCAAATTCAATGTTCCCTGGATTTCATACCATTTTCCCTATCTAACTCGAACATAACTGGCTAAAGTTTACCCCGTTAATTCGAACTCTATTGTGAAAACGTGGGTCGGTAGACCTGAAAGTGTCACGGCGTAGCTGTTTGAGCAGTCGGAATCTTCAATCTTTACTGATAACTATGTGACAATGTATGGAAACGTAATTCAAGCCCAGGAAAGGCCTTCATTCTACAGTGATTATCCGGGGTGAATATTACGCAAAGATTCTTAAAATGTCCCCATAAATTAGTCGTGATTAGCGGCCCGTCATAACTGTTCTAGTGTATCCAATTTATTTCGTAGGGCTTTTCACAAATTTGTACAGCCGCACGTACATGTATCATTTCCTTATAAACAGTTATTCAACTCACTCATCTATGTCAGAACACGCGCAAACACCAAGACTGGTTCGACGAAAACGATGAGAATATCCGAAAGCTTCTAGACGAACTAGTACACGAAACCCATAGAAAGTACCAGCAGGAGACAAACTCTGCTTCTAAGTAAGCAGCTTACAACTCCATTAAAAACAAGGTGCAAGCACAGCTTAGAGAGATGCAGGACTCCTGGCTGAGCAAAAAGGCCGACAAGATACAACAATATACTGATGGCAACAACGCAAAATGCTTCTACGACGCCCTGAAGACCATTCACGGGCCTCAGTCCTCAGGAACATCTCCGCTGCTAAATGCCGACGGGACTAGGCTTCTCACTGACAAGAACGAAATCCTCGAAAGATGGGCTAAACACTTTAACAGTGTTCTGAAAAGGCCTTCTTCCATCAACGCTGAAGCCATTGCCCGTATGCCACAGGTTGAAATCAACACCTCGCTGGCCGAGCCTCTTACAGAGCCAGAAGTTTAGAAAGCCATCAAGCTTCTCTCAAGTGGCAAGGCTCCAGGCTCTGACTCCATTCCAGCTGAGATATACAGGATAGGAGGACGAGTCTCAATCAAGAAGTTCACTAAGCTCTTTCAAACCATGGGGCAACAGGAAGTTATTCCTCCGGAGCTCAAAGATGCTTCTATTGTTCATATCTACAAAAGAAAAGTAAACAGGCAGTCCTGTGACAGCCATCGAGGGATTCCCTCCTAGTTATCGCTGGCAAGATTCTTGCTAGAGTCCTTCTCAACTGCCTTATCCAACATCTTGAAGATGGCCGTCTAACAGAGAGCCAGTGTGGTTTCAGAAAGGTAAAGGTAAAGTGGTCTTTTTGATCAGATTTTACTAAAATTTAAACAGGAAAATTAGACTTATCATTGATTAAGGATATTATAATACCGGTTAATACTATAGAGTAATCTTGTTAGGAGTATCAAAGCCCAGCATATAATTTTGAATAAACTCATAATAATCCAGACATGAGTTATTGAAAAATATTTTTAATTTAACTAACATTTCGTTGCCAGTCCTGCAACATCTTCAGAGTAAGTGATAAATTTACAAGGTGTTCTCGACTATATAATATTCTATTTACAATGACAGGAAGTAATTAACAGAAAGACTGGTGGTGAAAACCGGTGAATAGTAAAGTGTGCGATAAAGTGTATGCGTGAGTGAATCCAGGTGTGTATGTGTCGGAGAAAACATATAACAAGGAAAAAAAATTAACAGTTAGAACAAGGTTAAAGGAAGGGAACTGATCTTGGCGTTGAGCGAAGGATTTATCTTATTAACAATTAGACTCTCTCTGAGAAGGAGTTCAAAATTAGAAGAGCAGGAGCTTAGAATAGAAAAATCAGTCAAAGAAACAGGGTGGCCAGTCTGTTTGTGGTGTGTTAAAACAGCAGATAAAGTGGTGACGGAGATAGGCTTTCCCGTGTAAGCAGAAACTCCCATGTGTTCAGAAACACGCGCGTGTAAATGGCGAATAGTTTCACCTATATACAATGACTCACAGCATTGACACTTGAATTTAAACTACGCGAGATCTTAGTGCAAGAGGAATTTGATCTTTAAAACGGAAAAAACGTGAAAGACGTCGAATAGGTTTAATTATGACTCGAAGCTGAATTTGAGGAAAAGCAGAAGCAAAAAGTTTAGCGACTTGTTTGCGAATCTGAAGAGAATGTTGACCGTTTATGTTAATGTTTAATGCGTTTAGGTACCGAGGTCGTTGTAGAAGCTGGGCAGAAAATTTTATCGAAAAAATTGCGAAGACAATTGTCTAAGAACTTGATAGGATAACCATTCCGAATCATAATACTTTTAAATTTCTCTAGTTCTTCATGAAAAATGGTATAAGAAGAACAGAGATTAAAATAACGAAAAAGCAAAGTTAAAATTAAGCCTTTCTTATATTGAGAGTTTTATTCCACTCATATAAAAGAAAGGCTTAATTTTAACTTTGCTTTTTCGTTATTTTAATCTCTGTTCTTCTTATACCATTTTTCATGAAGAACTAGAGAAATTTAAAAGTATTATGATTCGGAATGGTTATCCTATCAAGTTCTTAGACAATTGTCTTCGCAATTTTTTCGATAAAATTTTCTGCCCAGCTTCTACAACGACCTCGGTACCTAAACGCATTAAACATTAACATAAACGGTCAACATTCTCTTCAGATTCGCAAACAAGTCGCTAAACTTTTTGCTTCTGCTTTTCCTCAAATTCAGCTTCGAGTCATAATTAAACCTATTCGACGTCTTTCACGTTTTTTCCGTTTTAAAGATCAAATTCCTCTTGCACTAAGATCTCGCGTAGTTTAAATTCAAGTGTCAATGCTGTGAGTCATTGTATATAGGTGAAACTATTCGCCATTTACACGCGCGTGTTTCTGAACACATGGGAGTTTCTGCTTACACGGGAAAGCCTATCTCCGTCACCACTTTATCTGCTGTTTTAACACACCACAAACAGACTGGCCACCCTGTTTCTTTGACTGATTTTTCTATTCTAAGCTCCTGCTCTTCTAATTTTGAACTCCTTCTCAGAGAGAGTCTAATTGTTAATAAGATAAATCCTTCGCTCAACGCCAAGATCAGTTCCCTTCCTTTAACCTTGTTCTAACTGTTAATTTTTTTTCCTTGTTATATGTTTTCTCCGACACATACACACCTGGATTCACTCACGCATACACTTTATCGCACACTTTACTATTCACCGGTTTTCACCACCAGTCTTTCTGTTAATTACTTCCTGTCATTGTAAATAGAATATTATATAGTCGAGAACACCTTGTAAATTTATCACTTACTCTGAAGATGTTGCAGGACTGGCAACGAAATGTTAGTTAAATTAAAAATATTTTTCAATAACTCATGTCTGGATTATTATGAGTTTATTCAAAATTATATGCTGGGCTTTGATACTCCTAACAAGATTGCGCTTTCCGCCTGGTTCCTCAATTGCCACTATAGAGTAATTTAGATTATGTTCACCCGATACCGTCTGAAATGGAGCCGTAACAAAATCGAGTGATACCGGCGTAAAATGCCGTGGAATTGCAATCGTATTTGTAATGATTTGAATCCTTAATCCTAACTGGAACGACAGCTTGCCCGGCAATGTCTAAAGACCTTGTTATTCAGGCCAAAATTGTATACTGCGCCTGACACATGTATTGAAGACTCTGGCACACTATTCCGTCTGTCAGGAAAGTGTTGTGATGTCACAAAACTCTTAACAAAAAGCCAAATCAAAAGTTTGCTTCGGTTCCTCTGTTCTTTCTCTTACTTCAACCTGTCGCATGTGCAGAAGATTCTGATTTACGTTTAAGTCAAGGTGTACTTGCTTTTGATTGGTCCGAACCGATTTAAATTGAACTCAGTAATTCAAATTCAAATTATGATTTATTGTAAAATACATGTAATTACCATATGAGAAACATAGTGCGTGTTTTGTACACACACACCCCCAGTGCAAAGAAAATTCAAAAGTTTGACTAAGGTGATAAAAATCCTAAATCCGCCACTGTGCACCTATATTTATTCAAAAACTACGATTCCCGCCTGACTCCTCCCTTACTAGGCAATGAATTTCAAGTTATAAAGAAGACAAGACAGATACAAAGCTGCGATGATATTTCGACTCTATTTCAAAGTCATTGTCAAACCAAATGAGTTGGTTTGAAAGTACACAACCTTGCATGGTGCTGGGCACTTTTATTTATTCTAAGATTACGATTCTCGCCTCGATCTTCGCTTACTAGGGATTGTGCTAAAATATTGATACATTCATGACTGAAGAGAAACATGGTGACAGTTTCACATGCAACAGTCAGTGACTTTATTAGCGGGACACGAATCCCTAGTAATTACCTGCGTTTCCCCCTTCATTTTTTTCATTATTGAGTGGCGAACAATAGTGAATTTTGTGCAATTCGTAGGACCGAGACTGATTATTCCTTGTTACCAAACAACATTGAAGTGGCGGAGGGGAGGGTATGTTAGATTTGTGACATTTTCGGGATCGAGTAATGATTTGGTGAGGTGTCCCGGTCTAATTTATCATTGATTGCAGTTATCCACTGTTTCTGACCTTTGCTAGGCATTGATTTTTATCTTCAGATTGAATATCAGATTATTAACTGCCAAGATCACTCTCATGATGTCTCTCACTCTACACCTCTGTTTGTCTATCTCTGTCTCATCGTCTATATCCAACACTCTATCTCTCTATATCTTTGTCTACGATACTTTGGATCAGGTGTTGAGTTTTTATTTCAAGTTGTGCACATGAGTCCCGAACTAAGCTTCATATTAGGCCCCGTCCACACGTATACGTTTTCAAGCGAAAACGGAGACTTTTTTATCCGTTTTCGCCTTCCGTCCACACGTAAACGCTGAATCACCGTTTTCGAAAGCACCGAAAACGGAGACTTTTGAGAACGGGTTTGAAAGCGGTGACTTTCGAAAACGGAGACTTATGAAAACGGTGCGTTGCCGTGTGGACGGGCGAAAACGGAGACTTTTGAAAACGGTGTTGGACCCAGTCTGCTAAGTAGAGCATTTTCAAGATGGCGTACAAATTTGTGATTTTCGCTATAATTTTACAGTTGGTTTCAAGCTTAGCGACTTCTCTCCAACTCAACTTAGCGCTCATAAATCTTCAAGAGCAACATATTCGACGAACGCGTGATTTAGCAAAGTTGCTGTTTTTTGCGAGTTCGAACAAAAGACTAAAAAGGCTAAGAAAGAAAGCGAGGAAGAGAAGGTTCCGAATAAAACCCGCGAGAACAAGCGCCTGGTGGGACAATCTTATATCTAACGAAGTTTTACCGTCAGAGTAGAAGGATAATTTCAGGATGAGCAAGGATTCGTTATACAAACTAAGTGAAGAAATACGTCCCTGTATTCAGGGAAAGTGTACAGTAATGAGAGAACCTGTTGATGTGGTTAAACAAGTAGAATGTACGCTCTCATTGACTTGTTGTTTTGCTTTTTTTTTTGCTTTTGACATGTTAAATATGCGCAATAATACAGCACTGAAATACAGTTTACGTACCAACTGCCGCCACGTGTAAAGTTATTGCAGGCTCAGCTTATCTGAACATGCGCTTAACCCGAGGATGCGTTTTCAACCGTTTTCATCGTTGTCGTGTGGACAGGCAAAAACGCTGCAAAAACGATCGTGTTGACGCAAATATTTTGATCCGTTTTCGGTTTAATGAAAACGGAGACATTTGAAAATGCATACGTGTGGACGTGGCCTTAGTTTAGTATGAAGATCAAAGCCAAGTCAAAGGATACGTAGAAAAGGCATACAATTAAGGAAAACTTTATCAAAGTCTAATGTTTGACTGTATTTGACGCAACACCTATAGGCAATAAAATAAAATATGACAAAGACTAGATTTATATGTAAAGATATTCTTACAGGTTAATTAACACAATTTGGCGTTTGAGAGGAAACGGACGCGAAAAGATGTCAGAAGTGACGAGGAGAGGCAAAGATTTTTCGATTTACCCCGAAGGTTTGAGTTATCGAGAAACAACTGTATGGACAATCTTGAATGATAGATGAACATTCGTCAAGCTCTATCTTCAGAAAACGATATCTGAGCCCCAGGCGGGGATCGAACCCGCAACCTTTCGATGACCGCTGAGACGCTGTAACCATTGAGCTACCAAGACTCAGATGGTGAGCTAAGGTGCAAGTTCGATATATGATCGACCTAAGCGGCAGCCACGATATGTTAATGTTATGATGAGATAATATATTGAGTCTTGGTAGCTCAATGGTGGCAGTGTCTCTCCGGTCATCAGAAAGGTACGGGCTCGATCCCCATCTTGGGCTCAGAAATCGTTTTCTGAGGACAGAGCTTGACGAACATCCATCAATCATTAAAGATATCTCCAAGCTCCCACATTTTGAAAATATATATCTCTGTACTGACAATCATCGTTGTGAATTATGGAAGACAGTCGGGAGGGTTTGGAAGAGAGAACTGAACTCTCTGTACTTCCCCAGTACAAAGATATTTACTAAGTTGGTAAGGAGTAGTTCTACTAGCGACGAACAAACAGTTCACTTTACCACGAAGGGCTTACTGTGCTTGCATATATCTAGTGCAAACCAGACCTAACTTTTCAGCAAGTTTAATTATTCAATACGCCAAGATGACAATCGCGAGGCAAAAAATCACTCTTGTAAACGAAGCTTAAAAAAAACACACTAAAGATTAAATAACTAATGACACGCTAGATGAACGATTAAATTGGAAGAAAACTAACGTCTCTCGTTCATTAACACATCACTTTACATTCTTGGAACCCTGTCGAAAACAATTCGGTACAAAGAGCTGGAACAAAATTATTAGGACTACCGGCATATTCTACTCACCTTGAGTAATAACTTTCAACACAATGGTTTTGGTAGTACCGAACCATTAACACCATTCTACCATACATTAATGAGAACGAAATTTCAGTTACTCAGGATATTTTACCGGTCTGTTGCAGGGTTGATTTAAGGTTATATGGAATCCCAGAATGTATAAAAGATAATGGAATAAAACTATCATAATTCGTACATAAACTGAATTCGGTTGGACAGTTCGAACCTCTTATATTGCCAACATTTCGATGACTGTTTTACTACGTAAAATGCTCTACTGTAGTATATAGAAAGTATTAAACTCTCACAATAATTGACGTTGAGACTTTGTTTTATCGTTGTAATTTTTGCTGTGATGTGATCAATATGTATCTCAAATCGATTCTTAGAGCTTTTAAAATGCTAAAATGGCTCTGCCGCCAGGGATTTCGCCCCTTGCACCTCCACCAGGAGTTTTACCTCCTAGACCCTACGAGACCCCATGTCTCAGACTTGCTTGCTTCACTTGCAAGGGCCACATTATATTATTATCCGGAGAGCCTCCACGCTAAGCCACTTGCGGTGTGGATTAACATCGCACATTCTTGTGCGACTTACTGCGTCTTAGATACGTGTATATATAATTAAATGTTCAAACTTCAAGATTGAATAAGTTTAAGAATTCTACAAGCATAATTTATTTCTCTTGTTTGCCCTCCCTGACCATAAACCCTGGGTAAACCTCTGGACTTAAGAATAACCCAAGTTGGAAATTCTTTATATCTAAACTGCTAGTCGTCATATTTATGCGTTTAATACTTTCAATTATGTTTTAAAACGTTTGGCGAGAATAACCTTTAACGGACAACAAGGAAAATAAAATGCAGCCGACATCAAGGACGACTTTCCAGTATTAAATCAAAATTTACGTAGGCCATATGATAAACTAATGGTTGCCTTCCCTTGTTTGGCCCGCAGAAGTGAAATATTGGACCTCCGCTTACAACACGGACCTCAACTCGCTGCGCATACCATGTTCCATACTTACTTGCGTTACACTGTGTACAAGCCTAACGCTCGGACAATAAGAAGTAATTAGACTGCAGGGTATTTTACAAGTATTTCGTATTTTTATACAAATGACGAGCAAAATGTTTAGCCGTACTGTACACTCAACTGTTTTATTAGTTTTAATAATAATAATAATAATAATAATAATAATTTAATCACATCCATCTTAAGTCAGAAAAATACAATGGATTTACAATGAAAAAGGTAAAAAGTATTATACAAAATTACAGTTTAAAATGTAACAAGAATATTAAGGGATTTTCATATTTCTAAATTTCTATCACTTTTTTATTACTTTTTTACAAACACAACGTTAGTTTTCTTGTTTACGCCGCGACGAGAGTCTTGCGCAAAACAGCTATAAAAATTTATTACATTTCATTTTCATTTTATTAGTCGAATGTATTTCAGGCTTTCGGCACCTTTGCCGCTGGTCAAAATAGCTCAAATCGCTACTCAAGCTTTTGTAAACTCAGAATATACGTACTTCGGACGGTAATAGCAGATTGGACCAAGAGAGTGAAAAGAATTATTTCGACATGTCGAGATTCACTGACTTAGCACTACATACGTGAGTAAAGCGAACCAATCAGAACTACGATCTGGATCCTGGTAGCTTTAACGGTATAAGCGTTGTGCGGACCTCAGAAGACTGTGACTTCAATTCCGATCTTGAGCTCAAACATTTTCAGGTTTAATAGAGGCAAAAAAAGAAAATAGAAAAAGTCGGGAAAAGCCAAACATTTCAATTCAATATGCATTTTTGATTTTTTTAATTTTATTTTTGGCATTTATTCCTTGTAATACCTAAAAATGAAGAATTTCTCCTTTATTACAGTGATTTTGCGGCGTTTTGCTTTTTTACTACCTCGGGGGGGGGGGAGGGGGGATGGAGTGGGCGGGATTTTGTAACTTCGCCCCCAGTGACACATGCACTTGATACGCCGCTGATTCGAATACCTTAAAAGTTGAACCCCTCGAACTAAAACTAATTTCCCCGGGGTTTGACCCAATTTTTCCAGTCAATTACTATCCCACATAACTTGAACTCGGTTAATTCGAACTCCCCGATTACGCAAACTAATTTCGAACTCTATTTTGAAAACGTGGGTCAGTAAACCTGAAAGTGTCAGAGCATAGGTAATTGACTTGATGGAATCTTGAATTTTTATTGATAAGTTAACAACGTGACAATGTATAAGAAACATAAGTGAAGCCCAGGAAAGACCATCTTTCCAGAGTGACGGAGTTCAAAGTCCATAAAATGAACTGGTTATCCTGGGTAAATATTGCGCCACACGCAATTAAATTCGATAAAATGATTCCAAAAATGTCGTAATCTTGAGTTGTCCGCAATAGCTATTCTAGTTTATCCAGTCTATGTTGGAGAGCTTTCTCAAATTTTCCTTGTTCAGAAATGTCAATTAACATGGAACTTGCATTCTTTCTTAACTTCTGGCAAAATTATTAACAGGATACCTGAAATTTAAACTCTCACCCCGCGAACTCAAACTAGTCCTCATTGCCCTTGATAGTTCGAGTGAACGGGATTCTATTGTATTTATCTTCTAGTTTCGAAAAAGTATTTCTTGATTAGTTAACTTATCGTTATTTTACTAAACAGTCCTTTTCTGGTGACTTTGCTGAAGAAAGAAGTAAAATGGATATGTTAGTTTTCTTGGAAAAAATTTTGTTTAATTAATGTTGGTTGCAAACCTTATCAACCAACGATAATCGGTACGAAGATAAATCAGATTCATTCATTGATTCGTTTTCTTATGTCGTCGAATAGTTTCCGATTAAAAATTTGTAGATTTAGACAATGTGACTGTAAACAATATATCAAATATTATATCAACTATCGGATTGTGCGGCGAATGTGAGTTGGGTGTGGAGAAGCATTCGTCAGTCCCGTCATGAGTAAGTCATGGGTAATCTAAAACTGTAGATGCTGTATTAGTCTTTGACGCACCAGATCGTCTTCCTGGTCATTAGTTCTTTTCCTGAGTATTAAGATAAGTGTGACGAAGGTCCGTGATCGCTTGCCAAGATTGAAAACGCCTTCTAAACGCCTTATGAAAATTAGCGAACGGATGTTAAGATAAAGTTGATAACTTAATTGTTGTGTAAACTTACGATTTTTGTAGGCCGTAACGTCAAAATAGGGGATACAGTTCATGAAAGCGTGGCTTGAAAATTCACAAAACTGAATAAATTTAGAGGGTCCTACAAGATAGTCGCCATGCATGACAACCTCAATTGGGTCATTTCAAATTTAACAATATTCGCTATATGAAGCCTTCACACGAAAACGAGTGTTTATTTGCGTAGTTTCGTAATAGCACAATAGTAGTCAGACATTTCAAATAAACGACAAATTTTTTAATAGTAAACATATTTCGGCATACTTATGCCATCTTCAGTAAAGTGGAAGAGATCTAATTATAATTTACATAAGGATATATATTCATAACATGTCAAGTGATGTGGATATTAAATTACAATGTTAAGAAGGCGGAAAATCGTAACAAAAAGATCAGAGCCCAGCTCAGAATTCTTAGGTGTATCGCCATAGTGAAATAGGCAAGTCAATAAGAATTCTGAGCTGGGCTCTGATCTTTTTGTTACGATCACGCTTTCCGCCCGGAAAATCAATAGCCAAGGCGGAAAATATTTACAAGTTAAAAACGGTGTTAAGACGGTGAATCTGTTTATTAAGGTCTGGTTTAAGTTTCTTAATGTAAAGTGCTTCCTTGAGTTTTAATGAAAAAGGAGAGTCAGCAGTGTCTAGGACACGAAAGCATGATGGTGTGAAGTTAGATTTGCATTGAGGTGAAGCGAGGAAGTGTTTAAAGATGTGTGAGTTTTTGTCGGAAGTGGTATGCTCCTTAATCCGTGTGGATAGATGGCGAGTGGTTTCGCCAATATAGCGAGAATTACATCCCGCACAAGAGAATTCATAAACCACACATAAACCACACATGACTTTTCAATGCGGCAATGATGATGATGATGATGATGATGATAACTTTATTTATTCACGCTAGCCTCGTCAACATAAGCTGGTTTCCACGAAGGGTGTGAAAAAAGAAAAAAAAAGTGTTCAAATTACAAGAAATTCGTTACTTAAGGTCTACGTTAATAGCTAAGGTATTTACAATGGAAGCTAGGACTAGGTAATGAAAAGATAGATTCAGAATTAAAAGTATATTTACAGAGTTAAATGTTAAGTGCTGTAGGCGATACTGTGAGCAGCGATTTTAGTTTCAAACCTAGAGAAAGAAGTGCACCTTCTTATTTGCTCAAGTAAACTATTCCATAGTTTAGCTCCGTCAAACAAAAAGCTTTTTTCATGCTGTTTGTACGCGGTTTTGGTAAAGAAAGTTTAAGCGACGTATCACGTATGTCATAATCTGAAACATCGCTTTTAAAGGTAAAGAGGTTTGAGAGGCATTTTGGACCCATGTTGTTCAATATTTTAAACATCATTTTTGACTTCGCCCTTTTCCTTTGAACTTTCAAAGGTTCCCAATTTAATGCGTGCAGAGCAGTCGAGTGATCTACATCATTATTCAGATTTGTAATTATTCGGGCAGATCCGTTTTGCAATTTTTGAAGGCGCTTTGATTGGGGTTCACCAAAACCATTCCATACTTCACAACAATAGTCAAAGTATGGACGGACAGTCGAATTGTAGACGGATAATAGTGAATCTTTGTCAACGAAATCTTTTAAGCGTCTAAGAGCTGATATTCCTGAAGTTATTTTTTTACAAATATATTTAGTGTTGTTTTTCCAAGACAAGTACTGATCAATTATTACCCCAAGAGTTTTACATTCATTAACTTGACTGATTGATTTGTCATCAATTTTAATATTTGGCAGTGAATTTGATATACTCTTCATCATTGGCTTAGACCCAATGATCATAAATTCAGTCTTTGCCACATTCAGGCTAAGTTTGTTGACGACTAACCATTTTTTGAGGGTGTCTAAGTCAGAGTTCATTGCGATCTCTACATCTGCATTTGTTTCCTCGCTTGTCGTCAAATTAGTGTCATCTGCAAACAAGCAGGGTTTTGAATTTTTAAGACAATGAGGCAAACCATTGATATATAATAAAAAGAGTAAAGGTCCCAGAATAGAGCCTTGAAGTACGCCACACTTTACCTTCCTTTCGGATGAGAAACACCCATTAACCTGACAATCTTGGCTGCGGTCCCAAAGATAAGATTTTAAGAGAGCTAGAGCACTTCCTTTTAATCCATATGCCTCCATTTTAATAAGTAAAATTTGATGGTCTACAGTATCGAATGCTTTTTTTTAAATCGATAAAGACCACCCGGTTAAAGAGCCTTTTATCAATATTCATGTACCAGTTGTTGGTACAGTCCAATAGAGCCGAAGCTGTTGAGTGGAATTTTCGAAAGCCAAATTGATTTTCACTCAAAATATTATAGTCTGTTAAGTATGTGTACAATTGTCATATAATATTCTTTCAAATACTTTGCTAATTGCTGGCAGGATCGAAATTGGTCTGCAGTTACCAGGCAAATTTCGACAGCCATTTTTAAAGAGAGGAAGTACTCTGCCCACTTTCCATTCCGAAGGAAATGAACAAAGTGTCATAGCTTGATTAAAGATATAGGTCAAGCTGTCCGAAATTACTGGCGCAGCTATTTTGATAATTTTCGATGAGATATTATCTATACCAGTAGCTTTATTGGCAGGGAGGCCAAGAAGGAGATGATAGAGCTGACTGGTATATAGCCAAATTTGGGCCTATTGTGGAGGAGTAATCATTGAAACCTTCTGGAATATCAGCAGGATTAGTAACGGACACCCCATCTCCTTTAAGCTCACTCACTTTGGTTGGTTTACTTACACGGCCCAGTAAATGGTTAATAGTTTTCCAAGCTTCCCTTGGGTTATTTTTTTGAGCAGCAATTTTATTGGAAAAGTAATCTTTTTTGGCATTTCTCAGCCCAATGTTTACTTTATTTCTAAATACTTTGTAGCTTGACCAATCTGAATAAAGGTTAGTAATAATGGCCTTCCTCTTAAGCCTATCTCTTGAATTTATGAGATTTTTTATCTTACTAGTAAGCCAGGGGACACTATTTACCCTCAATTTTTTGTGGCAAAGTGGTGCATGTTTGTTAAGCACCTCAAGAAATAAATCTTTCCAGACAATCCACATGTCATTGGCATTATCAGGGTAAAAGTAAACATATTCCCATTGTTGTTTGAGTAAATCATTGATGAAATGTTCTTCATTAAAGTTTTTCATGTTTCTGATTTCGACAACATTTCCTTCTTTCTTTCGAGTGATGGATAGTTTCTGAATTGCATATACTAAACTATGATCACTTAAACCTGTATGTATCACACCAGAGTGAGAAATCTTTTCTGGCTTGTTCGTGGAAATATGATCAATTAAGGTGGCACTTGCCATTGTGATACGAGTAGCTCTGTCAATTAATTGTGTCAATTGATACAACTCATAGTAAGCTTTTAAAATTTTTGTTGGTGTGTCTGGAGTTTTTTAAGTAAATCACAATTCAGATCTCCAAGAATATACACTTCTTTGTTTTCATCATCAATTGCTTTAATTAGCTTTTCAAAATAATCAAAGAAATCTTCTGTTGGTACACTTTGGGATCTATAAACTGTAGTCACAAGAAATCGTCGACTATGTGGTTTATTGATTTCTAAGCAAACAGCCTCCAATTCTGAGGGAACAAGATCATTTCTTATCTTGTAATCGACAGAACTACGTAGATAGACACAAACTCTGCCTCCATTTCTTGTTCTGTCTTTTCGAACAATATCATAGCCATCTATATTGACAATGCCATCAGATATACTTGGATCAAGCCTAGTTTCATTAAAAGCTATCAGGTCGATCTCTTTTCCTAACATACTAATTCTCAATTCATCAATTTTTTTTGATAGACTAACAATATTGAGGAAGGCCATTTTAAAACTTCTAGCATTAGGAAAAGGGCCAAGTCCATTAGACATAACGCTACTCACATTATCGCCTGGTAAAGCAGAAATAGTTATTGATTCCTCATGCATTAGCTCACGTATCTGAGATACATTGACCATTCTCTGTTCCGGTGACGATAAGCCAGTCCAAAAAAATCATTGGCATTATCAGCAATAACAGTCGGGTACTTAACATGGACAGACCGTAAGTAGTTGCAATATGTTCTGCCTAACTATCTCCACTTCTACAGTGGAGCCTCGCTATAACGCGCATTGGTATAGCACGCGACTCGGTATAACGCGGTAAATCTTTGGACCCCAAATTTCTCAATCACTAAACTGATTTACAAACTTTGTTTGAAGAGGTGAACGCCTGGGTCAACATTGACGAGAATAAACCTGTGTCGTCCAAAATGACGGAGGATGAGATCATTTTCAGTGCTTAACAAGAACCACAATTAGAAGAAGAAAGTGACGATGATGATGACAATGAGGAACCAGAACCGATGCCATCAATGAAAGCTGTGGTGCAATGCATCGAAACAACATTGAAATGGGCCGAATCGTACAAGAATTTGATACATTTCAATATAACCCGCTTCAGCTATAACGCAGTCATTTACGATGGACCCCATATACCGCGTTATAGCGAGGCTCCACTGTATTTAGGTGCAAATAAGAACCATTTAGAAAATGTTTGTCAATGCAGCTATTGTCAATGTAAGAGATATTGTGTTTTTGGCACAGATTTTGCAACAAATTATTGTAATTGATGATTTTATCATTATTAATCTTCCCATCATACCTCCTGATTATGCTGGAGACCGCAACATTTTCCGCACAGGCTTTTACTCCTTCAATCAGCTTTTCCATTTTCGTGGCTACATGATCTTCTTTCTCGTAGACCAGATCGTTGGTTCCAACATGGAGGATTATGGTATTATACTGCTGACTCTCAGACTGGTTGCACTGAATCTTGTCACGGAATCTGGTTGATAGTGGCACCACTGTACGAATGGCAGGTGGTTTCTTTCTTGCCAGCTCGCTGAATTTTCTTGGGGTCAATGTTCTTAATCAATGAGTCTCCAATGATTAAGATATTTCCACACTTGTTTTCTTTCGCATCTCTTATTTTTGGTCTCACTCGGTTAGTTGTCGTCTTCTTGAGGTGGGAGAATTTCCGTTTTTGTTGGCTACGGTAGTCACTGATTTGAGAATCAAAGCTCACCTCAGAAACCAAGACAGCATCCTCAGTGTGAGTGTTAGTCTCTTGGAAGTCCTCAATATCCAGGAAATCGAAACGGTTCTGTGTAGTTGCAGGAGCAGCAACGGAAATGATCTTCTTGGGCGTCATCTTAGTCTTAGCTTCAATCCACAGCTCTTGTTTGATGTCCAGCGCCGATTTGATGCAGCTGTTGTCTTCAGCAACCTCCACGATGCTTACCTTCAATTGCTCAAGTTCGGCCGCCATGTTGGATTTCTCGTCAACAAGACTGATCAGCCTCTGACTGGTCTCGTTTTGTTTTCTTTCGAGCTTGTTCACCAGATCCACTAAATTAAATATTTTATGCTTGAGAAGTTCACAATTCTTGCAGTTGGATTCGTCGTTGGCATCAAGATTGTGTTCTTCAGCGTCATCTGATTTAAGGTTTTAGGAGGAATCGAGAAGTTTAGTCCTTTGGCGAGTACGGATTTTTCTTGCTCATATAGCGCTTTCTGGCTTCCGTAACTTCTCGACTCCTCCTAAAACCTTAAACTACGGTCATCTGATTTCTCGTCATCAGCCACGTGGTCATTGCCTTTCATGCTCAAAAGATTTGGAGACTACAAGTATGTTTTCTCCGTACTTCTTTGGCCAGATTTCTTCAAAGAAGAGTACAAATACTTTTGATTGTTGTCCTGAACGATGGATAGCCTTTGGTCGACGGAACCTCTCCATTTGAGGCAGAAATCTTTATTCAGGAATTTCTTCGTATCGCCTCCTGGTGATGTTCATTTACCGATCAACTTTAGATCGGCTTCTACGAAGTGCTTTAGCTCCTTCAAATCCTCCTTACAATAAAATATATCTTCACAGAGATATAGGAGGCTGGAATCTGTGGTAGTCGAACCAGAAGAATCTGGTAGCAACTCTGGTACACACAAAGATGAGGAGCTTGTCAACTAGCAATCATCCGGCATGTTGTTGCTATCACCTTGCCCGCGAGGCTAGTCATCGATCGAACTGACTACTGGCACAAAATGGCCACTATACTCAACGACTCCGCAAAATTGATGGATTTCCAACTAACTTCAAAAAGTATACAAAATACTGTACTGTACCAATTTGATTTACATAAAGTAGATGTTATAGTTCTTTGTGATTGCTAATCAGATCTAAGTTAGAGTACGTTATTGTTACATACATGTATTTCACTTTGGTACTGGTTTTCTTCGACACTTCAGGACAGAAAATTTCTTGCTTACTTTGTTTATATCTAATTTTCGTAAAACATCGACATTAGCGGCCATTAAGCACAAAGAAACGGTTCTCTCTTGGGACATTGTTGAGCGAAATGAACTTTTTATTCGCTTTAAGGCAGAGAAGCTTCTTTCCCCCGAGGCAACACCACAAGGTAACATTAGAAACAACCGTAGTGCGATCATGACATTTGGAAAGGTTGCAGCAACACACCCGTTCATGACCAGCTCTAGCAAAAATTGAGCTGTTGACTTGCTTACTTCGATGTCATTGTCATTTGTCTTATCATCACACTTAGATTTCTCGTCGCATGTCTGGCGATCCTTCTGGGTTTTTTTGGCCGAAAACATTCTTAATGGCTTAGTTAAAAATATAATAGCCCAGCAAACAAGTTTAAATAAAGCCATAATGGAACCATAGCTTTAAAAAGATTTTATTGACTAACGTTTCGTTACTTAACCAGTAACTTCATCAGAGTAATTATTTACAGGAGTTGAGAGGTTTAAATAGCTAACTGTTACAAAAATGGTGATGAAAGAATGTCACAAAGGATTAGCGGAACGATTAGCAAGAACAATTAGCGGAAGGAGTGCGAATAGTCAAGTGGTGAAGAATTAGACGTGTCAAGAATTTAATTAGAAGGGGAAAAACAAAAAAATATAATAAAAAAAAAGATCTGTCAAGAAATTACGTTAAAAAAGTGCTAAGGGAAAGGATCTAATATTAGCGTTAAGAGACGGTTGCATTCTAGAAATTAACAGACTTTCAACGCTAATATTAGATCCTTTCCCTTAGCACTTTTTTAACGTAATTTCTTGACATATTTTTTGTGACATTCTTTCATCACCATTTTTGTAACAGTTAGCTATTTAAACCTCTCAACTCCTGTAAATAATTACTCTGATGATGTTACTGGTTAAGTAACGAAACGTTAGTCAATAAAATCTTTTTAAAGATATGGTTCTATTATGGCTTTATTTAAACTTGTTTGCTGGGCTATTGTATTTTTAACTAAACTTCGTTTCCCACCTGGCTGTTCAATCGTAACGATTCTTAATGGCTCTTTTGCAAAACTGAAAAACTGGATCATTTCGTTTTCCATGTTGTCATCAAAGAGCATTGGATAAGCCTGTTTTAAATTGTTGCATTTTCCAACAACATTGTCTTCTTCTTTTGCACAGGACAAAAACTCAAACCTTTCAGATATCAGTTCGTAAGCTTGCTTACGGCGGGCTAACTCACTCTGAATG
This sequence comes from Heliopora coerulea, assembly GCA_030142905.1. Lineage (NCBI taxonomy): Eukaryota > Metazoa > Cnidaria > Anthozoa > Scleralcyonacea > Helioporidae > Heliopora > Heliopora coerulea. Next base: position 2,451,578 of record JASJOG010000016.1, read on the forward strand.
CTGTCAATGATAGAAAGAAAAGTATTGACATAAAAATTGTCCGGGCCGGATAACTCAACTTTATCGGTCGGGCTCTCGTCTGAAGGCTTCTTTCGTTTTCTTTTCCTCTTCATTTCATCTTTAAACTCTTGGTAAGTGTTCTCAGTAAAGGATTTTGCATTTTCAAGATAGTTGTTGAACTTATTTCTGTTCCTAAGGTCATTGATAAACGACTGTAAACTACTGATTAGTTCAACAACACATGACAAGCTTATATCAATTTTCTGCAATGAAAGATTGGTTTTATGGATTCTGTCAAGTAAATCGCACCAAAATAGAGCCACGAAGGCAAATTCAAGTGAATCGATCTTCTCTGAAATTGACGCTCCTTCATTTCTTGTTGTCGACGTTTGCTCCTCATCTAACGCTAAGTCATCCAACACCTCCTTGATAGCACCTTCACTTTTGACAATTGCTTTAATTACATCATGGTTTGCTGAACATCTTGTAACCGATAATTTCTTGACGACTAATCCTTTCTTGGCCAATTTGGCTTTCATAATATCCCAGCGATAAGGTGATGCAACGAAAAACTTGTAAATCTCCGCAACAATAGAGAAAAATGATACTGCTGCTGAGCAACTCTCAGCAGCAGAGGTTCCCACCAAGTTAAGTGAATGGCCAGCACGTGGCACGTACGGTGCACATTCATTGATCTCACTAATCCTTGCCTGAACACCAGAGTATTTACCGGACATATTTGATGCATTGTAGTAGGACTGGCCTCTGCACATATTGATATCTAATCCAAGGGATGCAATGATTGAAAGAATCCTCTCTGTCAGTGACTCACTTTTGTGTGATTTGACAGGGGTAAAGCCTACAAATCTTTCTACTGGCATTAAAGTCTCAATATATCTTATGACTAGTGTGAGTTGATCGATGGGGGAAATGTCAGGTGTAGAGTCCAAAATGATGGAATGGTACTTCGCGTCAAGAATAGAGGACAAAATATTTGTTTTTACTTCAGAAGCAAGAATGCTTATGACTTCTTCTATTACTGTGTGCGACAGATAGGATGGGTTAGTACGTCCTCGGTTTCCAAAGCGTGCAATATGATCAGCCAAAAACGTATCAAACTTAGCAAGAAGTTCCATAGCTCCAAGAAAATTTCCATTACGTGGATTACCGACTTCGTGAGAATCTCCTCTGAACGTTTGCCCTCTTTCAGCTAAATACCGCACACACTCAATAACTCGTACAATAACTCCCTTCCAGTAATATTCCTCCTGGCGAAGGAGCCGCAGTTGCTGAAAATCCACTAATCCATTTTTCATCTCCCATAGTTTGCATGCCTTAATGCTTTCAAAATGAGCAGAACACTTTTCATGCTGATGGACAATTTCTGGATGTTTCCAGTCATCAAATCCTTTGTCTGTAAACAGAGACCCGACATTATTTTTCCAGTTGCGGCACTGCTTTTGTCTCCTCATCCACCTCCTTAGTTCATTTCCTCGCTGTTGTTTTCTTTTCCGCACCAACAACAAAAACAAAAGACTCCACTGTAAGAATCGCCGACGATTTTAGGTGGTCGTATGAAAAAAATGAATTTTTCGATATTTAAATATAAAGGCAAATGTGTTTGTTATCATAATAGCAAATCAAATTTTTTACTATAAAAATCATCTTTTTCATTTGTCAGTTCCCATAGTAACCACGCCAATGGAGAGTAAACAGTGAAATATTGTACCTACTTTCAAACATGATGTAGAACTATCCAATGGTCAGATAAGCTTTTTATAGGTTTTTGTGCATTAGCACGAAGCTATTCTAGGTACTAAACCTAAAAAAAATCCACATTATTTGACCTTTTTCAGTCTTTTTCGGATTCTAGAGGAGAACATTTAATACTTCAGACAAAGCAACTAGACAATGTAGAATTTTAGAAAGTGTTACAACGTCAAATCAAATTTTACAGGTTCAGTTCTTGGACTGTTATATTGGGTATTTGTGTTGAATATTTGGAAGAAATTGGTAAAAAGGCAAATTTAATTTTATGTTACAAAAAGATGCTTTTCAACAACTTTAACATCTCGAGTAAAGCAAAATCAAAGTTTAACAGTAAATATGCATAACAGAGTTTGTATTCTTCCAACCCCTTCAAGAAGGACCTAAAGGTGCTCTTCATATGCTAAATGTTTTCATAAGGTTCTTGTGCCAAAGTCAAGGTCAACGTAAAAATTTTCAAGGTCATTCAAGGTCACGTGAAGGTCACCACCATTGCATTCTAAACAGCATTTAAACAAACTTCAACCAAAATATTTCCGAAAAAAATCGATATTTTGAGTATAAGACTACCTTAATGCGGCCATGTTAGCAATTGAACGGCGTACAAATCCAGTTACAAATTTTATGTGAACGTTTCGTCGGCGACTAACCGGCGCATTGTCGCAGACATCTGTGACTGCTGACGTTTGCTTGCCGATTTTATGTGAACCAGGCTCAACTGATGTTTGAAATAAATTAGACGCTCAGGTTTTTCTTTGCATTTCGATCTTCAGGGAACGAAAGAGCTGCGTCAAAAAAGTACCTTGAACTTGTCCCCCAAGAGTCGCAACTTTCTTTTTTTATTATAACAACTAATTTTTCAAATATGAAGATAGTTGTTACTTGCGAATTAAGTTCGTTGACGTTATATTTATGCTAAGGAGAATGAAGATGTCCATACGTTCATTAGAACGTATATTCCTTCTCGCTTGCCATTGTTGTGGTTGTTGTGGTGGTGGGTTATCGATGACGGCTATTGGTTGTCTCTTCCACCATGCACTTGCATCTGAGAATGAAGTATGGGGCGTTTTGTGTACAGAGTAACCAAGCAGTGATTTCAAGTCACCCATCACCTTCTTCATTGGTTTCGTCACCGGAATACTGGTGCGATGCCCACGCATCGCACCCATTTTTGCCAAATTTGCCTTCCCCAGATCGAATAGTCCATCTAGCAACTGCAGGTAGTTGGCGACTGAGATTTGGTGAACGTGCAGGAGAGACGGTTGGATTAACTCATTTACCCTAAATATCATTTGGTCAATGTAAAGTCTCGCAGTTCCCTCCACAGTTCGATTTTCAATGAGAGTCTCAATGCGATAACCACTAAGGTGGATCGCATTGGTGGCCAGCCTTTCTTTGATGTCGGCCCAAGATTCGATGAAACGGGCGACTTGCTCAGTGCTTTGCGTTGGCACTTGCAACTTTTTCTGAGACAAACCTCTCAGCACATGGTAGATGAGGTTATACCATTTTATTTCTTTTATGGGACCTTCATGAAAGGCCATTGTGAAGGTCCCACCTATGCTGTTTTGTGGATTTCGCCGCATGTCTAGAGGAATGAATGTTGGGTAGATGGTCTGCCGTCCGCATAGTTGTGGATGTTCTACTTTTGCAGCCAGAATGTCCCGGTTGTGCACATTGATGGATATGTGATATTGATTTTCTTCGAACACACCTCTGTTGACGGCATCACATCCCCGGACAATCTCTTCTTGGATCGGGAAGACAGAGTACGGTATTTTCGTGCCAAAATGCAAAACACGCACATACTGGATTCCGCTTCTGATTAGTGCTAGGACAAGGACTAGCGTTGGTACGCCCTTGTCTGTGCCACAAATTAGCCAATCTTGGTGCTGTCCAGCAGGAAAAACCATTTGGCCAAGATCTCGTAGGTGTGAACAAATTTGCTGTTTCAGTATATGTGGGTGACCATGATGACGTATGTGCACAACGGACTGATGATAGGTAATGGGAAATGCATGTGTAGCGAGGAATGGGGTAGATGGGTAATTGCGTTTGGATTTTGAGGAAAGCATGACATTGGGCCCCAGCATCAATGCCATGTTTGCTCCAAAATTTGCGTGATTGACAAAGTAATTCACCGAATACAGGTCAATATCTATATCAGTCAGGGCAATATCTTGTGGGAGAATATTGGAGACTTCCCTCGCAGATAGTCGTTCCATGTCTAAAATGAAAATATTTGGATAAATTTAGGAATTAAAAAAAAAAAGGGAAAAAATTACATAAAAAAATACTATGTAAAAAAAAGCCGCCATCTTGGATTTATGAATAATTCATAATCCGTTAATTTCTCTATCAAAAAGACTTGAAAACAATGATTAAATGCATTCAAAAGAAGCACAAGCATCTTAAATTCAAGATTATTTAAAAATATTTACCTTTTCGAACTTCAAAACAGGTTAAAAAAAGGATTTTCTGAGGAACACTTATAAAAACAACCACTTGTAGTATTGAAAACTTGCCAATTGACCAAACCATCCTGTTTTCAAAGAGATGATATATAATTTCAGGGGGGATGGGTTTGAAGTTTTTGGAAATTTAACCATATCTCCTTAACGAAAAGAGATATTCTAAATCTGATTGCATCTCAGCGAAAGAGCATCGCGAGATCTACATTTTCATAATTAATCATTGTCAGAAAATATTGCTCCTTAAGGGAGAAAAACGAGGTTTTTGTTGTATTAGTGAGTATTTTTGGCTTTATTTCCGCCGGAAGTTGTCGGGTAAGGTCAAGGTGAAAGAAAGAATGTACATCTTAGCAAGACAAAGATTTTTGGTTATATTTGTCAGAAAATGTTGATAGTTTTTAGTTTACATAGAATAGACCCTAATTTTTTTGGACGAAAATTTTTCTAAGTTTTTCGAATATTTTTTCTAGCAGGAAAGTGATACCTGTCCACCTAAACAGACATGCTATATATCATGAGACTCGTCTTACTGAGACAATTCTTTTTGGTTAATATCTTTGTCACAAAATGTTTTTAGTTTTTAGTCTACATAGTATCAACCAATAATAAGATGCAAATATCCCATCAAACTGAAGTACCAAACAGGAACCCAACCTGTAACCTACTGATCGACATTACGGCGCAGCAATCATCTACAAGAATGTAAGTTTGGAAAGCATTCAGAAGCGTGGGCAGACCTACACGGTTATGAACAATTTTTTCGCAGGAGCATGCCAGTTATTTAGATTTTCTATTGCAGAAGGCCTGATACTGATTCCTGGCATTCTAAGGTGTTTCGTGAAATTTTTTCACGCAATAGCGTTATCAATCCAGTAAAATTGGGAGGCACAGCCCCCGTCCCACTTGGCAACGTCACCGTGTGAATTAATATCGTTATTTAGATCACGGTACAACGCGCATTCATTTCTATGAATTCATTGGTTTTTGCATATTTGTATTTTTCTGTCGTAAATTAAAATTAAAATGCTGTTTAAACCAGACACCTACCCCTTGATAAGAAAAGACATTTCCCAAAGTATCAGTCAGACTGTTGTGAGCAGGCATCAGGTGACATTCCATAAAGCACCATTCAGACTCCAGTCACTACGCTCAGGACACTTTTGTAGAAAACAAGTTGTTAGTGGTAAACGTACAAGTCACTTCAAAACCCTTCAGTCTAACTAGAGATACAGCGAGATAACAGTTGGGACCCGCTTCACTTACGACTTTCTCATTGTGGTTGCAATGGATACTTCGGCACTCTGACAGAACGTATAAGGTGGACCCGTCGCAAGTCTAGTGTTTCATTCGTGGAATTGGCGAAGCGGTAGTTCGGTGATAAGTTCACCAGTTACACATATTTGAGATTTTAAGTAAACGGTTCGAACCTTAGAGCATCATGAGATATTTGTTGACCTTAGGTTAGCGCAGTCGTGAAAAAGGTTGTTGGCAGTCTGAGTGTTCTCCAGTCACGAAATAACATTACTTCGTTACTTTAGTTACTTGTACCTAAGTATTTTCCAATAAAACTTTACTTATTGGGGCACATGTACAGCCTAGTACTGTATATGGTTTTATTTGTTTTGCCATGTTATTTAATGCATTATATCTAAGTGTTTTTAATTAATATGTTAACTTAATTTTATAACTTTTAATTTAATATTTCAGTCATTGTATATTGCTAAAACGTCTTGCTATTTACATACGCGTGTTTGGAAACATGAGAGTTTTCGGCTTACACAAGTAAACCACATACTTACACGTCTACATCTAGTGTTCTAGCACACCACAAACTGGCCATTCCATTTCCATTAATGATTTCCCAGTTCTAAGAACCTCCTCTTCCAGTTTTGAACTCCTCCTGAGAATGTCTACTTAATAAGCAAGCTTAATCCATCGCTCAATGCTAAAATTACATGTATTCCTTTAATGTTATTCTGATATATTATGATTTCGGTTAGTTATATCTTCCGACTTTGTTGCCCTTTCACTAATTTCACAACTAACTTTATCAATTAGTTGTCAAAATTAATACATTAATCTTTCCTTTACACCTGATTACTTCGTGCTATTTTTAATAATTATAGTAAAAATTATCAGACGAACAAACTTGTAAATAATCCTTACTCCGAAGATGACGCAAGATGAGCAACGAAATGTCAGTCAAATTAAAATTTCTTTTTTACTGTCTCGATTATTATGGGTCTATTAAAACCTTTATGCTGGACATTAACATTCCTCACAAAACTTTCAGGCCTTTTTAATAAAGCATATATCGAGGAGTTCCTTTTACTATTGTCTAAGAAGAAATTTTGCTTTAGACTGACTGTTGCTGCATGGAGGCAGCTGACGTTTAGGCGTCTGCTTTGTCAAAGGTAATCGATTTTTGTCTTTTTTTTCCAGAAAATGCCAATTATTTCAGAGAACATTGACAAAAATCACCCTTCTCCATAGACAGCAACCCATGTCGTCACAACCAGACATATATTTTCAACATGACGTGGGTGACCAGACACATAAATAGAGTTGGGAACGTGGTAAACACTCTTTTCTTAACTCCGAAGTCCGAAGATGACCGCCGCTGAAGCCGTAGGAACGTCAGTCACCACCACTAGCAGTCTAGATTACACTATCTTAGATGATCAACTTCTAGAAACATCAAAATTTAGGTGGCTAGAGACTGCAACTTATACCAGGTGCACCGTTTTCTACTCCTGCTTTGGAATCACCGTGAACGTCGACCATTCACATACCACAGGCAACTGTCTCCGCAAAGTTACTAAACTGTGCGGTTGATGGATTCTACCAGCGTGGACTGGTGAAAGAAAATACTTTCAAAATTCTAAGACGTTGGCAAAAACTCTGGTTACGAAAAAGAGGCGTACATCTCAACTAAAATCCATGTTTCCTGGCATAACTCTACTGAAAGAACCCATGTAATCCACTTGCAAATGCTGTGTTAGGGCGTTTTGATTTCTTTACTTTTCGACGTTGGTTGGCATTGGCAGGATCGGCGGGTTGGTTCTACAAAGAGCAAATGTGCATAAAGTAGTTGAGTTACCAAGCATCGGTGATTGAGCATTCCTGAGCTTTGCAAGAGTTGTTGTTGAATGTTCTTATTGAAGACAGGGATGGTGGTTTTCATTTGAAAAAAAATATATATAAATAAATTTATTTATTTCCAAAATATACTAATGTATGCCACTTACAGGTAAAATATACAAATAAAATTGTAATTAGTTAATCATACTAATTTAGCACACTAATTTACACTAATTAACTTACTTAGTGAATGCATTTTTTCTATTACATATATTATAACTTGCACTTGAGAACAGCCTGAAATTATTTAAACGACATTTCTCTCTTTTTGGCTGATTTAAGCAAATTGTTCCAGGACAGTGCTTCTTTTATGAGGTTGACTTTCAGGTTTTGAAGTAAATAATGATTATCACTTCAGCGTCAATTATATTTTAGCCCTTTACCTGGCACGTTTCTCGGAGCTTTCCTTTTGACGTGTAAATTCGTCTAACGTTAGCTACAGTAAAATTAATAAGCTGCCAAATGACAACAGTCCTAAGTAGGGAGTTAGGTTATTGCTTATGCCGGTTTGACGTAACATTCTGGTGAAGGTATGTCCTCAGGAAGCCTTGTTGATTAAATTACCTCCAGCCTCGTTTCCAATTAGTTCTGCATCCGAGTGAAAATCCCCTTCTCTTTAGCGGCATCACCGCCATTATAAATACAGGTTGAGAACTCGTGGCCTACCTCCCGGCTACAGCCTAGGTGGCTCAGTTGGCCCAGCATTGCATTAGATTCGTACGGGTTCGATCCCCAGCCGGAGGCCCTAGGATTGTATTTTCCGCAACTGCTCCCGGTAAAGTCTTAAACTGCATTCTTCTTACACTATTAATATTTATTAATAGTTAAATATTTAGCAACACATCGACCTGCCAACAATTCAACCGATGGGCAGATAGACGGCGGACTAATGAACAAAAGACCGAATGAACGTACGTACAGATGAACACATCAACGAACGAATTAATTAATTTATTAATTAATTTCATTCGTTCATTCGTCCGCCGTCTATCTTCCCATCGGTTCAATGGTTGGTAGGCCGATGTGTTGGTTGGCTGGTGTTTGATAGATTGGTTGTTTGGTTAGTATAACCGTTTATTATTGATTGGAAGGTTTGTTTGTTCTTTGGATGATTGGTGGGTGGGTTAGTTCGTTCATTCGTTCGTTCAATTCTTCGTTTGCTCGTTTATCGATCATCACCATGAAATCTTTACCACAAAATCTAAATTTCCCTTCTTCCTAAATTGATAAATGTCCAAGTACGAAATGCGTCGAAAATTATCCAAAAAGCAGGACCAGTTTTTTATTATTATGTTTTACGTAGATGTCTTCTCTAATTACATCCACGTTGGATCAATGACTATCGCTAAATACGGCACATAGATTTTCCAATCTTTAGTGACTTATCACACGATCCAACTACAACATGCTCCATTTCGGCTTATAACAGAACCTCCGTGGAAGTTCAACAACCAATTTACTTAAGCAATCGCGGTGTCAAAAAAATTAATAAGTCGGCATTGTTTAACCCTTGAGCGGCCGATTATTTTTGAGCTCTTTCAGGTCAATCTACTTAGTGTGCGATAGTGCTTGGTATATTCATTCACAACACGAACACGGCACCCACATGAAAGGCAAATGGACTAATTTTTTTTATTATATATATATCGGAAAATCCCTTATAAATCCTTCCTTTATCATTTGCTGTAGACTTGACGTAAGCGTTCGAAGTTTTCGTTAATGACGTCATTGGCTGTGCCAGATCAGTGCAATATTACATCTTTAAAACTTAAACCAGCATTATACAGAAAGCAACGGAACTTAGCGAATATTAGCATTTCAATTCTTGAGCGGCTGGTTATGTACCATAAAATTCATGTCACAAAATATAATTTTCGTGGTCTCTGAACGCTTTTGCAGACCTTATTTTCACTATGACATTGGCATAAGATTCAAAATGCGTGATGCAACAATATTCGCCAAACTTACATATCTCATTTAAAAATATAACGTTTATTCACTTATATCTTTTTTGACGTTGGCGCCTATTGTATTGCCATATTAACTGTAAACATGAGCAGCCAGTCAGTACAATGGTATTTGCCAAGTTCTGTTGCCTTCCTAAAAATATTTGCGTGAATATCAAAGATCTTATACCTTAAAGATCTAGCCCATAACCAGTAACTTCATCTAGCAAAAGCTTCAAACGCTTGTATGAAGCCAACGGCAAATAACAAATAAATCTTATCAAAACTCATGCACCGTTACTCAAAACCTACTCCTGAAAAAAGAGACAATTTAGTTAACCTGTCTTTTTTCAACCTATTTAACATTTTTAGGACGCCATTTAGAACTATACCACACAAAATTAAAACAGTCTTGTACGCACACCCAATTCGGTAAGGCAACATTTTGCGTTGGTTAAATGACAAGTTTTGTTGAGCTCTTTTGAGATTAATTTTGCAACTGCTTTACAAAACAGTTTCTAACATAATTAAGTTTAGATGTGAACAGGGTGCTATATGCTGGATTCGAGGGCTTATGACCTTCTCAGGGTGAGTTTAAAATTAAATCGGAATTGAAAACGACTATCATTTAAGTCATATTCAAGGAATATTAAGCATTTTAACTCGATCACCATGTATGGATCATTTGAATAGTTTTGGGTTAGCGGCATATCCTGGAAGCAAGAAGGATGTTCGATTACTTTTTTTTACTTTACTAGTTTTTGTTGGACTGTCTAAAAATCATGAGATATTTACCATTGCGGTAGGCTTGTTCCGCACCTCCTCAAGTTCAAGATGAAGGGAATGAATCTTCGCACGAAGTTTATCTGATTCTGATTCCAGTTTCTCTCGTCTTATTCGTTCATAATCTAGCTGTGCCTCTAACTCACGAATAACCCTGTAAACGCATACGGAAAATAGCCACAGTTCACTGTATAGCAAAAGGCAACAGGAAGGCATGCTACCCACTTGATGATTACTATATATACGAAAAATCTGACTGCCCCAGCCGGGAATCAAACCCAAGGTCTCCAAATCTACGTTTCGGTGCTCTGACCCCTGAACTACTGAGACACGGCTAGGACACTCAGAAATTTTCATATGTACTGAATTGGCCACCATTCTCAATTGTCTAACCGGAAGACATCTCATCTTCACAACGTAGAGTGGAGCCTCTCAGGCGACTTCCCCAAATAGCGGAGTGATAAACGACTCCCGCATACAGTAGGCTTTTAAACAACATTTATATATATATATATATATAGGAAGAGAAGATTTTGATACAATCATCTGACTAACCAGGAATCGATTATTACACTTCATTATTGTAAGTACCCACAATTACCACGACAAGTGGATAATTTATGGTATGCAAAGTCTAGTTACAGTTCGGCTAAACTACATAGTAAATTCTTTGTTTCGTTCAACCAAACTGCCAAGTCAAGGCTTAGGCGAGAATTTACTTTTGTTAAGTCAAGAATCTTAGACTGTATTCATCAAAAAGTTCAGAAGTCTCAAAATCGACCCGATAAACTGATTGTTGGTTTGCAAATTATTTCAAATGTTCTACAGTATCATGGTGCGAACATCTGCATTTGTTCTTTTCTGCAAGGCATGTCACAATTTACCTCTCTCCAGATGATCACATTGATCGGAACATGCTTGTGTAATTACTTAAAAACATTTTTATCATTTCTTTCGCAATGATTTTAATAATTTCGAAGATATAGCCAAAACGACAACAGGTGGATCGTTAATTTTCACTGATGATATTATAATTGGTGGAAATGGAAAGAAATTATTTATTCTTATTGTATTTTTTTGACCGAGCGACATAGTTGAAAGTAAGTTTTTACGTAGTCTTCGCGCTCACTTAAAGTGATCCCCAGTGCTCAGTTGGCCAACAAGTTCATGATTTAGATGTTTATGACCAGACAGTAATAAATACCAACAACACTGGCTCAGTGATACCTCTAGCAGACTGATAACAACTCCAGCGACTGCTTTACCATTTCACATCTGTCATTTTTGCAAGCATGAAGCATTTTGATTTACTTATTAATGAACAGCTGTTTAGAACTTCTGAAATACAGTATAGCTAGGTTCTTTTATAATCGTTAGCTGGACCACTTAACATGTAGATATCTTTTGATATCCCAAATTTTGGTCGTGGCCAAGAGTATAATTCTATCGTCAAGTGTACGCTAAAAGTTAAAACTCTTCTTTAAAGCCATCGTCTTGCATTCAGAAAACTATACTAGACGGTTGATATACCGTGTACTTTCTCTTTCTTCTTCTTGTTTCATTTTATCTTCCTCTAACTCTCCCCCTAGTTGTTGATAATTCATTTTGGCCACGTCCAATAAACGTTTTAATTCGTCCAACTTGCGTTTCGCTCTACCTTTAAAATAAACGAGTTATAAACGCATATTAAAAATCACTTGAAGTTAATTGCGATAATCATTAAATAAGGTGGTGGTTTTCTTTTTTTGTTTTTTTTTTAATTTTTTTTTATTTCAATCACCTTTGGCTTCTGCTTTCGACTGAGGTTTTATTGGTTCTAAACCTTGAGCTCCTTCGTCAATCAAGTCTTCATTTCCTAGCACAAAAACAAACTTCACTTAGGATCTCATAGCTTTCGTATCAAGATGGAAATATGTTTGTTTATTTATTTTTGTCACGGTCTGTCTGTGTCTGTCTCCTTGCTTCCATTTTTTGTCAGTTTTTTGTACAGTAATGATAAGATTTGATGGTATGATTTGACGTGATGTTACATTGTGTCCAACGCGGTACCACAGCAAACAAGATCAAGTTTTTGTGCCTCACATGATTCAAGTGGTTGAATATAACGATAACTATTCCTAGGTAATATATATATATAGTCTTCTCTACCCGAGTCTCCACCAAGAATGGAAACACACGCCAGTCTACCAAATCTTCTGGCAACGTCTTTCGGGGTTTCGCCAGCAGAGTTCACAATCGTCACTGAAAGTAGAATAGCATCGATCATTTAGCAGGTTCTTTATAGCATGTAGTCATGTCATGTTTCACTACATACGGTGTATAAGAATGAGCCCTGTTACGGTATATGCTTCCTTGGAAAGTTATGTCTGAGTATCCCGTCTCCGAGTGACGTAACCCAGTCATAGTTGCCTACAGAATCACATCCCTGTTATGTAGAAAAGTAGCCTTTGTGCCATGTTCATATCTACTCTGGTTAACGCCACACGATTTTGCTCGTCAAGGTATGACATCCTGCCGGGAAACGGTACAAAGTTGTTGTTCCGTCCGTTCATGGAACACCTTCCAAAGCCACGTACATTAATATATCTCTTGCAAGGTAAACCTTGACGAATATTGGGGGAAAAGCATATACACGCTCACTTCAAAGCTGTGATATCAATGAACTTGCAACAATAACAGTTTTTAACTTACCTAATGGATCAATAACTTTGTTACAAAAGTCGCAATTATTCAGACGACTATAATTTGGAGGCTACTAATGACGCAATAATACAAACAGGATATAACGTGCTTTCCCATTACACTCCACACATTGTTTTGTTTTGAACCGATTGAGTCAATGAACGAACAAAGAAACGAAGGAACGAATAAATGACTGAAGTCAACTTCATAACATATTACAGTAAACTCTGAATAACTTAAGGCTCTCGTTATATATTGAAAATATTTCTGTAGAAATTCTACACGAGAACAAAATTTTTTCAGTAACGATTTTTACCTGGTAAGCAAAGACTTGATAGGAAAAGGAGGCTTTCAGCGTTATATCTAGTGCAGGTCAGCTGTTTTAAAGAGTATGTTTCGTCCAGTTTACACAACCAGCCAACTCATAGGAAAAAAGTTTCGGAAGAAATTTGTGGAGAAGTACAGAAGGCAGTAAGCATGCAATCATTTATAATTTTATTTTGCCCCTAAATTTCCCCAAACAACGAGAAATGTTGCATGGTGTCAGGAAAGGCACCTCGGAAAAGTCGTCGCCATGTACACCTTTCGCTGTTCATTACCAGAAAATATGTTATCATTAACGCCAACCTCATACTCATTAACGCGAAAATGCTTTCATTTTAATGAATCGACACTCATCAATGCTTTTGTCACGTTCTATTAAAATTTTTGCATGGAAGGTGACTTTCATTAGCGTAGATACGCAACCATGTGCATCAAAGGGCATTCTATAGCCCCAAAATACGACCATTAACACTATTTTAGTATACAATGGGGAAAATAAAATTTCAATTGCGCAAGATATTTCTCCGGTCTGTTGGAGGGTCGAGTTAAGATTTTATCGAACTCGGACATGTATAAAATATAAGGGAATAAAACTGTTATAATTCTTACATAAACTGAATTCGATTAGACCGTTCGAACCTCTTTTATTTCGCCAAGATGTCCATGACTGTTCTGCTATTTTTCGCTCAGCCAACCACGTTATATGTGTTCGGCTGAGACCTTTCAAGACTATCTTAACTCACAACATTGAAATATGTTTTGTTGTGGGATAAAGAATAGTTCTATTCTATCTTTCTTGAACTTCTTAATTGATCGTTCACACGGCTTTCAACCTCTGTTTATCGAAAGCCCACGTTCACCGGTTTGTTTATCAATTTTGATAGTTTTATTCCCTTATCTTTAAAACGTGGTTTCGTCTGCGCCTTCACTTAACTGATATTATCAAATTTTCTCATCACACCACATTTTTCCTGACAAGTATAATTTCAAGCAGTTAACCAACTGTAGTTCACAGCACTTTGCTAATACACATCAACGTTTACATTTTAGACAAAACATACATATTTTCGGATCAAAGCTTACAATACACAGCAGTACTGGACTGCATGAAAGAATTGATCTCAAAACTTTATTTAATTGCAAAACAGTTTGTTTTTTTTTTCTCTGGGATGCGAAAGTCGATGCGTTAACAAAGCGCTGTGAACTAAAATACATGTTAAGATTCCATTTTGACCCCGCAAAAGACTGGACAACTGTCTTCAGTAGCGTAATTCAATGTTGTGAGTTAAGACAATTCCGAGAGGGCTCAGTGGAGCAGAACGTGGTCAGTAGAGCATCTTACATAGCCAAACAGTCATCGAAATATCGGCGAAATAAAAGAGATTCGAACTGTCTAACCGAATTCACTTTATGTACGAATTATGATAGAATTATTCCATTATTTTTAATACATTTCGGGATTCCATATAACCTTAAATCGACCCTGCATAAGACCGAACAAGTATCTTCTGTAAATGAAATTTTATTATCCCTAATGAATAGTAGAATGGTGTTAATGGTCATCTGTTGGCACTACAGAATACCCCTTGATGCAAATGGTTGCGTATCTACGCTACTGAATGTCACTTTCTATGCAAAAATGGTAATTGAAAGCGACAGAAGCGTTAATGAATGTCGATTGAATAAAATGGATGTCTTTTTGCGTTAATGAGTTTGAGGTTGGCGTTAATGATAGTATATTTCCTGGTAATGAACAGCAAAAGGTGTATTAAAAAGGTTGGGTTTTGGTTTGCTTTTCAAAACACACTCGGACTTTGAAATCCTTGTAAATTCTTCTGCCTCGTATTTGAACTATCACTTCTGATGTTCGAGTTTCTGTAACTAACTATCAAGAAGGAATAGTTACTCCTGCCATCTCCCCTTAATATGTTACTTACAGACTTGAAAAAAGGTCGATTATTCTGCAAGGGTACCGGGTAAGCAGCAATTACTTAATGTTTTATTAATAGCAATACAGCTTTTTACCATACTAGCAGTTCAGAGGCCAATCAACTTTTGGTCTGTTAAAAAAGCAGGTCATTTACAAACTAGTATTTGCAAAAAAAACCGATAAATTACTGAAAAGAGAGAATAGCATATTTGCGATGTAGTGTCGTAGTTTTACTAACCGTCCGCTCCTTGCTCGACCAACCACTGAAGTACTTCTACATGACCGTTTCCTGCAGCTATAACAATATCAAAAACTCATGCAAAGCACGGCAAGATATTAAACTTTCAACACGCTGGAGAGATGTCAGGAAAAGTTGACAATAAAATTCATTTAATGGCTTTGCTGCTTTGAGTACAGTAAATTATTTAGCGTAATTTCATAAGTAGCTAATTTTTGTGGTGCCTCGTTGGAAATCTAAGTTCAATACGACGCTCTTTACTACAACCTAAACTTGTAGTAATGACAGCATTCCTAAATTAAATTAAAAGAATAACCTATAGCCAGAAACAAATCTATAAACCCATATTTTTGTTCATTTTGGTGAACATTCATCTGGACTGCAGGATAGCAGACACCAGTGTGTTGCTAAACCGTTAGTGTTAGGGTTCATACTAGGGTTAGTGAGCTTGCGATACGATCACTGTCATCGTGTATCCGCTAAACTGCAGTACGACCGAATATTTTTACCATTGTCATTACATTCACAAAAAGTTTCAAAAATTTCCATATGATGCTCCAGAAACTCAAACGTAAAAGGGAGAAAACGTTTATGACGTTTAAGACATAATTAAGATTAACCCTGAAGGTGACTTAAATGTCAAAATTATCTACTCCTTTTAACTTTAAACCTTTTTAACCTTGTTTGTACATTATCAATATTTCTTGTTAGTGTACTATCATTTCTATTTCTCTTGCAAGGTAATCGTATTTAGTGACTGAACACAGTTTTGCTAGATTTTTGCACCTCATGCTTCCATCGGTCATAACTCTGGAATGGGTATAGCCCATATCTCCACATTTGGCAGGGAGAGAAACCAATGATGGGAGTTTATCTCATTAAGGGTCAGCGTCCTGTATACAGGACATTAAGAACAAAAGAACAATTGAAAGAACAAAGCGAAAATAATGAAAGAACAACGAACAAAAGAAATAGAGTTCAACCTTTAAAGGGTTCAGGAGTACTGTCATATCAAAGACTCTCCACGTCTCCATGGCAACAAGAGCAGTTGACAACAACGACGAAAATTCAGTTTTCTCCAGTTTGCGGAATATCCAGCCATTAACTTTTCTTCTTGAGTTGCAAAAAGTTTACAATAAAGAAACCTTATTTCGCGAAACCAATTTCACAACATTCCAACAGACAATTTTCAAGCTTTTTCAGAAACTGGCGAGTTAGCCTACAACAGAAAATACTGTAGAGTTGACAGATGACTAGATTTTGAAAAATCGTTATTTGTATAGCAGGTAGTGATACGATCGATCAAACTTTTCACTCAGAAACACTTACGCAGCAATGTACTGCGTGGGAGTACGTGCTGTTTGAAGTTCGATTTCGAGCGGAGCAAGGAATCCTTGTCATCGAGATTGATAATTCTCAGTGTCTTGTAAGCACGTGAGATACACATTCATCCTCTCTACAAGAGAAGCTTGCTGTAGCCAGCAAAAAAAACAGAGAAGCACCCAAAAGGTAGATGAAAGAAAAAAATTGCGACTCATGTGTCGTCGAAACTTCATCAAACCATCCTAACAACTCCAGTTTAAATTATCATAAACTGAGATCAAATTTTTCGTTTCTTCACTTCTTTTCTCGTACAATAACCCGCAAGCGTTTTGTTGCTAAAACAGTTGATCGACATAAAACTGTGTTCAGCCACCTTTACAAATCAAGTATCTCAAACGAAATCCAAGCTCATAATCTCAGTGAATAAACTTCTCAGAATCCCTTACCTTTGTGGGCTGGAGTGGATCCTTTATCATTTCGTTCGTTCACAGAAACAACACCAGTTTCGATGAGCATTTTCAAGTGTGAAAGGTCACCATGATATGCAGCTGCGTGGGCCGGAAATGCCAAATCTGTTATAGATGACTCGGAATTAATACATGCATGTACAAACTATTTGAAATAGGAAAACTCGCTGACCATTCACTGCCAGTTCTCAGTTACTGCGCGAAAAATTGTATGAAGATGTTGTGGTCAAAGGTCCTCAAAGAGTAACCAGAAGATTTCATTTTATATTTTTTTGTTTGTTTGTTTTTGTTTTTGTTTCAGATAGTGATGGGTATTATCAAGCGGTAATTTTGAACATTGAAAGTGGAAATATATAGTTCAGGGACGGTACTTACTTTCTTCTTTTTCTGGATGGAGCAGATCGTATTCTGTAAAAAGTTAAGATACTTATAATCACTGATAGTGCAGTCTAGAGAGGTTTATTTGCAATCACAAAGAACTGCCATTACAAATCAGAAGAAATGTTGAGCATGTCAGATTGTTAAACTCGTCAAAAAAATTAAGCAAATCACTTGCACTACTAAGCCCGACTTGAAATTAGCAACTATGCATCAACATTACATCAGTAAACGGTGGGAATTTCGTTCCATCTCGGATGATATTAAACTGCAGGCCCACAAATCCACTATTCATTGGGCGTCTAGCCGGCTGGGCAATCTGATCACCAGAGAGTGAGAAAGCTAAATTAACAAAAGAACTTATTGAACCAGTCAAATTCAAACGTTAAACTGGTTAGGAGAACTGCTGAACAAATTAGAAGACTGCTGAATGGCTCAAAAGGATTATTTGACGGTTAGAACTCTATTGAGCTGGTCAATAGAATCGTGGAGTTGGTCGAGAGGATTGATAACGTGATCAGGAAGACTCCTTAATTGGTCAGCACTGTTGGACTGCTCGGATGTGTTGAACTGCTAAGAATTGTCAAACTGTCGGGAGGACTACTGAGCTGGTCGAAAGAACTACTTAGTTGGTCAAAAGAACAGTCAGTTGTTCAGGGACGTGTTGTGGAGGAGAATTGTTGAGCTGATTTGAAAAGCTATTCAGCTGGACAAGAAAACTGTTGAAGTTTTTTGAACACTTTTGAATAGAAGAATTGTTGAGCTTGTCAGAAGTGTTGAGTAGACCTGGAGGATTCCATAAATGGCCAGGAGAACTGCTGAAATGGTTGCAAATACTGTTAAGATGGTAGAAAACTACTGACTTGTACAGAAAAATAACCCCAAAAAAACAAACTGTTGCATTGACTACAAAAATTGTTTAGTTAGCCAGGAGATAAACTGAGCTAGCCAGTTTACTGATCACCGTTAAAAATAGTAAGTGACTTCCTTGTCGTTGCAAGGTCGTTGATTTGTTTGTTTTTATTTCTCGCATCTCATTGGTTAATTTTTGTCACGTGACTTGGTTTAGCATAACACCTTGTCTAATTGCCATTCCTCTTTTAAAAGTCGTTTCACTCTCTGACGAAGGGCCATAGCTCGAAACGTTAGAATTCCTTATCATCAATTCGGCAGTCTACCAACCTTTTAACTTTTAGTCAGAAGAATTGTTGGATCGGTCAGAAGATCGGTTGACCGAGTTAGATAAGCGGTAGATCTGGCAAGAAGACGGTTGAACAAGTCAAAAGAAGGGTTGAGCTGGTTGTAAGAGCTTCTAAGCTGGAGAGAACTGTTGAGTTAGTCGGAAGGACGGCTCAGGAGATATGTTGAGATAATTAGAAAAACTTATGAACTGGACAGAACTGCTAAACTAATCAAAGTAACTGTCGAAATTGTCAGAACTTGGTCAGAACACTTGATATGATGGTAAGGAGAACTGCTGAGCAAGGCAGGAAAATCATGAAAAATCAAGTATTAAGCTGGCCAGGAGAACGGTTAAGACTTTCCCAACCTACTAAACTTGGTGAACTTTGCCAAGAATTGCTGTCAGGAAGTAACGTCATCTCAGTTAAAATCACGACAGGAAGTGATATTAAATTCTTCTCGCTTCACATTTATGATCACATTAAATTTTGGCAAACTTCGCATACCAACTGCCTTAAGATAGTCGAGACAATCCTGTTTGTGCATTTGTCGACATAAATCCAAAGGTGTCTCTCCCTAAAATAAAGTAAAATATGAAAGAACGGTCTTATAACCAACTAAAATTGTGCGTAGATAATTTTCTTTTCTTAGTACACCTTTTGCTATTCATAACCAGAAAATATACTGTCATTAACGCCAACCTAGAAATTCATGAACGCAAAAATACATTCATTTTATCCAATCGACATCCACTTGCGTAGATACGTAACCATTTGTATCGAAGGGCATTCTATAGCGCCAACAGACGATCATTAACTCCATTCTACAATACATTAGGGATAATAAATTTCAATTACGCAAGAGAAATATCTTGCCTAGTTGAAAAATTATTTTCTCTACTGTATAGTAGAATGTTGTGGAGGCCAAATCGAAAAAGGCCAAAATAGGTCAGGAAACTGTCCAAACGTCAGTTTATTATCTCTGAAGTTTCGGCAGTTCCTTGATCTCTTCAACATCTTCTTGAAACAGCTAAAATACAGCTATTTTTGTTTATTTGTTATCAACCGCCACCATTTTGTAATGTTATTGTGGAAGTTTTCCTACAACGTACTGCAGCAATAAGCAAATCTCCTGCACGTTGCCAACAGGAATCCACAGGTGTAACGAAAAAGCGATTTTTACTGCAACCCCACTGCGGCACAAATCGGCGACAAAAATCAGTGAGTGTAAATGTAGCTTAAGTTGGTTTGAAAATGACTTTGAAACAAACTCGAAATATAAGTTAACCGCAGTTTTGTCTCTCACTTATCCAGTTCTAACTGTCGGCTCGCTACAGTTCTTGGTCTGATCTCCGAATACAAGTAAAGTCATGAGAACTGGAGTAGAACAAGAGAGTAAAGATACCTAACAAGACTGAAAAAATTAACAAGGCTGAAGGCGCGTGAATTTAATGAAAAGTTTATCGACATTTGTCTACGCACGTTTATCTAACTACTTCTCAAAGAAACAAAGTAAAATTCCCTAGTTTATTAAGAATCTGCGAGATGGGAATTCCTGACCACACGTGCCCATGTTGTTTATCGTTAGCTTCTTCAAAATTGAAGCGTAGACCAATACAGTCACGTACATGCCTTCAGTGATGTGAATAATTTGTTAATCACAAAGTGTTATTGCTTCTCAAGCTACTACTCAGAAACGTTTTCTTAGGCTTTGACGGAATTCCAAAACGTAACCTAATGAAAGCCGACGAGATTTTCTAAATGTTGAGTTCCATGGATTCAGGTAATAAAGCGAAGGTCACATAATTACTTTAATTTGCATAAATTAACAAAATTATTATAATTAGCATAATTATTATGTAACCTAAGGTCTCCATAATTAACTTGAGTTAACTTTGATGTATATTTACTGATCCTAAGCTCGCAAGTTATTATGGCCCACTCCCACGGCCTTTGGTCTTTTCATAGCCATCTGGCTCAATTCATTGAGAGTTGGTTTAATAAACTTTACATCATGCTTTACATGTATGTTTAATTAATGAAAAGTCAAGACTAATTTCTGTAAGCTTGTTCCTCGTAAAAGACGTCTCAAGGTTTTTTGATTGCTCATTTCCCAGAATTATTTCGAAGTTATTTTTATTTTAGTGGGCTTTTACGAGCTGTATCATTACCTACTGGTGGACTCATTGGACTAAACCTCATAACGGACAATAAGACCAAATCAAAAAGAACTTAACATTTTAACAATACTCTTTCCTGTAATTCAGTCATCTTGTCATAATTTATTTCATTTCTAGATATATAATGAACTATGGTAACATAGAACCCGAACAATAGTAAATATTTAGACGGAAGACATCTCAAATACTCCTTTATGTAAATTTCAATACGCTACATAAGTAAGAAAATGCTGACTCAAAAATGTTGAACCACACAGCCACACCATCACACCTAATTGTAACATCATAGCTCTGACATCTTATTTGACCTGACGAAGGAAGAAGCACTTTCGAGAAACGTCGTCGAAATTAAAGAAAAACATAAAAAATGTTGTGATATTTATAAAAATATTTACTTAAGAATGGCTTTCAATTTTCAAGAAAGAAAGATTCTCTTGTTTTGTTCCCCACATTAGAACTTAATGCAAGGGTTACATACTCGCCTGATTAGTTTGAATAGATCAGTTAATGGCAAGGAAGAATCACCTGGTCGTTTCTTGCATTTAGCGCATGATCAATGCTGGCTCCCGAACAAACAAGAAACTTCACACAAGGAAGATGTCCTTCTGCTGCTGCTAAATGAACTGTAAGATATGAAGTAACCCGCAAAAAAGATAAGAAGAAAGAGAAATGAAAATTATGTAAACATGCAGTTACAGGCAGCTCGTAGTAGGGGTAGTGTTTTATGAGGCCTCTTGTCACAATCACACGTTCAGTCAACACGAACGCATTTCAGTCGTTCAGATTAACTCCAGGAAAATCAATTTTGGTTAATTCATTAAATTTACTAAATAAAATTTTGCGGCACACAATGATTTTTAAAAAAGGTTTTTCACCCAGAGTTTTGTTATGTCAGGGCTTTCACGGACTTTTTAGGCTCAACTCACAGGCCCATGATTTTCTGTGACTTTCCTTTAACCCGGTGGCTTAATGCAGTTGAGAAACTGATCAAACGAAACCCTTCAGCAGTTTTACGACAACAAATTCTCAGGGTTGATAGACCTAAAGTACATATCAGTTAGCCTAGCGCTGACACAAAATATGAATAAAAAGACAACCCACCATGATCATGAGCAGTACGAATAGCAAATATTTAAGGAGCTTTACACGGATGTTACGTGCAATTTTAAAGTACATAGTATCTTCATTTACCTGGCGTGTTTCCAGAATTATCTATCTCATCTAAAGAAGCTCCCCACCTGAACAAAAGCTGAAAAGTAAACAAAAATATATAGGCAAACAAAGAATAGATCTTTTAATGATTTTGGCTGCCATGTTGAAAGGTTGGCAAAAAATTTTAAGCACAGTCACCCTGGCGCTATTACAAACTCATCACATGCAAGGAAGAGAATGGACTAGTTATCTTTCTTGAAAGGGAAACCCAAACTATATTACGTTTTTAGCAAGTAATATGCAAGGGAGTGAAGCTAAGGAAATGTTCTATCTGTCGAGTTTCGAAGAAATCCACTGCATTATAAACGTGTTTTAACAGAAAATAGCCGAAATTTTTGGGCGGTACTTTTGCGTTCATACCTTTTACTGTTTGATGCTGACATAGTTAGGGGAATCCAGAAGCAGCCGACAACTTTAGCAAATATAGGAAGAAACAAACTCCGAACAATAATGCCATCTTGATAACTGAAGAAATGAGTTAAAATCAAGAGAATTACAATAAAATTGTGATATCATCCCAATGA
Source organism: Heliopora coerulea (assembly GCA_030142905.1). Classification (NCBI taxonomy): domain Eukaryota; kingdom Metazoa; phylum Cnidaria; class Anthozoa; order Scleralcyonacea; family Helioporidae; genus Heliopora; species Heliopora coerulea. The sequence continues at coordinate 2,474,125 of JASJOG010000016.1, forward strand.
TGATGTCTTTATTTCAAAGACATCATCAGTCTGTCTGATGATGTCTTTGAAATAAAGACGAAATATCACAATTTCGTTGTAATTCTCTTGATTTTAACTCATATCTTGAGTTCTCAAGATGACATTATTGTTCGGAGTTTGTTTCTTCCTATAGTTCGGGGAATGTTTGCAAAATTTAAAGTGCAATGGCTTCAAAATCGAATTTCTTACAGGTTTAAAAACTGAGCATAATCCTGCCCTGACGAAGGAAAAGATACAAACATTTGTAGTAACGTCGACACCTATTATCTTCTTGTGTAACAAAGACTATTATTGAGTCTAGCTACAAACAGGTGAAACTAATAAATTTCAGGTAGAAAACTATTGGTATAGAATGGCTTAAAAATTTTCTTGTGAACGTACATGGTTTAAACTTCGATCAAAATAGAATCTGCAGTAATACACGAACAAAGTCTGGCAAAAGGTTTGAACCCAGGTTGGGCAGATAATAACGTTTCACGTTCATCCAGATCATTGTTCAGGTTTAGGTCTGACGTTCCGGTCTCCTGGACGAATACCATCTTCTGAGAGTCTCTGAAGATGGTCTCCGTACAGGAAATCGAGACGTGAGACTTTAACCTAAATAGTAATCTGGATCAACGTAAAGCAATATTATGAACAAGGTTTGGTTCATTAAAAGTTATTAAAAGTACTAACACAAACCAAATCTGAAATCAAAGCAAAACAAATTTGTTATGCATTTAAGAGGACCTGATTATATTTATGATGTGAAGCAAATTACAGTCATTAGGTGCTTTATCTAAATCTTAAATGATATACTGATATAGTTTCATCCTATGATAATAAACTGAAACCTTCACAGAGTTTCGACGTATCGTATGTTAACAATTATGTTATCGTATGTTAACGATTTGCGGTCGAAATTAGCGAGATTTAACTCATATTTGGCTGAAACTTGCCCGGTACTTAAAAAATAACGTATGTCGACTACCTAGGCATTACATCTGCTTAAAATTGGATCAAAGTGGAATAATTTTTGAGAAAAGCCACTTACTAAACTCTCTTAATCCTAAATAACAAGTTTTTCCACGGCAACCGCGCTTAAAATTTCTTGTCAACCCGCCAACATGGCAGCAAAAACTACGGAATGGTTTATTCGGAGTAAGCACTATTTATCGGCTGCAATCAATGCCTTGAGATTCATAAATTTTGGAACGAGGCGTGAAGACACGGAAACACATCACCGACACAAATGCCAGGGGAAAATTTTGTCTTGTGCCCTATCTGGAAAGTTAACTTATCGCGGAGAGAAAATTATGGCCACATAACTTGTGGCACAAATTCCTGCGACAAGTCGCTGGAATAGCATTGCATCCATACCACAAGTCTTTTCGATAACATTGTATCCCCGCCACATGTCCTTTCATATGAACAGTTCATGCGACAGGCCAGAGTGACAAAATCTCAGGACTGAAAACCAATCACAGATCTAAAAAATATGTTTGTTAAAAATCCACGAACATGGCGGCCATGACGTCACAAGCAACTCACATATACACGGTTTCTGTAAATTGAATTACTATATTTGTTATCAGTATAGACATCCTTATTTTAAAAACAAAGTTCCAAGGACTTCAAAAGGATAAGCGCGGTAATAAACGCTAGTAATAAATGTGCTCACGTAATTTATTAAAAGAGTCTACTCTTGGTAGAGCTGTTGAATAGTGCACTCCCCTTGCACCGTTCTTACTATATCAAATACGTCCAGTACTTATCGAAAGTACCAAATCGTAAGAACGCGCGTTCCTGAGTTCTAACACGTCACGGACAGGCTGTTCTTTTTATTGTTGACATGTTGTTCTGGCTTGTGAGCTCGAACTCTCATAGTAAAATTGTGACACGGAATGAAGGGAAATAACTTAAGGGAATTGGTCTTTATTCACTTATCTACAAGCCTAACGGTTTCCTACCTTATTGGAAAAAATCCCGTAAGGGGCATTACCAAAGTGAAGATTACCTATACTTGATTAACTATGGGAATTTTTTAGATGATATTTCATCAAGCTGAATAAAGAGATTCAATTTAAAAAATAGAAAATAAAAAAATTCTTTGATCATTCAAACAAGGCTGATTACAAATATTATCTACCAAGACATATGAACTTAAATTTCTTTTCTTTTTTTCATTTTCGTCATCGCTACTTGTAAACAGTGATAAAAGTCTACAAGAGGATAATGCGCACAAACAGCACTTAGGTCTGGATGAAAACGTATTCCATTGAGAATTTCCAGATTACTTCTTATCCCCACCATTTTTTCTCCGCTTTCAGTCCTTTCTTTGGTAACGCCGACGCTTTAATTGGCCACAGAATGGATTCCGTGCTTTGTGTCAGTTTTTTGGATGTCTGGCAACCAGGTTTCTGTCTACGGGTCGGTCGATCTGTCTCCAAGGGTGCACAGTACGTATGTATGTATATAATCATGGACAGATGTTTGCAAGGCACTTGTCACATGTATATATGTATGTAAGAATGAAGGGTATGTAGATTTATTCACATCCTTTGATTGCCTTTCAACACGAAGTAGTGCCGTCAAACATTCAAGAATAAAATAGTGCATGAAGTTTGAACTTTATTTACGGTAAAAGTAAATCTCTCTTCTCTCTTCGAAGAAAGATTGCTGAACTCCATGCACTACTGGCCTTAAGAGGTGCGTTAATCAATGTAATTCATGTCATTAAAAGGGGAATAAATAGCCAATTGTACTTGTAGGAGTTGAGGAACCAGTTTTTCTATTATTGTTAAATGATTTCAGCCCAGGCAAGTAAGTCAACACAATGTCACATGACCTATTAACCTAGTTTGCAAGTCAAATTACTATGAAAACTGCCATTATGTTCAGTACCAACAACATAACTCATGCCGCAAAAGACATTTGATTCAAACATTTTGGATTAGATTTATTAGAATATTGATTCTTTTACGATAATACTTCTAGAAGACATTCTTTAAGACAATTGAAGGTGTTTTTACATGAGGTGATGTCAAAATGACGTTTGCGTTACCAGGTAGCAATCATCTTGAAATATAATACACAAAATGTGTTCACCAAAATAACAGACACGAAAGTTGTAATGATGATTGCCATGCCAAGCCTACCTGCAAGCAGCCTAGCCTTCCATGAAAAGCAGCAGCATGAACAGGGGTCCATCCCATTTCATCAACTGAATTAATGTCCTGGAACGGCAACCAGAATTGAAAGAATAACTGAGATTATGTTTGGAGAAAATTTCCAGAATTATGGAAATATTCATTTAAAAAATGGTAGGCGAGAAACTTGATGCCCAGTAAACATTATATCGCCCCTTCATTCAAATTTCTATTTGAATACCGACATAAGAAACTTTTGTACAAGATTTAAGAAGTGCTACATAGTACTTACAACCCCATGTCTCAGAATTGACTGTAGGGTATAGGAATTTCCGTGAGCTGCAGCTAAGTGTGCTGGAGTCGAGCCTTTGAAATTAAGGAAAGACGTAAAGTCAAGATATAAACAACAGTACATGTTTAATTTTACATGCAAGATTGAGATTCACTTAACACTGGCTCTGAAGGGACCATAGAAAATCTCCACGACGTCTACAATGCAATACTACTCTATACAATACTGGTTTCTCTTTTATCCTATAATAATGAAAATATGGAACAATATTCCTCTCCTATAACGCATGAACTCCTTGGTCTTGATACCTTGATCATGACTTCTACTTTTTTTCCAGATCAGACTAACTTTTAATTTTGTTTCTTGCATATTTGGACTGACCAATTATTTAAGGCTTGCTTTTCCCAGACGTACAAGTCGTTACCTAGCCAAGACTGAAGCCATGCCCTCTCAACAGCCGGGCTCAAGGCAATCCACCCCGCTATCTCTCTTATTGATGGTCCTGATCACAAGCCATTACTGGTTATCATTTTGTCGTTAAGATTTTGTCGTGGTGATAAATTTTAGTATCGCTTTGAAAAACGTCTTAACCATGGTGAATGGTTTTACAAGACAGTTCTGAAAAGAACTAGAGGAACCAACACACAGAGAGAAAATAAATGCTAAAAAGAAGCACTATGCATTTCGGCAGACCACTTTTCAGGTGCAAACGTCTGCTAACTGTTGAGAAATGAGTTAGCTTATATTTATACCCGATGTAAAGGCAATGATGTCATCCCACGCAGGAGGGATTAAACATCAAAATAACGCCAAACTAAAAACAAATTCTTTTTGTCGGCATAGATCCGGATCATTAAACTTAATATACATGGATTCCATAATCTTTAGAAAGAATACTGAGCGGTACTTTCCCAGGATGCTAAATTTAGAGTCTGAATAGGTATTGGCACAACATCAGTTTGACAACTAGTGTCGACCGATTGAAAAGTCACAATTAACCGTTTGAGCAGAGGTACATTGCCTTTTCGGTTGATTTCTTAATGGTACGGTCTTTTTTCGTATAACACTTGGCACATGTTGCTTGATCCTGTCACTTAACCGTTGAGTTGTTCTACCTACATAGCGAGAACCACACTCACATTTAAAATCATAAACTACGCAACTTGAAGAGAAAGCAGGCAGAGAATCTTTAGGTGTAGGTGGTAGGATAGTCTTAATAGAAAATATGCAACGGAGTTTTGTTGCAAAAAATGTCTTCTCCGTGGTGGTTTTGAGAGCCTTTTCAAAATAATTTTCTGAGATATCTCCTAAACCAATATCTTCCAATAAACCGGGCACTTCTCCGGACCGATAAATTTTTCTTTGTTGTTGTTGTTATAGTCAAAGAGCTTATCAAGTAGTCGCCCTGGATAGCCATTCGATAAAAAGATAGATTTTAAATTAACCAGATCCTTTTCAAGGAACTTTACTGAGGAGATCTTTTGCGTTCGGTTAATGAGACATTTTATTAAAGATATCTTTTGTCGTTCGGGCCAGAAGGAATCATAGCGTGTGTAAGGTCCAGTAAAAGTAGTTTTATGATAAATGCACGTTAAAAAGTCATTTTCTTCTTTGTGAACTAATACATCGACAAACGGCAATTTCCTCTGATTTTCAAACTCACATGTAAACTTCAGAGAGGGATGGATGCTGTTCAAAGAATTCAAGAAGGAGCGTGCTCGTTCTTCAGTAATGAAAAGAGAGGAAGTATCATCAACATATCGCTTGTACCATTCAGGTAAATCTTGAGAGCAAGATTCATTGAAGAAGATTGTTTCATGATATCCAACAAAGGTGTTTGCCAGCACCGGACCTAGCGGAGAGCCCATCGCTACGCCATCTTACTTGCTTGAACATAGTTTTACCAAAACTAAATTTAACTGCTTTCGTAGCCACGATCACTAATTTATAAAACGCATCTTTGGAAAGTGGTGGTGGTTTCATGTGCGAGTGGTAAAGAGTATCGATGCAGATCTGTATAGTTTCATCGAGAGGAATATTTGTAAACAGGTTGACTATATCGAAAGAGCACATAATAAGATTACCGGTGTTTAGGTTCAGGTTTTTTAACGCTTTGGTAAAACTGAATGAATCTTTCAAAACACGTGCCGAGTATTTCTTTAAAAGTGGTTCAAGGAATATAGAGAGCTGTTTAGCCAAGTTATGTTGTGCCAATTTAATCACTAAAAGAGTGGGGCGTACTGGAACATCTTGTTTGTGTATTTTGGCTCAAAAACACCACGGAGAAGACACTTTTAGCAACAAAACTCCGTTGCATATTTTCTATTAAGACTATCCTACCACCTACACCTAAAGATTCTCTGCCTGCTTTCTCTTCAAGTTGCGTAGTTTATGATTTTAAATGCGAGTGTGGTTCTCGCTATGTAGGTAGAATAACTCAACGGTTAAGTGACAGCAGCGGCGTATATAACAATTTCTGGAGGGGGGGGGGGCGAGATTTGAAAAGTTTCCGACAAGAGTTAGCCTAAATCGGGTTACCTGAACAAACGGCAAACGCATTTTTAGTAGTCATTTAGAGTTGGGAATTAGTAACAGCAGTCTAGCCTCGGCTGTAGTACGCGGACACAGCGGTACCAACCAACTAGCATTGACTGGCTTCTTTTCAGAACACAAAATGTTACTAACAATTTTATAGGCTATTTTGATTACACGATTTTCCTATGTTTGTACTACCGCATTTACAATTGACTGTGCACTGTGCGTTAATTAACGCGTTGTTTCAAAATTAAAACTTTGAAGTTTATTGGACGAAACTTTGACATTGCTATGGGCGGACTTCACGTTGTTAGGCGCCTGTCAACACGAACCGCGAGGAATGAATTTTCTCACGCTAATTTGTAGGCAGACAGTTGCTACATTTCAAAAGAAAACGCTCGGTTTTCTGCATTCGGTTTAGGTTAAAGATGTTTAAATTTGTTTCAAATTTTCATTTACCGTAATATTGTATCATTTCTATGATCTACAAATGTCCAATTTTTGACGTTTCTAGTCCTAAAGGTTTTTTGATTTCTCAGCAAACGAAATATAGTAAGGTATCCTCCCTCAAATTTTCCGACAAGCTCTAAATTTTCCGACAGAAATGTCCGGTCGGGGGCGGTCGCCCCCTCTACCCCCCTTATATATACGCCACTGAGTGACAGGATCAAGCAACATGTGCCAAGTGTTATACGAAACAAGACCGTACCATTAAGAAATCAACCGAAAAGGCAATGTACCTCTGCTCAAACGGTTAATTGTGACTTGGCAATCGGTCGACACTTGTTGTCAAACTGATGTTGTGCCAATACCTATGTTCTTTCTAAAGATTATGGAATCCATGTATATTAAGTTTAATGATCCGGATCTATGCCGACAAAAAGAATTTGTTTTTAGTTTGGCGTTATTTTGATGTTTAATCCCTCCTGCGTGGGATGACATCATTGCCTTTACATCGGGTATAAATATAAGCTGATAACTCATTTCTCAACAGTTAGCAGACGTTTGCACCTGAAAAGTGGTCTGCCGAAATGCATAGTGCTTCTTTTTAGCATTTATTTTCTCTCTGTGTGTTGGTTCCTCTAGTTCTTTTCAGAACTGTCTTGTAAAACCATTCACCATGGTTAAGACGTTTTTCAAAGCGATACTAATATTTAGTCATTATTATTACTATTTTTATTGTCGCACATTAATTTCTCAATGGTAATCAACGTCTTTGGGTTTGTTATCGACAAGACTCATCGAAAGGATCCTTCGGTGGATTTATGCAGAACATAAAATGGTAGTGTTCTGTAATTCCACAATTCTGGTCTTAATTCCAATTGCTTCCAGTCTTTGTGCCAAGGATTTTGGTGTTGTACCTAAAGCACCGATTCCCATAGGTATCACTTTCACTCTCACATCCCACAACTTCTTCAACTCCCTTGCCAAATCCTGATACTCATTATTATCATTATCATTATCATTATCATTATTATTTGATTTTTAAGATCACTTGGCCCTGGATGTTATTGCCGGATAAATTTGCTGGGTATCAAGCCATCTCCCATGGCCTCATGTCCATTGCATTCATTACTATTCTTGCTGATCCTAACAAGCAAGCTTTCTGTATGGTGCTGAAGTTCGTTGTCACTTATTATCATTATTTTTGTGTAGAGCCCACGTGTATTGGCCAGAACCTAAAAATACTAACATCTGTTATCTTTCGTTATATTCTACTCTACTCGCACCACTCCAGACATAATCTTCCTTAAAGTAGTTTCACTTTCCATTAGCACGGTCTTTTGCATTTCTCTTACTACCCACTGCTGTCAAGATTTCTATTTTTTTATTTCTTCTTCTTCTACTTCTTCTTCTTTTTCTTCTTCTTCCTCTCCTCCTCCTCCTCCTCCTCCTCCTTCTTCTTCTTCTTCTTCTTATTATTATTATTATTATTATTATTATTACTACTGTCGCTGTTATTGTTGTCGTTATACAGATTACATGTAACTTTATGATAAAAAATATAAAAGATTATTAATTACCAACCTGAAACATCTTTGACTTCCAAAGCTGCACCATTTGCCGCCAATGCCTGGAATAAAAAGAACAAAACTTAATTTGGCACTAGTAACATTCGTTGACACAAAATATTTTAAGGTTATAGTGGCTACACCTATGAACTCTATAACTGATTGCGACAGATCGTACACTCCATTTATCCAAGTGCACAATATAAAGGGGCATCACCAGTCCTTTGCTCTTAATAGTAAGTGAAAAAAGAAAATGCCCTTCCACAGTCTTTGTTGCCCTGTATCGTCGCAGATAATTTCGACGAAAATTTCATCTAATACTCGCAATCGATTGAAATGTAGGAATAAGATTGTTTGGTAATGTAGCTAACAGCAGCCACGGACTTTTTATCTGCGGTAGATGGAGTATCAAGGGACTTGAGGGCAGCCTTCTTCACAACACTTTGAAATGTTTTAGTCTTTAAAAGGCAATTTTTAGCAATGTTGGCGTACAAAAGTGTAAGGGCATTCGCAATTCGGCACTGTGATACATAAATCCGGTTTATTTCGTGATTGCTGCGATGTGGTCATAGGTGAGAACGTCTTTCATCGCGTCTTGTTGTCAAAGTTAAAGAATACACAAGCTCGGATTAGGCATACGATTGAGGAAGTTCGTCAAGCTATACTGACAATACCATGATGCTAAAACTTTCTAATGACCAGTGAGATAGTTTAAACATTGAAAAACTCAGAGTATATTTGGCAGACTGAAGGGTATATTCGTAAAGTAGTGTTACTTCAACAATGTGCGCCTTGACTGGCTGAAAGCTGCGTTTCTATAATTTGATGGGAACGTAGGTAAATTCACGGACAATATGTGGACGTTTGTATAGACGGAACCCGCCAAAAAACGATTTCTGATCCCAAAGTTATTTCACGTCTTTCCAACTTCTCACTCGTGCTTCTATAACGAATTGGAAATTCGGAAAATGTTTTCAATTCATATATAGTAGCAACATTCTCGTCTGTCTTTCTGTCCGTTCATTCCCAAAAAGCTCTAGAATACCCTTGCGTAGCGTCACTAATTATGGCTTTCTCGATAGCGCTTACGACCGTCCAGACTTAGTAAGTTTTTCGAAAGAAATCTGTCTGAAAAAAAAAGAGGCGGTAAACCTCAACATGCAGGAGACGTGACTGCATTGTCATTGTTCATTTAGAAAATGTCCCTATCCTCTGAGATTATATTTTGAAAATGGAGTGCTGAGTTGATAGTTTAAAAACGACGTCCAAAGAAATTAAAGGCAGTGCTCTGAAAAAGAGGGGGAAAAACTGTAAAAGAAATTGAAATAAATGAAAAAGTCCCGTCTGATCGAAGGTTAGCCAAACATTTGTAAAAATTTTAGACGAGCTCCTGTCGAGACAGTGCACCTGTGATTAAGTGTATGAAGAAATCTTATATGTACGGGGCTATTTCAGTCATGAGGAAATAAACGGAAGCCCTTGGAAGACGCCGAAAGCCCAAGATCAGAAAGCCATTTCCTGCAACGAACATGTAGCTGGTATGAAACTCAGAAAATATTCCATACTTGATTTCTTCACGGACTTGACACACGGCAGATTCCATATACAGCTATTAGATTCTACGAAACGTGTAGCACATGATCGAACTTTGGTGCGACAGGGAATGACTCATGGTGTATATCAATTACAGCTACGCAAAAATCTAAGGTTCTTTTAAAATTTTTAAATGATCTGGTGTGAAAGTAATCTTTTCAAGACAGAAAATAGACACGTAAAATGTAAATGTGCATCATTCTGGCGTATTTTTATTTTTATTTTCAAAAATGGCTTCCAATACTAACTCGCGTGTATCGGTCACTGGGAAAAAAAATAGTCATTTTCGCACAGTGTATTTTTTTCACAATATTTGTTATAGTTAAAAATGAATAAATATACATCATTTTTGTTATAGCAATACAATCGACATCATCCTATAAAACCAAATATTATTTTATAAAAAAAAGAAAGCTAAAGGTGAATGTAACAACCTTTTATGTAAAATAACTAAATGTAATATTGGTATACAGTGGCGGATTAAAAAATTCGTGGGCCCTAGGCACAGGGAAATTTCGTGGGCCCTATACCCAGCCAGATCCGCTCTCTTTTTAGGTTTCAGCTTTAAATGTCATCGATAAGATTTTTATAGCTACATTGAATGTGAACATCAATTACATGTATGAACCGGTATACAAGAAATCAAGAACAGTCTTTAACAAGCAAAACAGCACTACAGTACTAGTCTGCCCCAAGTCACACGTACATTAGTGAAAATTAGTAATATTACCCATAGGGAGGTCGGATTACAGCATAATGATGTTCATTCTACAGTTTTACTATGTGTATTTACTTTATGGCAAAAGAACTAATCATATCATTAACTGGGATTGAACGCATCAACTCCGATTCTATAGATAGGAGTGAGGGTGGCAACAAAACACGACTGACCCATGGTTGAACTCTGCTAGTCCTTGATAAGTTTCAATACGGAGCAAGAGAAGTAAAGGAAAATGATCATGCGGAAAATGTAATGTTCATGCATAATGCATTTTAAGTTCATAATGCATTTTACGTCTTGATGGATCGATTTCACGGTAAGCCAAATAGCCAATTCCTATCATCAAGTGGGAGAAAAGAAGAAAGCCAATATGACTGGTAGATGAATCGATCAGTGTCAGTCACGGCTCGCCTACGCAGTTTTTTCAGTCTCATTCCTTTTAACATGTTTGTGCATTTTTCTTGTTAGGTTCTTTGTTTAAAAACATTTACATAAATTGATATATTGGCATAATGATAATGAAATACTTAATTTTTTCGAGGAGAGGAGCTCTCCTTCTGACGACTAAAATCGTCTGGCGTTAGCCAGAGTAAAATAATAGAAAAATGGAATTAATAATAATAACAGAAAGAATAGAATTAAGAATTCAGTCATTTAGAGGTATTATTTGACCGTTGATCAAAAGTACGTCGTCCTGTTTTCGTCAAAGTTTAAAGAATCGTAAAAGGTAATGTTTAGTTTTTCGGAAGTCAGTTTTTCTCTTGTATTTCTTTCGGAAATACATTATGAATCCTTTCATTCCTTTGAGCTCTGTTTGAATACTCTTATAGTCTTTACTTGTAGTAGTTTACTCCGGTCAAAACTTATGTAAGACATGTAAGCTATCAAGTACGAATCCCTCATGGATAAATGTGTCTGTACTTGGTTATCTTATTGATTCTGAAATAAAAAATATAACATAACCACATGGACAAACATCTTCATGGGTCCCTGACCTTCGTGGGCCCTAGGCACGTGCCTGTAGCGCCTTATTGGTTAATCTGCCTCTGTTGGTATTGAGTGATTACTTTTGCGCTCAGGGTTTTTTGCAATGAGTATGAGTAATCTTATGAAAATGAATTTGCAATATTTTGTCACAGTGCATACGTTTGAAATCGTATCCAGAAAATAGTCACAAAATTAGTTGTTACACACGTAACAGAAACCTGAACTTTGTAAACAGTAGGTAAAATTAATTGTGAACGAAAATTGACTGCAAACTATTGTCTTTATTTTTGATGAGTTAAAGGTTCTTGAAAAGCACTAGATATCTTTTGCTGTAGAGTACATTGTATAATCCCTAAAATTAAATAAATGTTGTTTGAATTTTTATCAAAGTGTCAATCTACGTCACTAAATTTTGACAAAATTATCTGAATCATGGATGATATGCTAACAATGATGTGCTTGTAGAATAAGATGAATGTTATGCACATGGGAGCTTGGCAATCTCACAGGTGATTGGAGGATATCCATCAACCTCGTGTCTCTGAAAAACAATTTCTGAATCCTAGATGGACATGGAACACACAGCCTTCTGATGACTAGTGAGATTTTAGAGATCTGGCCCATGGGAGCTTGGTGATACCATGGACAGTATGCATACATAACATTCACCTCATTTCTTGAATCTGCATGAAAAAAATGTCCATTAAAGACAACATACACTGCACTGTTTTCATATTTTATCCTGGTCTAAAATCATATTTTCAATTGCTTAGTATTTTCTCTGTTTACAATATACACTGTATGTTGTGGTTCAATTTCAACTTTAGGTTCACTGTTTGGTTGAAAGCTCCCACATGCAGAATTTGTTCACAATGTTCAGTTTATCTGATATAGTTATTATTGTAGCTAGCAAAAGGCAGCAAAAATTTCCCTATTGCAGTCTTTAGCTTAATTGCCATCTGAGTCTTGGTAGCTCAATGATTAATGCATCTCACCAATCATTGAAAATGAATCTCACTCTGAATGAATTATGATAAAAAATGTTAATAAAAGATAACATATACCTGTCCAGTGCTAAAATAATGTTTTGAGGTTTTATCCTTATTTCAATCATATAAATTTGGTAAGATTAAAAACATATTTTCCCTGCTGACAGATTTTAGTTCAATTCAAACTTTGGTTGATAAAATGTGCTCCTCTTGGTACCTATACCTGTACACCCTTCATTAAGCTGTTGAGTACAGTGTACAAGGAGTGTAACACCTTAGCAAGGTGCTTTTGAAAGGCTTCTGAGTCACAACTGAATTTGTTTAGTTTCTAATTTTTGCTTACATTTATTCAATTTAAATCTAAAGACAATACTTCAACTTTCAAAATTGTTTCATTGATGTCAAACCTCCTTGAGATCAAGTGAAAAATCTTGTTGACATGACCTCATCATTTGATTTTGTTGGTTCTTGTCGGGAAAATTTCCCTCTTGATCTCAGAATAATTTATTTAATCTGCTAACCTGTATACTAGCATCTTGCCCTCGTATTGCAGCTATGTGAGCGGGTGTCCATCCATCAGGTGTTGTTTCTGAGCATGATGCACCATGCCAAAGTAGCCAATGCAAACACTGTATTAAAATAGTTAAATCTTTATGTTGTCACCACTCATTGTAACATGTTCACCAAATTAAATTACAGTAGCCATTTGATTGCATGTGGTTTGCTGTATGATGCATATATATTTTATCTAGATAAATACATCTAAATGCACAACTGCCACAAGGCTCTGTTTTTCAGGCATATATCAAATGAATTTTAGATTTTTCCCCCCAAATTTTAGTAAATATTAGTAAATTTTATTTAATAATAAGCACATTACAGTTTATGAGGAAACATCTGGCACACTTAAATCTTGCATTCTAAATAAGACATAAATGAATATTGCTTATGGACCTAAAAGTAGTCAGGGCCAACAACATAGGGGCAGTCAGGGTCAAATTATGGCAGCTCTACTTTTTGGCTTCCCACCAAAAGAAATGAAGATGCAAATCTTTATCCTTTGATATAAGTCAAACAATTTGACAGTTCTTGCAGCATCTGTTACATAAAAGCATGGATGAGGGTACCAGCAGGTACATTGAGGAAAGGTATCGATTCCATTGAACTGCTGGTCCCCAATCCTCTTGTCTTGCCAAAAAAATGACAGTGCTATAAACTAATGGTAGAAATTAATAATCTGTTATTAACTGACAAATGGTGCTCAGGGACATAGTTAACCCCATTTTGGCTGGGGTGTGTCCAGCTTAATTTGCCTAGTCACTGTACACTTTCAAAGATTGTCAGAATTTAATTTGACATGCATTCAGGCCTTGTATGGTGTACCATTGCTTCCTTAACCTCAATACGTAAATAAATATAATCTGGTAACCAAACAGGATTTTTACCTACTTTATCCCACTAAATTTTACCTGAATTTATTACTATCTGGTTTTTGTCCAAATTTTCTACTTTTTTGCAAACTTTGAGGGTGTCACACCCTTACACACACCCATAATCTATGCTGCTGATGGTGCTCTATGTTATATGAGGCATGTAGTGGTAGAAGCATATACTTAAGCATACAATAAATTGCATAACTCCTGTAAATAACAGTAAAATTCATCATTTCTCTACCCCAGAAGAAGTAAGCATTTGTTACCATTTCAATACAAGACCATAATATCAGGATTGAGATTGAAATGGAAATTAACAACCTTTATTGCAATCATGATAATAATTACAGTATAATAGTGAATACTAGTACTCAACTGGGATAAATTCAAACCTTTAATGCTGGACTGCTTTCATAATTACCAGTAGTGAGCTTACATCATGACAATTGAAAATTGTCATGTACCGGTAAACCTTAATGGAATTCCTACCCCATTACAGAGGCTGAGACTCATGATTACATGCATAACACCATTAAACTGTACATTATGTACTGTGTTTCTGTTGGCTTTCAGGTGGTTTAACTTTTTGGAAACCTTTCACTGATATACTATATTTTGTAAAAATAATTGCATGCAGTTGTTGTAATAATTATCTAGAACCAAGTTTTGGTTTAGTGTGAATTTAAAAACACTGACTGTGATGTAAAAAGATAAAAAGATCTGAGTAAATCAACGATGGGGGAAAAAAGCAGAATTTGGAACATATACTGTATATAGAAAATAACCCATCAAAATCTTTGAGAATGATGGCCTTGACTCAGGCTTTCAATAGAGTCAAATAATAATTAGTCCTAAGAGTAATTGTTTGGGTGAACACAACTCAGTGTTGGGATTGCAGTTTCATACCATTGTATACCCAGAATCTTTCGGGCTTTTTACTTGCTGCATGCAATCATTTTGCTTGTTGAGAGCACTGATATGTTTACAACTGGACTATAAAGATTATTTCCTCCTTTTAAACTTCTGGTTGTACTTTATAATGGCATTCTGTTTGCAAACTATCCCTGTTGTTCACTGCCTTTTGGACAAGGTAACCTGGGCTTACAGCTAGCAATTTTATTTAAGAATAAATGAGAGCATTTAAATTAATGATACATATATGTTTTGAAAAGTCAACATTCAGTTTAGGGGTGATGAAATGAAAAAAAAGGTATTATGAAGGAGTACATATTACAAGCTTATTACAATAGTGTCAAAGAGTAAACTGTAACCATAAGTTTAAAATTAAATGCAAAATTCTCTATATGTGCAGTAAAGTAGATTATATATATTAGGTTTGAGCATGACTTTCAAATAAAGTCGAAATACATACGTGTAATTTTATATTTATGTTGTTTCTCATAAATCAAATCCAAATTTTACAAGATGTTACTTTTCAGAGTTTGTTTCTTATTTTATTTCTTTGAAATGTTGATTGGAAAGATGTTCCAGTAACAAACTTAAATGAAATCTTAGGTCAGTTATGTCTACCATTAATTTAGGATGGCATTTTATTTCAGTTCATGGCATCATTTTGCCAACACTTTTTCACTCCAGCTTCTACAGTACAGTGCAGTTTATCTTATATAGGTCAGTAAACAGTGATATCCACGAGCAGTTTGACAGTTTGGTAATTTATGTCTACGACCGTTTCGAAGAAGCAGAATCTCAATGATGTCATAACATTTTACCTCTACAGAAGTTACGCAGTTTCTGGTATCAACTGAGGCGTCAACAAAACATAAATATTGGGAAACTTGTGTTTCAGAATTAACTTTTTATACCTCCAGACTGTCATAATTGCACGCCCAGTGAAGTGGTGTAAACTTAAATTTGGGGTCGACGTCATTAATTCCCGCTCCACTCTGAACCATTGCTTGCAGTTCCATCACATCACCATAACGAACGGCTTCATGAATGCTAGAAAAACGATGGCTTTTATCTATAAGAACGAAAAAGCTTCTAAACTTCAAAACTTTCGAAGATTTAAAAGTTTAATCCTTTCCGGTCCGAGAAGAAAGTACTTTGAACATTGACTTACCCGGCATACTGCGCTGCAGTTCACTGTAATAAAGCAAGAACACAACTAATCCTTCGAACAGAACTATAAAAACTTTCCCAAGCTTCTGCAGAAATAGCTTTAATTCATGATTGTTTCGGCTGCAGATGTACGTCGGTTTGGTTGGTTGAACTGTGTTGCTACGATACAGCATAGCAGGCCCTGGCAGTCATGTTGCAGGTAGAAGTGTCGAAGGTGTTCCGAAGTCGGGAAGTTGCTACCTGACCTATGTAATATACCGTTTCGGTCATATTATATGGGTCAGTGGTTGCTACAGACAGTTTTGTCCTCTCCCATCACAAGTTCTCCCTCCGATATGTTCATCCCCACTTTACCTATTCTGTGACTTAGTCACTAGTTTGTCCCTAGTGTTGTGCCTGTCAGGCAGCCATAAAAAGTGGCCTGCTTAATGAGCTCAAAGTGACCTTTTCAAGGTCGGTGAACACAAACACTTTGCCTAAATATTCCAGTAATTCCACATCTACAATATCTTGGCTAAATCTGTAATCCATACCTAAAGTAAGAACTTAAGACGACTTTCAGGCTTCTGTTATCAGTTTTGGTTTTGAGTTTAATCATTTTCTCAGTATCGAGCTTGAAGATCGTTCATCTACCTTACATTATCAGTTTTCTTATTTTTACGTTCCAGTTAGAAAAAAGTTGACTCGTGAATTAAAAGTTAAACTTTAGGATTTTCGTCAATCTTGTTCGTATTCACAAGGAATATTTGTTGATAGTGAAAAATGAGTTTTTGCGTGCAAGTGTTTTTGGTAATCAAAATGGTTGGGCCGAAAGTATATTTGCAACATACCCGTCTAGAATCCCCCCCCCTTGACAAGAAAGTACGAATGGTATTATACAGTTAATATGCGATCGGGGGCGTCGTCTTCACAACAGAAGGTTGTGGAAGGGCCCAGTGAATAAACTTCCTTGGGTGATATTGTAATAGCTGGGAACATTTTGTCTGGAGAAATGACGATAAGGTTTAAAAACCAGAGTTATTCTAAACTGAAGAAGAAATGCCAAACAGAGGGAAAACTCTTCGTGGATCCTGAGTTTCCTCCGGAGGTAAAATCTATGTACTACAGTCGACCGATGGCTCCTGAGTCCATAGAATGGAAAAGACCGAAGGTGCGGTTCGGTATACTCATCTTTACTGCAGTTTTTCATTTAATCATCCTTAGTCAGCTTCATTTATTCCATTGTGACAAAATGATGAACATGCAATTTTGTGACGTCTTTATATTTTGAGGAAAACAATACAAGCATGAATAGCATGGATTTGTAAAAGGACTTCAACTCGCGAAGAGTTTAATAGCAAGGCTGATAATTGTGGTTTCTTGTCTTAGAGGGTGATTAGTTTTATGGTTTATTTAGGGTCATTTTCGTGACGAAACTTATTCCATGAGATTAATTCCAAATTCTAAATGACATTAAACTATTGGCTTGGTAATGCTAACCTTCAAATGTGATGACAGATAAGTTTGAGATGTTTCAAAACATTCAAGTCTACATAAATGGAATCATATTTGCACATTATTTACTTTATACTGCTTCCGGTAAAGAATTTCAATTTATTGGCGGTAATCAGTCTTGGATACCAGTAAAAACATTCGTTGAGTCGTTAGTAAAACATTCATCCAGTCAAGTTTTTTTCTTGATTTCAGTATAAATAATTTCCAGTGTGTTGGAGAGTTGTTTACCAGATATCATCAGTTGAAAATCGAGAAACGGGAAAGTTATAACGTACACGTACATTTTGTAGAGTGTGGAATTTACGGATCAAATCATATCGACAATTCACAGCCGTGTATAAATACTAGATACAATCTTTGGTTTGAATCATAGACAAAACCTTTAGTGGAATGTTGTAGTCAATGAAGCATCACCATTCCTTAGTGAAGTTGACCACAGACTCAATTTCTTATACTCTACCTTAGCTTTACCTAGCCAGTCAATTTAACCCTTTAACCTCTGGCTTTATGTGAGTTAAATATTACTGGGTCTTAAGTCCTATTAATCATTGTGTCTCAGACCTTAGGAATTTATCAAGCCAAATAGAAAATAACAATAAGTAGAAGCCTGGCTAGACCTACATTTCTGGGGGGCCTTCTGGAAACTCATAGCAAAACTGTAGAGAATTTTGGCCCTGGGAGTAAGCTTGCTGCTTAGATTTTGTATCATTGGTCCCCTGATGCTGACTCAAGTAATTCTATGTTTTGTGTAATATTTCAAGAGATAAGTCCAGTGAAATTTGGCCTTGCTATTGACATTCAGCATTAATGGTCTTGTAGTGTGAAGTATAAATCCACATCACCGTACCCCACATTTTAGGGTTATGAATTGTTGTGGGGGAAAATTTCATTCTCAAGTACAAAAAGTGAAATATTTCTGAGTAACTTGTGGCAGAGCACATGAAACAGGTCAGGCATTGCAGAGTTATCCTGACAGAATTGGCAAAAGGTCCACTTTGGCTGACAAGAAAGGATTGTTATAGTATCATTCATTTGTTGTTTTGGAGATAATTATTGAAATTAAAGAGCTTCTGTACAGTAACACATGAATGATGCAAAACACATGATGGAAAAATCATTTGATAGCAGCAAAATTTTAAAATATGCTGAACATTTGACAAAGCCTTTTTTAATATAATGTATATATATTATAATGAGAGCAAATGTGGATAATATTACAATAATAACAATATAATAATATATAACTTGGTAATTTGATTGAGGTGCTCTGATGTAACACAAATTGAGGTAATAATCATACACTTGGTCTGCTGGATTTCTTGTGTCTGGTATTCACCTGTTATAATGTCTCCCATATCATATATCAGCATTAATAAGAAACAGATCTTGATCTCTCATGCAACTGGGGAGGAAACATGCCACCTAAATGACAGTTTGATAAAAGGCACTTGACTAATCAACCAGTGTCAATGTAAACATGTCTCACTAACCTTAAGACCCTGAAGCCTTTTATGAAAAACAAAAAATAAATCTTAAGTGATTGAAATTCATAATAGTGTGTATACAGGTACAACCTTTGTACTGTACAGATAAAAAAATAGCATGTGGTTTTATTTTTAAATTTTTAATTTTTTTTAAGGAGATAATGGACATTAAACGTTATACATTGGCTCTAAAATGTATAGTTGCCACTCTAGTCAGTATAAAGTGATTCTTTTGCACAACAAACAACTCTATTTCATATTTAAAGACAATTTATTTGTTTATTTGCTTCAGTCCCTTAATCCCCTGAAATACCTATTTTTTCAAGCTATTGAAGGGTAAGAATGTACAATATATATAATTTTATTTTAGGTAGTGCCAATAGTTGTAATTGAGTAGAATGCTGTGCTTGCCCCTTAATGGGCCAACTGCCATCTACTATTAAGTGAAAAAGATGCTGCTCAGAATTCTTTCTGGCAAGTGCCAGATAATTTTATTTAGCAGTTTGGGGTACTTACTCCTTAACTGGTTAACAGAACAGTTGGGCATTCAGTTGGGCAGAAAATATGTGATTTTTTGGAGGGAGGGGGCTGATTGTTACAAGAAGTAGAACAGTGGTGGTGTGTACTGCTGACCTGTCACCATAATTTCAAAACGTTTTAATGATGAAACATGTGAAGAAGGATTTTTGTGCTTTGATTTCATGAATAAAGATATGAATTGGGATGCAGCATTCTTATACATTAGTCAAACAAGGTAAAAAGTAAATTTTCATTATAGGCCAGAATGCACTGGGGGGAAGCTAAGCCATGTGGTCAGGAGTATTGGGGGGCTGTGGCTCCCCCTTGCTTCCATTATTCTTCTGCTTATGGGACTGGCCGGAATAAAATTCTAAATAGCTATCTTGAGGGAAGGATTAATTGACATCAATTTTATTCTGTAACCCTAAGACATTAAATGAAATGACATTGTCTCCTGATTTTTAATCAAATTACACTAATTATTGCATTAGTTACAGTACATACCAGCCAAGAAAATGTCAGTTATATAGAATATAGAGCACTGCATATGAAGTAGCCCTTACCTGTTTGATCATTGATATTTAAAATGGCAAAAGACTTTTCACCAATAGCATCTCATTATTTTGTAATTGGTTTTCATTGGTATAGTAATTGGATACTTTTTGTCAGGTGACTTTTAAGTGTATATAATACTCACCAACTTTCAACTTATCCCTATGTTTCACTCTGATAAAAAGGCCTTTGTACCAAAGGTTAGTTTCTCATCCATCCATTTTTGTAGGTACATGACCTTTAAAATTTTCTTGACTGACAGCATACTCTACTATTTTACTTTGGATAATGCCAGATGACTTTATTTCTCAAGCGGAGAATTCCAGTCTAGAAAGGGTTAAAGGTTTGCAATTTAGCCAGAAAATGGATTGCTTATGAAAGAACCATTTTCTCTGATGGTGAATCATCTGCTGTTTGATCTCATACTCATGGTAATAAATATCCTGTAAAATTTAAAGCTGATTATCATCTATCATAGCCTGCATGTTGATTTGAAGAAGAGCTACTTATACACTGTGGAAAAACTTTTCAATGTATAAATTTACCTACACATGACGTTAGTTTTAAACTAGAAATACGTAAACGCAACAAACCCTCGCCCACCCTTCGAGTAAGATTGATAATTTTTCAAAATTGTCAAAAACTCTAAAATTTAACTTTTGATAAGCAAATCATCAGTCTTATGAATGAGAGACTGAATACAATAAAAAAAATTAAAAATAAAAAAATAAAAAGCCCTGAATGATTCGGCCACAAAATAACAAGAAGAATTGGAAATTCTTTTATATATAAATTGCTCATCGTCATTTATATTTGAAATTTTCAGTTCTGTTTTAAAACCTTTGGTGAAAATGAACTTTAACCGGATTACAAATGCTAAAGTTACCACTAGTGACATAACGACATAAGGACATGAACATTACAACACAAAAAGATCAGGTTTTTCCTCATGTCCTTAATTCCATAGTGTCATGCTACTTTTCATTATGTTACCTAGTTTACACTATCGACATATCGATAGAAACTGAGAACCTTTTGCTTTCGCGTGACCGTGTTATCTCGTTATTTTGCTTAGTGTAGACCAGGCTTAACAGATTTATTCTCACAATTAAAACAATGAATGCTTGGACTAAGACTCTATATCAGGTGCTTGATTGTAGTATTTCGTGTGGTTTTCCACTTACACTACTCGCTCAGTTTGCCTTAAAGTAAGACTTTTCATTACATGGCCAGACTGTCCGTCTTAAAAACACAACGTTCTCACAGCAGGTTACAGGTCCGACAACAACACTACGGACTGCTCATGACTGATAACTTTTTTGACATTTTCATTGTCATTAAAAAAATTGAAGAATTCTACGTTATCTCAAAATTGTTTACAAAAGTCTTGGAGATACTATTATAAAGATTTATGCTATTCATCCAGACTTTTGTGATGAAGATGCAACGAATTCGGAAATCGACAAAGAAAACGTGAACGAGTTCTGCAAGTTTACTGCAGACCACAAACCGGAAAATACAAAACAAAAACCAAAATACGACAATCAAACCTGGTAAAACTTTTGTCGAAAGAAGAATGAGCAGGGAGAAGTAAGAAACGTAGCTTTTCCACAGTTAAACTTTCTGATTATGTTTATTTTCGAAGAAGTAATAAAGAAAAATAGCGAAGCGTATAAACCCGCAACTCTAACGGCTTTTAAACCAAGTATTCACAGGCACCTCGAAAGAGTTCAACGGCAAATTTGCAAAATGAAGACCAGTTTAAACTTTCTCGATAAGTTTTAAAATACAGAAGAAAGCAGTTGCTGGTGGAATATCAGAAAGGAGATAATACTTGGTACAAGAAGTGTCCCTTAGGGAAGAATGATGTTGGGAAACTATTTTCGAAAGCTGCTCAAAACGATGGCCTGCAAGGAAGATTAAAAACCCATTCTGATTGCAAAACCTGTATTTCAAGGCTTCTAGCTTTAGACATACCTGTGGTTTATGTAGCACGGCCAAGTACATGGTCACCACAACAGGAACATGAAAACTCTGGACGTTAAGTTGAGCGAGGCTACGGGCGTTTTAAGGCCTTATATTATTTTACGTTGCATGGAGTGCGACAAAATAAGAATGAAAGCATGGGAGTTTCAATCATTTACTTTTGAGTGGTTGTCGGCCTATATCATCCCAGCTGTAGGTTATTTGTACATTACACGAAAATTCGGTTAGGTTAATTCGTGGACAATAGCTTATAACAAGACAAGAAAAATTTCTCATTTGTGCTACAAACTATGTACGATGTGGTTCCACACTTTTGTATGGGAAGTTCATCCTCGATGATCAAATGTGGTTTATTTTCTACGTGGCACAAAAAATCGATTAGCTCTGGACAAACTGTTGCTAAAAGGCTACATGTTAGTGCGAACGCAGGGATAATCATATGTTCCATAAGACAATGGTTCATTCATGCTTTTCAGTGTAGTCTGTGTTCTTGGGCGTTAGTTGGTCACCCGAGTTGGTATTCAAGTTATGATTCGATTTAGGATTTGAGTCAGCAGGATTCGAGTTAGGTTTTTCCTAACAACAACTGAAATAACACATTTGTTATCTAAAAATATATATGATCGCTTCGTAACCACGTCTGGAGCTAACCCAACCCCAAAGATGCATCTACACCGGACGCGAGCGACGCAAGCAAATGTTTTGGAAACAAGTAAACTAGAAATACGTGCACGCAACAACCCCTCGTCCATCCTCCAAAAAAATCTCTGGAGAATCCAGGTAACAATGATAAGTTTTCAAAATTATCAAAAAGACAAATCCACCTGACTATAACTGGAAGAGGACATGCAATAAAAAAAAATCCACACAGAATTTGGCCGAAAATAAACAACAATCCAAACAGACTTTCCGTCTAAAAGTGGAGCATTCTCATAGATTATTGAACGGATACGGCATTACGGACAGCTCATGATTGAATATTTTTCTGACATTTTTTTGACTTAAAAAATTGATAAATTATACATTATTTCAAAGTTGGTTACAAATGTCTTTAAGATCTGCTATGATAAGGGTTTATGCTGAGTATTCATCCGGAAGTACAAGACTTTGATGACGAAGATGAAACGAATTACGAAACCGACGAAGTAAACAAAGAAAACATGAACGAGTTCTGCAGTTTTATCGCTGACCAAATACCGAAAAATACGAAACATAAAACAAAATACAACAAGCAAACCTTGTGCAAGTTTTGTTGAAAGAAGAACGAGTAGAGGGAAGTAAAAGACGTACTTTTTCCAAGGCAAAACATCAATAAAAAAGAAAAATGGCGTATAAACCTGCAATTCTTGCGTATTTTCAACTAAGCATTCAGTGGCACCTCAACACAAAGGGTTCAACAGTAAATTTACACACAGACGGCTTTAAACTCTTTTGAGAAGTTTTAAAATTCTGATGAAAGCATTACCGATGGAATACGGTAAAGGTCATCATGCACAAATCACTCTTGAAGTGAGAAAAACTGAAGCGGACAACTGTTTTGCCGAAGGATAATTTGGTGACCAAAAACAAGTAGCTTTGCAGCGAGTTACCTGGTGGCTGTTTACCTTGCATTTTTGTTTCGAGCCAAAAATACATCCTAATGTCTTCAATGGGGTGACATTTCATAGCAAAAAAAATCCTGATTGAGGCAATGAAATCTTTGTGTGGAAAGCGGAGAAAGCATCCAAAGACTGTCATGGCCTTGACAACTCTTCTGGATGACGAGTGTTCTATCCCACTTCTCAAACAATTGACCATGAACGCTGTCCGCTTAAATACTGCAAAATGTTCAAAAATAATCGTCGTACAGAGATGAATGACCCAGAATCTTCATTCTACTTTACCAATAAACACCAGCAAAATCCAGGTGGTAATATTTCGTACAAGAAGTCTCCCTTAGGGAAGAATGAAGTTGGGAAGCTACTTTTCAAAGCTGCTCAAAACAATTCCGTTCGCCAAACTTGTACTTCAAAGCTACTCGATTCAGACTTACCTGCGATTGTGCAGCTCAGGTAAGTGGTTACCAGAACGTGAAAAGTCCCAAGATTTATACTAATCGACATCTATTCAACTTCAGCGAAGAATGTCGTTTTAATACAGTTAGTCGCTTAGCAAATGTCCTGACAGCAAGCGAGTTCCCTTACGTCTTTTGTTCATATAAATCAGAAAGAACGAAGACAAAGCGTTGCTGCAAAAAGTGAACAGTTGGCAAATGCATATTCCAAGGAGCTAACTTTGAGAACTGCTCTTGTCAAGTCATAAATTGTCCAGTTACTGAGGTGGCGAAACCAGCCGCAGGCACCAAGAAAGCCATTTCCTTTGCCGGTCTTAAATCATTTACTGGCTTCAGTGTTCATATAATGTAAACAACTTGCGAGAGATCCATACAAAGGAAAAAAGAACGAGACCAAATCGATTTGCTTCAATACGGTACCCAAGCACGGTTTGTTCAACAACATACCAGTCCCCGAGCTGGCACACGGCATTTTTGAGTGACAAGACACCATGGATATATAGATATATATATAAAGAAAGATACATACACAAAGCGAAAATTTTTCTCCCTAGTAATCACCACGCGTGTAAAAGGACTCCACGCACGTCAAGATTAGTACCCTCGCCCGCTCGGGCCTTCGGCCGTCGCACCGCGCTTCACGCGGTGGGCGAGGGGATAATATGTGACCATCTACACCGGACGCTCGCGTTGCTCGCGTCCAAATTTAATCGAGCGAGCGAAGCGAACCATATCAAAACATGTTCTATTTTTTTGGCCCCCACCCGCGCGACGAAATGAGGAAGGACCAAACGGAAAAGAGAAACTGAATTAAGACTACGCAAGAGCTGTCGACTCAGATTATAGCCACAACAGACCAAATCACAAAACTGAAATATGGACGATAAACCTATGGAATATGAAGTAAGAAGCAAACACCGTAAAACAAAATCTTTAAAAGTAAGTTCGGCAATATACTATAAAGAATAAAATTTTTCGTATAAGATAAATTTACGCACTTGATTATGGTATGCTCTTTTTTTTTCATTTCTTTAATTATATCGTGTACCCACGGCCGTTTCTGCTGTCTTCGATGTATTTGACATAAAAAGAGTAGCGCCACTACTTGACGAATTTTCGTAATGGAGATCCTCGTTCAGGAGGACGTCATTTAAGATTTGGTCACGCGGTCAGAATAATATTAAATTACCTGTCGCTCGCGTCTGATATAGATACAAAAATTCGCTCGCGTCCGGTGTAGATGCTCGTTTACCCTAACCCTAATCCAATTCTTAACCCTACCGCTAACCCGAACTAGAATCCAAATTCGAAAATAAATTCTAATCCCACCTCGATTCCCAACTCGAATCCTAACTCGGGTTTTTGGCGTCCTCTTGTATTTAGCTAGCTTATTGACTGCTGCCATGTGATGGAAACGTTGCTGTTCCTCTGAATGATGTTATTGTTGCGACATTTAAGCAACCTTAAAGTAAACAAAAAAGTTTAATTGCCCTCCAAAATTTTTTTTAGGACATTTGTGAAGATCCTCACCTGTTTGTCAGTGGTATTGATACTAAAGACGTTACCCAAGGGAAGCTAGGTAACTGCTGGTTTGTGGCTGCATGTGCTCTTGTAGCCCAAGAAGCGGTATTTTGGCGAAAGGTAAAGAAGTAGTAAATATTTCAAAATTCAAATTATGCTTAGGGGATCGATCTCCAAACCCAGTTTACAAGTACATATGATGCATAACTTGACCCATCTGCACAATTGACAGTTGGAATAAAATTTGTGGGGGTTCTAACCAGGTTTGGCGTCATTGTTGCAATTTGAGCGAACAACTTACACAGCGTGCTTGCAGCACAAAACTATTACAAATTGTAATTGCATTGCATTGAGTTATGGAACAAAACAGTTTATCGTTCTATGTAATTGATGTAGCTCCCCTTGAAATCAAACGTGTATGTGATGTGATTTTGACTTTTCTAGGTTATTCCCGACTCAGAAAAACAAGAGTGGGATCCTGCTAAGCCAAATGAGTATCAAGGGATTTTTAGATTCCGATTTTGGCGTTTTGGACAGTGGTGTGAGGTTGTCGTTGATGATCTTCTACCAACCCATAATGGAGAACTTGTTTACGTACGTTCCACAGCAAAGAATGAATTTTGGAGTGCTTTGGTCGAAAAGGCCTATGCAAAGTATATTATTTAAATTTATTTTTATAGAATTGCTATCTTAATTTGGTAATGAACACAAGTATAACGCTGGTATGAAATGTGCAGAGGCATCAGCCAACGAAGACTGAGGGGTCAACAGTGGGCGAAAGGCTGGGGGCCCACGCTAAACTCAGAAAATGTCCTATTTTAGTACTTTCGGTCAAAACACGTGATACAATACTCCCTATAAGCCATGAGAATGGCGACAATCGAAGGACCTCACTCAGAAACTTAATCTCCATCCCTTTCTCAGGGTTTTATCCTGAGACTTGGATGAATTCGAAAATCGACCTTGGCGAGTAACGGTGGGTCGAGCACCGAACTGTATTATAACAATGTTGAAATATTAATACAGTTAAGTGGGGTCAAGCCTCTCCCAGTTCTCCACCGTGCCACCATTGAAAAAGTCAATTTATTCTTATAGAATCAGAAATTAATTGTAAAGAAACAACAATTCAATTGCTGGGTTTCGATGATTTTTATTGTTGAAAAACTAGCAGAAAAGGAGAGGAGGTATTGAAGTATTAAATGCGTGGTGCATACAAAGAATAAAGTGTCATTTATTTAAGCACGTACAATGCGATGTACTATAACTGCAGAGTTCTGCGTGTTCTCAAATTTCTTTTGTCAATAATTCATCCCTTGGCAATGTCTAACATGTGTTCGTTCTCCCGCGCTTCTCTGCAAGAACACCTTCAACACTTAAACTTCATCAAACCAATTACCATCGAGTAAAAAGGCATTGGCACGTTGTTATGGGGTGAAATTACGTTGTCGCAGGAGGAAAAACAGATTTTGGTAGCTCTTACTAAAACGTAACGCATAAATATTTGACTTTCATTCTCACCATAAACCCAGGCACAAAATAAAAACCGTAGAACTGCTCATTCTGGGAAAGAATAGCGCGATGAGTTAAAAATTAGCAGATATCCAATGTGTGTTGTACGTGAAGATAACAAGGAAGAAGCCATAAAATAAAGAAATGTGATTGCCAGAAGAGTTGGTCAGCTTATTTTTAAGTGGACAACTCTATCTGATTCAAGTAACTTCGCTGTTGTAACCGACGCATTCCAAGCTTTGGCCAAAGAGTTACCGAAAAAGTAACCATAACATAACGTTACTTAAACATTGGAACACCATGGTGAACAATGGTGAACAAGAAACCAACCTCTCACCTAGTCTTTTCTCCGCGCCCCGTTTGTCAGGAAAAGGACGGATGGGTGAAGGAAAGAACCTGAGTATAACGTTGACCCAGTGAACTCTACCAGAAGCCACTTCAGAACATCGAGTAGTCGAATACAACGACTCGATGCATACTCGTCAAACTGTCAACCTCACCAAAAGCAAATATTTAATAGTTGTGAAGCATTAAACGACGGGATCAAATACTGCCAGTCATGGGAGAAACATGACGAGGCTTTGAGGAAAGGGAAATAGTTAATAAAGGATACCTCTAACCCTTTCGCCGACAGATGTCTCCCTTGGCTTCATAATGTTTCCTGGTGTTAACTAAGATAATACTTTAAAGGGCAGCTTTTACTTACATTTTATGATGTAAGTTTATATTATTATTATCATTACAACTCGGACACACCCAATTAAGAGTAGTGGAAGGGGTCTCAGCCTGCTACAAGCTCCCAGCATCCCACCAGGTAAGGCCACAACAGACATTGCACATTTCAGGGAACTTGTGGGGAAAGGAAATTTTACCATTAAAATGGATTTTAAGAAACACCCACGGGACCAGCCCTTACTCGCCCAACTTATCCAGTCAGGAACTTATCCAATCAGAATTATTATTATTATTATTTATATTATTGTTATAAACGTTTATTGTAATGAGAAAATAGATTTTTATAATAGTTAAGATGATATTCTAACAGGCCGCTTAAACAAAATAACAAATTGTAGAGTATTTTATATCTAAACAGCAGACGTGGATAAGATTGTGAAACAACAAATATTGCGCATTAAGCATGTGTTGAAACTCTGACAAAACCTCGCGTGACAGATTCACGAAGAGCCATGACGGAAGTGTCATATATTTTGCATACCGCACGTCTAGTTGTGGGGCTTATGGGTCATACAGTCGCGCCTCCTGCTAACTGTTACGCCTTTCGCTTTTGGGATCCCCGCTTCTGCGCTATTACAAGCACCCCTCGCGCCTGGTAACTAGTACAAGCCAGTTTGACGGTACAAGAAATATTAGGCATTCACACACGAACACGTAAAATGGAGTCTTTTTCGGACCCCAACCGGGACCAATGGCGAAACGCTTGATACTCCAGCCGGGAATCGAATCCGAGACCCTTCAAATCTTGGGACGTGAACCATCTTCACAAGTCCTTTAAGTGATAATGACGATGAAGCAATATTGGGGGCAGGGGGGAACGTTTTGCCCACTTTTTGTCCAGACCAGACCTGTTCGTACATCTACTACATTTGTCGGTACATTAAGCTTGTCCGATATGAATTCAGTCTGTATTTGAAACAGGTTCTGCCGAGAGCCAAGATGGGGGCTGGGGAAGGTGTAGTCGCGAAAAGCCTAAATTTTTCTGGGGTCAGAGGCAGTGGGGATTTGGGACAAATTTTTTACACGCAATCATTCTGTATAAATAGTATTTATTGACTGTTCTGAATTATTTGAATATGTCTATAGTTATCCTATATTATTAAAGAAAATTAGCAGATTAGCGTGGCACAGCCGACAACGGGCCCCTTATGTGGCGCAACCCCGGGCAACTGCCCCGGCAATTTCTCCTCCTCTTGGCGCTTCTGGTTTGAAATATGAAAATGAAAAATTGCTAAATTAGTTTCGGCTTTTAAATTTAAGTATATGAACAAGGGCTAGTGCAAAATGTTCTCAAGGAATCCTTTCTCTAAGGACGAAAATGAGGTGGTTTGTGGGTATCGAAATATCTGGTCAGCCCTCAAGGCAAAATGGTTGTAATGGTGGTGATGGCTGAACTAAAAGGAAAACGCGTTAAGCCTTACGTTACTGCTGATTCATTAGAAACCATATATAAAGCATTAGTACAGCCCTACTTTGATTACTGTTCCCCATTATGGGACACCTGCGGTCAATCACTTCAGGACAAATTACAAAAATTTCAATCACGTACGGCAAGTGTAATTAGGGGAGCCACTTATGACATTAGGTCAGACGATGTCCTTGACACCCTATCTTGGGAAACGTTGGATGTAAAGCGATCTTATACTAAATCTGTTTTTATGTACAACATACTGAACAACCACACTGCCCTGGTCTAAGAGGATATTTTCGTGGAAGGATTGTTTCACAAAATACGTACCATCTAAGAAATAGTGAAACAGATTTAACACTTCTGAAGCCCAGGACTGAATTTCTAAAGAAAAGTTTCAAATACAGTGGTGCTAAGTTGTGGAATAATCTTCCGGGGGAAGCAAAACTGGCAGATACGGTTGATTGTTTCAAAAGGAAGATACGTCAGATCTGAATTGCGATAGTGGGTCATATCTACTTCTTAATTTTATATTAAATTATTAACATTTTACTTATTTAATAGTCTTATACTGCAGTATTTGTGCATAGTGGAATATTTTTACCTTTTTACTTCAATTTTATTCTAATTTGTTATGTATAAATTAGTGTGACGCCCCTCGTGGAAACCAGCAATATGTTGACGAGGTTAAATAATGTTTATCATACCATACCAAATATGTTGGTATATGTCATACCTCACGTGAAACGACGCGCATTCACGTCAAATCGTTTTCCAAATTTTATACCGACCATCGCAGGCTATGTAAAAATTATTCATTATTTAGTCAAATTTCGCTAACAATTTTGCTTTCATCAAAGAAAGGCCCTGGTTTATTTTTGCGTAATTATATTTATCGGCACTATCAGCAATTATATTTATCAAGTCAGTACATTTAAATTTCTTCGCCCGCTTCCCATGCTTTCAAATTTCTGACTACGCGACTGCCACAAAGTAAATGTTATGTTCAAGGAATATTAGCCATTTAGACTTGATCACATGTAACGGAGTCTATAATAATTAGCCGGACGACCAAGTGTTGCATTCCTCGCAACTGGTCCCGGTTGGGCCATCCTCTGTGCTAGAATTATGACAGTTTTCATACTGTTATAAGGTATTAAAGGCCATATAACTCTTTGAGAATGAAGAAAACTGAATTCGTCGTGATATTTATTTATTTCAGTTGTTATAAAAGCACCGTAAAGTGTGTGCATTTTTTCTTTTTCGCAGAATTAATGGTTGTTACGAAGTGCTAGAAGGAGGAAATACCGCTGATGCACTGGCTGATTTTACTGGTGGTGTAGCTGAACCGATCGATATTGTTGATGGAGGATACAGTACGGACAGTGACAAGAGAATGCAGTTATATAAGGAACTGTCAGATGCCATGAAACATAATCATGCTCTTATTAGTGCATCAATCAGAGTAAGAAAGAATTTTTTGTCAAACTGACCTGGACTGTTAGCATAAAATTTGAATTCTGTGCAATATAGGGAATGAATAAATTAAAAAAAAAACAGGCTAAAATTGGAGAGAACGACGTTTCAAGCCCGAATAGAGATTGTGTCAATCAGCCGTTTAAGTTTTTTTAAGTTACAAAGTTCCGTTTGAAAGATTTCCAAACCATAGTTTCTATTTAAAATCGAAAAATACATTAACATCCATGATTGAAACATGGATAGTTGTGGCATAGCATGGTGGGCAAACGTACAAAAAATGCTTCAGCAATGTAGTCCTGATGGTAGGTCTCCCATTGATGGGCAAAATCGTCTGGCATTAGCCAGAGTAAAATAACGGGCTCAAAGGTCGATAAAGAAATATATTGTACTTCTTATAGCTGAATTGAGCAAAGAAAATATGATCGCGGGCGTAAAATTTTAGCGGTCGAGAAAGATGAAAATTGTCCTCTGAACGAAAAAACAAACAAACCAAATCAGTCCACTGTTCGCTCAACCCATCACATGATTGAAGTATCTGTCCTTTAACTGACCTTGGGTTAGGGAATTTGAAATTGCACATGCAATTTGCTTTATAATGTAATGCTTGTTTTTCTGTTTAGACAAAAGATGCAGCAGAGGTTGAAAAGCGAACCGAAAATGGATTGGTGTTAGGTCATGCTTATGGTGTCACGGCGATCAAAAAGGTATCATGTCAGGGGTCGTAGACAGCAAAGAAGCAAAACCAAAAACAGCGAAGAAATACTGTGCTTTATCTTCTTTCAGATAACGTTAGGGGAAGGATTTTTGAGTCTGTTTAATCGACACTACCTGTACTTGATTCGTTTGAGAAATCCGTGGGGACAGAAAGAATGGAAAGGAGCCTGGAGTGATGGGTAAGAATTGGTTCAATTTGCATGATTTTCATAAATATGACTGGCAGTGGCAGAAGTCACGGAAGTACTTCTATGTCAATGGATGACTCGTTCATTAATATTTCACGCGCCCTCAGTATTTGTTTAATTAGGTAATGATTGATTAAATAAAGGGCAAAAGTTTCAGTGCTTTTAACGATGCCTTTCGAGGCTCCTCACTCATGACGGTTCCAAAAATATTGAACCATCATATATTACTGATGGGGTTAGTGTACGATGTGAGGGCGAAGACCAGGTTGTCAAGATGATTTTGTTCCGTCGACACTTTGTGCATTGACTGACAGGGCTCGATATTAATAATAGAAATCACCTGATAACGCCTAACGAAAAAAAATATGTTTGCTGAATATTACATCGCCCGATCGTGCAATGATGAAAGTGACGTCTTGTCAGTCAATCATGTCAATTTATAGAAGTCCATGATGCTATTACGATCTGAATTGACATCTGTTTATCACTTCAGTCTCGTGTTCCTGAAAATTAATAAAATGAATTGAAAAGAAATTCTTATTTCCAAGCTATTTTTCAAGTTGTTTTTGAAACCTTTGCTTGTAAAGTGTTGTATTGCCTGAAAATCTGTTTGCATGTTTTATTTAGCACATCTGAACAGTTGATAATGTTCGACCTGATCAATCGAAATAAAAAAGGACACTGTAATCTTTATGGGGATAGCGGATAACATGCTCGTGGTTTTCGATAATTTTAGTAAAGTTTTACGTGGTTGTTAGGTTGTATATTGAATTTGTGAATATTATTTAACATTTTTAAAAATATATATTTCAAGACTGTAATACCTAATTTTGGTCTGAGACAGAAGGGATGTGCCTTAG
Organism: Heliopora coerulea; assembly: GCA_030142905.1. Lineage (NCBI taxonomy): Eukaryota > Metazoa > Cnidaria > Anthozoa > Scleralcyonacea > Helioporidae > Heliopora > Heliopora coerulea. Next base: position 2,506,417 of record JASJOG010000016.1, read on the forward strand.
GGGGTCCAGTTAGAGTCTCGTGCACTATTTTGAAGAGTTAACTATTGCATAAGATTGTATCAATGAATCCTGCTATTAAACCCTTAGGGATAAGATGAGTATGAGAACAGGGATAAGGATAAGGGTGAGGTTAAGGGTACTGATAAGGATAAATAATATTAGGGATGAGGATGAGAATGATGACAAGGATAACTAAGGATAAATAAAGATAAGTATATCAATAAGGATAAGGACTAGCTAGGTTCAGTATTTTGGTTACTTCTTAGGGTTAATAGAGTTGTTTGACTGTTGTGTTAGGTAGAGGAATATGGTCATCATGGTATTAAAAATATAATCCTATGCTGAGAACTGATAATCATGTTTCCGCATCATTGTTCTTGTATTCTGTATCTTCCTCCAAGGATCGTGATTTTGTTTTATCTTCTACATATTCATTTTTGTTCTCTTTCTTATCCTCTTTATTTACCTCTTATTTTTCTAATCCTTTTTTATTATTCTTTTATTCATCTTACTTCTTCTCTCATGCCGTTGCTTTGACCTACAATCATTACACTTTCTTCATTCTCTCCCAGCTTCCTGCGTCCATCGCGTTTCTCAATTTAAATTGTGAATATTTTTCCTTTACCTGTTTACCAATAGCTCTCCCGAGTGGAATAAGTTGAAAGCTAGTGACAGAGAAAAACTTGGCATAGTTTTTGAGGAAGATGGCGAATTTTGGTATGTTTATTTTTATCATTTATCCTTGATAAAATTCCCCATAATCAACAGTGACCTGAAAAGGCTGAGGTCTATATTTTTCTTAAATTAGTTCCGACCGTCAGGGTATATTTGCGACACTAAAGTTGTGATAACTATTGTTCAACGAGTGTTCTTTACCAGAAAAATATTACAATTGATGAAGACGGCAAACTTCAATAACTATAACAATAACTATAGCTTCAATAACGAATGTGGTTAGCACGTTGCTTCTTACCCGCTGAGGCTCTAACTTAAGTCTGATCGGTCGTGGATACAAGTTGGATGGGTGACCTTCTAATGGTAACCACGTGTTGACTCTATAACTTGGGTCTCGTGTGAGTAGAGTTGTAGTTGGTCTCTGCTGTGTTTCGAGGGTTTTCCTCCGGGTACTCCGGTTTTCCTCTCTAAATAAAATCAACCCTTACACCATAGCTATAGTCCGTGGTCAAGTATGGGTCGAATGGTGGCTGCCATCGGTGCCTTTAATATACCTTCGACTCGACCACGTTGATCTGCGTCCTTCGTAATTCAGCCCAGGGGCTGCATGTAAAGACGATTAACTCTCTCCCACCCCTTTTCTTTTAGTTCCTAACTTTAAACATTTTCCAGGTAATTAATATCAAAAATTTCTTCTTCTTTTAGGATGTCGTTTGAGGACTTTTGCACATATTTTACGACCGCAAATGTTTGTCATGTACCAAATACGAAGGTTCTGAGCGTCCGTAAACGGTGGCGTGCCGCTGTCCACAAAGGAAAATGGCAGTCTGGGGTAAATGCTGGTGGATGTGTCAACAATAAGGATACCTTTTTCAAAAACCCACAAGTAATTGAAACTTTTACTCATTTTGTGTGAAGAAAGTCATGGGGTTAGCGGTGTCTTGTGGCATGTTTTAACGGAATTGTTGGGAGGTCAGCTGCACCCTTAATTAAACGATTTAACAGAAACAAAAAACTAAATTTCTTAAGATTTGGCTGTACCTAAATCTCTCATCGAATCCTTCCTTGCAGTATGCTTTTACCGTCAGCGATGATAAACACCGTCACTGCTTAGTGGCATTGCAGCAAAAAGATAGCAGACCAGAAAAAGCTCAAGGAAAAGAAGCATTAACTATTGGCTTTTTTATCATGCGAGTAAGTATATGGAAAGACACGGTCACTTTATTTAATGCCGAAGAAAGAACTTTTCAGTAGTTTTCATTTTGACACATTAGACACGTTTCACACGTGCAAAAAGAACTAATTTAGCTGGTTTGTTTACAAATAACAATGCCTAACATTGTAGACAAAATCCAGAACTGAATGTTGGGAATTTTTTGTTACACAATTTAGCTTCAGTAAACAACATCATGGGGATGCTTGAAGTTTATTAATAATCAACATATTTATTTAATATCAAAATATCAACAACAAACAACAAAACGGAGCTGAGACTTCGTCGTTTTACCATGTTGCAGCACATTCATAACGCGTAGGTGGTACTTAATTGTCTCAATGAATGTACGCTGTAATGTTCGAAAATAGCCCAGTGTCATTTCTCTGGAAGTGGTGCCGTTGATAGAGAACCCGAAGTATAAGCTCAGATCAGAACAATTGTTAAAACAATGTAATGGGCACCCCTGAGAGTTAAGGTGACTGATCATAATTTTAGGTCGATTTGGGGCATTTACCAACGAAACGCTAGCGTGGGTTGTGTTTTAAACGTGCAAACAAACATGGTCCCGAAATTTATTTTCTCTAGTTCTTGCCGGGTTGTGGAACGTGGTCTGAACTTTTGCTTAGTTTATATTTATCAATATTGCCTATCAATAAAGTAAATTCTGGATTATTGTACGAGAAATGGAAAGAAGAAAAACAACGTTTCATCTCTGTTTGAGATAATTTTTATTCGAGTTGTGATGAATTGTGTGGCTTGATGAACTTCCAACAAAGCGAGGCTCGTAAATTTTCTTTCATCTACCTTTCGCTGTTTTACTGTTTTCCTCGCTGACTACAGCAAGCGTTTCGGGTGGAGAGGATGAGTTTGTATTTCCTGTGCTAACAACACTCTAACATACATAACTCACTGATCATAACCGTAGATTCTCTGGTTTGTTAGCACCCAGGCTAGCACCGAGCGAGACGGAACCTCAAAGAGCGCTCCCTCCCACGCGGTGCATTGGTGAGCATGTGTAGTTGCGTAAAAAAATACGATCAACTGTACCACTGCCTGCAATACAAAACACGATTTTTCAAAAGCTAGTGGTTAGAATTTGTGGACGTTTGTCAGAATTTGTGTTGACCTCGCAATTTATCTCATAAAGACTTGAGAAATTGCGAGAGAATACTCTTTGAACAACTGAAGAAGAAAAGTTAATATCTGCATATTCCGATAACAAGAGAAAACTGAATTTTCGAGGTTGTTTTCAGTTGCTCTTATTGTCATGGAAACACGGGATTCTTTATATTACAGTAGCAACTTGAACTCCCATCATCAGTATACTTCCCTGCCAAGTATGGAAGTATCAGCTAAAACAATTCCAGAGTAATTTCCGAAAATATGTGTTATTAATTTTGGGGTACTGGTGGCACAGTGGTAGTGCACATGTTTCTTACCACAGTGACTACAGTTCGATTCCGGCTCCGTGCACTTTTCTTTTCACAAGTGAGAAGAGTGTGGTCCAGTTTGACTCTGCCAAGCATCACAGGTGTTCTCCGGGTACTCCGGTTTCTCCCTGCAGTAACGCTGGACCCATGAGGGGTGGCCCTTACTGGACCTCCAAGGAAAACAGCTTAGGTAGGACACTTTGAAAAATACGCAAAACTGTGTTTAGCCATCTGAAAAACCGTGGCTTGGTAGGGCTGGTAAAATAAAGGTCTTTAGATGGTAAAGAGAAGGCACTGTCTTTGTATCGATACTTTTATTATTCATTAGATTCATTGGTGACTCCTTTAGAAGAGTAACATTTATATCATAAATATGTATAATGTTACTTAGGGTTAACAATTTGAGCGTACTTTACATTTCGGAGGCAATTAAACCATTCCTTTCACTTACTAGTAACTGACCAAACAAAATTCTTTGACCTAATAGATGAATCCCGCACAAGATCTAGTCAAAGATATAATTTGAGACTTCAACGTTCACGTACCAACTATTTTAAGTTTTCATTTTTTAACAGATATGTAAATGAATGGAATTCTTTGCCAAACAAGCTCTTTAAGTAGTTTTAGAAAAAAGCTGATTCCTTTTTTAGTGTCAATTTTGTAAGGTATTGATATATTGTTTAAGTTAGATGTATTTAAATACTGTGTAGTAACAGTTCATAGTACAGGAATTCATTTTCTTGCTACTGTTATCCGCCCTTCGTTGTTAATGTATACTAATTTGATCTTGTTTTGTGTATTTGGTTATTTCAGTTTATTGTATTTTATTGTTTGGGAAAGTTTAATTCATTAAATCATTCAATCATTTTGCAATATGTGCAGGTGAAACAATTGATATAGAGATACGACGAACTCTGTAGGGTGCAAAATTCATCATTTCTAAACATCTTTGAACAGGTAGAAGTAAATCGGCAGTATCGTCTTCACTCATCCATGGAGAAAGCTGGATCCTCAATATTCATTAACGCACGTGAGGTGTTTTGTAAGCTAGAATTGGATGCAGGACGTTACATTATTGTCCCATCCACGTTCGATCCGAACAATGATGGCGAATATATGCTAAGGATATACACCGAGAAAAGTGGAAAATCCAGGTGGGTGTTAAAAAAGAAATCCTTAAAAATGCATAGAGCATTCTCTCTATGAAATGCATGTAAGAGTTTGATGATATCATGGACCATATGTGGCCGGACGTTCTTCAAGCTTATACCTCAGAAAAATGATTCCTAAGCCTCAGACGGGGATCGAACCCGCAACTGTCTGATGACCGGTGAGACGTTATTGAGCATTGAGCTACCAAAACTTAGATAAGTCAGTCAAAAACTTAATAAAACAAAGAACTATTAGCACTTGTTTCGACATCAGCACTTCGTTTAAATTAGTTGTATAGTAAAAAAGAGCTCTGGGTGGGTTAGAAAGGGCCGAGGGGCGTCTTCAAAAGAATTTGGCCTGGGTGAATTACCACCTAGGTACGGTTGTGTCTTCATGTGTGACATTCATCTCATTGGATCACTTTATTAGCCTATCGTGGCTGCTGCAAAGACAACACATATATGTTAAACGTGCACCTTAGCTTGGCGTCGACCTGTATTTCTAAGCTGCTATTCTTTTATTGCAACAGAGAATTGACAAAGGACAACGACAAAGCATCTCCTTTTCTGTGTTGTATTCCGAAGTACGGAACTCCAAATTGCGTCCTGTCAGTAACAGTAATAAGCGGCAGTGGCTTGAAAAAGATGAGCAGGTTTGGTGTGGGTAAGTGGATGGTATGTTGGCAAATTTTGTAGACATGTCACAAGTTACTCAGGATCGAGTATATATACGTATGTTTTGTTTGCAACAGTATGATACGCGTCTTTATTTTTTACTTGGTGATACATTCATATATCTGCATGGTATATTACTATCGGAGTCGATTCCCGTCAACTCCAAAAAAATTTCTGACAGCATAGCTGGAGAGCTTGGGCATTGATGTAGTTGAATAACTTGTTCCCTTGTTTTTTGCAGGGGCTGATCCTTATTGTATTATCAGTTGTGATGGGAGAAAGGTGAAAACCCCGGTGCAAAACGACACGCTTAATCCAAAGTTCAATGCGGGAGGCTTATTTTATGCACGAAACGTAAACAGCGCGATCGTAATCGATGTAAGTCTCACGGATAGGGGAGTGTATGTGTGTGTGTGCGTACGTGTGGTTGTGTGTTGGTGGATGCGTGTGGTTTTTGTGGGTGGGGTGTCTCTGGGTTCATGGGTGTGCCGGTATGAGGCGTTTGGTTCATTTTTATAAGACTAAGACCTGTTGTCAGTAAAAAATACATCGCTACTAATTGGCATGCAACCGACACTTTAGGTAATGTTTTAATCCATTCACGTCAGCAATGTCAATTTCATTTTCTTTCTTCGAACTTTAATGCCTACTGAAGCGTATTCATTGCATGATTTTGCGTTTGTAGGTCTTTGACAGTAACATCTTTTGTGATAGTTTCATGGGTCGTGCTACCATTCCTGTCGCAGTCAACGACAAGACTGTACAACAGTCAGTTCAGCTAAAAGGAAGAGGTCGTCGGGTCAGTGAAGAAATGCCAGGCACGCTTACTGTAAAGATTGCTTGTTACGCTGAATTACAGTCCATTTAGATTCAGTTTGCCTGAGCAAGTGCATTCGTCATAGATTGTAGTTGAGAAAAACTTCTATTTACTTTCTTTTATTTGTGTATATTCCTGCCGTATTAATGTTCTGAAAAAATGGTTTCTTGCCATAACGAATTGAGCTTGATAAAACTAGGAAACGGTAAAACATTTTTCAACAATGCATGAATTCGCTAAGAAATAGTCGCTTTTGTATGTATCAGAAGTCTTTGAGAAAATGGCATTTTCATGTATTATCTCATACACTATTTAACTCTTATATCGGTTTTTGGAAGTCGGATCAAACAAGACTTTCCAGCTGTGTTCAACATGGCTTCTCATGCAGAAGAATCCGTTTATTTAACCCTTTACTTGGTAAGTTTCCACGAGGTCTCCTCACGACAAATATAAGCGTCTGGTGTTAGCCAGAGCAAAATTAACAAGGCACCAAATGGCAACACTGCCAAGTGAAGGGTTAAGGAGAAAATCAAGTTTAAAGTCGCCGTAATTTTATGCATTTCCAAACTGTTTCGATGCTGATTTACAGTGTGGTTTGCTAGTGAATTATTAATGGTTTTGTTAACTATGAAGTTGCTCATGAGTTATGAACGAGTGTGTAATTTAGCACAAATGTAATTGTTTCTTGACGTATTTCACAGCAACGGTGAACGCTAACAAAGTGTATTTATTTGTTGGGAGATCTTAGAGAGATCATTAGGTCAGGATCTCGGGCCAAGTTTTAGATCTTGGAAATATAGTTTTCTCTACGGACAGACTAAAACCAAAAATTGCTATTAAACCATTGGAAGTGGGAAATTGGGAATTAAATGTCCCTGAAATCCGAGTGAGAGTTAATGACGTACTTCATTTTATCTTTCATTGCCATTTGGTAAATAACGGGAAATGTGTCGTGTTCAGGGCTAATTACATGGGAACTTCAGTTTGGTAGGAATCTGACCTCGGCTTACTTGGCTTATTTAGTCATAAAATGTCTATAAAACGAAAATGAGGAACCCTTGAAATGATAAATCCAGTTTTCATATCTTTCACTTTCTTTCGCATGATGTTTAAAATACTGACAATAACTTGTCTGACTTCTAGCAAACTGAAGAATGCTGGAAGTAATAGTTATTAGTAGCTAATAGTTATTAATAGTTGTTAAAAGCAGTCACTTTTAATAAAAATCAAGAGTTATTTTGCGGACTTTAGTTGTCTAGAAATTAATCTACTACTGTGACAAAAATATTTATAATGTTGAGGTGGTAAGTTCAATGAACAGATCCAATGTATAAAGTTTAAAGTGATGTTACATTATCTCAGAGTTATAACTTGCCTTCCAATTAGTGAAGTGCTGTACCAACAAAATGACATCGCACATTGTCTCCTTTATATATTAAATAAATTGAAGTGCCACAACAACGGAAAAACTATAAATGGAGTTCCTGTATCGTTTCAAGTTTCAAGAGTTCTATGATCTCTCAAATGAGACAAAATTTTCAGTTCATCGGAATTCTAACTAAACTACATAATGTATTGTAGTCACGGCTGAAATGAGAGCGAAAATTGAGAACGAAATTTACCCTGACAAATTTGTGTATATCGATGTGTATATCCAGTTTGACCTTATCAGTCCTCTGTTGCACTTACAACCAGTTAAGGTCAGTTTAGGTGTGCCACTGCAAGGTTTAAGTCTGAATATTGTTTTATTCTTAGACTAGTACTCATCTGTTTCAGCATTTGAGGCTGGTTCATCCTCAACCAAGGTCGGGGTATCAGCCTGCTGTACAAATTATCTTCTAGTCCTTGGACTAACAGGACAGGTTTGCCAACACCTGAAGGTGGTGTGCTTGCAGGTGCCAGCCAATTAAGGCAAGCTGAGGCTTTCGGCTTCCTGTCTACCCAGCTGGCAAAGCAGGGGCGCCACTTCCTAGGTCATCTCATCAAAGCCTGCTCGGTTTATGGAGGTCACTGGCTCTGAGTCAATGTCCTGCCTACTTATTATTATTATCATTATTATTATTATTGTTATTATTATTATTGTTATTATTATTATTGTTATTACTATTATTGTTATTATTATTATTGTTATTATTATTATTGTTATTGTTATTATTATCGCCGATTTCTCTCAGCATTCTGATGTTATTGCTGGATTAAAAATTACGAGATATCAAGTTATATCTCTTAACCTAAAGTACCTAGAACCTTCCTCAAAATTTTTGCTGTTCCCAGTAAGCCTTCTGCAATAAAATGAAGTTTACATCTATGTCGATTCTGTTTACCCAGTCGTCAAACCTTTTTGACAGTTCCCAATCCACCTACTGCTACCGGACTTATTTGTACATCTTGACAGTGCCATGTTCGTCTGATCTCTCTTCGAAGGTCCTTGAATTTCTCGATCTTTTCATTCTTTTTCAATGAATCTCTTGTCAAATGGACATGCTACATCTATCAACAAACAAGCTGAAATTGGACAACACTCTACTCAAACATGATCACGGTAACTTTAATATGACAATGGCATGGAGCAGAATCAAAAAGTTTCGCTCGAAACGTCAGTAGCATTATTTGGCAGAGAGCCTCTTAACTTTTCCAACGTTGATAGGTTTTCAAGATTACCAGTAATCCTAAAATTTTACTTCTAATAGAGAAATGGATCATATAATAATTGGAATGTGCAAAAAGTGAACTGTAAGCCGAAAGTCGTCTTAAAGCAATCACAATTAATGGTTACAACTGAGAAACTTCCGAGAACGAAGAACCCCCTCTCAACTCAGACCCGAGTTTCTTCAGTCTTCTTGAGGGTCCCTAGGCAGATTCCTAGACGTAGACAGAGAATGTAGCAACAACAAAAACAAAAAGAAAAAATAACTCAGCAAAGCAATTGTAAAGAAAACCAGCACAAAAAAAAGAAAAGAAAAAAAAAGGATGAAAAATTGGCTTAGAACAAGTTCAGACGAACAATGAAGTGTGTGAAGATAAAGCCTGTGCTACTGGCGGGGTTTCAAACTCCGAATTTGTTCCAAACGAAAAGTGGGAGACATACCCCACTCGCGGCATTAATTGATATATTTCCGCCCCCACTGGAAATTTTTGTGTGTCTAGGTGGTTGGTCACTATATTTACGTTTGGCCACGTCCTCTTCCGTGTTTTTCATTTGGAGGAAGAATTATTCAAAGGCTCAAACGTTCACAAATCCGCTATCGTTCTGACTGGATTAAACAGGTTGTGAAGACGACGCTTAAAGTGATAATGATTTTCATGGGACCGTTTCCAGGCATTTCTTGTGATTTTCCGAGGTTTCTCAACCAACCTTTTAGGATATTCATCATCATTTATCCTCGGGTCCCTGGACTGTAATACAAATGTTCAAGAAAACGTTTGTAGGAACGAAATGCCAGTGTCATTAAGAAATTCACTCGGTCATTCGACGAAAAACCTAGATTCAAGGGTCTTGGCTTTACACTGTCTGAACAGCAAGACTCAATACAGCCTTTAAGTTTTCAAACATTAATTTTTAATAACAAAAAAAAAATTCCCAAGATTTTTAATGTCTTTACTTTACGACCATGGCATTTGTCCTTAAGTTATGGCAGCCAATATAAAACATCCTTAAAATTTAATTCGACAAACCCTCGCTGCCCTTTCGCTGTTCCTACTGCGTTAATAACCAATTCAAAACCGAAACAAATTAAAAAAAAGTGAAATTAATAATAACAGAAACAATCTCGTTCTATCACATGGCGAACGTTTAAAAAATTTAAAATGGAACAGCATCCAATGATATTCCGACTAGTTACCAGGATCCCGAGCTCGTTAGGATTGGCCCGGCTGCGACCTACATACAAACGCAAAGAGAGATTTTGTTCTCCTGTGATCTGGCGGATAAATAGGCCTGTTTTTCGTAAGCAAAAGGAATAAATGAATTAAAAATCGTGAGGCCAGTAAACGTAGGTTTACGGTAGGCAGAAGTTGAAAAGCAAAAAAGGTTCCAGATGAATGGTTGTTAAGGATATCAAAGAAAGGAAGGCAGTTATTATTTTCTAATTCGTGAGTAAATCAAATATATTGGTGTCGCGAATTTAAGTAATCGAGAAATGGCAAGGCCTGATGAGGAGAGCGGAACAAGATAAAACATTCATCAACGTAACGAGGATAAAAAAGTGGCCAAAACTCCGAGGGGTAATGGATAATTTCAACGGTTTCGTCAAGAGGAACGTTAGTAGAGAGGAGTTATGTCAAAGCCAGCTATAAAAACATTATCAGTATCAAACTCTTAGGACTGTAGTTCTTAAATAAAAGAAAATGAATCATTAACGGGATACTGGTTGTAAGAAATAAGACGGAGGAACGAAACTAAAAACTTAGCAATCTTATAAGAGTGTGAATTTACGGAGGAAAGAATGCGTAGAAGTGGTACGTTATATTACGCAACAAAAATATCTTGCCTAATTGAAATTTTATTATCCCTAATGTATTGTAGAATGGCATTAATGGTCGTCTGTTGGCGCCATGGAATGCCCTCTGACGCAAATGGTTGCGTATCTACGCTAATCAATGTCGATTGAATAAAATGAATGTATTTTCGCTTTAATAAGTTTGAGGGTAGCGTTAATGATAGTATATTTTCTGGTAATAAACAGCAAAAGGTGTAAAAATATCGATGATGCGCGATCAGGTAGAGGCGTTATTGAATTATTAGACAAACGTTCTCTGATCAATTGAGTTTTTTATTTCGAGCTTTCGGTCACCTATCTGTGACCTTCCGAAAGTTCGAAATAAAAAACTCAATTGATCAGAGAACGCTTGTCTAATAATTCAGCAAAAGGTGTATTTAACATAATAGTTGGAATAACATAGTCCAAGGGTGATATGCGATAATGAAGTCTAAGGCAATGTTAAAAAGACCACAATATACCAGCCAGTTCTACAATTCAAGAGGCAATCTTTTCCTTAATAAAGTTTTATACACGAATATTCCCAAGACTACCTCGAATTACGACGTTGTCTACGAAGCCATAATATAAACATTATTTTCAAGGCAGTAAGGGGTATAAGATCGTTTTACAAAGAAACATTTTCACTGCGAATCTTTAGAAGACAACGAACGTTCCAATTCAAAGGGACGAGTTCTACTTTCATATTGTCGTTGGTTGGAGGTTCAAAGGGTTTGTTAAAGGGGCTTCTTGATACTTCTTTCGAAAACTCCGACCAAGGAACTTCGCGGATTTCAGTTCTTTTAAGCATCTTCATGAGAGTGCTTCTGGATTTCCCGAGAGCTTCTTGCAAGTCTTTGAGATTTATGAAGTTTTTGCGCCTACGAAAAACAAATTAAAACGTCTAACATAAACTTTGTGCGAGTGACTCGAAGTTTCGACAAACTTGTATGTTAAGAATTGTGCGTTTTAACCCTTTCGTGGATACTTTTGTTGTACAATAACAAATTACAGCAAAACAACAAATGAAAGAACAAAGCACGAAACAAAAGAAAACAAACAACAAAAGAATAAAAAATCTTGCACGAAAGGGTTGAGATAATTTGATCCAGGAATTTATAATAAAATAGTAGCATTCAGACTAAAGTATCTAATCAAACTAAGAAACCTTAGCTATGATATGTTGCTCAGCTAAATCTTTGAACTACACCCTAACTATTCCTAAACTTTAAAACTTTCAGTACATAGTGCGGGGAAAAGATTCTGCTGAGTATAGCTAAACATTCAGTAATTTAAGTACTTCTCTGTGAACGAAAAGATGTTTATCTGTATAAATCAACAGATCTTTCACATACATCCTCTACATTTATAATTCCTACTTTAATCCTAAAGTTCTGAAAGAACTGTCGATCAACGCAAAGGACACATCAGGTTAATTTGACAAGTTATGAAACGATTTCAATAAATTGAATATCGGCCAACACAACAACGGTGTCACATCTTAAACACGTTGGAAAGTACAATTTCTAAACCTATTAGCATTCTGTACTATTCCCTTGCGAGTTTCTTCTCAATGGCGTAGTCAGCCTTGACTTTCTGGGCGAAGGGGAGGCAAACGTATTCCTGTCCTGGTTGGACATGATTAATTGGAATCGATATTTAGCTTCCCTTTCTCAGGCTTTCTCAGGGCCAACAATATTTACCTCGGGTTTGCATACACCAGCTAAGTTTCCTTAGTTTGATTCATATCAGGCGTGATAATCCTCTCTGTCAGCGGTTGTGATACATGAAAATGAACACGTAATCGACAGAGGACGCAACCGCACCAGAAAAACACGGGAATCTCCGGACACCGCCATGACTGATGGAGCTGACAGCAACTCGAAGCCGCTTCCTCAACAATATTCGTTTCTCTCAGCGCAAACAATGTCACCGCTAACAACAATGTCGTAACGCATGTATGATTTTTGTTATTGTGGCGATGTTTAAGCATTTTATGTCTATTACGTCACTCACGCGAATTTATATACCTCACTACTTCAGGTTTTTCATTATTCGTTGCCCGTTGAACGCTACAGTTCTGGTAGCTGAAAGCTCGCATCAAAATAATTTGGTCTGAGAACGCTTCACAAGTATCACTGTTATGAAATATTTGACATGTGATACCAACACTGGATAATAAGGAATGACGGAATGTTTGGTTAAATAGAACAAAACCGTGGTCGGCAGCTCTGTGAATGAAATGTTTGACCTCCTTACACACAAATAAACATACATACATACATACATACATACATACATACATACATACATACATACATACATACATACATACATACATACATACATACATACATACATACATACATACATACATACATACATATATCCATACATACATACATAAATAAATATTTAAATAGATATATAATTAAATAAATATATAGACATACATAAGCTGTAACAATTTGTTTAACAGCTTATCTCCTGTCTACCATAAAGTTGTGCTCTAGCTACCATATCAATGAAAGAAGATTTTTCTCACTTGTGACATGCTTTGTAATAACTGAGTCATAGTGGTCCACAGTTATGCACCAGCATGATGGTTTCAATACATTTTGTAAAATAAATTACCAATTTTATTTTCTTTAAAACTTTGCATGGTGTAAGTGTCATTTAGCAACAGTAAAAACTGTAGAGTAGGTCACGTTAATCTCACCAGGTTCTTGATAACTTTGTCTCCGGCAACTTGCCATGGGAACTCACTCCTACGTATTTAATCCTTTATTATTCGTACACGATATATTGCACGGTATCCTGTTATGACCAAATGACACCACAACATTTACCTTTTTAAATTTACTTATTTTTAAAATTTTTTTCATTGTTAAAACAAGTTTACAGTTCTGTATTTGTTCACAAATTGGATAAAACTCATCCCAAATACTAGGCCACAGTATTAGGTAACAATTATGAAGCCACCTCCTGTCAGTGTTTATTAGTGATATATCTCGATTTTTCCATGAAATTCAGGATTACTTTTTACACATCAACAAAGTGTTTGTGGTTTTCTGCCTAAATTTTATGGCAGAAAATGCACTCTACTTCCCGTCAACCATTGGCAAATTTCTTGCGAGCATCTGAATTTTGGAAAACTTTTGTTTCAAACATATATGTTCAAAATCTGTACATGACACTGTCTTAGTATTGACAAATGAACTTAATTTCTTGCCATCCGTACGTGAGTTGAAATCACAAAAGTAACCTGAAGATAATCAAACTTTACCAGCCCAAGTTATGTCCTAAAGGTTCCAGCAGTTGCTCTTTCAAGTAACTAAAATAATTTTCCTCAGAAGGACACAACAAACACAACTGGTGTGATTGCCTTTAAAACAACACTGGAGTTCGGAAAGAAGTACTCAGCGACGTTATTTAAACATCCGCTGGTTATCTACGTCTGCCTCTGATTAACAAACAATAGTGTCGAAAATCGGCAAATTTTCCTTTTTTAACAAGTGATTTCTTATTAACTAAATTTACATAATCAATAATACTTTGGGAATAATCTAATTCTAGTGAGAACTTTCATTTAAACCCAACTTGTCTTTTGACTGGAATTTATGAAGAACTGAAACAAATGTTGGCTATACATACCCAATAACTACATCATCTTTTATCAATGGCAAGTTATACGTTGGTAGGTGTGGTATATCGCTCCACTCAAACTCTACAGAGGCATTGGCTTGCTGCTCTGGTACCAGATCAAATATTCCAGTCGTGTACTTCATATCTTTATCTGCAAATCAGATAATAAAAAAGATTAAACCAATCTACAAAGAGTGATTAAAGGGAAACACTAAACAGGAATTACGCGATATTGAATAGAAAGTGAGTGGTATTTCGTACCAAGAACAGAACAAGATCCACGAAAATCCCATCGGTTCTGAATAATAGAAATAAAAACTTAGTATCATGACATGTAACAATAGAGGTAAGGATCTAAAAGAAGGGATGAGAAACAAAAGACTAAGATAAACAGGAAGAACGCGAGGAGGAGCGAAAGGAAGAAGAACAAGAGAATGAAGAAGAGGTGGAAGAAGAAAAAGAAGAAGAAGGAGGAGGAGGAGGAGAAGAAGAAGAAGAAAATGAAGAAGTAGAAGAAGAAGGAGAAGAGGAGGAAGAAAAAGAAAAAAAGAAAACAGAAAAAGGAACAGAAAATGAAGAAGAAGAAGAAGACGAGGATCAGCAACAACCCAACGCCATCACTAACAACAACAAACATAAATACGTAAGTATCCCGGCACATAAGGAATATGTATGGCTAGAATAGAATTAGTACCTCGTAATCTACAGGAACAGCATCGTTTCTTTCGTCTGTCAAGTACAAATCACCGATACAAGCTAGAGTAAACACGAAACAGTTACATATATAAACAACACGAATGAAGCCGATACAACCTCGCCAAATTCATGCTAAATTCGAGGTAGTAAATATACTTTCCAACTGATTCCCGGCTATATCAGTCTTCTCTCATTTTACTCTCGCTAACGCCAAACGGTTTTACTCGTCAAAGGGAGGGCTCCCGCAGGGAAAGTATCAATGAGATGTGCTCAACAAGGTGTACTCTTCCAAAAACACGCGTAAATACTTTGGACATTTCTGACTCATGTTTCTTCACCAAAATACCTCACAAATTATCCGCTTCTTACCGTTTCTATTTCTGGTGAAGTAATTATTTTACTAAATTATATTCGTCAAAAAATTCATTTAAATGAAAAAAAAAAGAAACCAAAGAATCAAAAATACAAAACAAAACAACACCCCCCCTCAAAAAAAAATACTATGAACTAGCACCGTTTGGTATTAACTGCAACGCCGCTGCCACGCGGAATTTCAACCAGTGGGATGGTTGTTCAAACCAAATAAAGTTAAACTAAAAGTTCCCACTGCACACATGATTATAAACTACCACCGTTTTCGACGTTTGCTACGAAGAAAAAAACAACTAAAAGTTTGTGTCCAAAGGCAACAAGGTCAGGGAATTGCCAAAATGGCCTTTGCTTGAAACTTTAGAATCTCCTCTCCTATATTTCGGCAGTTTCCAGACCCTTTTGGCTTACTACAGCTAACTACACGTCATTCAACATTGCCTTTTCACTTTTTTTAACAGTTTGTCTCGGCCTCCTCAACGGACTATTTGTAAATGACATTGAATTACAGTCAGCCTGTTAACACTTTCACTAACCAATTGCTTGAAGGCAGCATAACTTTCTTTCTGAATTTCGAACAGTTTCATTCTACTGGACACGTACCTTCAACATAATCTTTTGCAAGCGTGTTCTTAGCGCAGTCGATGCAAGTACGACCTGAGTACGTGGACAACAAAGGATCAGCACCGTAAGCAATCAACAAACGTAGGACGTCCGTGTGACCATTATCTGCGGCATCATGGATTGGTCTATGGGAAAACAAAACAAAACCAAACATCCAAAGATTTAGATCGATTGGTAAGATTGGAAGGCCACCCAGTTATGAATTTGCCGAAGTAAAAAAAAAAAAAGGAGTATTAGCTTAGTTTATTAAACTTCAGTGTACAAGTGAACACTAGGAGATAAGCAAGACAGTATACAAACTCTTATCAGTAATCTTGGATAAAACAGTTGATTTCTTCAAATTTCAAAATATCGTGAATTAGTTTTCTACAAATCTACCCCCCCACTTCCGCCATTCGATGTTATTGCGTCGTGCAAAACATTTGGCTAGACTTCAGGAACAACAATGAAATAACACTGAGTCATGGGGTGCGGGCGACGTAGGTTTAATAAGTTCCCAAACCTGGATATTACAAACTCTTACAGCTATTTGGTTATTGCCTCAACAGGTTTTCCCCGAAATTGTACAGTATGAGAACGAAAAAATCATAATTATCGGTTTGGTCAGATATTAGTGTGTTTCATCTTTTTAAGGAATGGAAAAACGTTAGGATGACCCTGAATAGAATAATTCTGTTTAGATTGTGTCGCTCATTTTATAAAAATACCAAGAAAAATGCCCGTAAATCAGACCCTCTATACACCGGGGTAAGACTTAGGAAGTAAAAATATTGAAAATGCAAACCGACGTCCAATCAAAGAGATCAGTAAAGCTGCCAATGGACGGTTGTCGAATAATATCTACTCAATTTGTCGGTAAGCCTCTCATAATGGGTTAAAGCCATGAAAACATCGCACGTTAGTCAGAACTCATCGTAATATGGTGTGAAAGTTCGTTAACCACCTTGGTAAGACCTACGCAACTTGCTCGAAAGAACACAAATTACGTAACCTTATCTTACCATTCAGTAAATTTGTTGACAGACAGAGCGTAATACCAGACCCCCTAGATATAAGATACCCTTAAATTTATAACACAAAAAATCACACGAAATATGGGAGCTCGGAGATATCTTGCTTTCTGAGTCTCTTGTCCGTATTCATCCGGCTACTTCTAAACGATGTCCTCAAATCTTGATCAGATTCTCGGGACCCATCTTTGCTCTTCCAACCGATCCTCCACTCATAGATTGAAAATGTCTAATCCCTTAGTTCAATCAACTTACACAATATCCCCAACTGCTTATTTATTAGGCTACTGTGACGAACTTTCTTCGTCGTCGAAAGTACTGATAACTTATGTCCAAATTATTTCGCTACTTAATCTAATATAATCTAAAACTAAAACCTATGGTAACCGTGCGCACAATTCTGAAAATGTTACTTATCTATCTAAAAGCCTCAGAGTAGGAACGGATGTTCAATAATCACTTCTCCACTGTTTCAGGAATACCCCGCGACCACGACCACAGCTGTTACAACGTCCAACAGTTCAACGTAACTCTTCGCACGTAACGAGGATATTTTACCAATTCACTTGATGACGGGTTAGGTTATTACTTTACTCCGTCGCACTTCGCGTGAGGACTTTCGGAGGTTGTAAGCTGTCAATTGGTATACACTTGCTTGAGGGCACTAGTCTTCACGGATTGACGACTATCTTTACTACGTCAATGAAGACTCCGCTCACTGGGTACCTGTGACGTTTTTTCAATCCGGACCTCTTGAAAATTCTTAGACAGCGTGTATTCCTTCTCTGCGAACAACGTTCTCCTCCCTCTCTCCAATTTGAGAATGTTCTGCCTTTTATCCTTTTTCCCCTGCCTTATTTCCATATCACCAATCTAATTACCAACTAATTTCAATTAATACAAACCCCACAGCTACTTACCTAATTCCGTCATTAGAGCACGCGTTAACGTCAGCATTGTACTTCACAAGAACTTTCACAACATCGGGATGGCCTCGTGAGCAAGCTTCGTGCAACGGAGTCCAACCAGCATAATCCTTCGCATTACTATCGCAGCCTTGATGAATACAATGGTACACTGTTTCCTGTTACGAATCAATGAGAATTGATAAACAAGCGAACGAGTGGACGGACGGATGAACGAACGAACAAACAAACGTCGCTTTAGTCGAATGGCGCTAATCATGAAGTACAATACTTACGTCGTAGCCCATTCGAGATGCTTTGTGCAGGACAGTTTCACCAGTGTTTCTATTAACCGATATATTTCTCTTTTCTGAAGAAAAAGAATTACAGCGGAAATAAATACAACCCGATCCCTGAAAACAAGTTAACGCGTGAAAAGCAAAACGTCTGAAAAAATGTTTAGACTTGAGTGGATGTAATATAAAGACAAAGATAAGTAAAGATGGAGCACCTACCTCGATTTTCAAAATTATCGTCATCGTTGCCCTTCTCAATGAGCTGGAAGATAAAATTGATTAAAAAGTTAGTGATAAAACGATCTAAAATACCTCGAGCTATTTGAACATTTATCACATCACAACTGCATAATATTTGTTAACTGAGAGATTGACCACGTGAGGAGTGAAATGTGATGAATTTAGACAACTGACAAGGTTACTGTAACATTAATATGTAACATTTTCTGTGAGATAGCAAGATGTTAAGGACCGATCTCAAGCAGGACCTCATATTAGTATATAGTTTGGATGCTACCTCAATTTCGATTGGCCACATAAACTACGGAAGATGGTTCCTATGCTTGCAGAAATGGTGTCATTTCTGCTAACAAACGTTTTCAATCCGCACAGCTGTCTTTAAATCATTACCATCTGAATTAATATTTTATTATGTCGTTTGTTTTCTCGTTGTTTTTGTTTTGTCCTCTCATTTGTTCTATTGTTCTAGGTATCCAATATACTTGAAACTGGGTACTAAATGGTGAAACTTGATTACTAATTGTACAGGCGCGCCTTTACATACCGTGTAGAAATATTATGGGCACTTCCGCACTTCTAATTGCATCATAATTCTATTTCAATTCGGATTTCCCAAGAGAGCAAGAATTATCAAGGCCTCTGATCGTGTTATCACCTTAGGGAATCGGTTTGGGCAGATAATACGAACTTCAGCTTTGGTAAGTCTGGCTATCACGCAAAACCTTACTTAGTAATTGTGGATTTTAGTAGCGATATCCCCTTACATACTGTATCTGTGATTTTGCATCAGTCTGTCAGCTAGGTGAACGACCGTTGGTGAGATTGTCAAACAGTCAGGAGGACTTACTTCTACCTGAGATGCAACATAAGTTATTTTATGCAGTGCACAGTGGATTATAGTACCATGGCACCCTTAGGAGTTGTGCCCACTCAAATCCTTGGGTCGTGGCCTCTTATACCAGGACGTTCCTGCATTTCAGCCTGCGATTTTGGCAGGTATCAATTTACAACCCTACTCAGCACATGTTAAATTCCCGAGTCTCTGAATAGCATTCTTTATATTTTAAGGATAGTAATTTTTCACCATATTTATTCGATGTTTAGTTCAAAACACGCAAAATAGGCATATTTAACGGTTTATTGCAAACATCCAATGTTTCGTTGCTGCACGCAACATCCTCTGAGAATGAATAACTTATATCACAAAGGTGATAAATATTATAGTGGTTATGTTACATGATACATTATTTACAAGATATTGGCGTAAGAATGGAAGTAAAAAAGACAAAAAGAAACAGTAAACTGAGATGTAGTGGAAATGTTAGGAAGAGAAAAGTTTTAAAATAAAGAAAGTGGTAAGGAGCTCATTTTGGCATTAGGCGATGGATTGAGTTTGCGGATAAGAAGGCTTTCTCTGAAGAGAAGTTCAGAGTTGAAGGATGAAGAGGACAAGATGGTGAAGTCATGAGGCGAGACAGGATATCCAGTGTCATAGTGATGTGACATGATGTTTGTCGGAGGAGGATTGACTCGCTTCTTACCAGTAAGTGCAGAGATGCCCAAGTGCTCTGAGATTCATGCGTGGAGAAGCCGACTCGTCTGGCTGACATACAACGAACAACATCGTTGACACTTAAACGGTAAACAATACGAGATCTCAAAACTTTTGGAATCCTGTCCTTAAAGACAAAAAAGCGAGACAACCGAAGAGAATGATTTGAAGAAGGACAGGATTCCCAAGGCTTTGAGATCTCGTGTTGTTTACCGTTTTAAGTGTCAACAATGTAGTTCGTTGCATGTCGGCCAGACGAGTCAGCTTCTCCACGTACGGATCTCAGAGCACTTGGGCATCTCTGCACTTACTGGCAAGAAGCGAGTCAATCCTCCTCTGACAAGCATCCTGTCACATCACTATGACACTGGACATTCTGTCTCTTCTCATGACTTCACCATCTTGTCCTCTTCATCCTTCAACTCTGAATTAACTTCTCGTCAGAGAAAACCTTCTTATCCGCAAACTCAATCCATCGCCTAACGCCAACATGGGCTCCTTTCCACTTTCTTTATTTACGACTTTTCTCTTCCTGACATTTTCACTACATCTCAGTTTACTGTTTCCTTTTGTCTTTTTCACTTCCGTTCTTACGCCAATATTTCGTAAATAATGTACCATGTAACGTGGGATGTTGGTGGCACAGTGGTAGGGCACGTGTCTCTCACCCCTGTGACTAGGGTTCGATTCCGGCTCCGTGCAGTTATCTGATTAAAATTACCTTGGTCACATGTGAGAAGAGTGTTGTCGAGTTTGACTCTACCAAACATCGCAGGTTTTCTCCGGGTACTCAGGTTTCCTCCTGCAGCAACATTGGACCCATGAGGGGTGGCTCTTACTAGACCTCTAGGGAGAACAGCTAATGTAGGGTTATCCATTACGAATAAAGGCACTTACTAACCACTATAATATTTATCACCTTTGGTAATATAAGTTGTTCATTCTCTGAGGACGTTGTGTGCAGCAACGAAACGTTAGATGTATACAATAAACCTTTAAATATGCCTATTTTGGTGTTTTTTGCTGGGCTTTGTTATTTATTCTTCGCTTACGATTCCCGCCTGGTACCTCTGTCGCTCGATGTTTAGTCATATTTTGCATTTCGAAATTCATTCCCACGAAAGTGTGCAGCTTTCGAGCCAAGTACAAATGTCTAACTGCGTTGAAAAGACGTTGTATCACACTAGATTTGTGGTTATCTAATCCTCCTTTTTGTTATTACCTCGCAAATTTTTTTCTTCCAAGTAAAATAAATTTTTCATGATGGTTCATAGGCTAAATTTAAACGTTGTGGAACATGCAAACTCAAACTGTATTGAAATTAAATTCTAATGTCGCAAGTGTTCACCTACTGATGAACAACTTCTCGTTATTTATCACGGTATGAACGCACACAATTAAATAAATCAACCACGTGGTCCACAATGTTTAACTTTAACGAAAATTTGTCGCCATTAACACACAAAAACGATTAAAACTCGTTTATAGATTGTTTCGAATCAGATTGCAGTGATTCATAATAAATTTTGTGCTCTAAAGGATGAATACGGCTACGGTTTCTTCTAAATCATCCTTTGTTCAACACGTTTTATTATATTGCACAGCCAAATAAACTGCACCGGGTAATGATAGTAATTCGCACGGGACCTACCTCCATCTCTTCCTTAAGCATGCCTTGTGCACGAAGACTATTCTTTACTAAGTCACGCATTTCTTCGTCTTTAGCGACTACATCTTGTTTTACTGGTTTGTTATTAACTGTTTCTACAACTAATAGTGGAATATCCTTTTTTGGGCTCTCGGCTATCTCGACTGGAGTAACTCCATCGTCTGTATTAAAATTAAAGTCAGATCACTACAGTGATTATCGCATTACACATTTGAGGAGTAACAACTCAATTTAAACTTTTGCAAGCGATTCTCACCTTTATCACTTTTAACTTGATCTGCTTTCTTGTTACGAGTTCTTGATCCAAGAACAACTGGCGAGAAGTCCTTGACAAGTTATATTAAAACCCATGTCAGTACGTGTTTTTCCATTAACTCATGTTTCCCACGGTAAAATTTAACCAGGTAATTCTAGAAGACTTTACTGTATTTTTCAGCTTTGGCCTCAAACCAGGGTGCCCTTTCAATTGCTTTGATAGTAACGTTTACTTAACTTGACCAAGACTAACGGAATATCAGTGGAATAAAAAAGCCAATATTGAAAAATTGTCCGTCCAGTACGATCCTTCGGTACACTTTGACCTGCTATGACTGCATGTCACATGACTTTGGAAAAGGGGCCGTTCGCCGCCAAAACTTTGAGGCTAGTGCTCAAAGGCTTCCCACCTCCCCGCGAGCCAGGTTATTCACATCATGTTTGCCTGCCTAGATACACTCCGAAATGTTCAGGATTGAAATTAATCAGAACACACGTTGACTTATACTTACTTGAAATCCATGATAGGAAGGAACAAGCATATACGTTTTTACACGATGTGGCTTCTCTTGTACAGAGTCTAAAATTACAATAATAATAATAATAATAATAATAATAATAATAATAATAATCACGCACATTTAGCTGTGATGCATGTGCCTGGTGTATCCTTATCAGACTGGTTGTCATGATGGGCATATTGGACTTCGTATATTTGTACCCCAGCGTCACTTTGATGGCGTGTTGCTCCTCTCACTCAATAATAATAATAATAATAATAATAATAATAATAATAATAATAATAATAATAATAATAATAATAATAATAATAATAATAATAATAATACTGGTTGGATGGTGTGCGAGTTGTAGTAATAATAATAATAATAATAATAATAATAATAATACTGGTTGGATGGTGTGCGAGTTGTAGTAATAATAATAATAATAATAATAATAATAATAATAATAAATGCCCATAAGCAACACCAGACAGTGGCTCTCATGACTTCTGATCTTAACTGATTGGGAATGCTAACATGTACATGTTTTGTCTCGGTGCAATAAATGGGCTACATCAAATATCCTGTCCAGTACCACAGATTTGCTTGCCAGTTGTTTGACCTTAACCGGTTGAGCATGTTCCTTTTGGGCTGGCACTTAGTGCATCTCTGATCATGGATGGGAGTAGTGGGGAAGCATCACGGCTAGGTGTTGGGAGGGAAGTTTGTGGTTGATATCTTCATACTAGAATACTGGGGTGGGTTGATCAAACGTAAGTTTCTCTCATCCAGGGACCATTTTAGCGGGATGGGCTACCCGACCTGGAGGTATTCCTAATAGGGCCTCACCTGCAAGGTCATGCGTTGTTTTCTTTTAGTTACACCATATCACGCACATTTAGCTGTGATGGATGTGCCTGGTGTACCCTTATCAGACTGGTTGTCATGATGGGCATGTTGGGCTTCGTATATTTGTACCCCAACGTCACTTTGATGGCGTGTTGCTCCTCTAACTCAATAATAATAATAAATATGGGCACGGGAGAAGGACAAGCACAGTTCAATCTATTACGGGAATGTGGACGCTCCCGCCTACCAGAGTCCGGGGTAGCACCTTTGGCAAGTGTCAGCAACCCCTTAGCCAAGAGTAGATAAGATTCTTTAGCCTTGGATGGCAACTTATCTAGAAGGAAACTCTGACGTAAAACCAGATTTAGGTAGGCAGGACATCGATTCGGAGCCAGTGACCTCCATAAAACGAGCAGGCTTTGATGAGATGACCTAGGGAGTGGTGCCCCTGCTTTGCCAGCTGGGTAGGCAGGAAGCCAAAAGCCTCAGCTTGCCTTAATAATTAGCTGGCAGCTGCAAGTACACTACCTTTAGGTGTTGGCAAACCTGCCCTGTTAGCCCAAGGACTAGAAGAAAATTTGTACAACAGGCTAATGCCCCTGACCTTAGTTGGTTGAGGATAAACCAGCCTTAAATGCTGAAACAGATCTGCACTAGTCTAAGAATAAAACAATATTCAGACTTAACCCTAGCAGTGGCACGCCTAAACTGACCTTAACTGGTTGGAAGTGCAAGAGAGTACTGTTAAGGTCAAATTGGATATACGCATCGGGGAGTACTTTCAGGGACTTTAGAGGGCTATACATCCTTACTCTGTGGGTGTTTCTTAAAATCCATTTTACTGGTAAAATTTCCTTTCCCCACAAGTTCCCTGAAATGTGCAATGTCTGTTGCGGCCTTACCTGGCGGGATGCTGGGAGCCCGGAGCAGGCTGAGACCCTTTCCACTGTCCTTAGTTGGGTGGTGTGCGAGTTGTAATAATAATAACAATAATAATCATAATACCAGCAACACCACTGCAAACAACGGCAATAACGATAACAGCAACAACCACAAAACGATTTATACAGCAGCATTTCCAAATAAAAATCGGTCTACATCTTGAAAGACTAAACCATTTAAGAATACCAGTTGGGAATTTTAAAAAGTACAAATTACTATTAACAAATAAATTATTACAGGACCGTAGTAGTTGTAGCATTTGATCTCTAATATTGTTCATTACTAAATCAAATTCAAATAAGCCAACCTGCACTCTTATCCGGGACTTTAGCCGAAGATTTCAAAGACTTTGGTATGTTTGTAACGTCTTTAACCTGTTTCGTCTTTTTACCATCTTCAGCAACATTTGGACAAACTTTATCGTCTATAATGCAAAATGGTTTTAAGCGTAAACTGCTATACTTTGCTTCGTTTTGAAACTGAATATTGTTTTTCTGTACAGTTTCAATCACCGACAACAATAAAGAATCCGAATTTTAATTTCAATAATAATACAGTATACAAATCTCAGGAGTTTTCTTGAAGTAGCAATAAACCAGTTTTTAAATATACATATAACATTTTGTAAGCATGCCGAAAACTCTTCGAAATATAAAACGACATAATAGTTATACCAGAACAGTTTTAAGTTAAATAAACTGGACAATACAGACTATGATGACACAACAGAATGCTGCCTTGAAACTCGATTCACCGAACACTTTGAAACCAGAGCACAACACTTCCTTAACTGCTCCCACGCTCAATATCTTTCACACGTCCTTTATGACAATCTCAGTTCTTCTCATCTCATCTCACCAAACATTAAAAACCTAGTCTTCAGTAACTTTAGAATCATTCACACTTGTAAACATAAATATACTAAACGATTACTTAATTCTAGAAGCACTTTTAAATAAACTCCAAAAGCCCGAGTTGAACAGCGGTATAAAAGCTAGCAAAGAACTTTCTCTCATTAAACAACTACCTATCTGTAATATAATCCTCTCAGTCGTTGTATAATTGATGATGTCATTCTTATATATATATATATATATATATATATATATATATATATATATTATATGGCTGAATTCGCTATCCCGTCTGTACGCAAAATGACGCATGTTGATTGGATGCTTAGCCGTGCAATAAGCTTTTCGTACAGACAGGCTAGTTTTGGCGGGAAAATGTCCGAGGTGATTTGAAGAAAAACAAACCAGATTCAGGTACCTTTTACAGAAGATTTATAAAAGCAAACTACAAAAAAAGAAGTTAAATGTTCTCAACGATAATTTTAAGCAGAAAACTAGATGAATGGACGCAAAAAACCACGAAGAAATAGCTAAAAACAAGCAAGTAAACCTAAGCCGCTAACTCACGAACACAAAGCTTCGTTAAAAGCGATGAAGAAAGGGGCCAAAAGCCATATACAGTAATAAATTTCTTATTAACCTCGTTTGTTCGGTCTGTACGGAAAAGTATTCGCCCTCGGTTTCTTTCGCACAGACCTCGCTCCTTCGTCGCTCGGTCTGTACGAAAACCTCAGGCAAACACATTTCGTACAGACCTCACACTCGGTTAATAAGCAATCAATATATAAACATTGCGGCATTTTCACTCCACTGCTTATTGCAAGTCAATAATTCTGATGAAGGAAAATGTCGAGTGCCCAGATACCTCGACTTTAAGAAGCTACCGGGAACTGTTGTGAAAATACAATTTTTGGCCTTCCGGCTGGGAATCGACCCTCCAATCCCGCGAAGCGGTTCGATTCCCAGCCGGAAGGCCAAAAATTGCATTTTCGCAACAGGTCCCGGTTGTGTCTTAAGGTGGCTGAGCACAGTTTTCCTAGTTTTACGCACCTCATGCTTCACTCGGGCATAACTCCGAAATAGTTATTGCCCATATCACGAAAGTTGGCAGAGATGGAAAGCGACAATGCGTGTTCAAGCTGGTATGGTAATATCACGGGCATTTCGTGTTTCCATGGCAACAAGAGCAAATGAAAACAGCCTCAAAAATTCAGTTTTCTCCAGTTTGCAAAAAATCCTAATGTATATATATATATATATGTATATGTATGTATGTATGTATGTATGTATGTATGTATGTATGTA
Organism: Heliopora coerulea; assembly: GCA_030142905.1. NCBI lineage: Eukaryota > Metazoa > Cnidaria > Anthozoa > Scleralcyonacea > Helioporidae > Heliopora > Heliopora coerulea. The sequence goes on from JASJOG010000016.1 coordinate 2,532,573, forward strand.
TGTATGTATGTATGTATATATAAAGTAGAACGAAAAGATGAATGTTGTTACTAATAGTTTCACTACTTTACTAATAGTTTCTACTGGCGTGAAACTATTAGTAACAACATTCATCTTTTCGTTCTACTTTATTGTCTTGCTCTATCGAATAAGAATAAGATATCGAGCACTGTCAGAATTGTTAATAACCTTTTCACCTATCTATATATATATATATATCGCTCAGCAAGCCTTGTGAGTTAGTTTGACAATCGTTTTGGTTTGATAATGACACTAAACTAGAGTCGAAATATTACCGTTCTTGTCTATTCATTTTTACTCGCATCACAAGTTAAGAATGACATTTTTCGGAATTTGTTTTATTTTTTATTTGCTAAAACGTTTGTTTGCACACAAGGCAACGACGTATTCTTGAAGTTGTTTCTTTGATTTGCTGATGGCTAACGTACAGTGAATCAAAATGATTAGGTAACATAGATTAGAAGTATGAAGTTGAATAACTACATTACGATGGATATGTTTTAAGTTCATAAATAAGCTACGTTCATAAGTAACAAGCCAATGAAGCGAAGGAAAAATGAGAGGAAAAACAAGAAACTACAAAACAAAAGGAGCTAAACGGCACTCATGATTTGGTTTAGGTAAGATTTAAATTTAGGAATCCGACTTTCTCCTACTAGCAAATAAAAGATTGAATTGAATGAAGAATAAGATCACCGGCACTAGATTCTCCTGGCGGGAAATGCCATCGACTGATGAATACTAGTGCCGAACACAAAACACGGACAATAAAATAAAAACTTTATCTCTGAAGACGTAGTGATGCAAACAACGAAACTTCAGATTATATATTATGTTTTTTTATCTGTGAGTTAAATGGCTTTTATCAGTGTTTTGTACTGGGCACTAAGAACAGGACCATATTGCAACAGCAATTGTAGCATCAATACATATTTTCTGTTCCAGCAGGCGAGCACATCATCAATGAAGAGCAATATCGTTCGATTAATAATGAACAATACTGCTTATTCATCATTGTTGGGGATAGAACACTTTTTCACAATACAATAGGCATCGAAGGCCATTTTCAAGGCACAAAAGTCAATTTCAAAGTTTCATTTTTAGCTTGCATGGCTGTTTGTAGGACGGCAGACTTCGGAGGGATAATGGTGCACTGAAAAAACGAGATTGTTTCCATGAAATATAATAAATTATATGAAATATTATGAACACGAGTCGCTTCGCTTTATTTACGGTGCACCGTACTTTTTCTCGCGATTAATTATTCATTCAATTATTAATGGATTGATCATTAATAAACTAATTATCTGTTAATGAAATAATTAATTTTTAAATACCTTGCAGCACTTCTTAGTTTTAAGGAAAACAGGGGTTCAGATAATCAAAAGTATAAACGAACTAGCTAAGAACACGTCAGTGATAAATACTACCTTTAATATTATCATCAGCTGGTTTCTTTGCTGGTGGTTTCTACAAAATAAAAATGCAACCATAGTTAACGGGAGGCAGTCACTGACTAAAAATTCGTCTTGTCTTACTTTGACATTTTCTGGGCGCTTTTTCAACGCAGCATCGTTTAACTGGATTCGTCGCCTTTTCATGTTCTTATCACAATCATCATCACCATCTATAATTCAAAAGTGTATGAAAAAGCAACGAAGACTCAAAGCAACAAAGATGATACAATTAGCGCGTTTAGATGAAACTAGTTAAGCTAATCAGTACTCGTTTCCTAATTCAGCTTTTTCTTACTTTCTTTCAACACTCGTTACTTAAGAAGTCTTGCAAATCATCATAAATGTCCCAACACTATATTACCGATTTTAGAGGGATAAAATATTGAATGTAACAGTACTTTGCGTTGTTTACTATTCATCAAAATCTTCTAGAGGAACATTGAAATTCCAATCTTAATATTTTTTCCCATTCGATCAAACATTTTCTTCCTAGCTTTTAAAGAACGGGAATGAAAAGCTTCACCTAATCTGGCACAGAAGAATACTTCAAGTTGATAAGCACGATAATCATTTGAAATAAACAAATGTGGGACCGAATAAAATTGTAGTTGATACTAATATTTCGTTTTGAAAATTATTTACGAACCTTTTTCGTGTTTGACGACGGGATTTTTTGACCTTTGAACAGCTTTCCTCTAAAACATAAGAGAACAACACTCACAGGTCTGCTCAAAATTGAATAAATTAAATTAGACGAGTCAAAGTGCAAACTGCTTAAAAAGCAAGGCGGATAAGTTTAGACTGCTCTACAGTTGTTTCTATGGTGCACTTATGATGGTATCCTGCACGGAAGCAATGCTTGTTAGACTGAAACTGAAAGCAAACTAAGGTAAAAAATTGAGCCATGACAAGAAGAGTTTTAACAAAGAAGTTTAAAAGGACGTCTTCATGTTTTAATCACCAGCGAACCTTGGGACTCAAGACGTCTTCTGAACAGATTTCAGTAAAAGTTGTTGGTTGCAACACGTCATCAGTACGAGTTAACAGCTTCACTGTATGCATGCGTCATGGTAATAATTTGGAGAAGACTGTGTGAATCTTCTGTCTAAATGTTATTTCAGCCTATAGATATATTAAATATATATATATTAGCTGAGTGGGAGGTCCGTACGGGAAAGCATTTACTTGAGGGTTTTGGAATTAATTAATTTTTTCCACCAGTTAATCATTCATTTGTCATACTTTTAAAAAATTAGCTTCGAACAAAAGCAAGAATAGCGTTCCAGCACATTTTATTATTCGAAATTTTTCATCGTACATAATTAATTCTTAAATTTCATTAAAAGTAACTCAAAGATTTTCCCGCCAAAAGTTACCGGTACGGAGTAAAAAGCGTATTTGGACCGGTCCAATATCGTAAAATATCGGAACGTTCAGCAACCAACCAGGATGCTGAATTTCGCGTGCGGACCAAAAAACGAGCTCAACCATACAGTAATATTTGTAATTTATCTGAGGAGAAACTGTTGTCTTTTGTGGTTTCTTCTGTCAAATCTTTTATAATGCAGAATTTATTAGTCTTATCGCCATTCTCAGCAAGCTAAATAGGAATGCCAAAAAGAAAGTGTGAGGCAGTTTACTGAGAGTCAAGGCACTTTTCGAATATCAAGTTAGCTAACTTCTTTTCCCAGGTTCTTTTTCCCACTCAAATTTCGCCTTTTTGCCGCATAATATTGGTTTCCCAAACCAAATTCCAGTAATTTCTCGATTTGTTTTTGAACTCAAATTATGAAGGCAATTTACATTGGCGAGTTTGCTTGGCTTTTTACTGAAATTTTAATATAAACATTATCAACTTCGAATAACGTAGTGAGTAATACTCACTCTCCCTCTTCTAGTTTGCACGTTTGTTTCCGTTTATACGCAGTCAGTGGTTGTTTTTGTGAGAGTAAGACAAGATAAAGTGCATGGGTCGTTTAAACCCGAAAGAATCAGTACGTATTGGCAAAAGCTGGTCGTTCAAATTGAATTGATCTCGACTTTGTAATGTTTGTTGTGACTGACGTTTCGACAACCTCAGAGGCGGTTATCTTCAGAGTCGACTCAGCTCTGAAGACTTGTTGAGTCCCAAGGACGAAAGCTTACTGGTAAATAAAAGATGAAGACAAAACGTCCGCAAAATTTTCCATTTTAACTTCTGTATTCATAATTTCTTGCTAGGGGTCAATGTTTTAACTGAGTTTTGCTTTCGATTTCTTGCTTCAGCCACAGCAAACACCACAAATAGTCCTTCTCCAGACTACTTCACGCAAATCTGGAAAACCAAGACAAGCAACAAGACAAGATAGTACAACCAATTAGTCATCTGCCTGAAATATAAGCATGTACATTTCGCAAGAAAATTATTATTAAATTCAATTGTGTTTGAGAAAAGATCGAATTTAAATCGTCAGTGTAACGTATGAAAGTGAATCTTCTTGGGCTGCGTGCACACTTTTCAATGGCTACATCGGCAAAATTAGGAACTTTGTGTCGAGTTTGAACATTTTTCAAAGAGTCAAACTGGAAGAACGAAATTTTGTTTACTTTCCCAAGACATTTCGACACACTACCTAGGCAGTCTTAATTCTTTAGCGGCTGGTTATTTTTGAGGTCTTTTGGGTCAGTCCACTTAGAATGCGATCCAGCGAGATATCTTCGTTGAAGACCGAGAGGAGTGTCCCACACGACAGGAAGGCAACCTATTCTGCGAGTATATAGTAAAAAATAATGCACCTATAACCTTGGAGCCCACGTGCGGGTGAACCAGTGTCGGTGGTACTCTACCGAGACTCTACTCCCATGAACACGTTATAACTAACGATGTTATAACTAACAAATTTGAAATTGTGCTCTCCTCGGCACCATTGTCAAAAATTGTTCGTCCTGGTGCCTACGATTCAATCAGAAGAGTGTTCATGACCTATGGCGACATTCGCGAGCGAATCACGAGCAGACATAATTTCAGATCCAGGGTGATGAATTTATGTAACAATTGTATCATGCAGATGGACCTCCAACTGCTTAAAACTACGTATAACCCAGGCCGAGAAACGTAGGATGACCTGATTGACACATCACATTTTTAAAAGTTTGAACTAACCTGAATTGATTGTTCTTCTGGTTTCATTTTTCGCCTTTTTAAAAACGAGTTATCATTTGCTAAAAGTCAAGCAAGAAGTTAAAACCCCTACATTTTAAGTGGGACAGTAGGATTGGTGCAGGTTTTAAGAACTGCTGTTTAAGCTAAAGGGTAAAACTTAAGTTAAAAAGGACGCAATAGTAAAGCAACATGTGACTACAAGAAATGAATGAGAGGCACAACTGCTATGTGAGTTAGCCCAGATATACAGAAATCATCGGAAATCCAGGTAGAGGTGTATGTAGGGCAACTATCTCCTACTGATGCCTTAACGCCTTCCTTAATTCTTGAAAAGTCTACTGATGACAGCAGGCATGACCGTCAACAAGACAGATTGGAAAATTAACAATACGTTTCTGCATTACCTTCACTGATCAGCTTTCGTTTTCGTGAAACCTCTGTATTTCTACTGAACTACAAGAAATAACAATGAAAAAAAACTGAAATCATGAAGCAAAGACACATCTTAACTACTGAAAATATTATAAAAAATTTACTGTAGTAAAACCTCTATAAACATTTATAGGAACTAAAAACCTGTATAATAAATAAAAATCCGAAAACCTCTAACAAAATAACAACTGAAAAATTAAAATTTAAAAGAAATTTATATATAATACAATTTAAAAACTAAAAATACTTTTAAAAAGGTAAAAACACTTTTAAAAAGGTAAAAACCGCTAAAATTATTATGAATATTCAACTTCATCGTTGTGGTCCAGTGTTCTCGCACCTATCATTAAAGGTCAGTGATATAGTTAAAAAATTAAGATCATGGTGGCAGAATACTAATGACCGCGCCCTCGGTTTATACGAAGTTAGTAATGCCTAACGGGTTTGCAACACGAGGCAACACCCGTGTACTTCAGACCCGATAAAGCATGTACTGCCAGATTTTTAAACGGCTTCAAACACAAATCATTTTATACGTTCACTAACCATGCAAGTTCGCAAATTAACGTTGTCCTAGCCGCACAAACCCATGGACATCTATCAACTACAGCCAGCATTTCTTTGACACATTTAAATTACGTTGCAGTCATAAATTTCTTAGGTTTTTTTTTTTCATGAAAACTTTAATTGTCTTTAACGTTCGAATTAGCGTTTCCGATGACAAGAGCTTTTCCATGTTTTAATTGTGTCATAGAAACCCAGCTTTCAGCCAATCACCATGCACGCTTTCGAAATGTTAATTCACATCGGTTTTCTTAAATTCTGCCAACCCTTACACTAGCGATGAAACTCGTTTATTCGTCTTGGAAGACGCAAACAACGTTTGAACCTTGTTTGCAAAAGCATTGCAACTCGTAACGTCGGCCTGTTCAGGTGCTTTCATACAGCAAACGAAAATTTGCGAACATAGGTTGACAAACCCAAGTTTGCGTGTGTGAATGTCGCAAAAACAGTTGGTGAGACAGAAGAACTGATCTCTTCATATAGTAACGACGTGAATAATATTTTTGCATTGTTTATCAGAAGGGTCCGTGCATAATGTATGCCAGGTCTTATTTCTCGAGGATAAATGACTCCAATAATGCTAAAACAGCTGGGCAATTGAAGTTTTCCTTTCAAATGTACGACCGACTGTCCACTGTTAGCGATTTCTATACGACGAAAAGATAAAACCAAGATGTACGAACGGACGGACAGACAGAAATGCACAATCAAGCAGAAGCTAGGCAGAACCGACAGACAAGCAGAAAATAAAGACAAAAACCCAATAGAAAGGCAGAGACAGAGGTGCACTCACTGAGAGAGGCAGTTACGGAGAGAACTAACCGACAGACAGACAAACGCGCATACAAAAAAACAGTTCAACGTGTCAGGGCACTATGCGCAGGTAAATAACACAAGAATGTAGCACGATTTACTCACTACGATAGTCGGATTAATAATACTCCGGTTACCTGCTTAAGTTTTATTCTCCGACGGAGGCTTCTCTTTCCCCCAACTCGCACATTTTTTCTTGACTGTTTGGCCTCCATTTCCTTAAACATGAGTAGAGCTCGCTGTAACGCGCGCTCCTCACGAGTTAAAAGAGCCGGATCTCGAAATAGGTTTCCGCTATCTTGACCATCGTCAGAAGAGTTTAGCACTTCCGGCAAGGACGTTGCACCATCTTGCGCGTTTTCACGTAGTTCATTTCCTTTCTTAGTCAGTAATTTGACCGGTGATCCAACAGTCAGCTTGTCCGTACCCTCCGATACATTGCTTGAATTGACTACGCTAAGGTTGGTTGCAAGACACTCATCAACCGGTTCTGTTTTAACTTTAATTTGAGCTTTCTCCTTGGCTTTAACCTTCTTAGAATATCGTAGTTTTAAAGGTTCTTTATAACATTTTTTTGTTTTCCTTTTAATCTTGTCCAGCAACTTGGCCTTCTCGGTTTGATGTTTTTTTCTGTTACTCATCCTGACAATGGTCACTGAAGTCTTTGGCTGAGCTGGCTTTGAATGTTCATTTGAGAGTGTTCTCGATATATCGTCTAAATCAACTGAGCGCGGGAAGTTAGCTCGTATTCTCGAAATATTGCTACTTTTCTTTGCTGGAAAAGATTCTTTTCCGCTTTCCTGGCTCTTTATGTTTTTATGAGCTGCCCCTCTGTCAGTTTTTTTATTTCCCGCAACATTTTGTCCAGAATGTCCAATTGGTAACGCCGTTTTACCTCTACCCTCAACGGAGCTTGAAACGTTGTGCTGTTTTAAATTTTTTCTCGCCGAGAACATGTCATTTGCCATCCCGCGGACATACGACGGCACAAAGTTCGAACGTCTTTGCATTACCACGCCAGGTTCGTCCGAGATCGTCGTTACATGAGCAGGTTGATTCCCAGCAAAACTTATCGGGATTTCCAAGGATTTTGTCGCACGTGGCATTTCGGCAACTGGTACCGATTCGCTATCGGACAGAGAGCTCATTGTCTCATTGCAATTTAAATTAGGAACAGATCCTGAAGTCTGTACAGGCGCAACTTGATAAGTATACTTATTAGATAGATTGACCATTTTACCAGCCTTGTCTGAGTTAGGTAAATGGTACTGTAGAGTCACTAAGGGAGATGTCGTGTTAGCAGCCTGCACTTCGCTCATAGGGTGTGAAGTTGTAACAGCGGTGCAGGTATTCACATTCAGCGGTTTCATGCTTAGCTTGCTACTGCCGCCTTGCCTGTCATGGATCTTTAAATTATGTGCCAAATATAGGGGAGTCCCGGGTCTGGTTATCAACAGTAACTGTTTTTGAGGTTGAGAAGGACTATTTAAAACATTTGGTGTGGTCTTCTGATTAACAGCGTTGTTAGAGAGCAGGTCACTGTTCATAACATTTCCAGGAGGAACCTTGCTTAATAGTAGAGGCATTTGATATCGATCATGTTTTTGAACCTTTCGCTGGATTATATTTTGATTAATCACTTGTTTTACAGGCGACTTTGAAGGAGGTGCAGTTTGAGGAGCTTTACCAAGGTAAGGAGTCGAGCTTGGAGCAGGTTGTGTCTGTTTACTTGTTTGCAGCAGAAAAACTGTATTACTGTTTCCTTTCACCTCAGGCTGCTGAAATACAGGCGATGACTTCAATGGCGGAAGGTCTCTAATCTCATCGTCATCGGGTTCTTCTCGTATAGTACACATACTTATAAACGAAGAGCTCTCGTTATTCACCTTTCTTTTTGTTGTCGCTACTGTTTTACCTTTCTTAAGGTTCATTATAATATCCTCTACGCGTGCCTTTTTAATATTTTTATCTTTGCTGGTAAATGTCGGCTTTAGGTGACTTGGTTCCACTGCCTTGTTTGCGTGGCCATTTACAAGACGTTCTGAAAAGACGAGTAAAATGGGAGAGAAGATAACTAAACAATTATAACAAAAATTATTTTCAGTAAAGGCTGAAAAATCTATCTTCAATTAAAACGAACCAAATGTTTTCGACTAAAAGTCATCATCAGGGTCAAAAAACAGCACGCAGCGTGCAAACTGCTTGTTAATCCTGATGATGACTTTTCGTCGTAAACGTTTGGTTTGTTTTAATTGAAGATACATTTTTAGCCTTTCCTAAAAATAATCTAACAGCGGAATATAACAAGAATTATCAATTACCTAATTTATTAATCAATCAGTTAAACAATTAAGAAATTATTTCGGTCATCTGGCGGTGCAATTACAGAGTTAAAAGCTATTCTGTTTAAGTTTGAAAGGCTTTTCATAGCCTGCTCGGTGGTTATAAATTGAAGTTGCGGATACACGGTGTGCACCAATTAGAAGAAGTCTTCATGCGGTTATTCGACCTTTGAATGGAAGCTTCACGAGTAAGATGCAAAACAGAAATTGGTTGATGGAAGAATATGAAGTGGTTCTTACTTTGTAGAAAGAAGCGGAAGACTATATTTTTTATTGCAACGAAAATGTAGACAAAGTCTACAGATATTTGATTATTTCACTATCCTGCCAGGTAATTCTGTTAACCAGCTGGGTAAATGAACAGTCAACGTTCACCGCAAGATTATAATAATAAAAGAGGTAAAAGAAAATCCTTTCGGTAAAATTCCTGAAACTTTGTAAGAAAATGTATTACCTTTACCAAGATGGTTACCTCAGTTTACTTTGTTTGGGGGGGACATTTAATTTATACAACGTATCATCCCTCGTCAGCATATAAACTGTCCCAATTCCACCTTATACATGTTTTGAGGTAGTACTAGAACCAATACAGTATGAATCCCTTTGATGCCAAACTGGGTTGCATCAGAACAGCGATCTAAAAGTTGATAGCTGCGTTGGCAGAGCTGAACAATATGTAAACAGTCAAACGGGTCTGGGAACTGCCAAATCTGACGTAGTGGGAAAACTGAAGTCTCAAGCGAAGGGCCTGCTTGACGTTTCTTTCCAACGACGGCCCTTTGTTTGAAACGTAAATTTCACATCACACAAGGTTCGATGAGTCTACATGAAATGTAGTCTACATGAAATGTAGTCAGAACGTCGTAAACACTGATAAGAACGTCATGGAGAAACTTAAAGGAGAGACAAAACAGTCAGCAGAAATCATGTTATCAAGGCAGCAAAACCTATATTTTCATGTGCTTCGTAGAGATAGGCGATACCGACCGAAGAGCCTTAAAGACAAACTTCAAAAATTACAGAACAGAGCGAGTCGGATAATTACCCGCTCTGGCTATGAGATCAGATCCGTTGACACGTTAGCGCAATTTGGATGGCAAAAACTTGAAGATCGTTGGTTGGCAAACAATGCCACCCTAATGTATAAAATAACTCACAATTTGGCTCCTTCGTATCTCTCAGATAAATTCTCAACAAGAGATACAGTACATGACTACAATACTAGAGGAAATTTGATTAATCTTTCTATTCCCAAGCCTAACACCAATTTCCTTAAGTCAAGTCTTGTCTACGGGGGAGTAACATGCTGGAATTCGCTCCCTGAGGACCTTAAGGCTAGTCCTAATATAGATGTTTTTAAGAAAAAAATATCAAGTCAAAATGTGTAATTTTACTTTTTAAACTTAGTTTCTTGTCCTCACGGCTCTCCGGAAGAGCATTTTTTGTATAATGAGTGAGATTTCCGTGATTAAATAAAGTTCGTATGTGTGCATGTACAAATATCCATACGTCCAATATCAGCAACAAATCACTTGGTATCAATACTTCAGTGCCTTACCACCAGTTTCGTTACGATACCGTAGATACGAAATTTTGCTGGTTTTGATTCATTTATCTGATAAGTTATTTCATAATAAATTCCTAGCTACGTTGCCTACCAACTACTTTTCTTTTTCCGTCTTTAATTTACCGAGTTTGGGTTAAAAACACCGTATGCTGAAGGCGGTGCGGCAATATTATTTTGCACGTGCAGGAGTTTTCGAGGTTCATGACGTTCCCCTGGGACAGGATGATGGCCAGTATCGCAATGATTTCGTATCATAAACTCATCTTTCCTTCCCGTGGGATACTAAGTAATCATTTTCCCACAATCTTTCTCAAAAAATTTTTAAAACGGAGTGAGACGTACGTTTACGGTCGCTGGGCTGATTTAACCCAAACCCCAATCCAAACCCGACGCTAATCCTAACCTTAATCCTTTCCAGAGTTTCCCCTAAAGAGATATTCATCTATTGTAGCACATTTTCACAATTGATGCTGGTCATTTTTTCGGGGTGAGACTTTGTTGATCATTTTGGGGGTTGTCCAGCGACCTGTTTGTAAATAAGTGGCTATCGGTCCTTGTGTTCATGGCAACAGCCACTTGTCAATATTATTGGCTCGAATAATTTTCAACAACCAATCAAATGTCGTATAATATTCTCCTTCAAAAACTCATGAATAATTCATGAGGAATATACGAAGGAAAACCGTGTCGTGTCGTGTCTTTAAAAGTGGTAAAAATACGTTTACTTTTCTCCTCAAGTTTTTGAGACTTAGAAAACATTAATTGTAAAACTTTCTTTGCGAATTATTACATAGAAGTGTTCGTGTTTGAAGTAATTTAAAAAAACTCGCAGTGGGTGCTTTTATCGCACCTAAATCACTCGACTATCGCCTCGTGTTTTAAATCCGATAAAGCACTCTTCGTTTTTTAAATATCTCTTAATACATCGGGTACGCGGATCAGCAAACTGGCAGCTGAAAGCCAAACAAATAACATTTGACCAAGTTTCTGGGCAAGTCATGTCATATAATCATTCAATTTGTTGAAAGAGTGCTCGAACTACATTGAGAAGTATGCAGACGGGGCTCAAGTCGCCAAAGAGTTTACCTAATAATAAAAAAAAGTTTATTCACTGTTTACTGTTAATGTGATATTACTGCTTCTGCCACCGAATCGGAAACGGCTAAAACAACGAAAAAAATACTGAATTCGGACACTTGTTCACTTGACAGTTATGGTATTTTTACTGGTATTTTTACTTTAAACCTACCGTTTTTGCCATAAGAAAGGTACTTACCATTTTTGTTTTACGGAAGACGAAAATATTGACAAAACTGAGTCAGAAGTTTATTTCTCAAATATTACCATTCAAATTAATCCTAAATTAATTTACTTTCAACTGATATCCTAAATTGGTCGAGCAAATACTTCTTAAACTCCTGCTTCCACAATTAACGATAACCACACTGTATGTACATAAGTGATGAAATATAATTTTGAAAAGCACTCATAAATCGCCAAAAGTTCTGCTAAAAAGACAGGTCAGCGGTCGCTACTATGAGCAAAAGAACCTATTAATTTCAGTGCTTACGTCAGTCGTTTGAGGACACTTTTCACAACTCAAATGTAATAGCGATGCAGTCCAGTTACAAACAGGTCAGTGGGAGGAACCAGCAGAGAACCCAAGAAAATGGTTGAGAGTAACAGTCAACATAACCAGCCATTGTTTTTATCTGCCCGTGGCACAAAAAACCACCAACTTGTAAGGGTATTATATGACGTATATTAAAGCAAATATAAAATTTAAGGAATAAAGTACACAAACTAATGTTCCTATTCCAAATAAATTCGGGTTAAAAATGCCCAAAACATCAACATCTCAACAAAATCTCTTAGAATGTTCACTAAAGATTTACTGTGCGGGAAATTTTATACGCAAAATGAAGATGAGAGCCCAGCTCAAAATTCGGAGACGTAATGTCATCACACTCAAGGAATTAGACAGAAACACATGAATAAAGTTTAACAGAAGTTCACTGACGTTTCGTTGCCGACGCGCAACATCTTAGATGTTGAAGCCATTGTGTCGTCACAAATGGACGCTTCCAAACGAAGGCATGTCATGCACTCAAACCATCAGATCGCAATCGGATTCCAACCAAGGCCAAATGAAATTGCTGGTATTAATAAATCAAGTTACCAGGGAAAGGCTGAGCTTTGTCTTTTGGTTTGCAGGGGTGCAAAACCGAAAATTTTAAGTGATGACGTAATGAGACGTTTACGTCTCATATCAACAGGTCCTGCCCGGAAAGTGTTTTTAATTCCAGGGGGAAGAATGGTTCCAATCATCGCTAAGTGTCGTCTTACTGGTCTATCATTACCCCCCGACATTTTTTGGGCTATAACTTCGTTATCAGCCATCACGACATATGCCCTTCCTTTATTTCTTTTACAGCTGTAAAGTTTACATTGGTGAAACTGACCGACGTCTCTGGCAGATTTGCATAACATCTTCGCTCTATGACTGCAATGTCGAAAATCCTATTTCACAACATTTCAATAGTATCAGCCACTCGTTTTCCCCAAATGGAAGTTTGTGCCATTTCACCAATTTCCCGGTTGGTAATGAACTTTTTTCTTCCATTTTATCCCTTCCAAAGTCCCTGTTTTTATCTACCACGTACGGATAAAATAACAGCTGGTACTTTATTCCTTAATTTTGCTTTAGTTTGCGCCATTTTATTCCCTTTACAACATATAACATCCCTTGAGTCCTCTGGCGGTTCCTCCTGTTACCTCCTTATTGATCGAGATTTACAACAGCAAATGACTTTCCATCATTTACCTCTCATTAGTCTGTTGTTGGTTTTTTTCATATCTTATTATTTGGTGTCACGTGACTTTACCTACAAAAAGATCTCCTAGTTTTTACATCATTACACTCGTTACTACGACGAAGTGTCTTCGCTCCAAACATTAGCACTTCTTTTTCTAAGTTGTGGCGGATCCCTGACTTTTAGGGTTTGGATTGGCCCGTATAAACCCCCTCCAAATTCGGGTCATTTCGTAAAATTCCCCCGGTCATCGATTTAGTACTTAACCCCAACTCAAGAACAATTCCCGCGTTTATTAATATCTTACTAAATGATTCATGGGACGGGTGGTTTAATAGCTAATACACTGAAAATTTGTGTGTGGAGACCATATCCACTTCCAATGTCCAATATCTGACCGGATAGGAAAATATCACTATTCTGCGCACCTCGAATAATCCATTGCAATTAGCTGAGAGGATGACTGATATTATGTCACTCATACGTTTGGAGTAAGTCAGAGGGTGTACGTTCTGTCTAAACAATCCATCACAGTGCATCAACTGCATTGAGGAACTCCGTATCCTAGTAACCTCGCAAAACTCCGGCTTTCTGAGCATTCTGAGCATCAGGCCGAACATCGTCTTTCAGATATGATGTTGTATCATTTTCGCCGCGTGCTTCTATCATATCCCTTTCTCTCACTTATTCCGCTTTTTATCCTTTCCGGCTTCATAGACTTGCTGTGATTCAAAACGCCTAGATTTACCGTTAGATTTGTTCTTCACGGCTTGGAGAAATGTTCATCACTAGATTTCACAAACTCTTTGCCATCAAGCTGAACGAGGATCAGACTATTTTGTAGTCGGGATTGCGTGCCATTTCCATGTTGGTAAATTCGTGCGTACCTTTTACTTCTTGTGTAACCAAGAATCAGATGGAACACACAGCTTATTCAGGCTCACAACAGGGCAAATTTTTTTAAGTGTTGATCCAGGTAAAAATGCTTTGGTACGGGTTACTAGTACTGATCAATGGGACTGTCGCAATATAACTGGGTGTCAAGTCAATAATGACTAAATCAGCGAAATGTTAACATGAATATTAATCTGATCTTTCTTTTTTAGTTACCGGGACACTTATATTTCCAAATTAAATTCCAGATGTCGTGGCCCAATACACATTTAAATTGTCAAATATATGTTAAATATGTAAGACTATTATTTGCAAGCAAGCAAATTCATGAAATATAAATCTAAGTTTTGTGTTTAAAGAAGAGTTAACAGGTGTTTTTTGAAAAACGTCTAAAGTACATTGACCTTGTTACTGACCATTTTCAACAAACATGACCAGAATGCGACAAACATTTTAAAATTTACGGGACTCTGGTGGCGTGCACATTACTTGATTAAATGTTCGTGCCATCTTGACAAACGAAAGTGGTCGTACGTTTCTTAACTCACTCCAAAAACAACGAAATCACTCATGCTCAACACAATTCAGGTTCAAAACATGGGGCTTCTTCTCTTGCCATTGAAAATGGAAACTTAAGTGTACTGTGCACAGTACCCCAGTCTTATCGAAATAAATCTTGGTAATTATCAATTATGTTTAACTTTGCAAAATATCCAAGTGGTTTGAAAAGGAAACAATCGTCAGTTCATAAAGTAGACCTTAGATTCAAAAAATGTTCCAGTAGCAGGCCAGCAGCTCCCAGGTTACACCATTGGAACTCTAATTCAAAAGTCTAGAGCAATCAATGCAAATCTCCTGCATCAATGCAATAATCCTGGGTGTGTCCCTCACACCGAAACAAGTGATGGTGATGAACACAAGGTTGCTGTTCCTTATCACGATTCCCATATTTCGGACGACGTCAGCTTATGGAATAGCGACAGCTGTTCGTTGAGTTTAAAATATACTCATGCAATAAAATTTCCTTTAGAAGTTTTGGATGTTGAAAGTTATAAATTAGGATTCAAACATGACCTCGATCATGAATCACCATAGGCAAAACGTTTTTTGGGAATAGAAAAAAATCCCTGCAGGACCATCTTGTACTTGTATGTTTAAATTTTAAAGGCCATTCAAGAAAGCTCTGGTCAATGGTAGGTTTTAAGTAACTCTATCTTCTTCAAGCATAAATTTGTTTCTTGTTAGTTTTTACACGTTAGTACACATGATAGGCTCTTCTGCCAAGTATAAAAAGTCGTAATTTAACAAATACGTGAGATTACCGGGTGATCTAATCTATGAATGAAGAGGTAAGCACATACATAAAACGTACTTTAAGCTTTCACAAAACAGAGTCGCTTAATATGTGGTATTTCTTGAATAAACTCTCAAACTAACACTAAGCGGTTAGCCGCGCGAGACTGTCTTTAATGAAAACTACGTGGCATGGTAACTGGGATCAGACGTTTGCAGGACATTGAGCCATTACCTGACGGAGGGTACAGTCCACTCACCACTTGATGTACGGCACAAGGAGCCTTGATGGCATACCGAGAACATTTCTAGTGCAGTGGACTTGATGGGGCCTTGGTAAACTTAAGTGGAACAACATTTTGAACAGGATTTGGGAAGCAGGACTGAAGCACTTCGTACAGTATGTATCATCTTGAAGTCTTGGAATGGTAAGAATGTTTAGGTTGATAGTACTTAAAACACAGATTACCCTATATGTGGTTGCCTCTTGGAGTGACCCAGCAATTTTTAGATGGCGAAGGTCCCCCACTGTCCTCTTTGGTGGTTACACTACCGAGACAGGGCATAATCCCCCATCCAGTTATGGACACAGTGAATGGACCTACAAGCCAGTGAAAAATATAGTGTTTCCAGTGGATCCACCATTTCATAAAGTATACAGCATTTGCACCTGCTGCATGAATAGGTTGATGGAGAATACAGTCAACGAACCCACCACCTAATGAAGGTACTAGCAGCTCCCACATAATGACAGTACATGTACCCATCACCTAATGAAGAATACAGGACATAAAGTCACCAACTAACTAAGGGTACAGAACATAAACCAACCGCCTAATGAATGATACAGTACATACACACCAATTACTGGATGAGCTCCTAGTTCGCTGTATAAAAGCTTGCCCAAAACGTACCGGTCCGACAAAAAAGTGAATTGTTGTCAGCTCCCTTAATTCTGCATCAGCAAACACTAAAAACAACGCGAAGATTTAAACACACCTGTGCTACTGCCATTACGAACTGAACTTGACAATGAAGACTTTTCCATTGACTGTTTCAAGTTCTCCTTGACAGGGTATGATGCAAAATTTCTAATTTTGTAATACGAATGTTCTTCTAGGATTCGGGATGAATTTATTTTACTTCTGTCGTCATCATCTTTGTCCATCCAGGAATCTATGAAGAGAAGAAATCAAAGTACGGCAACTAAGGTTAACTGGGCTGCGCACAGTTACCATTTTCAAACCAGAAACTCAGACAAGCTGAAATTAACTTGGGAAAGCTCCCAAATGAACTTTTTTTCTATAGTTTGGGTTTAGACAGACGTGTGATTGTGTCATGTTGCTATTCTGCACCACAATCAAGGTCATTTTGGTATTAGTCGATATTTTAGTATTCTTACAACTCATTCATTTCACATCATCTCTACGAAAGACCAATTTAAGATACCTTACTACTACGGTTCTGTACCTTTTCTCAAGATTTGACGATTTTGAATCTTTAAGATGTTTTACAAAAGCTAATGTGTCAAACCCTCTAACAAACATCCAAGATGATCTGTTTACAGGTAACGAGCAACGACTACAACAAATGACCAATGACCAGAGCATTCACTGAACATTACAAACACGTCTAATCGCTAACATACCCAAACTTCTATACAGGCAATGGTGTAAAGATAACATAAATGAAATAATTCTGCTATTGTAACCTTAGCTCACTATTTAAGTCCACGGAGCTAAGCAAACGTCAGTGTTGTTTTTTGATATTAAAATAGGATACGGTGTAGAAATGGTTAAATAATGTAAAGAGTTCAAAGGTGACCCAACCTTTGAACTTTTGACGTTTAGTGTTCTTTTTCACTCGCAAACTGTCATCCTATCCAGTTTTACAATGCAATGTTTGACGACCTACAGTATTACGACGACAACCTTGCAAGAATACATGTACATATTACGCATCAAGCTTCACAACGACCTGCGAAATATGAATCCACGACTGGGAGATTTACCTAAGCCAACAGGTTCAGGTAGCTCAAAATCAGGATTTTTAATGGCAACACGTCAGGCCAAGAAAATAAAAACTTGATTCGAACATTTCAAAAATACTCAAGCGCAAAAGCAGTTCACATACTCCGATAATCCTCTAAAAATCCTTGCAATTTCATTTCGACGGTTCTCACCTTAAGTTTCAGTGTAATGATGGATTGATAAATAGATGAACTGTTCCTAATTAGCACTTACTGATCTAATTACCACGCCATTGCAAAGTGTGCTGAAATTTTGATTACATCGGAAGTGAAGCGATTAGGAGTGCCAAAACGGTTACCTTACTTCATAGCGTACGGTGTCTAATAGAAATGCTTTAGCTACTTTTATCTCTGCATGAACGATAAACAGGATGGTACGAGAGTAACCATGTCGTCGGTTTTAAGTTCATGCACTCACAAAGCAAAATCCAAGTGCTTCACATGTTCATAGGTTCTACTGTATCACATCACTTATTACAATGGAGGGAATTTGACTTTTGTGTTAAATATACTTACTCACATCTATCATATCTGTTCGAAATAATGATCTTTAGGGGTAGGTACAAGGATTTCCACTGTCGCATGTTTTCGTAGTTTGTAAATGTATACTCACATACACGAGCTTCGTACGTGTAAACACGCGTAAGAAATGTCTTACCAACATTTCAGAAATTTTCGCGAGCGTGAAAAGAAATCCAGTCTTGGAGACAGGATTGCGTTAAAGACTAGTACTATGTTTAAAATTAGGACTATGCTGAGGATCAGGATTTAGGGTTAAAGACAATCATTGTTTGGACTTTGTCTTGTCAGAAGGCTAGACGAAGTGCCTCAGGTGTGATAATCCCTGTGAATCAAGAGATTGCACATGTCTGGCAGCTCGTTAGTCAAACAAGAAGAAGAACGGGAACGAGGCGAAACGGGAAAAGCACAATCACAGGCTCATGCAAAGACCTTTGTTAGCCTAGTAACACCTTGCTAAGTAATTTTACCACATTAAGTTGACTTCAAACAAACCGAGCCACATTAAAAGCCATGATTGCGAAAAGATTCTAAAATATTTGGTTTATGAAAGTGAAGCAAGCAAGGTTCAGTGTATGGCGACTACTATACCACAGCAGTGGATGAAATCTCCCATCAAACAATTTCTTCTTTGTAATTGCCTTTCAATATTAGCCGGCTCCGCGCAGTGCACAAACAATTGTAAAAAAGAGCCAGGCAAGTCAACTGGGTTATGAGTTTCAAGTATAACTCTTGCATCACTACGAATTATCTCGTCCTTTACGAACTGTTAACTGTCAATATACACCACTACTACCACATGTGTAGCTAAAATTCATCTGATTCACAATAAGACGGGGTTTTTGATCTCACATTCAACGAACGTTAGGAAAGCAGCTTCGTATCTTCGCGAGAGGTGAAGAAACGGAAAGATCAATTACTTAATTTTCTAATTTTACGCATGTTAATATCGCCCTACTTACTATGTATTGTTGAGCAACGACAATTATTTTACGACTACTTGCATAGTTCATCACTTGCTGCGATCTTGAAAGGACTGCTCAGTTGTTTTATGACAAGCACTTCTCCGACCGTAAAAACAATTTTAAGTTAAATATTCCCGTGTACAGTAGCACAAGTCTTGGTGTGCTTTATACCAAGAACTTGTCTGCCGTTTGTCACAAAATATTTCAGTCCGCTTCTTAGTAAAATCTGCCATCGTTATACTCATGCAAAGCACGATATTCAACATAAACATAGTAAATGTTTCACTGGCGCGGGGGTCCAGTGTAGATAGCTTCGATAAAACAGCGGCGTTCTTGAGGTTATACACTATCTAAAAGATAGAAAAAAAGCTTCTCGACGTTTCGAGCGAAGGCCCTTCGTCAGGAGATTAGTAGCGTGGAATACAAAAACACATGGGCTTTTATAGTAAAACTAAAAAAGTGTGTCACGTGACAAAAATGAACCAATGGAATGAATGTGGTCAAAACAAACACAAAACAATGAAAGGGAAAGGCACATGACAAAATGTGCCTTTCCCTTTCATTGTTTTGTGTTTGTTTTGACCACATTCATTCCATTGGTTCATTTTTGTCACGTGACACACTTTTTTAGTTTTACTATAAAAGGCCATATGTTTTTGTATTCCACGCTACTAATCTCCTGACGAAGGGCCTTCGCTCGAAACGTCGAGAAGCTTTTTTTCTATCTTTTAGATAGTGTATAACCTCAAGAACGCCGCCGAATGTTTCACTGTCGTTTTAACTCTTTCCTCGTGATAGCTCTTTCTCTGACGAGTAAAATCGTCTGGCATTAGCAAGAGTAAAGTAATACAAGTCTTATCCCGCCGGAATTGAGTTAATAAAGCAGTGATTATTTTTTCGACTATGCGACAAGAAGTTTGCGCATTTTGGGAATTTATACTGTTACGATGCATGTGTAAAAACCCTAACCATTCAATGACGTAAAGCAATTTCGTGACAAATGTACAAGCGCTGTAATTCATTGGTTAAATTTATAACTACCAAACTTTATGTAGTGCATACAAGTAAACATAATGATTTGGTCCGGTAATTTACATGTGAATCCCAACTAAACAACAATGCAACAAGTTTACTAAACCGAATAACCAACTCTCTTGTAAGAAAATATACATGTACTCAGGAGATTATAGTGGAAGTATTGTAATGTACATCCAGGTAGCAAATGATTAGAACAGCGTTATGCTATAGTTACCATGACCCAGCAGCTGTAGTAAGTGTCCAAAATAAACACTAATGAAAATATGATCATAGTAATTGACTATGCGAAGTTATTTACTGAAATTCATAGGATTCGATCCGAGAAAGATACTCTGAATGAACTAGGGTGTTACTCCAACTCAATTTATTGACGTCTTGACAATACTAAGCACCAAGGGTGAAGCTTTGTGTACACAGGTTTAGTTAGAATAACTCTTCAAGGCGACATTTAACACAACTAACTTTGTGATGTCTAAAATTGCAACACCAGCGATTTTAAAAATGTAAACACGGTTATCCTCAAATGTTTCTATTGTTAACTGCAATGAAGGTTTAGCTTTTTAACGGTGCTGATCTCGATCAACTGATTGATATGCTAAGCAGATTTTGCACAATATGATCTGCACGAACCGTATTTTAAGTTATAAAACGACGCCGCATTCGTGAACGTAAAGGTGATATACACTTATGGTTGAACGCTGGTCTCCGCAGTCATTACAATACTCAACGGTTTTCCCACATTTTCGTCCAGCGGTTAGTCAGTATGACAGATATTACCGTGAACGATATAAATGTTACTCAAATGTATAACGACTTATATACTGCAACTATCCGTAGAGAAATAAAACGTGAAGTTAAAACAAGGCCAACTTCGCTTGCGACTGTTAATATAGCTAACGAGACACAACTCCTGGTGCTAACATGCCATTTCATGCGTGAACGATCGTTGGCAAAATTCTGGAGAGCCTACATCTAGTATTCAACAAGAAAAATTGTTTAAATCATTCCGTACCATATCTGCAGCAATACCGAGCGAAGATATTATAAATTGTGACGCCAAACTAACTTAGACGCTAAACTTACGACATTACCGTAAGTTAATAAGTTATTGGTCGGCAACGACCTAACTCTTCCGCACGCACACTCGAGGTCAGCTAGCCACCACAATACAATTTAGAAGGCAGAGTGAATTTCAAGCAACAAGATTCCAGCACTAGTTTCATTGGAATTCCATTCAAGCAAAAATATCGTCAAATGAAGAAGATTTTCCGAATGGGTAAATGCAGCATACTACATCAAAATGGCTGTTGTTTCAAAATGAAATCGAACTTCCTCTTCCTTAACGGAACCAAAACAGACCTGGAACCTAGTTATGACGATTTCGCTAAGCATGAAGTCGCAAGGAAAACGCGAACATGTCTCCGGACTTGGAGAACGGGTTATTTTGAATGAAATGGCAGACTAAAATAATAGAAGTAATAGCCTGCACTAGTAGTTTTAAGTGTTGAACCGCTTACTCAAACTAACTCATGTAGGCACACATGACAAGATTTTGCGCTATTCTGCATTCATTAGTCTACTTCCACTTCAAGGCTGACCAGGAAATTACATTAAACAGTGAAGTTGGCTTCTGCATGTAGAGATAAAATTCACTATTATAAGAACGATTTCTTACTAAGAGTACCTGTCTCTGTGTTTGCTTCAGCGAATGTAGGTGCTCGTGTGAACATGCAGTCAAGGAAACTGTCAGACAGAGCGGAACTCGGCGCCTCAGCACAACATTGAGGCCACAGTGGTTCACCTGATCGTCTGACCGTGTCAGCGATACGTTTTATGTATCAGCTGAACTCGTAAGTCAATTTTCCGCATCACTTTCCTTTATCAAAATGAAAACATATACTTTACAATGGAGTGTTTCAGATGATATGTCCTGCAGATATGTATGGATGACCGAGATCCCTTGAAGTTGTTACAGGCCATACATGAACACGAGACTTCTAATAACGCAGACAGTTTCGACGAACTTCCATCGCGACAACTTAGTTACGTTCGCGACCTTTTTGTACTTACGCTCTACGATTCTTGGTTTATTTACCTGACGACACAAGACAAGCTACAAGCTTGTTCTTCCTCTGAGGTCCTTTGAGGAGTGCTTACTTCGTTGAATAGACGATAAAACACTCGAGAACCTTGCTCGTGCTCTCAGGTAAGTGAACACGAAGATGGCGTAACAGACAAAATCTCGTCAGACCATCAAGTCGATTTTGTTCGACGGCACGAACGACCTCCAAGCACCTTTTCGTTTAGTCTGATCTTTTTCAGTCCTTTTTATGAAACGATGAAATACATTCGTAACTTGAATTACTTGAAATTCTTGTATGTGACGACCTCGATACAGATCCTATGTTGACCGCCAGCCTCAATCTCGATTTTCGAACGTCGAAGTTGTCGATGAGATCAGTTTTGGTCGTAACGTGTTCGGAAATTGCCGGACGTGAAATTTAGGTGTAGAACACACAGAAAGGCTTTTGAGTTTAACAGTTTATCAAAACTTGTTTACCTACTTTATCTCCTGACGGTATAGTGAACAGCAAGGCGAATTTTTTTTCTCTACATACTTAAATTAAGTTCTGACGTTTGGACTAAACGTATTCGCACGTCGTCGTGAATATTCGGATACGAGCCTGCGATTCTACCATCCTCAAGAAAATGGCGTCTTCTGTCACAAGACTAACTGTGTCGAAGCTGATTTTCTTTCTTTGCCTGACGTATAATTTTAATTGTGGTATGTAAAAAATAACCTTTAATGGATATATTTTACTTCCTAATCCAATTTAGTCCCTGTCGTTTTTTGCTATTGCGATTGTTTTCTGAATAAAACGTCCAACTTTCGACCGAAGTCTCGAAAATTCACCGTCTTTGTCTGAGCAAAAAAGACAAGTTAGACTGGTCGGGAGACAGTGTTAAATGTAGAAATAGCAGTAAAAGTCTAAACTTTTTATTTTGGTAGTATTTTTTATGGAAAATGGTGACGTATCTGTTCTTTAGTTTTGCGTTTACAATCACACTACATCGCGATCTATGGTCAAGTTTTGAACATTAAAATTTGCATGTGCTTTAAAGTCAATTCATGCTAATGTTATAATTTTTTAAAGATTTTCTCCCAAGGTAATACTTCGTCATCAATCCAAGTCGAAAAACAAAACGGTCAGGCCGATAGATACATCAAAATCTGCTCCAGGCCCTGCTGTGTGTAACTTGTATTGCAAGGGACCGTTGTGGTTCATGAGCATTATAGGTCACATTAATTGCTTTCAGCAACAATCAGTGATTTTACATATTGTCATTTTATCACTTTGATTTTGTGCAGCAGTTCAACAGTTATTAACCCAAACCATGGTTGTCATTACCTCTATTGATGATCATCCTTGCTTAATGTTGTGAATGTTTCTTTCTGCATATAGTATGGGCATGTAATAGAAAACAAAATTTGATGTAAATTTTTCCTGTGTTTATGTGATCTGTACTCTTTAGGCTTTAACCCTGGGATGCACAACCTTTGTTCATTTAGAGGGGCCTCACACATCATCAGCTATAATAGGTGGGCTATGCCACTGGAATAACATTAATTTTAGATATGACTAAGCCCACTAAGATGAGTGAAGTATGAACAACTCATTTTTGTGCTTTACACATTGAGAATAGAGACAAAAAAGAAATGAAACAGGAAAACATGCAAAAGCACCAAAGCCTGTGACTCCGTGTGTCACAGTATGATATTGTCATAGAACTCACAATACAGCATTTTACAGTCACTTGAAGTTACCTGCTGAAGCATGAGATAAGCTGCCCTCCAACTTGAAGAAAGCAGCTCTTAAAAATTCACCAGGTAGATTAGAAAATGTTGGAACTTAAACATTACTTTGATAGAGCAACCCTTAAAAAAGTGGGTAGATAATGGATTTCAGTATAATAATTAGTTTACCACTCAATCTTCTGTTGATTTTTTTGTATGAGCAAAATTTTAATTAGCAGGAATTTTGGCTGCAAATACTCTATTGCAAACTATTAGTCATATATCTCTTTATTACTATATTCAAATTCAATTAGGAAAATCAGTAGTTGATAAATAAATTTGTTGATTGGTTTACAGGCATTCAGATTTTTACCAGGCAAACAAAATTGTTTTCAAATTATCATTTATTACAAGTTCTAAACAGTTCACCCAAATTTATTCCAATTTTTACCAGAATTTTTTTGGTCATTTAGCTGAAGATGAAGTCTCTATATAAATTACAGGGCTGAAACTTCATGAAAAACCTTTGTGCATGTGTGCTTTTCATCCTGTGCCAATAACATAAATATAGTAGCATCAACTTTCAGCTATCAATCTAAATGATGTTGCTGATTTTCAATTGAAAATTGCATTATAATTTCTGTATATCATAGAAATTCACAGTAGTTCACTTTATTCTTCTATTAAGTCTTGGTAATCTTGTGTAACACAGACAAGTCATATATAATTCTTGAGAAAGTAGTAACTTCATAGTCATTTTCCCTATTTAAGTTTGGCTTATTTCTTCTAGTTTTTTTGATATACTGAATTGATCATTAGCCTTGCAAAAGGCACTTGTTCTCTTCTTACTCAAGCTGGGAAAGGATACTGGTACTTATAGTATCTTCCTTATTGCATTTTACTGGCTATTATTCACTAGCCTTTGTGGGGACTATAATGAATAGAACAGAAGTGGATGTCATCTATTGTATAATCTCACCTGCATAGTAATTCATTTGAATGCAAATTGCAACATAATTCTGGGAGAAGTTGCAACTAATTTGATCATTAGTTGAAATGAATGATGTCTAGTGATTTGTCATGCTTTATTACTTTGATTTTTTTTTTTGCCATAACTTGAAGAACCACTTGTGATTCTACTTTGAAAACTGTTGAAATTTCTACAAAGAATTGATTTGTAATTGGTGAATATTTCATACTGTCTTTTAATGGGGGAAAAACATGCAGAATCAAACAAATTTGAAGCAATATTGATTGACATTGCTTGATAATAGTAAACTCTTAGTCCAAAGTTAAAATTTTAATTGGTTATTTTATAAACCAATCAAGGCTGAAAAATGTAATGACAAACAGCACTTATTTCAGAGTCATCTTCATCTTAAAACAGCACTCCTTAAAATTTTTTATGCAGTGAATGATGAAACTAGTTCTTTTAGGAACCATGATTTGTTGCAAATTAGAGGGACATGATGAACAGCCTTATTCAGCATAACAGTTGATGGAGGAAAGGAGGGTGTTTAGATTGTAATTCCACAAGATGCATGCTATCAATGCACAGCAGTTTAGTACAATTGAGATTTTTTTTTTTGCCATATGGTTGGATCTTTTGTTATGGAGTTAATAAGTCCAAGATGTCATGAAAAATATTCTGCAAGTGATGAAAGAATACTTGGTACCTGACTGTCAATAAACAGATAACTTCTCTTGACAGGGTTCAACCTTGTGTGTCTAGATCAGTGTGGCTTGGTAATCTGTAATTTCAGTGACGAGTGGTACTGATATGGTTATCTTAGGACTCCAAACATGCACATGGTGATAGAACACAATATACCTCAATTTTATATTATATTGGAGTACTGTACAGTATTTGAAGTAATGATCATTTTCAACTTTACTTTCAGTCACCACATGACAGTACAATACCCAATTAAACTCATGGTATCAATATTTAATATTATTTTACTCTGTTTTATCTTTTGTTTGGAGACTAGAAAGCATTTAAACATATATGCATTATGATCATTTTATTTTCTTTCCCTGCCATCACTTAACTAGATCTAAATAATCATGCACAGGATTTGCTGCTTTCATAATAAGTCTAAGTTTTCATTACCCCATTGTGTAAATTCAGTTAAAGAATTGAAAAATATTCTCATATATAGTAAATTACTGGTTCCATTTGACATACATTAGCTCCTTTGAACTTGCATTAGCAGCTGTGATGTAATTCTTTGTTGAATGAACTTTCCTTAATGCACACTTGCCATATAGTGATGAAAATCTTGAACTGCCTTCCCGGAATGTGTTTAAACAATCTACCAGGGACATTACATCTTTCAATGAGTGGACAATGTCAAAACATGAAGTAGAAATACGTTTGTGAGTTACATCTATTGAGGTGGACTACTTAACAAAATTTCCATTAGTGGACAGTACTTATATCAATCAAGGAGACCTTGATACAAAAGAAAGGAAAGCTCACATCATATCTCTGGGTAGTTCAGGAGGGCTCAAAATTATCATTTTATGCGCAAACTGCAATGATGATTGCTAAAGAGGATAATTTAAACATGTTGGTACATGTTTAAATTATCCTCTTTAGCAATTTATTTGTGAGAGTGAGAAAGTTAAAAGTGATTTGAAACTCTACAATACCTCTGAAATTGAACCCACAAGTATGTACGTTTCGTTAGTTTAGATCACCATACGTGATTTAAAAGGGTGATGTGCGCGGCAGTAACTGTGTTGCTTTTTTCATAAATTTCTATGGTTGTAAAGGAAGTACTACCCTATTTAGCATTGGCAGTTGTCTGAAGTTTTGTTCAAGCTTTTATTAGCAAATTTGAACCAAGGGACAGTAAACACCCGGGGAAAACTTCAGCCTATTACCAATGCCAAAAGAAACTTCTTGATGAAGACATCACCCTGCTTACCCAGTTATGTCAGTCTAACCTACTGACCTTCGATTGCCGTCCCCGTTCTGATTGGACAGATTTACGACATGTTTAGTATTTCGCGATTGTTTTTGTAATTTTGTTCTTTTTAGCGTGGAAGTGAAAATCATTCAGCCATTCATCCTGACCAAAGCATTTTATCAGGAATGTTGGAATTGCATGATACCTAATTTACTTAACTAGAGAAATTTCGCAGTGCACAGGCAGATAATCTGATGTCCGCTATAGTAAACGGGCAACAATTTTCGAGTCGAAAAGGCAACAATGTACCACCGTCCGTTCGCGCACGTGATCAGACCGTGAAATAGTGAAGAAATGCATTCCGTATGTGCATGTGACGAGACCTAGGCTTGCATCATGCAATATTTGCTTTGCTTGCGAATAATATTAGTCATCCTAGCCTTTCGGCAGTTTTTTTTGTGGAGTTCTATCAAATTTCTTATTGCTTTCATTAAGGAGAGAAAAACAAGGCTATATAATAAAGTGACTTAGGAGTAACCCTCGTTTCTATCACAGGACCACTTTTGATGGGGCTAGTTGTATGGAAAAATTCAGCATGAGTGACCACTTAGAATAATTCTCGATTGTAAGAGAAATTTCAACCCGGGTTGAAATTTTTAAATTGGTAATAAATTTACCCGGGAACTCCATGGTAGCCTTCTTGTTCTGATGGTTTGCATCGTCTCCATATGTCAATCAATTTTCCTACCTGGGCAGAAATTTTCTGTGTTTACATCTGTTTTCACTTCGATTCAGTAGGGCTGAAAATTACAAACCAATTCGCTTCAACCGGACTGAAGTTATCATTATGCAATGGAGAGATAATTTGAAGGAATTTCTTAGGAAGCTTGAAAGATTTCTTGAAAACCTCATTGTAACCAGCCCAGTAGTGTTTGGCACATGTCTGATATTTGGTTATGTATGGGTGGAAGAGTTGTAGCGTAAAGGCGCACAGATACACTGACGCACAGAGGCAAACTGACATTGACTGTCTGGGAATCAAATTGTGCGCGATAGCTAGTTTTCTAATATTAGAACTATACACTTTTTGGCCCGATCGGGACCAGTTGCGAAAAAGATGCAAATCTTAGGCTTCCGGCTAGAAATGGAACTCACGTTCCTTCGAATCTAGTGCACTGCTGTGCCAACTGAGCTACGAAGGCCGTTGCAGAGAACGTGGTCACAGGATCTGTATTTATAGAGGTGGTAATGCCGATGAAGGGAGGGATATGCAGTATTAAAACCATTTGGCATTCACATTCGATCACATTAAGTGAAAGTATATATATTATTCATTAGATAATTATACATGTTTTATTTAATAGATAATTGGAGGCCAAATAATCCATTCAATGGAACTTGTCCTCTAGATACTGTAATGTTTACAATATAGTACTGCACTTTGTCTAAACTGCTCCTAGACTGACATACATTGTGCCCGGCTCCTGATTCCTGTGATATTTAACATTTCAACTGACGTATTTTTTATTCTGTTAGGATGTCTTGTTTTCGCGGCAAATTCAAACAAATTGCTTCTTCGCTGGAAAGATTCATACCAGGTCAGTTAGAACGCTATCTATCGTGCTTATTTTTATTGCAATGGCATACATGATGAATGTTCGTACTTATTCCCGGCTTTCCTGGTATGAATGATTAGAACTACGGAAATGACTATTCAAAAATACATGTTCGTTCGTCCGTCGTTCTCGACGATGACCGAGACATCAAATGCGGTGTGTGAAGGCTAGCGGTGTGTCCGGCTGTGGTTGATGAGTCCAATGCGATCATGGAAGGCTTTGCCACAGATCAGGCACAGGAAGTCCGCTGGAGCAAAAGTTGTAGCACTAGACTTGCGAAGCTCACGTTTCCTCTGGGCCTCGACTATCCTGTGTTGCTCGAAAGAGGCAGCACCTCCACTGATATGACTTCGCCAAGCAAGACGGTCTTGCGCTTGGGTTTCCCAGGTATCGGTGTTGATGCCAAAGCTCTTTAGTGAGACCTTGAGGGTGTCCTTAAAGCGTTTTTTCTGATCGCCCTGTGTGCGCTTGCCCTCTGCCAATTCACCATAGAACAACTTCCTTGGTAGGCGCGAGTCAGGCATTCTAACAGGTGGCCAGTCCACCTGACCTGGGCTCTCCTCAGCAAGGTGTAAATGCTAGGAAGCTCAGCACGAGAGAGAACCTCCGTGTCAGGAATCTTGTCCTTCCAGGTGATCTTAAGCAGCTTTCTAAGACAGTTCAAGTGAAAGCGGTTCAGCGTTTTAGCATGGCGATTGTAGACCGTCCAGGTCTCGCTCAATGCCTCTTCTGCCTCAATGCTTCTTCTGTCTCACACAGATTTACGAAGTCGACCGAAGGCTGTGCTTGCTTTAGCGATACGAGCAACGACCTCGTCATCGATGTTTACAGCTCTGGCTAGTGTACTGCCGAGGTACGTGAACTTCTCTACAGCCTTTAGGGTTTCACCTTTAACGGTGATGACTGGTTCCACATGTGGCTTTCGCGGCGCAGGTTGGTAAAGTACCTCAGTTTTCTTGCTGTTGATGGTCAGACCAAAGTTGTCACAAGCGGTTGAGAAGCGGTTCATGCTTTGCTGCATCTGGGTCTCGGTAGCAACGTTGAGAGCACAGTCATCTGCCAATAAGAGATCACGTATGGAGTCCTCTTTCACCTTTGCCTTGGTCTGGAGCCTCCGCAGGTTAAAGAGCCTGCCGTCAGTCCTGAACCTGATCTTGATGTCATTTTTGTTGTCATCACAGAAGGCGTCCGATAGCATAGCTGTGAACATCATGCTGAACAATGTGGGGGAAGGACGCAGCCTTGCTTGACTCCGTTGGTAACCGGGAAGGTATCGGAAAAGTCTCCATCGTCCAGTACTCGAGCGAGCATGCCGTCATGGAACTGACGCACCATTCGGATGAACTTGTATGGGCAGCCAAACTTTTCTATGATCTTCCACAGCCCCTCGTGACTAACTGTATCTAAGGCCTTTGTCATGTCCACAAAAGTTGTATATCGGTCCCTGTTCTGTTCTTAACACTCCTCCTGGAGCTGACGTGCAGCGAAGATCATTTCAGCAGTTCCGCGACCCGTTCTGAAACCACACTGGCTCTCTGTTAGATGGCCATCTTCAAGATGTTGGATAAGGCAGTTGAGAAGGACTCTAGCAAGAATCTTGCCAGTGATAACTAGGAGAGAATCCCTCGATGGCTGTCACAGGACTGCCTGTTTACTTTTTTTTGTAGATATGAACAATAGAAGCATCTTTGAGCTCCGAAAGAATAACTTCCTGTTGCCACATGGTTTGAAAGAGCTTAGTGAGCTTCTTGATTAAGACTCGTCCTCCTATCTTGTATATCTCAGCTGGAATGGAGTCAGAGCCTGGAGCCTTGCCACTTGAGAGAAGCTTGATTGCTTTCTAAACCTCTGGCTTTGTAAGAGGCTCGGCCAGCGAGGTGTTGATTTCAATCTGTGGCATACGGGTAATGGCTTCAGCGTTGATGGAAGAAGGCCTTTTCAGAACACTGTTAAAGTGTTCAGCCCATCTTTCGAGGATTTCGTTCTTGTCAGTGAGAAGCCTAGTCCCATCGGCATTTAGCAGCGGAGATGTTCCTGAGGACTGAGGCCCATAAATGGTCTTCAGGGCGTCGTAGAAGCATTTTGCGTTGTTGCCATCAGTATATTGTTGTATCTTGTCGGCCTTTTTGCTCAGCCAGGAGTCCTGCTTCTCTCTAAGCTGTGCTTGTACCTTGTTTTTAATGGAGTTGTAAGCTGCTTACTTAGAAGCAGAGTTTGTCTCCTGCTGGTACTTTCTATGGGTTTCGTGTAGTTCGTCACGCAACATGTCACGCAACATGTCATGTTTCTCAGCTCCAAAATCAGAATTGTTTTCTGAATTTTTGAAGTCTATGTGCATTCTTAAAAACTCTTGACACCAAGATACTATGTACAGTAGGTTTATCTCTGACGTCCATGAACAAAAAAAAAACCCATTTATATAACAAGTATTTTACTGGATACCCGTGGATTAAAATTGCAAAGTGCATGGTGGCCACGTTTAAGTATTGACGAAAAAACCCCGAGGTAATTAGAGAATGAAAACCTATTGTTAGGTATCTGTTGTGAAAACCACCTATAATACTAAACTCACTGATATCAAAGCGTGTAGTAGACTCGTACAGTGGACTTTTTCCTGAAGAGTTTATTATAGGTAGTTGGTTTAAGGAGGAAGACAACCTGTATGGCGCTGTAATTACGTGATTCTATGTCATTCAATTCATGAGCTTTTATCATTCAGTTCACGTTGGCTATGGTCCCTCATAACATCGGACTTGCTCGTGCATAACATTATGTCAGTTCAAAATTATTGTCATCACAGTGTAGGAGCATAAGTTTGTAACCTTTGCTCTGGATTTAATGTTTTTGTAGCCGTGGTTGTTTTGGGGGGTTTTTTGAGGTCTTCTAAGTCAATGCACTTAGTGTATGTTTCTGCTTTATATGTTTATTGAATTTTATGCGCATGTTCTCAAGCTGTTTTACTCAGAAAAACTTTCTGAGTCCCTGACGGGAATCGAATCCGTAACCAATACGAAGATTACGGGTTCGATTCCCGTCAGGGACTCAGAAAGTTTTTCTGAGTAAAACAGCTTGAGAACATGCGCATAAAATCACATATCTACCAAGTTACCACAACTACATCATTGATGTTTATTGAAAACCAACAGAAGTATCCCACATTGGCCTATTTTTTGAGTATATGGCACAAAAGAAACACACCGATAAACTTGGAGCACACATGCAGGTTGAACGGTATGGGTGAGGCTCTGCTCCCGTGAACTCACTATACCCTGAAGTAGGAAGTTAGGAGGAGCAGTAACAGGGCTCCTTTTGCTCGCTTGTTTGGTTATTTTTTTAGACAATGTTATGACTAACAAATTTGAAATTATGTTTTGTTACTTAATTTGTCGTTTTGTCATGAATGAAAACCCAAATACCTAACATAGGGTCGTGTACGACCCTACTGTCTGGCTAAGAGCTAACGGCACTGTGATAGTGAGCCACTGATTGGTAAGGCCCCATTTACACCATACTATTGTCGTATACAATTGTGCGTCCTGGGTTATGTAATGTTGTCTCAAAGGCGTAATCCCGGCATTTTAATTCGCTCACTAAAGTAGCAATACGTTTGGAAGACTCCATTCAGTTAATCGGGTACATCAGAACGAACAATCGTAGACGACAATCGTATCGTGCAAATAAGCCTCAATACAATTGTCACGTAGGATTGTTTGCCCCGGGGTATGTATTGTTGTCTCAAAGGCACAATTCAGGCTTTCAAGTCGCTCACTGATGTAGCAATGTGTTCGGACGACGTGAGTTGATTGAATAGGTCTGAGCGATCAATCGTGTACGACAATCGTGTCGTGTAAGTGCTCCCTAATGAATATAAAAGCCCTGCATAGAACGCGGAGAAGCGGCATTGCTATCAACTAACAAACGTACCCTTAATATTTATGTGTACGTTTATCGGTTTAATATTTGGCGTGTTCTATCGTTGCCCGATCGAAACAAGATCGGTGATTTAGTGCGAGCGACAAATCGCTGCTGCGACTGTGATAATACTCACAGGATTTACTGAGTGCTGTGTCTACCATTGTTTATGATGGCTTGTGGTAACTACTGTAGATTGACGAAGGTCATGGAGATACTGCAGGAGGATATTTGATTCTTGGAACATATGAAAGTTTACAAAATACGTTTTCAAGAATCATTTTGTGTAATAATGCAAAATACTGGGATTGTGATTAATATCAGGTGAAAAGCTCTCCTGTTGATTTATTTTTTATGCTTTATCTAACTAGTTTATTCCATTATCCATTTTTGTAGTCTCCATGTATTTCTAACAAAAAGTTTTCCGATACCTAATCCAAAGTTTTATTCTTGTGTCAAACTTTTTATACCAACCGTTATTGAACTTCTAGAGTTCTGAGTCGAGAGCTGGCAGTCTAGCCCTGACCCATGTTCCAAGTTCCGTATCATTCCGTTCAACAGCAGGAAGCATTAAATTACGAGATGTTCCTCGGGTTATCTCTCTGGCGTTGGGTTTCTCCTCACTGCAGGTATTATAGCTTGTATTTCATTGTTGTTGGTAAAAATAGTAATGTTTACATTACAGCAAGTGATAAGCTTTCGCCCTGTTAACTCAGGGCTTAATCAGACTAAAACCCGATGTTTGTTGGTGTTTCCACCTATTTTAGTTATCATTAAATATTGTTTTCGTAACGAACATTTCAAAAAAATATTTCGTATTTTTTATTATATTTCTTTAATGGTGATTTAGGATGTCGAATGGAAAGGTTTGTTGGCTGGTAACATTTTCAATCGTCCAAAGGCAAATGTTTTGTTTATAATTGAAGGGCTTCAGAAAGGTATGTTGCGATAAAGTAAACTTTAAAAACATTCGTACTAAACCAGATTTCGTGGCGAAAGGGGTTTTTTTGTCATCCGGTTGTTTATATCGACATTTTCGTAATATTAAGTAAAGAAATTAGGAAATTAAGAAATAATTATAATTGTCGTTAACATTTCATGAAAACCAACAAAATTAATATTAAAAACATTGTTGATTCCGGTTTCCTAAGTGACCCTGTCTCTCGACTTCCGACAGTATTTTTATTTCATATTTTCCTTCTCGCAAATTAGAAGAAGGGTGCAACAAAATAATAAAGATGCTTATAGCGCGAGTTTACTTCATATCACCTCATTCTCTAGGTTGGTGAGGAACTTTTCTTCCAAAAGTCAATAATTATTCATGCTTAAAATTTCTGCATTACGTTATCTTCGAGCTTTTTCAATGTATAAGTTACAGGTGCTTACGCGATGTTCTACCTTTACATTTTTGGACACCTTGCCCGTGAAATAAACATATGTTTATATAACATAAAGTGTATTTTAGATGAGTTCTTTTTGTGCTTCATAGCTTATATGGACTCTATTAGGACCGTTTTACTATTTCTTGAATGTTAGTTCTGTAAAATCGTATTTTGCGTTAGCGTCATGTGTGGTGAAAAAGTGTCGGAGGGTGGACAGGTTGAAAAGTGGGTGTGACACACGTGCCATGAGCGTAAAAATTGGTTTTAGAATTTTGATTTTCTTTTAAGGTTTTGTCTGTTAAGCAATTTTGTAAGGTTAAGCAATTGAAGGGGGAAGTGAAAAATATGCTGGGATAGTGTTATAAAAGCCTGGTTTTCCATTTGATGGAAACGATTTACCATACTAGCATAAAAAATTTGAAGACTACCATGCAAAATACATGTAAAAAGTTAGGTGACCATTTCCTCCTACTTTGTACAACTTGCGAAGACCTGATCCCGGTTATTGCCGCTTAATGAACACACCCCTGTTCCTTTACAAAATGAGGTCATGATATATGAACACGTGTAAGGTCTAGTGCATACTTGCTCTTGAAACGGACTTTTAAGGACTCCACTGCGATGGCAGTAGACAGAATGGGTAAATTTGCCAAGCCAACTGAAAAGGGAAAATGTGTGATATTACTTTCATTTAAAGGCAACAGCCTGGCTTTGGACAGAGACATTTTTTGCACCTCTCATTTTTTTTCGGACCTTCAAAGCCACGAAAAATAGCTTTCCTCCAGGGTCTTAGATTGTATATCTGTGTCTGAACAGGCTGGACATGACGGAATAAGTCGTCACAAACCCCAACACTATCGACTTGACGGAAAGCTGTCATATATTATTTGTACTGTAATTCGACACGGTGTTTTCATTGAGCGCCTGTTTGTTTTCAATACCTTGCTCGCTTGTTTTCATGCAGTAACTGATATTTCAGTATAATACATTTTTACCCACACACTAAATGTTATTTTATTTAGACGGCCTGATTTCTATCCCTAAATTTAGGTATGGTAACATATTCAACAAACTCATCAACCTTTAAACTTGCCATTTGTTCACTTAAGACTGTGTGAAGAGCTGTTAACAGCGTTATTGTCGAAAACTGCTGAAGCAAGTTGTATACCAGACTTTCTTGCTGTAGTTTAAAATAACAAACTAACAATAATCTTAGTCTCGAACGACATGAGTCAATCATACACACACAGCCTCTGACAGTCTAGCATTTTCCAAGTTCTGACCTGCAATTTCTACGTCGATGCTTTCGAGCACAGTCTGTTAACGCATATTTTGGTTTATTTCAAAGCGGAGGAGGGGGATCTGCACCAATTGTGATTTCAAAATTAGATGACGACGTCCTCGAGAGAGTCAGTAGAACCACTGTAATAGTTGTCGGCTTTTTTTCATTCGAAAAAGATTTAGATAATTCGCTTTCGCTCGAAATAGGGACCTTAAGATCTAAGGGGCCGTTCACATTAAGATCGATTTAACTTGAATCGATCTGATACCGATCTGAGATCGATCTCAGTTCGCTTTGTGAAGGCGTTCACACTTGAAATGGACTCGTTTGGGTCGATCTCAGTTCACATTCAAGAGTTCACACTCAGATCGCTTTTCCGTTAGATCGATCTCAGATCGATCTAACTAGCTAGTGTGAACGGGCACTAAGACGTCAATTTGAACGAGGGCAACCTTTAAAATATCGGTATTTGAAGTAACCGTGGTTTATTGACCACCGGGCTAGATACTTGTGGCTTGTTTGGGACTCCTAAACGCTTCAGTTTTTCTAAAACGACTATAATCTCGGGTTCAACTTAATCTAAAGTAACAGCTTTTTTCACCCCGCGAGATGACATGGTTCAGCAGACGTGAAAATAGTCTGGGTGATGTATACACAACGACCAAGGTGTTGAGAATGCACTGGAGAATAAAAATTATTCCTTCTCTTTGTTTTGCATGAAGAATCCTTTTGTTTAAAGGACCTCGTCGTTGAAGTTGACGTCGTAGATCTTAAAGTGCCTTATTTACAGAATTTGTATGAGGAAATGGCAAATGGTATGACGTAAATCTTTAATTGAATTTGATCCAAGGTTCTCACCTGCCATATCAGTTTATGAGTTAATGTTTTCAAGGATACGAGAACATTTTAAGCGAGAAAAAAATCGCATCATATGCACTTTAATTCGTTCGGATTTAAAACGAGGCGCATCCCCTGGATGAAGTAAAATCTTCTGAAGTTAGCCAGAGTAAAATAATGATAGTCAGTTCGGACAGGAAAGAGCTAATTGGGTTAGTCCTAATTCTTTCCTGCGCTAGCCAGGGTAAATAATAAAGTCGGAATCCGACAGAAAAGATTTAAAGCTGTTTGTAACTTCAAGAAAGTAGGCCCTACTTTCCAGAGACGCTTTCTTTTAGAATTTTATGGCAATTATTTGTTTCTCTCAATCTTGAAGTAGCTTAGGCCTCACAACATATTTATCTTATGTTGAGTTACTTGCGTTGAAATTTGTCTGCCCTGTACACTTTGTTTGCTGAAATCTAGGGAATGCCCTGTCATTTTCTTCAACGTCACGGTCGTATCCTATTGTTAAGGTAAGGGAAAAAAATTATTCGTGTAGTTCTATATCTCCACTGGTAATTTTAAGGCCAGTAAAGGTCACACAAAATAGCACCAAGTTTAAGGACAAGTGAAGGACCTTTATTGTCGTAGGCCATGTTTGATCTTTAATAAAATATTAAAATAATATTTCTTAAAGTTTTGACTCTTAAAACTTAAATCTGCAGTAGTAAATAAGTAGTAAATTCATTTTCAGTGAGAAGTAGGCATGATGGTACTAGTGCTGCTCTGTTATATTTCAACATTGAGTATGAAAATAAAAATTAAACTTAAATCAACAATGGTATATTTACTGATTAGAACGTTGATTTTAGATGTAATGCAGTGCAATTTAAACATTTTGGTGGGAATTTAGTAGAATTTATGCGTTCAACGTTTCAGTCAAGTTTTGTTTTTTTTTTCTCGCAGAGTGACCTGTTGTATGCTTGTTTGTTGTAACCTGGTGTAACATTACGATAACTAGATAGGCGATGCATCAACATTTAGTCATTTTAGCCATCAATACATGTGCTGTAATTAAGGGGTCAAGGAATGCCCATGAATCAATCCTTTTTACTGACATCTTTGTATGGGACGAACTTCTCCCAGTTTTTTAAAGAAGGCCGTGGCTTCAGACAATGATACAATTTGTATATTTATGAATGGCATGGTGCATTCTATTTCATGACCTCGCCATGTATTTATCCAGTCTAGGGCAAGTGGGAAACTTTCCTCTTCCCGTCGAAACGCCTTAGCTTTTCCTCAAGAAAGCAAAATCAAATAAAAACTTTGGGACGTTTAGTCAGGAGCGAAATCTAACCAAGTGTCAAGAGCTAATCCTTATTTTGTCTTTACAAGTATCCAGCCAAGCACTACGGCACAATAAATTCCAAACTATCAAAACTGCCACTGTTAAAAAGCTTGTTTGGCCAAGGGTAGCAAAATGCAAAATGTCACGCTTTTTCTGCTGAATTGCTACAACGTGCATTAAGTTCTATTTCAATAAAATGGAAAAAAGGAGGGAGTGGGAACAGTCATCCGAAAGTCTTGGTATAAGCGTGGTTGCTCTGTTTCTCATCCACCTATCCTGAATGAAATGAGCTGAATGTCGAGTGGTTTGGTGAAAATTGGCGTCATAACACTTCAATAGTTTAGTACATGTCTTCGTACAGGGAAAAAACTATTACGAACAGTGTTGTTGGAATTTGGCTATGTGTGATGTATTCCAATTTCACTTTTCAGTGGCTGAAACTCCTTGGATTTACTTCATGATTTGCTATACGAGTTTTTTGGGGGTTTTGGGTTTTTTTTTTTTAAATTTAACGCTTATGTTGGGTTGATCGTTGTATAGAGTGAAGCCGAGTCCTATCTTGACATATTTCACATCTCACCGTTGCGTAACTTTGTCAGCCACATATCTAATGTTCTTATGGAAAAGCCATTGGTGGTCTCATTTTCAGCAGAAAAACAGGTAAGGTTCTCCTGAATTTCTAAAGAGCCAGTAAATGATATCTCTGTCATGTCGTTGGATGTTAAAACGTATGTGGTAGAACTATTTCCTGGGTAAGCCAGCACTCAATATTCTGTTAATGAATATATATCTGAGATTTCTCTCAGCCTCATCGTTGTTACCGAATGTAGATGTCAAAAATTAACCATTATGACGTGGTATTTTGCTTTGTTTGAATACAGCCTCTAGGTTTCACATCTTGACGTTGAACGACTAGGGTTACCCAAACACTGTCCGTCAGTGTCATTAAATGAGTTCATATATTATCTTCCATGTCGGAACAATTTTGCCCGCCGGTGTTTAAATCCATTGATGTTATTATTATATGTTGTTTTGAAGTGGCTTCCTGCGGTAATTTTCATCATGGTTTGGTGACCAAATATGGCTGGGCACGTTTACGTACATAGTGATCTAGTCATTTTTTTATTCGATTACGGTAGCTCTATCCGGCTCAATGCAAGTACTAAATTTGTGGATGTCTGCTACTATGAATTTCGTGGTAAATAAACCATACCGAGTAAAATTTCATTTGATAAAATTATTTAAAATCCAGTAAATTTACCGCAGATAAATCTGTATCGACGAGCTATCTTAGTAATTCAATGAATTATTCTTTAGTGAAATATCTTTATCCTGATACCAATTTTCAGAAAAATTCACCGAAGGAAACTGAAGATGATTAGTCTTAGTCATGGTAATTGTAAAAATGGGCGAAAGTTCCAACGCTGTTATTACTATCGTAACAAGAGATAATTGCACATTTTGACAGATATCGTACGCTTATTACTGTTGTAATGGTCGATTTACTCTGAATGAAGTTGTTGGATAGGTATAGATGATCTAGTGATATAAATGATGTAATAGATAGATATAAATGTTGGATAGATATAAATGATCGCGATACCCATGATAACGGCACTAAAAATTTCAGTATGTAAATGTAGAAACTGCAGGGACCCACCTTAAGAACACCTAGTCTAATATATCGTGCATTCGGTCAAGCATGCAAAATGTTTGTGTATTTACTTAGTCATGCTCTTCCCCAGATCCCGTCATTTTCTTAACGCAATCATACAAAAAGTTTGGGTCCCTGATGACATAAACGTCGGATAATAATGTGATTGGCTCATTAAATATAGTAAGTTAAAAGGGAGGTATAAGGACTCTTATCATATGGCTGGCACTACTTCCGTTAGAATGGGACGTTCTGACTGGCTGGGTCATCACGGGATTTTTAATTTCCTAGTTTGCATGAGCAAATCAATCAATCAATCAATCAATCAATCAATCAACCAAAAACTATTTATAGAAGGTAGCACTAAACAGTTACAGAACAGATAAACTTGTGGCTCTATATTAGAAGTTAACTAGAATAAAGTTTAAACTAAATCAAATAAATAAAAGTTTTCAAAAGCAAATTTTTAGAGCTTGTTTTTGCTAGTGACTTCGTGCTTTTTTATTTATTCGTACGCATTTTGTGCTTAAAGCCTTCGAGGAAAAAAATTAACAAAACCATAAGCAGTTTGTTTTTGGTTAATCCTTGGTAAAACGTAGCTGAATCTCGTTTGGTTGTCTTCAAAGCAAATGGGAAATTTTCCCGGCCAAACTTGTCAGTCAGTAGGAAGTTACTGCACGAAAAAACCCACTTTATTGGCATTAATTTCATTTGGATGCTTAAATTATTAGTTTTTGGTAGGGGGAATTCGCAGTCAATTGAACTTTGTTTGTGCTATGTACCTGCAAAAGCGCTTAACGGCTAACTCTGTCACGCTATACGGTTGTAACATAGTTTCATCAGTATGTTTTGCTTGTTTAAAACAAGCCATAAAATAAACCTCTGATTAACCTCGTCCGCTTGGTAATTACTAGGAAATATCAGGCCGGGGTCTTTTATGTACGGACGTCGCCCTCTGGGCTCGGTGCGTGCTGTCAAGACCTCGGTCTGATATTTACCCGTAACAGCGACCTCCGTTAAGGTGGCTGAACACAGTTTTGCTAGTTTTACGCACTTCATGCTTCACTTTGGCATAACTCCGAAATGGTTATAACCCATATCTCCAAAGTTGGAAAAGATGGAATGCGACATTGGTTGTTTAAGCTGGTATGGTAATATCAGGGGCATTCCGTGTTTCCATGGCAACAAGAGCAAATAAAAACAGCCTCAAAAATTCAGTTTTCTCTAGTTTGCAAAAAATCCTGTCATTAACTTTTCTTCTTGTTTTCTTCTTGCATAAAGTTTGCAATCAACGAATCTTATCTCGTGATACCAATTTGATGACATTCTAACCGAACATTTTTAAATTTCTTGAGAAAATAGTGAGTCACCTACAGCAGAAATTCCTGCGGAATTTCTCTTTTTGAATAAAGTTTTCAAGGCTTCGCCATATGAATTGCGAGGTTAACAAAAATTCTGCCAAATTTCAGCAAATTTTAATATCGAGATTTTGAAAAATCGTCATTTTTCTACTGCAGGCGGCCATACTATCGATCGCAATTTTTCACACAACTACGCATGCTCGGAAATGTATGACGTGGGAGGCACGATGTTGAGCGTTGATCCCTGGCGCAGCCAACCAAGCAGGGTGTCAACATAGAATAAGTTTATAAGTAGTACTCTGCCAAACAAGGCGAAGAAAAGGTACTGACATTTAACTCCAATGAAATACGTTTCCTCGAAACGTCAGAACCTCGCTGTGTCTTTTTTTGGCAGTGTACTGCCTTTAGACTTTCTACGTTGAAGGAAGTAACCCATTTTTATGGCTAGTAAGTTACGTCTGTTGGTGTTTTGTTAGAACAAAACATACACACTGATCTCCCAATGAGACACTTGTTGCAGCCAGCAAGGAAAACAGGACTGAGACAAAAGGTCGAGGAAAGAAAATTTTACGTCCTTTGTACGTTGAAGCTCATCGAGCCATCGTCACAACTCGAGCCCAAATTATCATAAACACTGTTTAAACTTTTTGTTTTTCATTCAGTGTCTCTTACAGTAAACTAGATCTTTTTATAGCCAGACAATGTTGATATTAGTAAAAGAAGCAAAGATTTAAACCGCCTTTCACACCCCGGCAAGAGCAAAAGAAATGAATTTTGCCGCGATGTTTTTATACGTTTAATGCACGCGTCCATCTCGCGACACTGAATCACTCGCGTTTTGTTGCGAAATGCCACTGGTCACGAACTGAGACTGAGTTCAGCCAACTTAATAAGAAGTTGATATTTATGCTCAAAAACCGGATGCTGTAATATTCTGGACATCCAATGTCTACATCTCTAGAGCCCCAATATTTTTCTTGCGGCCGCGCTAATCAAAGCGAGCAGATCTGAGAACATGAATGCTCACGAAGTGTTCTTACTTTCTTTACGTTCCTTTTAGCTTGCTCAAGCTGCCTCGGCCGCTGGATTGAACGCTCACACTATATCATGGGATGCTACGGTATTTACCATATACTTTGTTTTGTGCAGGAAGGAGCAGGGTATGCTACAGCAGGATTACTTAAAATGATTATCTTATATGAATTTGTCCAGTTGACATGACAAGTTAGGGCATTCAACCAAAGCAGTGGCGAAACTGGACATCTGGGGGCCCGTGGGATAGATTACTTAGTGGGCCCTATCCAGGTCGATATCGACGACAGAGAAGACTTGTGGGCGGTAATTTGAAGATGTGAGGTAAATAAAAACGATTCATAGTCAATATTATTGTTAAAATGACACCTGATTTGCCTGATACTATTCTGTTCAAAAAGTTATGTTACTACTAACTACTTATTAGAGTGCGGAAGCAGTTCACAGTGTAGCTTTAAAACCCAGGGAATCGAATCACAGTACAGGATTTTATCTGTAATGTTCAGGGGACTTCATTGGAAATTCTCACGCCCGTTCATTTTCATTCTCTGGTAAATCTATCACACACAAACAGATCGATTACTAAAGAGGCGTCGTATCAAATGTTTACCGTAATGTGACAGTTCGATGTTGTTGCAAATTGAAAATAGTTTGAAACTGATTTGAGCAAATTCATGCCGTCATGACATCAAAATAATAATGAAGTCATAAAATGCTTGGGGACCCCTAATTAATTCGTTTAACTCGGGGCCCGTGGGCTTTATCTGCCCTTCCCATCCTATAGTTGCGCCACTGAACCGAAAGAACATTTTTCATATGCGTACGACAGTGAATAAACGATTCCACGGTTGTACTTTAAGAGCTTGGGCTCGCATAACCACCCTAGCAACCGCGCTAACCACTAAGAATTTCAAGTAAAAATGACTTGTCACCTGAAAGCAAATACTGACAAAAATCAGTCTTTGTGGCTTTGTTCGACGGTTTAAATCCGTGTTTTTAGGTGAAAATCTGAGAATTCTAAAGCATAAGCATACGGACTGTTAAGGGCGGTTAAGAAAAAAATTGTGCATTAAGGAAAGTAATTTGCAATTTTATTAAATGGTGACGTGAGGTTGTCGTGGTTTATCAATGTGTTTATTTTGGTTGTG
Source organism: Heliopora coerulea (assembly GCA_030142905.1). NCBI lineage: Eukaryota > Metazoa > Cnidaria > Anthozoa > Scleralcyonacea > Helioporidae > Heliopora > Heliopora coerulea. The sequence goes on from JASJOG010000016.1 coordinate 2,574,727, forward strand.
TCAATGGAAGTTACCACCACAAGAAATGCAAACAAGGCTGTTGTGACCTTCACAAAACACGATTTTTTTTAAATGGACGTGACTGCCCGGCAGAACTCGATTAAGAAATAGAAGCAGTGAATTTTGAGCTATTTTGTGAGTCTTGATCAACACCATGTGATCGTTTTTAATTTCAAAACGTTTCTTCGGGAAAAGACTTCAGCTAGATCTCGTCTTTTGTAGGTGTATTTCAATTTAAATTAGAATAAACACTGTAAGAATCTCTAGATAGCAGTCTTCAAGTTTGTCGAACGTGTCATCAACGGACTTCTTTCTCGCCGAAAGGATACTTCAAAAGTTCTGTATTACAAAGTTTAAATGTCATGTGATTTGCCAGAGTCATCTCTTCTGAGAAAGTCATGATTAATCACTCTGAGATTGACTAAGCTTCGAACGGCAACTTTTTAATGATCTTCGAATATAAAAATAACAATAAAAATAACGACGGGTGAATTTGTATATTTGAATTTGAAATTTGCCACACCTAGTTCGGTTTACTCGAAATTTGTTTTTGCTATGGCCCGTGGCCGAACATCGATATATGCGCGCATACTTTTTGGTCAAACCATGGAATAGTGTATTAGAGTTTCTTCTCCTGGGTTGACTCAATGAGTTTGCCATATGAGACCTCGCCTGGAAATTTGCTGAAAATTAGGAACAAAATGTGCAAGGTGTGGGATGTACATTAGAGAACACAAAGATTCAAACGAAAGTTGTTTGGACCACGTTTGCCTTTATGTAACAGTTGCAGCGTCCCCGACTGGTTTACCGATACTGATATCTATGAACAGTAGTCTTATGCTTGGACATTCATTTTATGGCTGCCTTGGTGATTTTGTGATGTTTTATTTCTGAGACAAAGTATTGAGTGTAAACGTTCTTGCTTGTTTTCAAGGAAAAGTCTTTTAAGAACAGTAACCCAAGTAAAGATGATGTAATATCAAGGGAAGAGGTAAAGTTATTCATCAGGTTTAGTATTATCCTCCTCTGTCAGGCAAGACCTGGATCAAAATTTCCTGTTATAGAATCAAAATATCAGCAATTTTGTTTAGTCGACTTATAATAAAAAGCATTTCTCCTAAGCAGAGATAGCATTGGATTGATCAACTCTTACAGGTGGCGGCCTGTTTCGTAATGGACACTGGTCCATTAGGACTGAATTTCTCTTTTAATTCCGAAACATATTTTGCCATATGAAATCTTTCCGTGAAAAGAAAAACATTTTTAAGAATGGATCGTGAAATACCACAATTTAATTTTGAAAATGGCCCATTGTGAAACATTGCATCGCCTGCAAAAGTGGTAACCAAGTGATAAAGTCTGTGCGTACAATTAATTTTCCTCCTTATGCAGGTCAGTAGAATAAACACACACACACACATGCACATGTACTTAGAAAATTCATTAAGAATTCATGAGGACAATTCAAAGGAAAGTCATAACCGTGTCGTCTCTTTCTATGTGACTTTATATGTGCGAAAGAAGTTAATTTTTCGGCTTAGAAAACATAAACTTCCAAGATTTCGCGAATTAGCGTATTACGAGTTCATTTGATAATGGCGTACAGTTAATCCTCATCAGGGGTTGTCTTTTCAACCGTGGCTTCATTGCGTATTGACCTTATGTTCCATGCACATATTGGTGTCCAGATTCTAAAGAATTCGCCCCCTTTACTCTGCAATAACTTCTACCCGTTAAGCAAATTCTAATATGGTGGCATGCTAAAGCTAAAACACGAGATTGAATAGGCTATTTTTCGAGTAGAAGAGCAGATATGGTAAAACGTTTAAATTTCTTGCGGTCTTTGATTTAATTGTTTCTTTTTCTACGATGGTTCTCCCTTACAGCAAGTTTTTGAAATCGTCTCAACATATTCGTGCTTTAAAGTGGATGTTTTTTATTTCCCCTAAGCTCTTAAAGAAATTTGAAAATGAAGGCCTCGGTAAAGGTAGGGATTTCTTTGGTATTTTAAGGCTTGGTGTATAAACTTGTATGAGACCGTCTTATATACATTATTTTAGACGTTAAATATCGAAACGAAGACGGCAAGTTTGTTGTTTCAGTGCCAGGGATGAGTGATACTTCATTTGATATGAGCGAAGAGGTAAGTTGGTTTTAGTCCTTTCTTGGTTATTATGTGTTGTAACCCTTAAACTTTTTCCTAGAGTGCCTCTCCCCTTCACAGATAAAATTGCCTGACGTTAGTGGGAGTAAAACACTAGAAGACTGATCCTACCGGAAAAGAATTAATTCCCTGAATTTTATCTTGTTCTTTGTTCTCTCATCCATTGTTTTGTTCTCAGGTGTCTGATATGTCGGACAGCGGCAAGGCACCTGCGTCGTACATTTCATAAGACAGACTTATTTCGAAAAACTTAATTCAACGAATTATATCCATGAGCAGCTCAACACATTTCTCAATTAAGTTCGACTGGCATCATTTGGCTAGATGTAGACGTTCTGTCACTCTGAAGAAAGCGGGGATTGCCTCTCGAAGTCGTCATCGAGTCAAACGTCGATCTTTTCACGAATCGAACTGAACACATCATTAGGTTTAGCTGTATGTTTCAGTATTGACTCAGCTCGCCTGAATTTTGTTCGCATTTTATAAGTTGCAACAAGCCCAGCCGACAGATCTAAATAATTGCGGTCGACCTGAGACTGTACTTAAATCTGCGTCGTGAAACGCTCGACATTTGACCAGCCCTAACAGATCAAAGTCTATTTAGGGTGTTTTATGGTGAGGGTAATGTCGATAATGATGGCAATGTTGACGATGACAATGATGAGGGTAGCGATGATGGTGGTAACGATGTCAGTGGTAGTGGTGGTGATGATGAGGGTAACTACGATGGCAGTGTTAATGTGGACGACGATAATAGTAATAAATATGGTGGTAATGAAGATGACAAAGATGATAGAAAAGGTGATAGTTACGATAATAATAATAATGATAATGATAATGATAATGGCGATCATGATGGTGTTGATGAAGATGATGATGATGATTATTTGTAATCCGCGACAAGGATTTCTTTCCTTTCTCACTCATTTTCACTGCTAACCCTACAGTAACCCCTGTTAGCATTATAGTAATTTTTTGTCCTTCTCTGTTTCCCAGGAAGAGTTTTTGTTCTTTGCGGAGTTGAAAATGATTCAGCATTTATACGAAAAGGTATACTGCTTTGCCTCTCTAAATATGATTTAAACTGTAATGTGTAGACTGTACAAGACTAGACTTAAGTTAGTAACATTAAAACAGTTTTATCCAGTTATCAGTTATTGTCCTCTTGCATTTTGCTATATTATTCACTCTCTTCCCTTTGGAAATCTAGTATAGTTAAGTTTTCCTGTTACCAAGTGGGTTTTACCGGTGAATGCTTTCCTGTCTATCTTTCTGGAATGCCGTTAAGGTTTTCTTTTTGTGCTTGGAGAGGTCTGAATTCTTTCTGTTTCCAAGTTATCTCAGAAAAGTAAAATTCACTGGCTTCATTACTACACACGGAGAAAACTGGAAAATTAGGATTAGTGAAACAGATAGTAATCTTAACCGTGGAAAATATTCTAATGCGTACTAAAATTGCTGTGGAATATTCATTTTCAACTTTTCATTAATGCCAACTGGCTATGTTTTATTGTAGGTCAAAACCTTAGACGATCAACTACATGATAAGTATCCAGATTTTTATACCTTTGGTATTTCGTCGCTTAAGGTAACCTACTTTACTTCACTTATAAGTTAGTTAATCTAGGCTAGTTATATTTTGGAATCATCCTCTAGGTAACACGAAGAGTATGTTTCAGAAATATTTATTAGGCCAATTAATTATTTGTGTGTTTATATACAGGTATCGTCCACTTCATTTTGTTTGACTCGGTTCATTTCTTCAGTGCTCTGTCCTCTTGAAAGTCCAAGCAACCATCAATTCCACCCTGATCTGTTTCAAGTTTTTTTATTTCTACATACTAACCATCTTTGAATTCTTGCACCATTTCAATCTTCTCATTTCTGTTGTCCGTTCACTCTCAGATTTCCTTTCCGTTACTTCCCTTAACAATCCTTCCCCTTTTACACATGAATCTACCCAGCCCAATTCTTTTTTCTTCCTATGATCATGTCTGGCATTCCTCTCTTTTCTTTGACTATGCTGAACTTCATCTGAGTTGTTTTTCTTTTTCTATATCGTAATTTTAGAACGCTTCTTATATCCACATTTTACTGTAACCGTTCCACCTCGATACCGTCCCAAACCTTTGTAACATTTCATGTACACAACCCATCAGTTTTTGTAGATTTTGCTCTATTGTTTATAGCCATAAGCTATTGTTTTTAACCACAAACTATTGTTTGTTTGTCTCTAAACCTCGCATCTTTCAACAGCATTTTTTTAAGTTTTGCTCCTGATTCTTCCATTGCTTCAGTCGTTTTTTATTTTTTAAGTTGAAAAAAGGACAACCTAGCCATACTCCTTTTTTGATACTTCTTTAACTACTTCTCATACTGCTGTTTTGTACAAACAAAACTTGCAGTAACCCTTTTATCCTTTCCATAAGCGTTGAGTATCTTCATTAGCTTTATCCATTTTATTATATCACAAACATTCTCAGTCTATGAAGCATCCAAACCATATTTTACTTAATGATTTGTATCAAACTCTCAACTAAATTTAATTAAATATTTACAAATGGTTCTATTTCTTATCAAAGGGGCTTTCTCGTCGCTACGGTGCCGATTCAAACCAAGTTGTTGCTGCTTTGCATGTTCTGAATAGTTTTGTACCTCAGGTTCGTAACTACAAATTTCTTGTCCTTTCTTCAAGTTTATATGATGTCATGCCATTTTAGGATTTTTTAAATTTGGTTTTGTATGCTTGACACCAACATTTAATTCCGTGTCCAATTCGATTCTTTTTTAGAACATATCCCGATTTGAGTATAATTTATTTTTCATTAATAACGCACCATTAACTTACCAAGGCGCGATTTAACGGCGTACAAATGGCATAAAGTAGGCCGAAAAAACAGATTTGTAGGCCAAAGAGGGCATGGCCTACATGTTTCTGAAAAAAAATTTGCAGTCCGAGATTTTAGTCACTTAACGTTCAGAAAACACTATCGATTGAACAGTTCTGCATTATGAAAGATTAACAAACAAAAGGATAGTTCAAAAAAGCAATCTCATGGTATCAAATGTACAGGACCACGTTAAATGCAATAATAATGCTGTCGTTTACTTTACTTGATATATAATTATTGTTATTAAATTGTGTGTTATGTTAGGCTAAATTCACTGCACTAATTAACAGTACTGAACTGCTTGATTTTATCTAATAAGAAAAGGTAATATTTATTTGAACCCCTCTTGTCTCTTTTTTTAATGTTTCAAGGAAAATGTTTCAGTGAGACCAAAACTTACATGTAATAGGCCAGAAATTACTTGTCCTACATAGCAATATTATTTTATGTAGACCAAGAAAAATCCTCAAATCACGCCCTGCTTCCCCCCGTCTTATAAGGCATTAGTTATTTTTGAAGTAAGTTATCATTCACAATGAGTATTTTATATGATATCAAAACACCCGTGAGAATTAGAGGTGTTTTGATGTCAGATCACATACTGTTTTCAAGCTTCTCAAATTAATGGATCTTTTCGTAGAAAATCGAGGTAAAAGTTGGCTTATTTTATGCAAATATTTGGTTTGATATCATAGCAAGTATGGTTGTGATTTTCCTCTTTGTTTTTGTATGAATTATAAATAAGTTTGCGAAAAGGAAAGGAAACCTTTGTGGAAAATGTCAAATTACTGTCTTTGCCTGAATATCTTAAATAGTTTCCTGTGATAATTCCTTTCTAGGAATCAACTCTGAATCTAGCTTAACAAGTTACGGTAGTTTAATTTGTATTTTTTTTGTTTCAGGTGTCAGCTTTATTTACTGATCTTTATGGGGGACAGGCGCTTGTTGAAGTAGTAAATTTAGAAAGAGAAAGGTCAGTTTTTCGTGCTTAGGTGATTGTTCTTAATACTTTTGTCATGCATATTTTAGTCAGTTTATTACTTAAATTAAAAACGTCAATTGAAAACGAATTTACTATTGTACGATTATTTTACTGACATGTCGTACGTAGCATTATTGTTTGATGGGATGTTTTTGGTCTTCAGTAATTTCAAAAATCTACCTGGATTACGTTGGATTACGAGTTAAATGTTACAGTAAGTGAGTTCGTTAGTCGATCAATAAGCAAAAGGATGAAAACTGATCATGTGATTCGTTGGTCTGTAGTTCTACCGTAAGTTTGGTTTGAGAACAACTTAATGCGAGTTACCTATGTTTTTGTAATGAGTTCCAAAGAAAAACTATTCTGGAATGTAAGTGAATCTTTTCCACGAACATATTAAGTTAAAAGAAAAAGAATAAGAGTTTGGTAAGTTTGAAACGACAAGCTAAACAAGCATTTGACTTTACTGTTAGCTCGAGAAACAAAAACATAGTTAAAACACAGAAGAAATAAAGCAAAAGCGATTTAATAAATTAGATGTAAACCTTGGTCATTGCATGCTAAATTTGTGCGTAAATCTCAAGCAAATACTTTTCATTCGAGAAACCTCTCTTTATTTAAGGCTTAATGCACTCACCTTGGTATGTTATCAGGATATACAGGGTGATTCAAAAAGAATACGCCAAAATCATCACGTATTTATTCAGTTCTAAAGCATTGTAATGGACTGAATCAGTGGTCATTTGATAGAGGAGTTATCCAAGTTTGATTGGGTGTCAATTTCACCGCTGTGGTTACATAATCCTTCTGAATTAAACGCATCGTGAATCTTCTTGACTTGCTCTTCTGAAACACATGGTCTTCCAGGACTCTTTCCTTTACACAGGCATCCAGTCTCTTTAAACTGTGTAACCCACCGTCGAATGCTCTCACGATGGGGCCGATCAATGCCAAATTCTGTTCTAAAAGCACGCTGCACTGTGACAATGGCATCTGTTTTCGCAAACTCAAGCACACAAAACGCCTTCTGCTGAGGAGTCGCCATTTTGAGGGTAAATAAACACGTGGTCTTCGTACAATTGAACGGCGCCAGAAGGATTATGTAACCACATTGGTGAAATTTACACCCAATCAAACTTGGATAACTCCTCTATCAAATGACCACAGATTCAGTCCATTACAATGCTTTAGAACTGAATAAATGCGTGATGATTTTGGTGTATTCTTTTTGAATCACCCTGTATATTAAAATGGAACAAGCATTAAAATATTGCACGAGACGAAGCCGTGAACATACCTTAATTTCGCGTTCCATGTCACTAAACTAAACGGGCAGCCGTAAATCCTGATAACACAAGGAACAGAGTTCTTATGACTCCACGGAGCTTTCTTTTAACTTAAAAAGACCTTTGAAATAACATTGTTGCAAACGCATGCTATGATGGCTAGTCGTGCTCTAGTGATTTTTATTATTCAACAAAAGAGAACTAGGGTCGCTTGTACGAAGCTCGGTTAGTTTACCCAAGAGATTGCAAATTGAAAGCGTTAAGTTTGGTTTAAACAACCGAAGTTTAAGTTTGTCCCCCGAATAGTGAGCTATCCGCAGTATAGTGTGGCATTATGCCTCCGTTCTGTTACTTCTTTTATTGAGCAAAACATTACTACACACTCTTGGTATTGACTGATAATACTTTTTAGTCTACCGTATGAAATGTAATCTATTGTTCTGTTCCTGCACTTTTCTGTTTTAGTGACGGCGACAATAGATTTTCAAAAGAAACAAAGGCTGTGTACGAACATGTCCAAGATCACCTTCAGTCTCGATCATATGACAATTTCAATGAGAATTTACCTGAGGTCAACTTACGAGAAAACCTGGTACGTCTCCAGAAAGGTTTCACTGACGTCGCGAGATGATAGCCTAGCTGCGAAAGAAGTTAATATTTTGTAATTACACCCGTAGACTGAAGTATGGAATTACTGCAGTAATTCTGTTTAGATTTTCTCTTTCTTTTAATTCGTTTTCATTTTCGTTTCATTCTCTATTTTAGGAGGATCAAGCAAGGGCCAAAATATGCGAGTCAGTGCGCAACAAACTGTTTGCTATGCAATCGAAGTTAGAGGTGAAGTACCGTTATTTTGTACTGCATCAGACACCTCTAATGGTATGGTTTTCAGGAGTGGTACCAAAGGAGGGCAGAGGGGCTACAGCTCCCCGTCGCGGAAACTTAGCTCCCCTTTTGTAACAATTCGTCGGGGAATTCTCACTGATGTTTACACTTTTATATGTTGTACAAACTATAAATATTTGTTATTGGTATAGCCAAGACTCTATTTGGTGAGATAGAACCGTGTTTAGATAATGTCAAAATGAAAAAAAAAAATTAATGAAATGAACTCTTCTTGTCAATTCTAAGAGTAAACTGTTTCTAGTCAGTTGTTTTGATTATTCTTGCAAAAGATATCATGATGTTTTCGACCTTCAGATAAGAAAATTTATGAAGGGGGCGTAGCCTTCCCCTCTGGTTTAACCTCCCTCTCGGAAACGTTAGCCCCTACGTCGGGGAATTCATGGCACCACCACTGGTGGTTTCTACTGTGTGTCAAAGTGTTTAACCAATTAGCTCTTTATATTTCAGAATCATCCTCAGGGTATTATGAAATGATAACTTCACAATTAACCTACACTGTTGAAGTCAACTGAAAAATGTTGACTCGAGCGGGATTTGAACTCGCACCTTCGGGATACCGGTCCGCCGCTCTACCTGTTGAGCTATCGAGTCCACAGGGATTGGAGGCGAGTTTTTTATCCAATTTAAGTGCACGAAATATTCTCGCGACAACTTAACGCTATCCATGAGATTGGATGTGCAGTGTTTCAATTCTATTTCAGAATCATGAATTCTGAATTAGCTCTTTGAATCCCGGATTTGTCCATTGAGCATTAACTTCCGACTCCTTCGTTTAAGAGAGAACTGTCGTTTATGTTTCCCTACTTCATATAGCATTTCGAAGGTAAAGGATATATATATATATATATACAGGTTGTCCCAAAAAAAAAGTAATACACACAAACAAAACAGGACTCTTAAACAAAAGATCTGAGTTAATTTCGAAATGTAGACATGAGAATAAACTTTATGCAAATAAATTTTGTGCAAGCAATTATAAACAGCCTAGACATAGGTTTTTATTAGTCTGATGATCGCCCATGAGCGGGAAACTCTGAGTTACTGACATTTTAATTAGTATTACGTTTTAACATGGATTCCATCTATACATAGACACGAAGTTCTAATTGTGTGTGTGTGTGTGTGTGTGTGTATACCGTGGGTCGAGCTCTGGTGGATTTGTCATTTAAAGCTAGAATGTAAAACAATATGCTTTCGCTAACACGCACGCGCGAATGTCTTTGAGCTAATATTCAAGTCTCGTCGGGTATTCATCTTTTGATAATTTCTCTGTTCAAGCATTTATCTGTCAAATATTTACAAATGGATTTACTTTAGGTGAGCTGTGGTGATTTTAGTGGTGAAAGACATAGGCGATACAGACGAGAAGTAGGCCAACCAGGCGCTACAGTAAGTTTCTTTATTGAAATAATAATATTACGAAGAATCTACCAACAAGTTTCCATATTCATTATCTATTAGAAGTATCTTATGAGTAATGTGCAATGGGGTATGTTTTTTTTAAGCCAGTTTTAGTTTTCTGGGTATTAGCACTGAGTTTTAGCTTGATGACGTCATAAAGCAACGTTGGTTTCATCAGCCAAATGAATATTCAATGACGCACCTAATTCAGTTGACATAGTCACTGTAAAAAGGGAAAAGGTAAAGCTAACAGAGAAAGGCGTGATGGGTATGACTAATTTAAGTTGCAACACCGACTGGAACGATCGTGCCTTCTAAATAATTGTCAAATTGTTCAGTCTAGGGTAATTTTTAACATTTTGTCCGAGATCCTTTTAAAGTACACAACAAACTTAAAAAATTACGTTGTAAAATGAGTGCCTGGTGGCCCTCCAAACTGAACCATGGGCGCTTGGGATTGGTGAGCAAAGTTATGAATTCTTGATGGAATGAAAGTCGAATTTTTTGTATCCAAAACTCTGGGTAAACTCCCTCAATCGCGTTTCAGCTATGTATTAGCCGTTGGCGATTCATGTTTTTCTGTCAACCAGTAATTGACGCTCAATAAAACGACCAACACATGTAAGTTGTGGTTAAATGTTTTTGAGCTGCTTGTGTTTTTACGATCCTCACTCGTCTCAAAGTACGAAGTATAGTTCTTGAAAGTGTTAGAGGGCCAAGAAACTTAGCTCAGTCTAAGTCAACTTAAAATCTGTTCTCATCGACAAAATCCAGACGTTTTAACCCTTTAATGTCTTGGACCCCGACCACAGATGAACGAATGGATGAACCAAGCAAAAACGACAAGAGAAGAAAGAACAAAATAAAAAAATCCAGGCGTTAAAGGGTTAAGAAAAAAAGCCCTGAAAAAAACCCCATAGAAATAGCTGTTTGGCCTTAGTGTTCTCAAGAAGCTACACGAAGTTCCGACAACCGAAGAAGTTCAAACCCACTTTATAAGCATTGATCCTGATGGCAGCTTCAAAAAGGCTGACCTTAATTTCCTGACATTTGTGTCTGTAACCTTTATATACTTTTGCATTCTGTTCGTCCTAATTCACCAGCACAAACATTTTTCCCTATACGCAAAAATACTTCCATTCCCCGTCGAGAATCTCTTCTCACTCCTCATGGGGATTATTACACTCACAATAGCTTCTCTGTGAACGTGACTGGTTACATAGTGTAATGTTAATACCCTTAAGCAAAAATTTTTTACGATTTTGGTCGATGAAGGTAACTCCGCTTACGATGACATTAAGCTAAAAATTCAAACGCTGATGCTTTATTATTGCTTATATTTATTATAAACGCGATGCTTTATTATTGCTAATTTCAAAAACAAATTTGGAAGCTTGCTTTTTTTTCGTCTTATTACCACCTCAAGCATATGAAAAATCGGGTCGAGCTGCTTTATCGGACATAAAAACACGAGGCGACAGCCCAGTGGTTTACATCCAATAAAACATGTTCATTTTAGATCCAACGAAGCATGTTTTTTCTAAGTGACTTCTAAAAAGAACACCTTCATGAAGTAATTCGCGAAGAATTTTTAGTAATGTATTCTGAGGAGATAAGCAACTGGGATTTGTACCACAATTATAGATACTATTTAGTCATGATTTTACTTTGCGTTTTCCTTGTTAATTATTAATGACGACGAAGTGGTTATTATGATTATGATGGCCAGGGCCCAACATTGTTCAGGCCATTACAATACTAGTCGGCAACTTAAATGACTTTACTAACAAGAGATAAAAAGTGACGTTTTGATACAAGCTCTAACCATCCTCAAATAAATGCAGGGATTTTTGTTAAACATACTAAAACTAAATGAATACACTAATAGTAAAGTAATGTACAAAAAGTTAAAGTACAAACGAAAATGTCGAGGAAACACTGAGAGACCCAGTGGAATAAAAGAATGCTAAAAATTGGGTATGGGAAAATCCTCAGAGATTAATAAGATCCAAGTTATTGCCATGTCAAATAATAGTGACGTTTTTCATAAAATCCATCGCGTATTATCTATATATTTTTGGCTGAGGATGTTTGTGATGCTTGCTGGAGTCAAATTGGAAACTCTTCAAAGCAAGCACTTCAATCGGTCAACTGTATGGAGCAGAAATCGAAACTTAGTCACAGAAGTGAAGGACCTGCATTAGGATCGTGCCATAGGCACCCCGAAACATCTGTCGAAAATCCTTCAGAATAAACTGTCTTATTAAAACTTGTCTCTTGTTTTCTCGACAAACCCCGTGAAGGATGAGAATGTACTTGCACAGCTTTGTTTTCAGGGAAAGCTGATGGAGAGCAAATATAAGGGTTGTATCAGCCATTACTTTTGGAGACAACAAATGTACTTTTTACTCCTGTTTTAAATGGAACTGTTTCGTGTCCATCGAAAGAACCATATATCAAGCCTGAGAAAGAACTTTCATGTAGAAATGAAATTGACTGGTTTGAGTAAAGCGCGTCTAAAACTGCATGATCATCTGCATGCAAAGAATGGCAAAAACTGGCGAACTTGCCAGTGGGAATTTCTAATGCATTTTGATTGAGAAAATGACCTGTGTTGAAAGACATTCCGTATCCTCTTTTAAAACAACAGAAACCGATCAGTTTGTGGGGCGTAATGTAAAATGTGTCGTTTCTTCCGTGAAGTCGCGGATAAATAAGAAAGCAAGCACTTGTCGCATTACGGCCCACTTACGCGGTACGACTATCACATACGATTGTTTATTCTGATGTATCTGATTTACCTACTTAAGCATTCAGGACTTGTTTCAAAATTAGCGAGCAAGTTGAGTGTAGGAATTTTGTCCTTGCGACACCTGCTCAAAACACCAAAATGAAGTTGAAAAAACTGGGCAAAGGGGAGTTGTTTTATACTCGAATTTCAAGGTGTTTTGGAATCGGAGGAGGACCCCTTTGCGAGTGTTTGACCAAGTATCGAACGAACCCGTATTGAGAAGGAGAAGTGAACGTTTCTCAAATTTATGTGAAATCTTTCTCCGCCTTAAAACTTCCCTCTGCTTCACATATTTTCTCTGTTCTTTGTTCATGAGTTGCTGAGTTATTTTTCATATTTGTTTATAGAGTTATGGAATTATTGAATACTGAGTTCGAGAACATTACGTCCAAACCTACGAAAATATGTAATGTTTAAACTTTAGGAATAATTGTGATGTTATTACTTATTTATGTTTGTTTGTTTCCCCGTTATATAGAAAACCGACTGTAAAAACGTACACAACCTGGCCTTAATTGGCGATTACTACGATAGCGAATTTCCAGCTATTTTTAATATTTCCTTGTGGTTGATGATAACCCTGGTCTTGGCCCTGTATGTAGTCTCCTTGGTACTGTGGTATATGGACCCTGGACGGGACAGTGTTATTTATCGTGTTACAAGTCAACGTATGAAGACCGATTGATGTTGAACATAAGGCTAAATAACGCTTCTAATTTTTGTGAGCACGTTGACAATAAGGAATTTTTGAAGAATGATTTGTACTCACTCGTGACAAGTCTTACGTTCCTGTCCAAATATTTGAAAAAGAACCATTAGTCAAAAGAAGAATTAGCACGAGAATAGCATTCAATAGATTCCAGCGTACTATAGCTGTACTTAAAGCATTCTCAGAGATATTATTGACAAATAGGATTGATCTGAGTATTTATGTTGGCAAATTAAGTGCAAATGACGCACTAAAGGATACTTTAAATTCTTAAGTATTTTGAATCCTTACCACAAAATTAGCTTTCATATTGTCAAATACCTGTGAAACTGTAAAAGATTTTTTTGAATTTGACTCGTAAAGACGATGTTATACGAGACGAAACGAATTTAAGGAACGATTTGTAATGCAAATGAAATTCCAGAAAAGGTTGCTACTTGTCAAATTTCTTACAACTTTATTTACATTATGAATTAACGTGTCATATTTATTCCAATGGGTGCCCTGGGTGGTTGTTGAAAAATTGAACTCTAAAGCAAGGGTGTTTTATGGATGCAAGCGTTTATTACAGAGTTTAATACTTATAAACAAAATATTCTCACGGTTTTTATGTAATAGATACAATATGAACGGCTGAATTGTATGGGATTCTTTTCCTAAAGTACGAATGCATATAGATGTCCTGGTTTACCGGCTATTTTTGAAGTTTCAAGGAATCTTAACTGAAAAAATTGAAAGAAAATTTCGTATAAATCAGGACAATTCTGTGTCCGATTTACAACGTAATAAGAACCAGTTTCTTTTTTATTTTCTTCACGAACTATTAAATGGTGTTTAAATGTATTAAATGCAGAAAATTTTCACAGAATCTCACAACCAAATATACCAACTATTTCACAATTAAATTTTCTCGATATTTCAATTTAGTCATCTTGATTGTCAAGAGTAAAAAGGTAGTCAGAACCAGCTATGTCACTGAAAGGATCGAGCTTGTTCACATTCTTTCCGGGCTGAAGGCTGACACTGCAAACGACTCGATCCTTCCTTACAACATGATGATAATGCTGAAAATATTAAATTACTTTTGTTATTGTCTAACGGAATAGTTACTAGTAGGCATGGTACCTCTGCCATCGAACTCGACTGTGTTCCTTACAGCTAAGTAATAATTTAGGATACAAGGGAACAAACTGTTTCCATTTGTGGTTTCGAAATTTGATTTGAAATCAATTTAAAGACCGCAATTCGGGGATCCTAGTATTAAGTGACGTTCTGCTTTGCAAGAAAGATTACCAAGGGAAGCAATGGAGCATGATTCAAGCTCAGGGAATGACGATCATACTTTAACAAGGTACGATTTAATACAACTTTAAAGACCATGCACAACTGGGACTGTCCACCAAATTTCGAATATTCGTTGCCGAGTTTCATGCCTCCGCTTTCGGTTTACTGTGGCGAAAACTGAATATTCGCTTCCGACTGAAGATTCCTCGAAAAATACTAGTATTCAGAATTCGAATACTGCCCGAACAGTGAGAATATTTTCCAATATTCAGTATATTTAAATATATTTATTAAATTTAAATTTATTAAACGTATATACTATTAATTACAATAAGAAGAAAAAAAGTTGACAGTGGGAGTAATAAACAAGATATAGCCCAAAACTGACATCGAATCGCGACACAACAAGGACCTATTCAGTTTCAAGATTAGAATACAATATCCAGGCACGTCACAGATTATGAATAGTAAGAATGGAAGTTTTGTAGATGATTATTCGAATTAACGAAATTTTATATCAATATCTAATTGGAACCAGAAAAATCCGGGTTTCGTTCTCTCACATTCTGTTCGGGTGCATTTGGCATGCATTTCTTTGGTAAATTACCTCCAACATTCCCTAAAACCTATCTATCAATTCTCGTTGCCATTTTCGACTCATGTCCGACCGCCATCAAAGTACCTGTGATTCTTGTTCCGACCAGTAGACGTTTATTTTACATTTCCATCACCCGTTAGATTTTCCCCGCGTAACTACGTCGCATTACTCATCTTTCAAAAGGCCAATTCCACCTTCTTCCCCTCCTTCAACTACGATCAAATCCGAGACAATTTAAAAATGTCAAAACATGAACCAACAAAAACGCGTAGAAAACTCAAATTTAATTTTACTGATCACACGAATCACTAACATTTCAACGAAACGGCCAAACTACATCTGCCTACTCTATGATCACGGTTCTTCAGTGCAAAACAAATGCGACGTGTCGGCATGACTGCTTTACCATGCTTTGTGAAGCCGCGGATTTAGTATACCGTGAGTAGAGAAATTTTTGCCTTTCACGGCACCCTAGACTTTACACATACTGCAGATGGACGTGTAGGAGTTTTAATGTAAAAATGCGTGTAAATATACATATTTAAAATCGAAAAGTATTAATAAATAAATAAATAAATAAATAAATAAATAAATAAATAAAATAAAGTGTAAATGCATAATTTAAGGTCAGACAAATCGATTGTGACAGCACAGAAACGAATTCGGTTTTGTTTTTCTTTTCACCGTAGTCTGGTCGTTTTCGACGACGGGCAGTGGAAGCCGCCGAGTGTGTCCGTGTCTCGCATAGTTACGTTTGTCATGCAACGCAATCTTAACCGCATGGCCGATGCGTGGGTAGCGTGGCCGAGTGGTCTAAGGCGCTGGTTTTAGGCACCAGTCATTTCGATGGCGTGGGTTCGAATCCCACCGCTGCCAATTTTGGTTTTCGCTTGACCGTATTCTCGACAACGTGTGACATTATGTTGGCAAACGGAGTACAATTAAACTTTGCTCACAAGTCGTGCCCAGCTTTCTCTACTTACTTGACAGCAGTTGATCTCTTTCCAACTGCCACAATACATTATCTTTTTGCGGCGTTTCGGCTGGGTGTGCGTGCGTGCGTGCGTGCGTGCGTGCGTCAGGGTGTGTTTGTGCGTGTGTGCGTAATTGTGTGTGTGTGTGTGTGTGCGTGCGTGTGTGTGTGTGTATGTATGTATGTGTGTTTGTGTGTGTGTAGGGGTGTGTGTGTGTGTGTGTGTGTGTGTGTAATTGTGTGTGCGTGTGTGTCCGTGTGTCCGTGTTAGGAAAACTATCCGAGGCCGCAGACTTCTCGCCACGGTTCACATCCAGCTCCCTGAAAGAAAGTGCCTATGGTGTTTAGGTTAGTCTCCTGTGGTTATTCCATGGGACTTCTCTTTCACTTTCTTCATCGTGAATGGGAAAACTAGAGTCGCGTCGAGAGACTCGTCCACTATGACGGCCATTTCGCCAGAAAGCAAGCGAATCGTGATGAAACGAATTCGGTTTTGTTTTTCTTTTCACCGTAGTCTGGTCGTTTTCGACGACGGGCAGTGGAAGCCGCCGAGTGTGTCCGTGTCTCGCATAGTTACGTTTGTCATGCAACGCAATCTTAACCGCATGGCCGATGCGTGGGTAGCGTGGCCGAGTGGTCTAAGGCGCTGGTTTAAGGCACCAGTCATTTCGATGGCGTGGGTTCGAATCCCACCGCTGCCATCTCCTGTTTTGACTCGAATATTTCCTGAAAATCTTAAAGCTGTTCTCGTGCTGTTTTATCCAGTCATGCGCTCCCCGAAAGTTCACATTTTCGGCTCATGTCCGACCGCCATCCAAGTACCTCTAGCTTCCGTTTCGAGCAGTAGACATCTACTTTAGATTTGTATGGCGCGTTAGTTTTTCGCCGCCGCTTAACAAAACATGGCAATGCTCATCCTTCAAAAGGCCAATTCCGCTTTCTTCCTCTTCTTCACATACGATGAAATGCGAGGGCGCTTGAAAATGGCCAAAGTTGAGGAAGCAAAAACGCGTGGAATGCTCGAATGAAATTTTACCGTTTTCGCCGAGCACTCGGCCTCGAATTGGTGCGTGAGTTGTAAACAATTTTTCCAAATTTCAATTACGACCACCACTCGTACGGTTCTCTTCCATCTGTGACAACAAGCGCACGTGGCCCGGTAGCGTGGCCGAGAGGTCTAAGGCGCTGGTTTCAGGTACCAGTCATTTCGATGGCGTGGGTTCGAATCCCACCGCTGCCAGGAAACTTGTCGCCTTTATGTTTTGTACTTCTTTCACGACGTCTTTCTATCCCTCCATCTCGTCACTTTTAAGCGTGAGCAAATTTCTCTCGAAATGCCAAAGCTATGCAGGCGGTTAACCGGCTAAACGGCGACGAAATTTAAGTGGACGTGCATTCTTTGAACGGTGCCTACCTAACGGGCAAGTAGACTTCGTTTCCACGACGTTCACGACCTTAGGTTCCTAACCGTCGTTAACCTGGATTTCGAAGCCAGCGTACCTTCGCAGCGGAAAGCATGGGCCTAATCGGTTACCAGCCGATGGCATTCGCTATCTATAGAGACATAGCCTCAGCACGGTCTCGTAGACCGTCGAACGCGACGTGTCGGCACGACCGCTTTACCATGCTTTGTGAAGCCGCGGATTTAGTAAACCGTGAGTAGAGAATTTTTGCCTTTCACAGCACCCTAGACTTTACACATACTGCAGATGGACGTGTAGGAGTTTTAATGTAAAAATGCGTGTAAATATACATATTTAAAATCGAAAAGTATTAATAAATAAATAAATAAATAAATAAATAAATAAAATAAAGTGTAAATGCATAATTTAAGGTCAGACAAATCGATTGTGACAGCACATCGTTGCACTTGCTGCTGCGAGGCCCTGTTTCACATAACTTGAACGAGACAGCCACCACGTCGCGCCGAGCCTTTGATTTTCGGATTCCCGTCACACGAATCGCTAACCTTTCAACGAAACGTCCAAACTACATCTGCATGCTCTATGATCACGGTTCTGCAGTGGAAAACAGAATTACCTGCCGAAAATTTCCTACAGCCACTAAAAACCGCATAACGTTCAACGACCGCGACCTCTTATAAACTTGTAACGATCAATAAGCTGAAGTTCGTCGTCGCACCGACGCATAATAACCACTGGGAATTTTCAAATGTACTTTGGTTCAGATAGAACGCCACACAAAACAACGGTTATACTGGTGATCAGTGTACAGAGAATTATTGCATTCATGAGTTTGTTCATAGAGCGATTAAATCAGTCACTCAGTAACTCCGAACTCGTGCCGTGTCGTCAATGCACCCCTCGTGCACGTGCCGGTAGCGTGGCCGAGTGGTCTAAGGCGCTGGTTTTAGGCACCAGTCATTTCGATGGCGTGGGTTCGAATCCCACCGCTGCCAATTTTGGTTTTCGCTTGACCGTATTCTCGACAACGTGTGACATTATGTTGGCAAACGGAGTACAATTAAACTTTGCTCACAAGTCGTGCCCAGCTTTCTCTACTTACTTGACAGCAGTTGATCTCTTTCCAACTGCCACAATACATTATCTTTTTGCGGCGTTTCGGCTGGGTGTGCGTGCGTGCGTGCGTGCGTGCGTCAGGGTGTGTTTGTGCGTGTGTGCGTAATTGTGTGTGTGTGTGTGTGTGTGTGCGTGCGTGTGTGTGTGTGTGTGTATGTATGTATGTGTGTTTGTGTGTGTGTAGGGGTGTGTGTGTGTGTGTGTGTGTGCGTGTAATTGTGTGTGCGTGTGTGTCCGTGTGTCCGTGTTAGGAAAACTATCCGAGGCCGCAGACTTCTCGCCACGGTTCACATCCAGCTCCCTGAAAGAAAGTGCCTATGGTGTTTAGGTTAGTCTCCTGTGGTTATTCCATGGGACTTCTCTTTCACTTTCTTCATCGTGAATGGGAAAACTAGAGTCGCGTCGAGAGACTCGTCCACTATGACGGCCATTTCGCCAGAAAGCAAGCGAATCGTGATGAAACGAATTCGGTTTTGTTTTTCTTTTCACCGTAGTCTGGTCGTTTTCGACGACGGGCAGTGGAAGCCGCCGAGTGTGTCCGTGTCTCGCATAGTTACGTTTGTCATGCAACGCAATCTTAACCGCATGGCCGATGCGTGGGTAGCGTGGCCGAGTGGTCTAAGGCGCTGGTTTAAGGCACCAGTCATTTCGATGGCGTGGGTTCGAATCCCACCGCTGCCATCTCCTGTTTTGACTCGAATATTTCCTGAAAATCTTAAAGCTGTTCTCGTGCTGTTTTATCCAGTCATGCGCTCCCCGAAAGTTCACATTTTCGGCTCATGTCCGACCGCCATCCAAGTACCTCTAGCTTCCGTTTCGAGCAGTAGACATCTACTTTAGATTTGTATGGCGCGTTAGTTTTTCGCCGCCGCTTAACAAAACATGGCAATGCTCATCCTTCAAAAGGCCAATTCCGCTTTCTTCCTCTTCTTCACATACGATGAAATGCGAGGGCGCTTGAAAATGGCCAAAGTTGAGGAAGCAAAAACGCGTGGAATGCTCGAATGAAATTTTACCGTTTTCGCCGAGCACTCGGCCTCGAATTGGTGCGTGAGTTGTAAACAATTTTTCCAAATTTCAATTACGACCACCACTCGTACGGTTCTCTTCCATCTGTGACAACAAGCGCACGTGGCCCGGTAGCGTGGCCGAGAGGTCTAAGGCGCTGGTTTCAGGTACCAGTCATTTCGATGGCGTGGGTTCGAATCCCACCGCTGCCAGGAAACTTGTCGCCTTTATGTTTTGTACTTCTTTCACGACGTCTTTCTATCCCTCCATCTCGTCACTTTTAAGCGTGAGCAAATTTCTCTCGAAATGCCAAAGCTATGCAGGCGGTTAACCGGCTAAACGGCGACGAAATTTAAGTGGACGTGCATTCTTTGAACGGTGCCTACCTAACGGGCAAGTAGACTTCGTTTCCACGACGTTCACGACCTTAGGTTCCTAACCGTCGTTAACCTGGATTTCGAAGCCAGCGTACCTTCGCAGCGGAAAGCATGGGCCTAATCGGTTACCAGCCGATGGCATTCGCTATCTATAGAGACATAGCCTCAGCACGGTCTCGTAGACCGTCGAACGCGACGTGTCGGCACGACCGCTTTACCATGCTTTGTGAAGCCGCGGATTTAGTAAACCGTGAGTAGAGAATTTTTGCCTTTCACAGCACCCTAGACTTTACACATACTGCAGATGGACGTGTAGGAGTTTTAATGTAAAAATGCGTGTAAATATACATATTTAAAATCGAAAAGTATTAATAAATAAATAAATAAATAAATAAATAAATAAAATAAAGTGTAAATGCATAATTTAAGGTCAGACAAATCGATTGTGACAGCACATCGTTGCACTTGCTGCTGCGAGGCCCTGTTTCACATAACTTGAACGAGACAGCCACCACGTCGCGCCGAGCCTTTGATTTTCGGATTCCCGTCACACGAATCGCTAACCTTTCAACGAAACGTCCAAACTACATCTGCATGCTCTATGATCACGGTTCTGCAGTGGAAAACAGAATTACCTGCCGAAAATTTCCTACAGCCACTAAAAACCGCATAACGTTCAACGACCGCGACCTCTTATAAACTTGTAACGATCAATAAGCTGAAGTTCGTCGTCGCACCGACGCATAATAACCACTGGGAATTTTCAAATGTACTTTGGTTCAGATAGAACGCCACACAAAACAACGGTTATACTGGTGATCAGTGTACAGAGAATTATTGCATTCATGAGTTTGTTCATAGAGCGATTAAATCAGTCACTCAGTAACTCCGAACTCGTGCCGTGTCGTCAATGCACCCCTCGTGCACGTGCCGGTAGCGTGGCCGAGTGGTCTAAGGCGCTGGTTTTAGGCACCAGTCATTTCGATGGCGTGGGTTCGAATCCCACCGCTGCCAATTTTGGTTTTCGCTTGACCGTATTCTCGACAACGTGTGACATTATGTTGGCAAACGGAGTACAATTAAACTTTGCTCACAAGTCGTGCCCAGCTTTCTCTACTTACTTGACAGCAGTTGATCTCTTTCCAACTGCCACAATACATTATCTTTTTGCGGCGTTTCGGCTGGGTGTGCGTGCGTGCGTGCGTGCGTGCGTCAGGGTGTGTTTGTGCGTGTGTGCGTAATTGTGTGTGTGTGTGTGTGTGTGCGTGCGTGTGTGTGTGTGTGTGTGTATGTATGTGTGTTTGTGTGTGTGTAGGGGTGTGTGTGTGTGTGTGTGTGTGCGTGTAATTGTGTGTGCGTGTGTGTCCGTGTGTCCGTGTTAGGAAAACTATCCGAGGCCGCAGACTTCTCGCCACGGTTCACATCCAGCTCCCTGAAAGAAAGTGCCTATGGTGTTTAGGTTAGTCTCCTGTGGTTATTCCATGGGACTTCTCTTTCACTTTCTTCATCGTGAATGGGAAAACTAGAGTCGCGTCGAGAGACTCGTCCACTATGACGGCCATTTCGCCAGAAAGCAAGCGAATCGTGATGAAACGAATTCGGTTTTGTTTTTCTTTTCACCGTAGTCTGGTCGTTTTCGACGACGGGCAGTGGAAGCCGCCGAGTGTGTCCGTGTCTCGCATAGTTACGTTTGTCATGCAACGCAATCTTAACCGCATGGCCGATGCGTGGGTAGCGTGGCCGAGTGGTCTAAGGCGCTGGTTTAAGGCACCAGTCATTTCGATGGCGTGGGTTCGAATCCCACCGCTGCCATCTCCTGTTTTGACTCGAATATTTCCTGAAAATCTTAAAGCTGTTCTCGTGCTGTTTTATCCAGTCATGCGCTCCCCGAAAGTTCACATTTTCGGCTCATGTCCGACCGCCATCCAAGTACCTCTAGCTTCCGTTTCGAGCAGTAGACATCTACTTTAGATTTGTATGGCGCGTTAGTTTTTCGCCGCCGCTTAACAAAACATGGCAATGCTCATCCTTCAAAAGGCCAATTCCGCTTTCTTCCTCTTCTTCACATACGATGAAATGCGAGGGCGCTTGAAAATGGCCAAAGTTGAGGAAGCAAAAACGCGTGGAATGCTCGAATGAAATTTTACCGTTTTCGCCGAGCACTCGGCCTCGAATTGGTGCGTGAGTTGTAAACAATTTTTCCAAATTTCAATTACGACCACCACTCGTACGGTTCTCTTCCATCTGTGACAACAAGCGCACGTGGCCCGGTAGCGTGGCCGAGAGGTCTAAGGCGCTGGTTTCAGGTACCAGTCATTTCGATGGCGTGGGTTCGAATCCCACCGCTGCCAGGAAACTTGTCGCCTTTATGTTTTGTACTTCTTTCACGACGTCTTTCTATCCCTCCATCTCGTCACTTTTAAGCGTGAGCAAATTTCTCTCGAAATGCCAAAGCTATGCAGGCGGTTAACCGGCTAAACGGCGACGAAATTTAAGTGGACGTGCATTCTTTGAACGGTGCCTACCTAACGGGCAAGTAGACTTCGTTTCCACGACGTTCACGACCTTAGGTTCCTAACCGTCGTTAACCTGGATTTCGAAGCCAGCGTACCTTCGCAGCGGAAAGCATGGGCCTAATCGGTTACCAGCCGATGGCATTCGCTATCTATAGAGACATAGCCTCAGCACGGTCTCGTAGACCGTCGAACGCGACGTGTCGGCACGACCGCTTTACCATGCTTTGTGAAGCCGCGGATTTAGTAAACCGTGAGTAGAGAATTTTTGCCTTTCACAGCACCCTAGACTTTACACATACTGCAGATGGACGTGTAGGAGTTTTAATGTAAAAATGCGTGTAAATATACATATTTAAAATCGAAAAGTATTAATAAATAAATAAATAAATAAATAAATAAATAAATAAATAAATAAATAAAATAAAGTGTAAATGCATAATTTAAGGTCAGACAAATCGATTGTGACAGCACATCGTTGCACTTGCTGCTGCGAGGCCCTGTTTCACATAACTTGAACGAGACAGCCACCACGTCGCGCCGAGCCTTTGATTTTCGGATTCCCGTCACACGAATCGCTAACCTTTCAACGAAACGTCCAAACTACATCTGCATGCTCTATGATCACGGTTCTGCAGTGGAAAACAGAATTACCTGCCGAAAATTTCCTACAGCCACTAAAAACCGCATAACGTTCAACGACCGCGACCTCTTATAAACTTGTAACGATCAATAAGCTGAAGTTCGTCGTCGCACCGACGCATAATAACCACTGGGAATTTTCAAATGTACTTTGGTTCAGATAGAACGCCACACAAAACAACGGTTATACTGGTGATCAGTGTACAGAGAATTATTGCATTCATGAGTTTGTTCATAGAGCGATTAAATCAGTCACTCAGTAACTCCGAACTCGTGCCGTGTCGTCAATGCACCCCTCGTGCACGTGCCGGTAGCGTGGCCGAGTGGTCTAAGGCGCTGGTTTTAGGCACCAGTCATTTCGATGGCGTGGGTTCGAATCCCACCGCTGCCAATTTTGGTTTTCGCTTGACCGTATTCTCGACAACGTGTGACATTATGTTGGCAAACGGAGTACAATTAAACTTTGCTCACAAGTCGTGCCCAGCTTTCTCTACTTACTTGACAGCAGTTGATCTCTTTCCAACTGCCACAATACATTATCTTTTTGCGGCGTTTCGGCTGGGTGTGCGTGCGTGCGTGCGTGCGTGCGTCAGGGTGTGTTTGTGCGTGTGTGCGTAATTGTGTGTGTGTGTGTGTGTGTGTGCGTGCGTGTGTGTGTGTGTGTGTGTATGTATGTGTGTTTGTGTGTGTGTAGGGGTGTGTGTGTGTGTGTGTGTGTGCGTGTAATTGTGTGTGCGTGTGTGTCCGTGTGTCCGTGTTAGGAAAACTATCCGAGGCCGCAGACTTCTCGCCACGGTTCACATCCAGCTCCCTGAAAGAAAGTGCCTATGGTGTTTAGGTTAGTCTCCTGTGGTTATTCCATGGGACTTCTCTTTCACTTTCTTCATCGTGAATGGGAAAACTAGAGTCGCGTCGAGAGACTCGTCCACTATGACGGCCATTTCGCCAGAAAGCAAGCGAATCGTGATGAAACGAATTCGGTTTTGTTTTTCTTTTCACCGTAGTCTGGTCGTTTTCGACGACGGGCAGTGGAAGCCGCCGAGTGTGTCCGTGTCTCGCATAGTTACGTTTGTCATGCAACGCAATCTTAACCGCATGGCCGATGCGTGGGTAGCGTGGCCGAGTGGTCTAAGGCGCTGGTTTAAGGCACCAGTCATTTCGATGGCGTGGGTTCGAATCCCACCGCTGCCATCTCCTGTTTTGACTCGAATATTTCCTGAAAATCTTAAAGCTGTTCTCGTGCTGTTTTATCCAGTCATGCGCTCCCCGAAAGTTCACATTTTCGGCTCATGTCCGACCGCCATCCAAGTACCTCTAGCTTCCGTTTCGAGCAGTAGACATCTACTTTAGATTTGTATGGCGCGTTAGTTTTTCGCCGCCGCTTAACAAAACATGGCAATGCTCATCCTTCAAAAGGCCAATTCCGCTTTCTTCCTCTTCTTCACATACGATGAAATGCGAGGGCGCTTGAAAATGGCCAAAGTTGAGGAAGCAAAAACGCGTGGAATGCTCGAATGAAATTTTACCGTTTTCGCCGAGCACTCGGCCTCGAATTGGTGCGTGAGTTGTAAACAATTTTTCCAAATTTCAATTACGACCACCACTCGTACGGTTCTCTTCCATCTGTGACAACAAGCGCACGTGGCCCGGTAGCGTGGCCGAGAGGTCTAAGGCGCTGGTTTCAGGTACCAGTCATTTCGATGGCGTGGGTTCGAATCCCACCGCTGCCAGGAAACTTGTCGCCTTTATGTTTTGTACTTCTTTCACGACGTCTTTCTATCCCTCCATCTCGTCACTTTTAAGCGTGAGCAAATTTCTCTCGAAATGCCAAAGCTATGCAGGCGGTTAACCGGCTAAACGGCGACGAAATTTAAGTGGACGTGCATTCTTTGAACGGTGCCTACCTAACGGGCAAGTAGACTTCGTTTCCACGACGTTCACGACCTTAGGTTCCTAACCGTCGTTAACCTGGATTTCGAAGCCAGCGTACCTTCGCAGCGGAAAGCATGGGCCTAATCGGTTACCAGCCGATGGCATTCGCTATCTATAGAGACATAGCCTCAGCACGGTCTCGTAGACCGTCGAACGCGACGTGTCGGCACGACCGCTTTACCATGCTTTGTGAAGCCGCGGATTTAGTAAACCGTGAGTAGAGAATTTTTGCCTTTCACAGCACCCTAGACTTTACACATACTGCAGATGGACGTGTAGGAGTTTTAATGTAAAAATGCGTGTAAATATACATATTTAAAATCGAAAAGTATTAATAAATAAATAAATAAATAAATAAATAAATAAATAAATAAATAAATAAAATAAAGTGTAAATGCATAATTTAAGGTCAGACAAATCGATTGTGACAGCACATCGTTGCACTTGCTGCTGCGAGGCCCTGTTTCACATAACTTGAACGAGACAGCCACCACGTCGCGCCGAGCCTTTGATTTTCGGATTCCCGTCACACGAATCGCTAACCTTTCAACGAAACGTCCAAACTACATCTGCATGCTCTATGATCACGGTTCTGCAGTGGAAAACAGAATTACCTGCCGAAAATTTCCTACAGCCACTAAAAACCGCATAACGTTCAACGACCGCGACCTCTTATAAACTTGTAACGATCAATAAGCTGAAGTTCGTCGTCGCACCGACGCATAATAACCACTGGGAATTTTCAAATGTACTTTGGTTCAGATAGAACGCCACACAAAACAACGGTTATACTGGTGATCAGTGTACAGAGAATTATTGCATTCATGAGTTTGTTCATAGAGCGATTAAATCAGTCACTCAGTAACTCCGAACTCGTGCCGTGTCGTCAATGCACCCCTCGTGCACGTGCCGGTAGCGTGGCCGAGTGGTCTAAGGCGCTGGTTTTAGGCACCAGTCATTTCGATGGCGTGGGTTCGAATCCCACCGCTGCCAATTTTGGTTTTCGCTTGACCGTATTCTCGACAACGTGTGACATTATGTTGGCAAACGGAGTACAATTAAACTTTGCTCACAAGTCGTGCCCAGCTTTCTCTACTTACTTGACAGCAGTTGATCTCTTTCCAACTGCCACAATACATTATCTTTTTGCGGCGTTTCGACTGGGTGTGCGTGCGTGCGTGCGTGCGTGCGTGCGTGCGTGCGTGCGTCAGGGTGTGTTTGTGCGTGTGTGCGTAATTGTGTGTGTGTGTGTGTGCGTGTGTGTGTGTGTGTGTGTGTGTGTGTGTGTGTATGTATGTGTGTTTGTGTGTGTGTGTGTGTGTGTGTGTATGTGTGTGTGTGTGTGTGTAATTGTGTGTGCGTGTGTGTCCGTGTGTCCGTGTTAGGAAAACTATCCGAGGCCGCAGACTTCTCGCCACGGTTCACATCCAGCTCCCTGAAAGAAAGTGCCTATGGTGTTTAGGTTAGTCTCCTGTGGTTATTCCATGGGACTTCTCTTTCACTTTCTTCATCGTGAATGGGAAAACTAGAGTCGCGTCGAGAGACTCGTCCACTATGACGGCCATTTCGCCAGAAAGCAAGCGAATCGTGATGAAACGAATTCGGTTTTGTTTTTCTTTTCACCGTAGTCTGGTCGTTTTCGACGACGGGCAGTGGAAGCCGCCGAGTGTGTCCGTGTCTCGCATAGTTACGTTTGTCATGCAACGCAATCTTAACCGCATGGCCGATGCGTGGGTAGCGTGGCCGAGTGGTCTAAGGCGCTGGTTTAAGGCACCAGTCATTTCGATGGCGTGGGTTCGAATCCCACCGCTGCCATCTCCTGTTTTGACTCGAATATTTCCTGAAAATCTTAAAGCTGTTCTCGTGCTGTTTTATCCAGTCATGCGCTCCCCGAAAGTTCACATTTTCGGCTCATGTCCGACCGCCATCCAAGTACCTCTAGCTTCCGTTTCGAGCAGTAGACATCTACTTTAGATTTGTATGGCGCGTTAGTTTTTCGCCGCCGCTTAACAAAACATGGCAATGCTCATCCTTCAAAAGGCCAATTCCGCTTTCTTCCTCTTCTTCACATACGATGAAATGCGAGGGCGCTTGAAAATGGCCAAAGTTGAGGAAGCAAAAACGCGTGGAATGCTCGAATGAAATTTTACCGTTTTCGCCGAGCACTCGGCCTCGAATTGGTGCGTGAGTTGTAAACAATTTTTCCAAATTTCAATTACGACCACCACTCGTACGGTTCTCTTCCATCTGTGACAACAAGCGCACGTGGCCCGGTAGCGTGGCCGAGAGGTCTAAGGCGCTGGTTTCAGGTACCAGTCATTTCGATGGCGTGGGTTCGAATCCCACCGCTGCCAGGAAACTTGTCGCCTTTATGTTTTGTACTTCTTTCACGACGTGTTTCTATCCCTCCATCTCGTCACTTTTAAGCGTGAGCAAATTTCTCTCGAAATGCCAAAGCTATGCAGGCGGTTAACCGGCTAAACGGCGACGAAATTTAAGAGGACGTGCATTCTTTGAACGGTGCCTACCTAACGGGCAAGTAGACTTCGTTTCCACGACGTTCACGACCTTAGGTTCCTAACCGTCGTTAACCTGGATTTCGAAGCCAGCGGACCTTCGCAGCGGAAAGCATGGGCCTAATCGGTTACCAGCCGATGGCATTCGCTATCTATAGAGACATAGCCTCAGCACGGTCTCGTAGACCGTCGAACGCGACGTGTCGGCACGACCGCTTTACCATGCTTTGTGAAGCCGCGGATTTAGTATACCGTGAGTAGAGAATTTTTGCCTTTCACGGCACCCTAGACTTTACACATACTGCAGATGGACGTGTAGGAGTTTTAATGTAAAAATGCGTGTAAATATACATATTTAAAATCGAAAAGTATTAATAAATAAATAAATAAATAAATAAATAAATAAATAAATAAAATAAAGTGTAAATGCATAATTTAAGGTCAGGCAAATCGATTGTGACAGCACATCGTTGCACTTGCTGCTGCGAGGCCCTGTTTCACATAACTTGAACGAGACAGCCACCACGTCGCGCCGAGCCTTTGATTTTCGGATTCCCGTCACACGAATCGCTAACCTTTCAACGAAACGTCCAAACTACATCTGCATGCTCTATGATCACGGTTCTGCAGTGGAAAACAGAATTACCTGCCGAAAATTTCCTACAGCCACTAAAAACCGCATAACGTTCAACGACCGCGACCTCTTATAAACTTGTAACGATCAATAAGCTGAAGTTCGTCGTCGCACCGACGCATAATAACCACTGGGAATTTTCAAATGTACTTTGGTTCAGATAGAACGCCACACAAAACAACGGTTATACTGGTGATCAGTGTACAGAGAATTATTGCATTCATGAGTTTGTTCATAGAGCGATTAAATCAGTCACTCAGTAACTCCGAACTCGTGCCGTGTCGTCAATGCACCCCTCGTGCACGTGCCGGTAGCGTGGCCGAGTGGTCTAAGGCGCTGGTTTTAGGCACCAGTCATTTCGATGGCGTGGGTTCGAATCCCACCGCTGCCAATTTTGGTTTTCGCTTGACCGTGTTCTCGAGAAGAAACTGAAACGGCGATGGAATTGTTTGGTATTTTGGGTTCTTTTTAAAGCGATGAGTAGATTGACTCTGACTCCGGTATTTTATATGATTTGCCTTTTTTTTTTTACATTGGAAAGCATTGTATATATTTTTAGGTTCAGAAGAATTTATTAGTGTTTAGAAAATTTTCAGAGAATGTTAAATCTTGGGTAAAACTTTTGAAAAATCTGTTCAAATCGTAAGTCAACCTTAAATAGTTTACCTTTGACTGAATCTGTCTTTCAGTCTCTTCTCATTCTCAACCATTTTGCTGGACTTGAAGAACAAGAAAGAAACATCAATTTATATGGGGTGTGGGATGTAGGTTTATGAGGTTCAAAGCAATAATAAGGGAAAAAAGCTAAAATATATATGAAGTCCAAATTTGGTGAAGATAATTCACATGGCATGGGGTGTGCGAGAAGTAGACAGATTTTGATTTCCTCAATCTCTTCTCTGAACTGAAAATATTCACTGTTTGTATGGTAAGAAAAGGACTATTGCAGATTTGGAAAATTGTCTATCGAGTCTATAAACCACTATAAGACACACCAGCTGTCCAAAAATAATGGCAATCCATTAAATTTCCTTCAAACTGGACTTTCCACAAATTTGGGCCAGGATAACTCCCTTATTTTGAGAAAATCAAGCTTAAACATTGAGAAATGTTTCCAGATCATTTGCTGGTTAGTTATGCACATAAAATTGAGATGGAAAGTCAACTATTTTACAAATGGTTAGACTAAGACAAATATATTCAATATGGTAGCCTCAAAACTCAAAATTACTACAAATTAAGTTTATACATACCAAGCCACTCCACAGATATATTATCATTTGCATTTCCTCCCCATTACTTTACAGGTAATCATGACAAACCTAATTTAGATTGTTCATCCTTTGTTATCTCTTTGAGAGCTCTCTTCCTGTTCTTTTTATTTTGACTAGCTTGGGGATGTGAGATAAAACTAAAGCCCCAGATTGATAAGCAATTTTGTGAAATTGTCTCACAATTGTCTTTCCAGTATTTGTACCACATAGCAGTTAAATTTGAGCAGTGACAATAGTGCAGATCATGTAATCTTTAACTCTTTATTTTATGGTGTTTTGTACTCTTTGTCTTGGTCATTATTACAAATGCTCCCAGCCCTTTTAAACTTGTCCTACATATTCCTCATCAATATTTCCTAACCAAGACCAAATCTTACACTCAGTACTTCCTTTACTGCTGTTATTGGTCTCACCAACAAAGGTTGAGTATCTGAGTTACCTTGAAGTGATAATTCTGCTGAAGATCTCAATAGCTGCCATAGCCTCTACTCTCGAACTAGAGCATGCGTACGACTTTTGAAAATTCGACATGGACCTCCCCCCGTTTTAAAAAATATGGGAACTTATACTAACTCTAATTCGGGGTCAAAACCAAAATGCCAAACATAGCCTAAGCGAGAGACTTTCCCACATATCTCAATGATATGGCAATCTAAATTTTTTAAAAAATGTTTTGAACTAGTTTTGCTAAACTTCAGGTCTCCGTCGGTTCCCTATTGCGACCTCCACCCGAATAACAACAACGCCAAAATGAGGAATTGTTTCGACTTCACGGTTCTTTGAAAAGCCATGGGCAGATCGACTATCACTTGGACTTTACATGATGTCCCTTAAGTCAGTCACAACATTAAAATGGAACCTTATTTAGACGGATTGACACCTCAGCAGACAACTACGTCTTGGCGCCATTGTAACGTCTCTCGCGAATGACACTAGAAACCGTGCGGGACATCCCTCGCACGAAGCTGGCACAACTCGCTCCCGAGTTTTCCGTCTTCTCTAATTCCGTCAACCCAATTTCTACAACAGTTAACACCAAAATATTCTATTCTGTTTCATTCTGTTTCAAATGTTCCAAATTGAGGAAAAATTTACAATTCTGCCGACGACCACTTTAAAAAGCCCATAGTAACCAAAGTTAAGTATCCTTAACTTTGGTTGCTAAGGTTGCTATACGGTTGCTATGATAAATTCTATGACACCTTTCCAGATAAATTAATATGTTGAAGCAAACCCTTGAAATATTGTAAAAATAAGTTGAGCGGGTGAAAAAACAGTAATACTTCAACTTAGTAGCGTAAAACAGTTTTGAAAAATTTTCGCAAATTTTAGGGTTAACTACCACCTTAAGTCAGCCACAACATTAAAGCGGAACTTTATTAAGACGGATTGACGCCCCAACAAACAATTACGTCCTGGCGCCATTCAAACGTCTCTCGCAAATGTGACGCTGCACGGTTGCATATCACTGGAGTCACCCCCCCCCCTCCGAGGAGCTACTATGCGTTTCCACATTCTGTACGTTTGCTCCGATTCCTTCAACCCCATTTCAAACACTGGCGTCAAGAAAGTGCTGGTTGCCTACATTTAACTCTTACTCAATCTTTTAAGCAAATTTCCCTGAAGTCCAATTTTCAACCTTTAGGAAAAGATATCTCTGTAAAAGTTATTCAATCATCTTAAATTTTCGGTACCATAAGTTCACAGTGAGCTGTTAGGGATGAGCTGAGGGAATTGCCGTAAAATGTAAAGAAAAAAGTTCTTTTGTAGGAAAGGCCATTGTCCGATGTTGGAAT
Organism: Heliopora coerulea; assembly: GCA_030142905.1. Taxonomy (NCBI): domain Eukaryota; kingdom Metazoa; phylum Cnidaria; class Anthozoa; order Scleralcyonacea; family Helioporidae; genus Heliopora; species Heliopora coerulea. The sequence goes on from JASJOG010000016.1 coordinate 2,605,944, forward strand.
TTTGGCTCGGTGAATTTTTTATCTTTGATAACCCCTCAGTTCATTCTGATAAGCAGTGCATCTGAATTAGAGAAATGAAGTAAAAGCGTAGTTCCAGCGCCAGTTATTCACAGCACGTGGTCTCTTGGATAGCAAGGTATAACAATAATCATAATCATAATAGTAATAGTAATGGTAATCGTAATGGTAATAGTAATAATAATGGTAATGGTAATCGTAATGGTAATGGTAATCGTAATGGTAATAGTAATGGTAATGGTAATCGTAATGGTAATGGTAATAGTAATGGTAATAGTAATGGTAACGGTAATCGTAATTGTAATAGTAATAGCAATGGTAATGGTAATGGTAATAGTAATAGTAATGGTAATCGTAATGGTAATAGTAATAGTAATGGTAATGGTAATAGTAATGGTAATGGTAATCGTAATGGTAATAATAATAATAATAATAATAATAATAATAATAATAATAATAATAATAATTATGTTATGACGTACAAACGCAGTCACCAGGTTGGCGAGTGGAAATTGTGCCTCTAGTCATTCGTTGTCTTGGGAACGTGCGACGCCTGCATGATATGTTGGATCGATATATAGAGAGTGAGAGTACTTTGGGTTGCAACCGAAATGCAGCGTGCTGTAGTGCATCGAGCTGAGAGAATAGTACAAAAGATAAAGAGTGGATTGATAACTATATAAACTACGATGTCTGTTATGACTTACAAGTAGACACATTGTGACTATTTTATGTGTCGCTCGTTTTAGAGGACTATGGCGGCCCCAAGTCAAACATTGGGCTAAGTAAAGAAATAAATAATAAATAATAATAATAATAATAATAATAATAATAATTTGGGCACTGGAGTAGGACAAGCACAGCTTCAGCCTACTACGGGAATGTGGACGCTCCCGCCCACCAGAGTCCGGGGTGGCACCTTTGGCAAGTGCCAGCAACCCCTTAGCCAAGGGTAGATAAGACTCTTTAGCCTTGGATGGCAACTTATCTAGGAGAAGGAAACTCCGAGATAAAACCAGAAATAGGTAGGCAGGGCATTGACTCGGAGCCAGTGACCTCCATAAAACGAGCAGGCTTTGATGAGATGACCTAGGGAGTGGCGCCCCTGCCTTGCCAGCTGGGTAGACAGGTAGCCGAAAGCCTCAGCTTGCCTTAATTGGCTGGCAGCTGCAAGTACACTATCTTCAGGTGTTGGCAAACCTGCCCTGTTAGCCCAAGGCCTAGAAGAAAATCTGTACAGCAGGCTGATGCCCCTGACCTTAGTTGGTTGAGGATAAACCAGCCTTAAGTGCTGAAACAGATCTGCACTAGTCTAAGAATAAAACAATATTCAGTTTTAACCCTTGCAGTGGCACGCCTAAACTGACCTTAATTGGTTGGAAGTGCAACAGGGTACTGTTAAGGTCAAACTGGATATACGCATCGGGGAGTACTTTCAGGGACTTTAGAGGGCTGTATATCCCTTGCTCCTTCCTGACTGGATGAGTTGGGCGAGTAAGGGCTGGCCCCGTGGGTGTTTCTTAAAATCCATTTTAATGGTAAAATTTCCTTTCCCCACAAGTTCCCTGAAATGTGCAATGTCTGTTGCGGCCTTACCTGGCGGGATGCTGGGAGCCCGTAGCAGGCTTAGACCCCTTCCACTGTCCTTAGTTGGGTGGTGTGCGAGTTGTAATAATAATAATAATAATAATAATAATAATAATAATAATAATAATAATAATAATAATAATAATCCTCCTTAGGACTACTACCTTGGTGTGGTGGGGAGGCTTGCGTACCTTAATGATCCTGAGAGCTATACTGGCGGGATCTTAGGCTCCTGGTAGAGACACCCTTGCCAGGCAGGTCAAAGGAGAGGGGTCAGACAAAATGTAGTCCGGTGGTGGTGTAACCTAAAACTCACTAACCTCTAATGAGTGAAAAATGACAGAAAGTAATATACCGAATAACGGCGTAAATGAAACCGGAACTTCATGTGAAGGTGTCTCGCCCGGCAGGTGCCAAGTGGAGCAGCAGCGCTGGCCCGGTCGTCATCATGCTACTGCGGCAAATACTAGATTGAAATGGTCTAAGGATGTCAATGTTATAGTTATGGAATGCTTCTTCCTAAGCAGACCTTTTACAGAAGATTGAATACCAATTCGAGGGTATCGCCAAAGGATGTATAGGATGTGGCAAGAAAGAGGATTGTTCTCTATAACGGAACAGCGACTAGCTGACCAGGCGAGAGCAATTAGAAAAAATGAGTGGTTAACAACAGTAGCCATACCAGGAGACAACAGAATTGGTGAGAAAGAAACAAAAAAGATAGAAAAGTATCAAGCATTGAAACGAGAGATTAAGAACCTGTGGTCAATGAGAAAGGTAGAAGTAATTCCAGTTGTCGTTGGAGCCTTGGGCTGTGTAAGCATAAAGTTTGAACAATGGATTGAGAGGATTGGAATAACAGTGAACGTTGAGGATATCCAGAAAACGACACTTCTTGGAACAGCAAGAATTTTAAGAAGAGTGCTAGAAAACTAGTTGTAACAGTGCCACCTTAGTCTACTGGTTGTAGACAGCTAGCACCGATGAATACCGGATCCACAGCAAACCGTGCGGAAAAGAAGATAATAATAATAATAATAGTATGACGACCTAAAAAGGGAAATAAAAAGAATGTGGACGATGAGGAAAATTGAGATAATACCAATAGTTATAGGTGCTTTGTGAGCAATTAGTAGAAAACTGGATAAGTGGATTGAAAAACTGGACGTACATATTAGAATAGAACTTCTCCAAAAGACGGCATTGCTTGGAACAGCAAGAATACTGAGAAGAGGCTTGGAAAGCTGAAAAGCTCGGAACCTAAGGCTACTGGTTGTGGCCAGTTTTCGAGGGATAATTAAATACTACCGGCATAAGCTGTGAAAGATAAAATAATAATAATAATAATAATAATAATAATAATAATAACTGGCTCGTATGAGCTGACTTTCCTCAATAATAATAATAAAAACAATAATAACAATAACAGTAATAATGATAATGACAACAATAATAATAATAATAATAAACTATATCTTAACAGCTTGACTTGATCTACTAGGTATTTAAAACAGTACATAAATCAAGGAATGTATCACCAAACATGACCTAAATAAAAAAGACGAATAATTAAAGTACGAAACCTATATACGAGGAATTACTCAAATTACTAAAAGAATTTAGAAATAACAAGGAGTAAAAACAATTGAAACATTGTTTCTTAAACCTTAAATATGATTCTTGTTTCCTCCAACTATCAGGCAGTTTATTTTTTATCGTAAGGCTACTTCAAATTGGAAAGATTTACGAGCAGGTTCATTGTTAACCTTATGTAATTACACTTTATTCTTACCGCCACGAGTTGCTTTAACAGGTATAAATTTTTAGGTATCCTTCATAGAATTCAGAAGTCAGACTTTTTGGCTTTTAAAAACGTCCATCTTACATGGTCTGCTTCTTTCCTAAGTCTTCTCCCCGTTATTTTGTACATTGTTCCCACAAGCAAACCTGAAGGGTCGATGCCGTACTTTCTTAAATTTTGTCATTGAACTACAAAAATCCTCGAGGAAGATACCATTACAGTAAAAGAAAACAGGCTCAATCATAATTTTATAAATGGACTGGGTAATTAGAGGACTAATATTACATCGAATACGTGACAGTAACTTTACCGGTTTCGTTGTTTTCTTGTTCATTGTATCTTTCTGTTCAACAAAATTTAATGAGTTGTCTATTTTCTCGCCAAGGTATTCATGACTCAAATTCGTAGATATTGACGACTCTAATTTTACTTCGTTTGCAGGTAGACGTCTGCGCCTGATGGTTTAAATTCGTGCCTTGAATAGTTTTTTCAACGTTCCAAATAAAACAACAGGGCTCTTTCTTCAGCGTATGTCCAATTTACCCATCATCTCAGCAAAAAAAGTTCTGCGTAGGTCTTGTACCTCGTTAGCCTAAATGTCATTGACACCCGAAGGTAAAGAACATTTTATTGGATGAAAATATGTTTCATTCGGACACATCAACTAGTTTCCTTTTAGCAAAAATTTGGCTACTTTGTCCAGCACTGACCACTTCTGATCCGTTCTACAAACTGATGACCTCGCAGGGTAAAACAAAAGCATTCCTGGGATAAGGGGTGTATCCAGAATTTCTTTCAGGGAGAAGGGTCGAATATCACTTGTATGAGAGATTTAAGAGATTAAATCTCTTAAAGCGGTGGACCGGTACTCCTAAGGTGCGAGTTCAAATCCCGCTCGAGTCAACATTTTTCAGTTGACTTCGGCAATGTAGGTTAATTGTGAAGTTTCGTTTCATAAGAGATTAAGTTAGGTGACACTGAACATCGGTTGATCTATTTCGACATACCGACTACCCTAGTTCGGCAGCCGGTGTCATTTTTCAAGCGGTAGCCTGTTGGTACATTTAATAAATCCTTCCATACCGGCTACCGTTGGTCAGTAACCGGTGATTCGTCTACGGCAAACCAGTTGGTAGTCCGTCAAATCCTACTGGCTACCATAATTCGGTAGTTGGTTGGTAGCCAGTCACTTTTCACTATAGGGGTTTTTAATAGTAACCTGGTAGTTGGTGGTCTCGAATATCAACTAAGATGGTTTCATTTACGCTAGAGGAATAGATGCCCAATTATGGAGGAAGGTGCACGAAAAATTTCAGATCAGAACTAAATAGGTTAACAAAGCATGCATGGCGTTAGTAGTTTATCCTTTCCGTACAAACTTTGGTTTAACTTTCTTAAGTGTTCACTTGAACTGTGTTGTCTTGTGTTGTCGATGGAGTTTCGTTAGTAAACAATGTTGAAACCACCTTTGACAGGTTGCTTAGTTTACCAGCGAAGGTGAAACACAGATGGGCTTCTTTTAAACGCGGTTTAATCAGCGGGGATTTTTTCGAAGGTCTAGTATAATGCGAACCAGCTGTAACATACGTAGTGTTATGAAATATGAATATAAATTGAAAGTTTCTTTCCAATAGGGTTAGGGTTAGACTACACAGATTTACAAATGCATGAATGGTTTATCTCCATCGTATCTAAGCGATCAATTCCACCACCGTGCTAGTGTCCATCATCACTTGGTCATTCCAAAGTTCCAAACTTGTACTGGTCAAGGTCATTTCATTACCGTGCTGTTAAACTGTGGAACTCTTTGGACAGATCGATCAAATTAATTAAAGATATTAAGAAATTCAAATTAGCGCTTAAAAGATTATCACTGAACCAATAAATGCCCACTTTATACTTAGTTTTAGTGCATGCAACAATGTAATACTAGTAATAACTTGATGTTTTGAATTTTTAAACGACATACTTGTTATATTTTACATCTAATGTTTTTAGCTTTAAATCATGTAAATACATGCTGTAAAGCTCTAACAGGAGCATGTATATTAATTAACAATTAATATTAATTAACAGTACATAATAATAATTAATAATAATAACAATTAATATTTACATAGTGAGTTGTGGATCATTGTGAACTACTTTCACTTGTACAAATGCACCTGTAATGTTCGGTTTGCAGTTGGCTTTTTGGTTGAACTTTCGGATTGCATCCGTGCCACTGCTTGAACAGCTGCCTTCGGTCAATCTTCGTTGCTTAGAGATTTCGCTAGGTTTCTTGCTGAAGCTTATATGTAGTTTATTTACTTAGTTGACAAAGGCTTAGTCCTTTACCGTTTATAATTCACATCAACTAGTGTTAAAGTTTTACCTGATATCATTGTTCTGTAATTAAGAATCATATGAATCAAATCTATTCATTGTATTTAATGATGAGTGACTAGAACTTGCCCAAGTTCGTATGAGTATAAAGCCTTCTATGTAAACAGCGTGGAGCCTGGCTTTGTTCGCTCTTTACGACAGCCTCGTATTTCTACTTTCTATGTTGCTGAGGAGATTACAGAAAGCACTTGAAACTGTATTATCTGTATGACATCGAAGAGTAAAAAGAAGCCCCAAACTTTGGATTCATCAGTAGAGAGCAGAAAGGCTACGGCAGAAAGAACGATATTTGGACTGACTTCAACAGAAGGGAGAGAATGAAAGAGAGTCCGAAGATCTTCTGAACTGTTGAAAGTAATTCACAAACTTTTATCCTAAAGAAATATCCTTATTGTAAAGTTTTAGTTCATTTCGCTAACCTGATGACAAAGATGCTGTTCCACCTCGCGTCGAGCTAATCATACCCAAGCCTAACAGTAGGATTAGTAAACATCTTGTTTACTGACTTTGGTTGATAGTGAAGATTGTGTGGTAGGAAGATTCTGATTCTAACGATGATCATGATGACAACCATAATGGTAACTCTTGGGGGGGGGGGTGTCTTGATTTCGAAGCAACTTAAGACGTGATAAAGGGCAATCAGGATAAAAAGTAACAAAAACAATCTGGCAAAAAATTGTAAACATTCTACTCAGATACATGCACAAACAGCACTTATATTCATTATTTTTTTTTATATTCCTTTTTTATACAGATGTTTAGAGCGCCATTCGATTCCGTCCTTCAGAACTTCGCAGTTTATCTCTAAGAAGTGTATATCCAACGAACTAAGAAGTGCCTGAACAAAGATATGCAATCCCACTACATGACGGATCTTGACAGTGGAACACTATAAAATCCAGAAGAAGCTGGGCTTCCATCAGCAAGCCGCAGAGGTCGTTCTCTTTCAGATCGAGTCCAACAATAAGACTTTAGAGGAGTGTAGAAAAAACTCAACTTCTGTTTTGGTGAAGTGACTTAACATTTGCAATGCGATTCCTTGTAGCGTTCGTCGCATGAAGATAAAACGAACCTACCTGATGTTCACGTCTACTAGCTAGCCAGCTAGTGCTTAAAAATATTTTTACAGTGACTGGCTATCTAATTAAAGCGTCCGACAACCGAGCTGTGATAGATGGAAGGGGCATAATGTATTAACTATGTTTGAAAATGAATCAAAACTTACTTGATGTTCAAGATCACCAGCTACCCAACCACTAGTTAAAAACTTAAAGTGACACATACGAACTGTTTACCGTTAGAGAACCACAGCTACGACCTAATGGAGCCTTCAGGTCGCATTTCATTGAACTTGATGCAGATGAGGAATGTTAGTTGATATTCAAGACCAGTTACCTTTAGGGCCTGCTGCCGATGTATTCTTGTGCGACTAATTCATTTCTGGACACGAGGGCTGCAATGAATAAGCAAACTAAACCGACCTCATTGAATCTTAGGAAAAATACGACCAGTACATCACATATTACTGAGTGGATTGTGTCAAATTTTAGCGAAAATCAATTGTTTTTTCTTCCTTGGACGTTTCCTGCGTTTTCAAGAGGGAGAAAGTTCATGTTGTCATGCATATAATTTGATCCATGTAAAACCAGCAAGGAACTGCTTGTCTCAATAAAAACTAGTAAGAAAACCAAAAGACCCTTCGACCAGAACGTCCTTAACGAAAATGAGAACGAGTTCCTCCTACATAAATATATGTAAGAGGAACAAGTTCTTCTCTTCTCAGTTCTCATACAGAATTTCCCAGTAAGCAGAGTGCTCAATGCAAAGCTGCAGAGTATATAGAAAAATAAATGAAAAAAAGAAAAGATAAATGAAGACGCCAAGTGAGCTTTCCAGAATAATTTATTTTGCAACGCGTTTCACCACTTTAGCAGTGGCTCTTCAGGCTTTACAAATTCTAATTAATAATTGTGACGTCATTCTTACCAGTTTCTAAAGTGTCTGTAATCAAGTAATTTGGTTGAGTTAAAAGAGGGTTTAAATTTCCTTATAATATATTGTTCTTTTGATTTGCGTGCATCGTCGCTTTCCCCACTCATTTTATAAAAAGGAAAAACAGTAAATTTTATTGTTTTGTTTGCTGTCCATTGCGCAATGGACAGCAATATATATATATATATATATATATATATATATATATATATGTATGTATACATATATATATATATATATATATATATATATATATATATAAGGATAATACTTCTTCCAAGTGAATCGAACCCATATAAGCAGAGAAAAACTCCACTTGACCGCGGCTGGGATTCGAACACGCGACCTTCGGTTTACTAGTCCGACGCTCTACCAACTAAGCTATAAGAAACTAGCGTTTTGAAATATCATATAAATACCATCATCCCATGGCCTCCTCCCGGCTTGGCCTTGTAGCTCAGTTGGTAGATACATATATACATACATATACATACATACATACATACATACATATATATATATACATATACATACATACATACATACATACATATACATACATACATACATACATACATACATACATATATATATATATATATATATATATATATATATATATATATACATAGGTGTTGATTTCTTGGCAAAAAAAGTGCTCAATACAGGTAGTAGAGCAATATTCATTAATAATCTATGATTTAACAACTACGTCGTTACACGGTGTTTCATGCCCCGTGGCAATCATCAGACGACTGGTTACAAACAATTATTGATCGCTATTAATAGTGTGACCCCGCGATGACGTGTTCGCGCATTATCTCTTAATTGTCCGGCGGTATAGCTTTGAAGTTCGCTAAAAGGAATTTGTTTTTGTGTCGGCAGTTTGAAAGGATTTCGCTACGTTTATTTAGTAAGTCGCATTCTTGTCGGAAAATTATGTGGAATTTTTCGGTGAGGCACAGGTGGCAGGTTTTTGATCCGTTTCTGTAGACAGCTTGAGAGCGTGCGTATTAAGAACATAATTACCAAGCTACCACAAAGACATCATGAGAGGAGCAAACGTACTCATTGCTAAAGTAAAAGCTGTAGAAATTGTTCCCTAAGATTCGTTCCAAAAATTATGACAAACGATGCCAGACTTGGCCTGTGACTTAAATTTCATTGCCACTTGATCGTTTTTATCATGGTCAGATCTTCTATTGGTCGTTTGACTTAAAATAAATGCAATCGTCTAAACCACAACACAGAGAAACAAAGCAATTGGGAACGACGACACGGAGATCAGGAAAAGAGAAAACCAAGCGTGAAATAAATCTGAATTGCCAATATGTAACTTGCTGGTTTCGTTCCTTACGTAATTTGTATTTTACTTTGCATATTGGCAATTCAGGGTCTCCATAAGCTAATCCAATGGCAGACTGGATTCCAACGGTTTTCAAATGCAGGACAAAGGCGGTTCAAATGTCAGGTTGAACCACCGTTTGATTGAAAATTTTAGTCCAACCAGTAACCTACTCAAACTAATCGTGGATGTAAAAAAAAGTCAGTTCTTGTTTGCTACATCTTTTCTTATGCTAGGAACAAGGAGAGCCATCCACGTGCTAAAGTATGTGCATGCTCGTTTTGCGGCTTAAACTGAGAACTGAGAGCTAGGCTAAAAAGTTAACAAATCACGGTTGCTATTGTAATAGACTGCACAGTGGGCAGCTAATAAGAGAAAATGAACTAATATGGTTCATCTTGCCCTTATTATTGAAAGAGATTTTCAGATCACTTTTACTTGTGAAGCAGAGAAAATAGTCATTAATCACTTCCAAGATATTTAAACTGTTTGCAAAGGTGATATACCACAATAGTAGTGAGTTAATTTAGATAAAAGAATTCTCGAGGTACAAGCACTGTAATTACTAACTGTTAATTAAGAGCGTATATTTAGTGGTGTTAGCCCTTCACCCTTTTCATGTTTGAATACCTTGACACTGTGTCAAAATTTCTCCTGGAATTTGAATACTTGTCGCAACTAAATGGTTTCAATTAGTAGTCTCAAGATATTGGTTATTCTCTTTTTTTTTCTCATATTGATATATCGCGGGCTAGATAATCTATATATGGTGACAGCGTTTTCCTGTAACGATGGTAACTAGCAGGAAAAGAGTTTAAAAAATGAATATATATTCAACCTGGGCTTTAATCCAGATTTCCTCATACGAACTACGTACATAATTCATGATTCTGTCAATATTTACGTACTGTACACCAGATGAAGCATGAAAACGTCACCTTTAATCATTTCTTCCCTCTTTTGCTCCCAGGAGGAGGCTTATGCAGCTGTAAAGATGTACCCGAGCCATTTAACGTAGCACTGCTGCCAAGTCCCACTGAGCCACTTGAACCAATGCTCTTTCCTAGAGCTGAACCTGAAACACTAGCACCAGATAAACCAAATGGGTTAGACGATTCAAAACCAGTAGATCCAAGGGAAGAACCAAAAAGAGTAGTTCCACTGCTCTGTCCAAAGCCAGAATTTCCAGTAAAAGTCCCCGTTTTTGCAGATGAAAGACTAGTGCCTAGTCCACTAGTAAAACTGTTGATTCCAGTTGAAGGTTTTATTCCTCCAAATCCTGAAACACCTTTCATTGAAAAGAAAGATAAGAATTCCGATTGATAAAAGACATGGCTGGTGAAATAATATGCAATCTCATTCGGAGAAATTATTCTTTCTTAGAGAAAATTTACTTTCATAACGGCTGTCATGTCGAACATACAGAAACAGTGAAAATAATGATCTTGTATTCTGTTCTGGTCTCTGCTAGGCGATTTAACTCACGTTGAGAGAAGGATACTTCACATAGTCTAAACGTTAACAAACGATCTTAGTCAGCACTTCATATTTTATTCAACTATAGCGGAAGAGGATTTTATTCAGGTTTGTGATGCAGCTCTGCAGTAAAAGAGCCATGAAACTACCTCAGGCAACCCATTGCTTACCATAAACGGCTTTATATTTCACTCTTGCAACCTCGGGACGATTTTAATAGGCCTAGACGGGCTTTGCGGACAGTCCAATGGTCATGATTGAACTTAAAATAGTTCTCAGAGATAATCGCAGGAATCCAGTCCGTAACCTGCTGACCATCGGAGTCATGCTCTAGCCATTCAAGGACACGAACCTCTGGCATAGCAATGGTTGCAATGTGGGCTACCTTGTTATGGAACAGACAAATCTACACTCAAACTACAAATCTCGTACAAGTGTGTGCTCATACGGTGTGTAGGTTACAATTCAGTACGCGTTAGAAACTTAGAAAGACTTTCTAAGGTTTTATCGTAACCAGCTTGAAAAAAGTTATTTGTATCAATGACAGTTGACTAGATATCTTCATTATGAATAGCTTGTTTATCACTAAATGTAAACGTCGTACTGTAGTCCAGCGGTCACCTAATACGTCTCTCTCGCGGAAAGTCTTGGAATCAAAGCATAAACATTACGATTTTTTTTTAAATTTTCCTTTCGAAAATTTTAATGAATAGATACTTCACAAAACGAATCGCAGCAAGGGATATTTACGATTGGACAATCGCATGAAACATAATATGTTCAGTCGAATACTTTTGAGCTTGGTTTTGCACATAAACTACAGAATTACCGTTACCCAGTCCTTATATAATAAATAAAAAGCAAATGGTGCCAGTGCCAAGGAGGCACACTCAACTGAGTTAATTTTGCCACCCATTACATTTCTAATACTAATAACGTCATCCAGCACATTAAGCACGGATAAACTATCGCATTATAATAATTTGGTAACGATAACGATGATGATGACGAAGACGATGATGATGATGATGATGATAATAATAATAATCATAATAATAATCATAATAGTAATAATCATAATTTGAGGAGTGCTAGAGACTCTAGAGGGCTGTAATCCCTTTCTCCTTCCTAACTGGATAAGTTTGGCGAGTAAGTGCTGGCCTGTATGTGTTTCTTAAAATCCATCTTAATCGTAAAATTTCCTTTCCCCACGAGTTCCCTGAAATGTGAAATGTCTGTTGCAGCCTTACCTAGCGGGATGCTGGGAGCCCGTAGCAGGTTAAGACCCTTGGGTGGTGTGCGAGTTGTCTTAATCGTAATAATAATAATAATAATAATGATGATGATGATGATAATGATAAAGATAACGATAATAATTATAATGGCGAATGTGGACGCTCCCGCCCACCGGAGTCCGGGGTGGCACCTTTGGCAAGTGCCAGCAACACCTAAGCCAAGAGTAGATAACACTCTTTAGTCTTGGATGGCAACTCATCCAGGAGAAGGAAACTCCGAGATAAAACCAGAATTAGGAAGGAAAGACATTGACATTGACAGAAAAGCATGTCCAGTCGCTCTAAGACTGCACCGGAAAATTAAGCAGAGATGCAGATTGAACATGGTGAAAGTCTCTCTACTTCCACTACCCGACGAAGACTTGAGAGAGGCTGGTCCCAATGGCCGCAAACCAAGTTACTATCTGCACCACAAGTGAGCAGTTCTTTTTGACCGCCAGTGTATTTGCAGCCCAGGAACAGGCTTTACAAACGAAATATGTCAAGTTCCACATTGACAAAACATCAGATTCCCCATTGAAACCTTAGGCCACTGGTCGTGACCAGCTTTCAAGGAACATACTACCAGGACCATCATCGCTGTGAAGACAAGAAGGTAATAATAACAATAATTATAATCAGAACAAACCTGGAGTTTTTGCCGATGAATTAGTGTATGAGTTCGTTGCCTTGTTAAACGAGGAGAAAGGTGGTGGTCCAATGGTTGTAGCGGGCTTATCAAGAACAGCGTCTAGATTGATGAGCAAACATATTCTGACCATTCAAATATTACACAGCAAAAACCTCGTTCCGCGCTATTTTCTCCTCTTCCTCTCTAAGGCAGAAAACACCCTAGTTGAGGCTGGTTATTTACGTCGTCATATTTTAGTTTTACATGCAATAGGTTCCACTGGGGATATTGAAACATTTTGTCATTCATATTTCCCTTCCCTTAACAAGTTTGAATTTAAACGGAACAAGACCAGCCCCTCCCAGGGGCTTTCCTCAAGCCGAGAAGCCTGGGGACGGGGTTGACAAGGAAAACGTATCGTATGATTAAGTAAAATGGTTAAGCTTAATTCGGTTAGGCTTAATATTATACTATATATTATACGTAATATTAACAGGCAATACGTGGATTGCTTGTCAAGCTCAAACCTTCAGGAAAACAATTTCTGAGTCTCTAACATGGCTCAAACCCGTAACCCTCAGGACGAATGTCCCCACATATGGTCCGGGGAATCAGGAAGCTTCCACATGCATTTTGTGAAACAATTATTCAGTTACGTTAAATGGAGTTAATATGTGATGAAAGAAATTTTCTAGTGCAAGAATCTTAAATATTTGGGACACAACAAAGTACAAATTTTCTTTAGCAGACAATGTTTGGAGTCAAAAACAATTTATGCAGTGAAATGTGAACCCGAATTGCAAACCAAAACATACGTTTTTGAAACATGAGTTGTACTGGTAATCCTGGATTACCCTTATTCATCCTTTGAACAACTGGACCCATCTCAAGTTCTATATTTGTGTCCAAATTCCATTTCTCAACTTATTGAAATCAAGGCTACAGAAGCTCCGGCGAATGGCGGAGTTGGTTCTGCGAATAAAGTTTCCAGATCTGCGCACCTCACAAAGGAATACAATTGAATGTCTGCTAGTTGATATATCGAACATACGAGGAATTTATAAAGTGACTTTTTGTTCATTTTGGTCCTTGCTTTTCCTTTAGTCAAAGGCAAATTGAGTCACTGCTTGTATCGTTTGATCTACCGTTTATAACAAGTAATGTTAGTATAAATGGAATTATCTTTCGTAAAATAAAATGAAAGCAACGGTAATGATAGACAAATAATAATACTCACGCGATCTTTGTTCCACGACAGTGTTGCTTTGAAAAACATTTGTTCTGTCACCAAAAACTTTTTCTCTGAAATCCAGGTAACGTTCCTTCTCCAACTGGGTAAAGATGAAAGAAAAGTAGTTGGAATGTATAAGAATAAATGGCATCCATAATTCTCTTCTGCCTTATATTAATGATATGAATTTCAAATTGCACATTCCTTTCAAATTCGAAAGCAGACCTTAAAAAGGGTAAGGGGTGATGCTTGCCATGTGTCTTAGACGTCAGAAGAATCCTCTCCGACTCACAAGATATGGCAATGTATTAATATACTGTAGGAATGCCAGAGTTCTAAGCCTGTCAGGCCGGGGTGATTAGAACTTTAATATACTAAATCACTAATTTAATACGTTCATCTTTGCTATGAAAAGAAAAAAAAATACAATAATGAAAAACCACAGCACGGATATAAAATGGCCTTACTCTTCGTTTTAGCACATCATAGCCAATTGAGATTAACACTTACTTTAGTTGTGAAATTTCATTTTGAATTGCTAGGTGCATGATTAGCGATTAGATAACTTTTCACATAAAAATAATACCCTCTAAAACTGTGAACGACTTCCTCAATTCAAGTATGCATTTCAAAATATTACGACAGGAGACAAACTTCAGTAGTATGACTTGTTCAGACGAAGTTGATAAACCTAGGAAAACGTTCAGGCGCAATTCCAGCTTATTGTGTAAGTCTGCACTCCTTTGTCCACTCACTGCCTGGACCAGTGGTTGACTTGATAGTTATTTTTGATCAACAGAAATGTCGCCTACAAGATTTAGCAGGCAACTTTGTTCTTGGTTACTGAGGGTACAAGTTACAAAATTCGACAAAGATTACGAATGTTTGTAGAAGCGTATTAACTAACAAACCAGCTAATTACTGGGAGGCACAACCCACCTCTTGGAGATCCAGGGGCATGATCCCTGGTGCCCTCACGCCTCCCGCTTCCTACACCTTTAGTCTGCATAAAAAAGGCCTACATCAAACTTTCAAGGATTATGTTCCAAATATTAAAAAAAAACCCCAAAACAAACTATATTTATTATAAGCTTATTACGTCTTTATTCCAAAAACGTAAAAGAAATTAGAATGAGAAATAAAAATCCAGTTTATCGCTACCCAAAGTGTCTCAAAAAGATCAGAAAAGAGAGTCCGGAGACTGGTCAAAAGTTTGGCTCGGATGAGGTCGTCGTCACCCGAATTAGTTGAACTAATGACTACGTCATTTCCGAGCGGGAAAGGAAGCCCCCCTTCTCCATGGCCCTTTAAAAGCAAGCTTTGCGGCGAGAAAAATACTAAATAAAAGAAATTTTGGGCGTTTAAACTCGAAGATTTGCGTTAAGAAAGATATAAAAAGCAGCCTCACAAATCTTACTTTTTTACATCAAAGGCACTTTAAGAATGTGAAAGAAGCTCAAGGAGGGATCAAGGGTCTCCTTTTCTCGGAAGATAGTTTGGTTGTATTGCCATCTAGATTAGGCAATCGTTTATACCCCTTAGCTGAAAAATCATCTCCAGTATGTTGTACTCATAACCTGTGTCGAGCATTTGTTAGTGGGAGGTTTAATATTATTCTCTTCTTGGCGGCCAGTAAACCTCTTTGCCACAGGCTTACGTAAACGCTCGGTCTTACAGGACTTTTGGTCTAAAATGACAGTCATATCTACATATTTTCAACATTTTCAAAAGCGAAAACATATCACGTTGATAGAAGTGGTTTCCATGGGTACCTAATTTGATTGAAATGTACATATATGACGTATCGGACAAACGGGGCAGACAATTGGTTCAGGCAGTATATGAGTAAGCCTTCGGACCGACTACATTCGAGACTATAACACTTTCAGATCACTTTACGGACCTTTGTACATAAAGACAAAGTGACAATGTGCAAGTGATGCAAGCACGAACTATACTGTTATCCAGAATACAGTAACTATATAATAAGAATAAACAAAACAAAAATTGGTATTGAGTGAAACAGGTCCTTTGTAGTTGTCCAAAAGCTAACTCGGAACAATGACAAAATTGAGAGCGTACAGACAAAAACGGTGTTCGGATCAAGGAAAAAGACAATGCACTAGACTTCGCTTGCTCTCGTGTTGTTGTTATGCCAAA
Organism: Heliopora coerulea; assembly: GCA_030142905.1. NCBI lineage: Eukaryota > Metazoa > Cnidaria > Anthozoa > Scleralcyonacea > Helioporidae > Heliopora > Heliopora coerulea. Next base: position 2,621,844 of record JASJOG010000016.1, read on the forward strand.
TGTTGTTGGCGCACGTGCACATAAACTTCCCGGAGGAGAAACGAACAAATTTCCAGCGTTGCCAGTTTTCAACGTAGTTTACAAACCTCCACCGTTCACGACCCAACGTTTCGACACTTCAGTCTAGTGCCTTCATCCGGGGCGATGGTGCCGGGGATGAGTTCCCTATATATGCTGAAGGAACCGCTGATGATGTTATCTATTGACAAGATGCAGACAGACTTTCGTCGATAGACCATTGTCATTGCGATCCAATTCAGCGGGAGGATGTGGACAGCATGTTTCATAGAATTGATCGCAGTGATTGGTGGTGGTAATTCTGAAATTTTACCACGCAATCGCATAATTGGTTAGGCAGGTTAAAATTGTCTTCTATTAGCATTGTAAAATGGTACGATAAGACGTAAACTCAAATGAGGCCAATAGCTACTGTTTAAAATAACTTTAATCGTTTAAGCTTTCGTGGTCTACGACATGATTAAAAACTACATGAAAAGCGACCTAACTGCTGTATAAATAGAAGTAAATTTTAGCAATAAATCACCATAAAATTGAAACAGAATGCCTTGGAACCTGTTACAGAGGAATAATATGTACAGGTAAAATGTAAATCAAGAGTCAAAATTTTAAAATATTCCAAACATATTTGTTAAAACATAGATGCTAATATATGTAAATCAAACATGAATGTTAAAGTATAAATCTTGCTAGCGATAGAACAGTCATGAATTCCAAAATTACAAGAAAACTTTTCACACATGTTTAGGCACCATCTTCAATTTACAAAAAAGTGATGTTTCCAAGGTTTTAAATAGGAAGTTACAGAATGAATAAATTAACTAATTACAATGGTGATATGCTAAGATGATTTATTGCAATGACAATATTTTTACAAGAAGAAAGGTGTTAACTAGGTAACAATCTTAAGGATTGTTAATAGAAGTTCTTTGATGTCATCTTTCGCTAGGCCTACCAACTTTGAATTTGAATTCTCTATTACGTTATTGATGGTTCCGTCGACGGGGATGCATGTGTAGAGGGAGACTACATCTAGGCTGCATGGATATGTGAAATGTTGGTTGAATGATTGGTTACTTTTTGGTAGTGGCGTAGCCAAGGGAGGGAGGGGGATCAAGGGGTTCAAACGCCTCCCATAGCTGCAACGAGTTTGAGTTTCCAATTCAACAATGAGTCCGAAGACATCACAGTCTGGCAAGCTTTGATATGCGAACTTGAAATCACTCCAAGCATAGCGATGAATTGTCGGTACTTAGAATCTGAAATGTTGAAGTCAAGATGTGATTGTCTGGGCAGTTGTTAGCGGGATGTTGAACAAACTTCAACAAACGTTAATCGCTGACGAATGCCGATTGTCGGACAGAAAGCACTTGCAGGCGATTGAGTATATAGAGCACCAAAACCGGTCCACTGTGATACTCGTACGCTCTATATTACGTATCTTTTAAAGAGGATTATTGCTAACATTTTTACGGAAGAACGCTTTACCATAAGGCGAAATAGACAGACGAATGGTTTTAACAGGGAAAGTAATGAGCCTAATTCTCGTTTGCCGTTACTTTCAGATAACTCTCCTATTCAATAAACTAGTACATTATAAGAAGACAGTACATTTTTAGAGGGTTAAAAATTAGTGGCAAAAGTTGTTCGATATTGAAAGCCCCACCAATAAAAATTTTTAGTTATGCGCCTGTTTTTTTGGTATGGTTTCAATCAGTTGGTAAGATTCCCAGCCGGAAAGCCCAAAGTTGCATTTTTCATTACAGGTCTGGCTCCGGTCTTTGAAAATGTCCTGACACTCGAAAATTTCCTCTGTCAATAATTTAGTAAACATAACTATTAATAATGAAGTGTAAATGCCACAATGTCATTTAAGATATAGTTTTGATACAGTCTTACATCGATCTTCAGATGAACGTCATAACGCAGATGTTTGTCGATGATCACACTAAGATATTCCTGGCTTTGAACTTGATTCTCCGGAATTCCATCAATATGAATACTCACAATAGTTGCATCTGGTGTGATTTTCTCTTCGAAAGGATTGCCTGTTGCTATCAACGCTGTTGTCTTATCAGCATTTATATACATTTGGTTTTTGCGAGACTAATCATTAATAACACTTAGTTCTTCATTTATGTTCTGATACATTTTGTGCACTGTTTTAATGAATTATTATGACCAACAAAATTGTCAACCAATGAATTTCAAATGTTTAGGTAGATATCGTTTGCAAACAATGCCAACAACACCAGAGTAAGAACTGACCCCGGAGGAGCTCTTTGCATGACAATCAAAAATGTCAAATTCTTTGCGTCAGTGGAAACAAATAGTTTCCTATTTATAAAGTATGACTCAAACCACAAAATCGCAGAAGTCCTAATTCTATATAGCTCTAATTTGACGGAGAATTTGGTGATCAACTAGGTCAAACTGATTTCTAAAATCAGTAAATACTATCGCAGTTACCTGGTCTTAATCTAAGTTGAAGAGAATCTCATTAGTTAGTTTGACTAGAGTTGATTAAGCTACTCAACTGCATTTAATGCAATCGGCCAATAGGTCAACGGTTGACATTTTGACCACAATCAAAACTTGTTGAGTTGTTGAACACTACAAACTGAAAGTTAAAAAGTCAACTTTAGTTCATAGACTAGGTCATTTTTTGTAGCGCATCAGCGATGCTACAACATGTTTCCCGAATATCTTTGAAAAGACTGACAGAACATATATTAGCTTATAAACGTTCCTTACATTACGTGAACGAGTTTTATGTAAAAGAATAACTTTGGCTGTTTCCCACTTTTAGGGGACTTCTTGAGAATTATTGACACATGGTGGATTCTGCAATTGTTCCATGTATTCAGAGAAGTACGGAAACAATTTAAAGTACCTGAGATAGTTTCAACGTAAACGTTGCCCTAATCCCGTTATTGACGTTGGGGGTTTATCTTTGCAAAACCCAAGGATCGTAGTACGAAAGAACAGAGAAAAAAAGTGATTTATTCCATTCTACGCATTGACGATAATCAAGTATAAATCGCTTTATAAAACGTCAGATTGGAACGCATTTAAAAGACCATAAAAAGGGGTGTTTTCTTCTCAAATGAAAATTCAACTCTGTCGGAGCACACGTGCCTAACCAACTATACGATTACGTGGTAAAATTCCAGCATTATTGCCATCTTGAAACAGCTATCAAGAGGTTGTGGCATATCGATATTCAAATACTGAGCCTAGTGAATCACGATAACGACGGTCTATTGGCCCAAGCCTATTTGCATCTCACTGATAGATGACGTCATCAGCCATTTTGTGAGGAAAAATAGGGGCCTCATCCCATGAGCGATCGCCCCTGCATCATAAAGACACGAGACTGGAGAATCGAAACGTTGGATCATGAACAACAGCTGGTTAAACTTCGTTCAAATCCTCTCACGACAGAATAGAATCAAACCCACGTCTGATTCTCTAGAGGGCCTTAACTAATAACGTTTCAGAAAAAGAGTCTCAAGAAGCAATTTAGTACACTACTGTCAGATTTCTTGGAGCACAAAGCATCCCGAGTGGCTTAAAATCCTGAATGCCACGGAGAACAACCAGACATGATCTCTGGGAAAAGCTGGTGATGTTGTGGCCGAAATCAATGGCCGGGGTTATTCTTGTTTCAGAATCATCCTCAGGGTATTATAAAACGAAAACTTCACAATTAACCTACACTGCCGAAATCAACTGAAAAATGTTGACTTGAACGGGATTTGAACTCGCACCTTCGGGATACCGGTCCACCGCTCTACCTGTTGAGCTATCGAGTCCACAGGGATTGGAGGCGAGTTTTTATCCAATTTAAGTGCACGAGATATTCTCGCGACAACTTAACGCTATCTATGAGGATGGACGTGCAGTGTTTCGATTCTATTTCAGAATTCAAATTTCGAGTTCAAATCCCGCTCGAGTCAACATTTTTCAGTTGACTTCGGCAGTGCAGGTTAATTGTGAAGTTTTGGGTTATTCTTGACTGATTGAATTATGTTGTCAGAAGACTTGCGTAGATGGTTTCCTGAATCTCGTACAGTTTGGAATTAATTTACAATCATGTGTTTTTCATATAGCCTAACTCCTGTTGGCCACAAAGTTATGAGCTCAGTGCAAAAACATACTCAAGCAAATTAATTCCTAATTGAAGTGGAAGTCGAGTTATTTGCTGTCACCGCAAGTAGTCATGGACGGAACAAAGATTAATTACAATTTAATTTTAACCAATGTACTGAAATGGAAAGATTATATATGTCAATGAACATTCAGAGTTTCCAGTCTAATGGTTCAACGCGAACAGCTTCGTTCTTCTTCGTTCTATGTTCTTTGTCGCTTCAGTGCTTCTTGAATTGTGAGCTTGATGTCGACTTGAACTTATTAGGTTTTGACCATGTAGCGTTTCGGAAGTAGCTTCTTTTATCTTCACGCTTGGTGACTGTGAATGTTTGTTTGTAATCGTATTCTACAGGCCGTTTCTGTACTGCAGCTCAGTACGAGATGGTAGCAACAAATTAGCATTATCTTAGGGGAGTACATGGACCGGGCTGGCTCAGTGAAACCTGATGAGTTTTACTGAGTGATTATGTGGGTGATTCCACAACAGTTGGTTGAGGAAGATTTGTTTAGCAGAAAATTTGGCGCCATTGTTTGAATCCATCGTGAACGAAACAAATTGTGGGTCAGACATCTTAAGAGGAAAATTTGACAACTGTAAACTAATGTTGCATCATTTAGTCTTGTTTACTTCATTTTAGTGCAGTTTTACCGAGTGATTTATGTCTACGCACCCCTCCGTAAGCACTACTGTGATAGGCTGCTGATTTTCAACGCTGTTAAACGCACTATCAAGCTGAGAAGAGAAACTGTGAATCCGTAGACCAAACGAATACTCGAGCATCTATTTTCAGCCCACCTTAACGGGATGAAACAATAACGTGGACGTTTTCAGTCTAGGTTGCAACTAATGGGATCTTGGCAAAGCGGGCTGGCCCGCTTACCATGTAATCGAATCGTTGAAAAACTATATTATTTATATAGAGATCCGATTAACCGAGTCAGCCCGATTAACCGAGTCAGCCCGATTAACCGAGTCAGCCCGATTAACCGAGTCAGCCCGATTAACCGAGTCAGCCCGATTAACCGAGTCAGCCCGATTAACCAAGTCAGCCCGGTTAACCGGGCCAGCCCGCTCCGTGTAATCGGCCTCTTAGATGCTGATCATCGGCACAATCAGTCCACTAGTACACTTTATAACACCTAAATATAATCCTGTACAAGAGAAATAGCTAATCCGGGAGTGCTCAATAATTTAGGATCGTACTCGATACGATTGACGTACTTCTTATGCCGAATCAAATTTGACAGGTGCGAAATATGAACGATAAACAGATAATGGAGATCTTTAGGAATTAAAGAGTAAATTACTTTAGCAGACTATCGATAAGAAACTTTAATTTTTTTAAAATTTTTTTTTAAATGTTTGACGACAGAAATTTTTTCTTGTAACTACAAAACACTTTTTCAACTGAACTGTGAATTTTTAGGATGGTAGCTATATCATAACGTATTCATAAGCTCAATTTATTTTTAATTGGGATGAACAGCTAATATTTTACCAGAGACTTCACCTATTGTTGCTGTATTACATTCCTAAAGTGAGTAAGCTATTGGCAGTGATGTAGCCAAGGGGGAGGTGGCAAGGGGGGCTGTTGGAGATGTGGCGCGGTCAGGTGAATTGACATGGAATCTGATTGTTAACTTACAACCATTGTTAAATTATAACCAAAATTGGAACGACGTGACAAAGTTTTCGATTTGTATGATAAATTTTCAGTTCATTCTCCTTTAAAGATTGTGGACAATGAGTGGATCATACGCTACATGTGATTAAGCATTTCAAAGATTCTGTGGCGAAATTAATTTTTCAGCGGGTCCAGTATAGTTCAATAAGAACTGACGCCACACACCCCCTTACCTCAAAGGTCGGCCTCTAGCTACGTCACTGGCTATTGGCCAGTACGTTGAGCCTACTATTACGTTTAAGTTGACGCCATAAAAGCAAGGCCTTTCGCACTGTACTGCAGCTACGTTCCTTATTAAACTTTTCATGCTATTGCTGTATGACAATCGTGCCCAGGAAAGAGTTTTAGTATTTCGCGAAAGCCACTAAAATTAAGCCACTCTCACCTTCACTGATTCATGAATTTCGTGCATACGTGCTGCTAACGTAATGAACGTTTCATGTTGTTTCTTCATGACATCAGAAATTTCTATAGGAAAATGACGTGATAGAACAGTTACTTGACAGTATGCCCCAGCCTTAAACTGTACATGCTGTGGCCTGCAAGCATGGAGAGGCGTGGTTTTATGTGCTGTGGTGTAGTAGAGCACGTGGTTTTATGTGCCGTGGTGTAGTAGTTCAATTAATTTAATATTTAATATTTAGGCTAACTGATTTTGAACTTTGCTACTTTTTGTAACAGTCCTGTAAATAGTTTCTATCTAATTTTATACTTGTATTTTTTTAATTCTATACACGCCTCTTGTGGAAATCAACTTTCAGTTGACAAGGCAAGCGTGTCAAAATAAAGTCTATCATCATCATCATCATCATCAGTGCAGTACTGTTCAGCGGTTTGTGATTTAAGTCCATGACTAAGATGTAAGTCGGACTTCCTAAATGTTTCACAAAGTCTTGTAATGGTTCACTAACTGGCAACTTTATGGGAAAGACTTCAGACTCGATTTTAGGACTTGACCCTGAAGAATTCGAGACCAGAAGTTAACTTATGAGTCAGAGACAAGAATAAAAATTATCAAAGTCGTGAATCATTTAAATGCAATTTGATCAGCCCAGAATTAGTACTAGAACCCATCAATGATTACAAATCACCACCTCATTCTTTTCCTTTTGTCAATATGATAAATGCCTTTTCATTTGTGGAAAAAAGGGTAATAATTGATACTTTATCAATCATTAACCTGATTCATAATTGCAGCTTTTTCAAATGTTTTCCAGGGTATGTATATTATCCTCACTGGCCTAGTCCTAGTGTTGGCAATTCAAAAGAATTTCAGCTTTCAAACGAAGCAAATGAAGCTACTTAAAGAGACCGTAACACCTGCAATTATCTGCGTTGCGACTGTCATCCTGATACATGCATTGCACTCAACAGAATCTCGAGGACGAACTGGAGAAAATCATAGGCAGAAATTATGTTCAACAGACTGTTAAGGCGTTATTACATACGCTAGGAAGACAATCGTGAGGCAAAAAATAGCATGAGTAACAGTACCTTAAGAAACACATAAAAGAACTTCTAAACTGGCACTCACTCTGAATACAGTTTGCAACGTTCTGGGAGAGATTTTGCGAAATTCAATTTCACCTTATTCAAGAAATGATCAAAACTCAAAGAAATATGAAAACTGAACCGATAAGAAACTCATTTTTGCACAAAATATTTTTTATTTAAGCGGATGCTGGACTCCACAATTAACCTGGTAAACAGAATTCAAAATATTTGTTCAGTTTTTAGGGATTCGTCACGTGACTTGAATCTTGAAGTTAAGGGCTAGAGACTTATCCAAGAATTCTGGCTTTGGGACGTGGCACTTGAACAAATCAATGGCTTGAGGTACGTTCACATCAGAGGACTCGGGGCCGGAATTAGCTGAACTGGCTGTGCGTTCACCGTTGACTATCCATATTTTCAACGTCTATCTCACCATAAAAATCTGCCAATTTTGAGGACAAAACCTGTCCAAACTGCATGCACATATGGACCTAAAACCAGTTCAAACCTTATTCAAATCTAGTCCAGATGAGTTCACACCGAAAAGATCTGAGTTCAAATCCTGTCCTAATAAGGACCGAGCTAAGCTCACTCGCTAACGTAAATGCGCCTTTGGGCACAGTTCTGTCTGAAAGCAGAGTGCACGATTCAAGTCGACTTCTGTTCTTTAAATCGTATAGCACTGTTGATTTGTCTGATTTAGTAGAGTCAGACGGGTTGGGCAAAAAGTAAAAGAATTAGTAGTCCTTTCATATAAAATACCTTGTGGTGAAACGGTCTGTGGTTGTTGAAGTGACGCTAGATGACTTTCTACCTCCTCCACCTGTCTTCTGTACAAATGCATCCTCTCCTCAAAAGATTCCACTAATTTCTGGAAGTACTCTCGAGGCGCAGTGTTCTCATGTTGAAAGGCTAAAGGGGTATTGCTGGTCTGTTGAGCAATTTCAGCATTGATTAATTCCTGTAAGATATATTTAACACCTTAAAATCAAACATTCTACTGTAATGATCGTGGTGAAGGATGACATGAATTTTTTAAATCATAAGTAGACAAAATGGTGAGGTAAAACGCTTGACTTTGTCCCCCTCAAAATCACTCTCGCCTCGTGTAATTCAATGGCTTAGGAGGAGTGCAATTTGAGCATTAACTGTAATTGCACATTTCTGCTGACCAACCACAATTAATGTCGGTATTACGGTTAACTAATCACATCTCTGTACATAAAAAGATGAATGATTCTTGTCTCGAACTCTTTGCTCCAAAAATGTTATCTTACATGGGATAAGATTAATTGGCAATAAAAAGAAAAGTTGTACAATATGGGTGATTACGGTCGACTTTGTAATTACTCGTACTACTTTTTTATTTATTGTGCTACACTTTGTTCTGCTACCTACACTTTGCATTAATCTTCACTGCTACTACCATGTGCTCCAGCACTAATCTTCTCGTTGAACGCAGCCATTGCAAGTTAAGAGTATTACATTGGTGATTGCAAAACACCATAACGTTTGAAGGCCAAATTCCACAAAGGATATGAAGAAAAGACACTCCGAAAAAACTCTAGCTTGACTAGTTCCAGACTTTCCTTTTAGCGGTTTTAGAGCTATTGGCGACCAGAGCCATCGAAGAATTTTCATACACATTTTAATCGCGAGATTTTAAGCCTAACGAAACATGTCGCGACATTATTCCGAACGACTTTGACCTCTTATGCGGATAGAATTGATTTGGCGTCAGAATATTTTGGAACAACGATCATGGATTCACTTCAATAAAGGAGCACCTTGAGTCGCTTAATTCAATGATCCACAAGATACTCATCGTCTCTTCAATTTGCCTTCCGAAACACAGACACAACTTGTATTTACTGTGCGTGCATGGTCCTAGCACGACCATGATGAACTGGATTGCGTAGTGGAAAACTGCCACGATCCCGCAAATGATCTTCTATTGAATATCATGTTTTCCCACCATCCTGGGAGATTCGTGGAGGCACCACTAACGAAAGGTTGATGGGGAGTGGAGACATGTAGCGTAAGCTGGCCATCTTCATGACCTAAAAGGTGGGGTAAGTACTTCTTCCATCGGTAAAAAGGCCCGCTATCCGGCCAACATACCTGTACGGGTGGCAGAAAAGATGACTGGGCGGCTGAAGATGATCTGGCGAAGCGCATGGTAAACTAGAGTATCCGTAGGTCCGGTTATATTATTTAGGTCACTGGTTAGGATACAGCAACACGCTTCACGCTTGAAGATTGCAAGAAGCTAAAAATTTTGCTGGCATAATGTATCATTGTTCATGGAGAAAGTATGATAGGACAACACACTGACTGACTGATTGATTGATTGATGGATTGATTGATTGAGATTTAAGCTTGGAAATCTGGTAGAATCCTATTCATGTAACTACTTAGTCAGTACTTACGGGGAAAAAGCGGCAAGGTCAAGTTGAATGCAATACTAAAGTTGATGAAGTATGTATTTATGATACAATAGGTTTACCAAGAGCGAAGATATGCCCTGTGATACAATAAACTGTATCATCAGACAGATATGTACAGGTAGATGGGTGAGTAAAATCTAAGACGTCGTACCTGGCTCAGTTCAACCTTTAGATTCTCCACAGCGCTTGCGTCTTTCTGAATTCCACTTAAAACTAAGGATACATCCTTAAACAAATTTAAGAAGATATCCACGATAGTTACATGTTGACAGAAACGGCAGACAGCTTCAATGTTATCATGCACGAGAAGGAGTGGTTAACCTAATTTCCAAACACCAAGAAGTGAGTTAAAGGGTGCAAAATTTTTAAAATTTTACAGTAATTAAGATCACATTCCAAACCAATGATTTTCTTTGCATTTTCCTCATGAATTAATGAGTTTGAGAGGGGTAGATATAAAAAGCCCCTAAAACACAATAATTCCTTGATGGGGGTCAGCTGCAGACACCATTAATCAGGCAGTTACAGGATCAATAAACCTAACACTAACCTTAACCTTAACCACTAACCCTAACCCAAACCCAAAACCTAACCTTAACCTTAACCTTAAAAGGCCAATGGTTTATCAGAATTTGCTAAGCTGCAATCTAGCCTGTAGCCCTGGAATGTTGTAAAAAAAGTTCATAGGAATGTGCCAGATCTGGATCCTGGTACCCGATGAAACCTTGTTATCTGGCAGTATCCAGTACTTGGCAAAATTCCACCAAATATCTACCAGATAGTACCATACACTATTTGAAGCAGCTAAATTGGTGAAAAGAAGGGGTTTTGAGGGCAGCAGGCACTTGGATTTGCAAGCCACAAAGACATTTCTGGTGTAAAAACTATGAAACCATATACAAGTATAGTTTAGTTTCAAATAATTATATCATAAATATGAAAGAGCTTGTATATTGATTTCTTCAAATTACTCCTTGTTGTTTCCTTTCTCCATTTTTAAAACTTGCAACTATCCACTAACCACAATTCAATATCTGGAAATCTATCTATGGTAGGTAACACTATGTGGTTGATATCTGGTATCTGGCACAATCCTAAAAATTAATAACCTCATGTATACAGGATATTGTTTCAAAATACACAACAGCTTACTGACAAGATCCACACCTTTCTTAACTTGCAGGTCTCATCACTGACTTTTTTGAAGGATTTAACAGAGTGACGCTCGATTTCATCTTTGATATTTTTTTGCTTCTTGATGTAATCTCTGCAATCAGAAGAACAAATTAAATGACTGCACACTCCTTTACAACACTAACTGAAAAACAAAAAGAAAAACAGCTGAAAACAGTAATTTCAAACAATTAAATGTTGTGTAAGCTTTTCAGCTTATAAACTCAAAATCATCCCAAATGCCATGGGTCAATTGAAACCTCTAACCTTTTCAACATGTCAAACCAACCCAGTCAGGAGTTCCAAGTCTTAAACTATTGACAATAACTGTTGATTCTAATATAATTTTACTAACATTTATTTTGAACAAGTATGGAAACCCCAGCAAAAAGAAAACCTCTTAGTAATGCTGAAAAGATATGGAGATATCATGAAAAAAGAAAGAATGATTTGGCATACAAGCAGTTGGAAAGCAAAAGAATAGAGAAGATTAGAAAGAGCAAAGTATTAAAGATGACAGTAGTGCGACATGCAGAATACCAAAAGAAAGCAGCAGAAAGGAAGAGGAAAAGCTGTGCTGCACAAAAGAAGAAAGAAGATATGGCAAACAGAAGAGTAAATGGCCAAGAACCACTTAGTACACCCAACTCATCAAGATCATTGCCATCCACACCAGCCTCAACAATATTACTTAATCCATATAGCACTAAGCAATCATTTGGTAAAGCTGTAGCAAGATGCAGACAGCATCTCCCAATATCACCACACAAATGAAGAGCTGTTATTGCTGGTCTAGCATCCTAGGTTGGACTGAATTGAGGGGTACCTCAAAAGAAGCATCCAAAGAGTGTAAAGACTTTCTGATGAGACAAAGCAATTGGTCCAAGAGTTTTTCTTCAGGGCAGACATTCTCATACATGATGCCTGGACTGACAATGGAAAGGTGAAGTTAAGGAAGCATTATTTGACTATGTTTTTAAAAGAAGCACATTACATTTATTGTGAGCTTTAATTAATGAATCTTGAAATCTGGAGGAAATGTGGTGTAACATCAAGTGGAAAAAAGTCCCCGACTAAAGTATAATAATTAATCAATAAAACTAAAACTGTGGAGAAGCAACTATGGATATGTCCTGAAATGTTCGTGCTAGTATTTACCAGCCATCAGAAAACATGCGTTTTGCATGGTTTTCCTCGTAAACAAAAGCTCAATGGCAAAAAAGACAGTGTACTTTGTTCATTAGATGGTCTCTACCAGACAAAAAAAGGAAAGAGAATTTGTGGATTTGCATGATGAAAGGATAAAGTACTTTGGACATTTTAATGTTCAAAACATGCATGTGGTAGTACACATAGGGCCTCTGTCACCATTTTTTATGCAAGTTTCTGTTCTATTTCAAAGATTTATAATAAGAAAAATTATTGTAAGATATGCAGACATGTGGTTGCATAATTTAAAAATCAGAAATGTGTCCTAAAATTTATGAAAGCCATACAGCTTTACAACATTTGTTGGAACAATATCCTGCAAAAACTCTTCTGTAAGTTATTTGCCTTCTCTTCTAAGTTACTTCCTATAGCCATTAGCCCTCCCCCTTTTTTGGGGGCTGTCTCTACCCTTGTTGTGCCAATAACTATTCAGACTCCAAATTTATCATCCTGGCAAAGTGCTGCTCAGCGTTCTTTCTAAAGATTATGGAATCCATGCATATTGGCATTATTTTGATGTTTAATCCCTCCTATGTGGGATGACATTATCGCCTTTACATCAGGTATAAATATAAGCTGTTAACTCATTTCTCAACAGTTAGCAGACATTTGCACCTGAACAGTGGTCTGCCAAGTGCATAATGCTTCTTTTTAGTATGTACTTTCTCTCTGTGTATTGGTTCCTCTGGTTCTTTTTAGAACTGTCTTGTGTAACCATTCACCATGGTTAAGATGTTTTTCAAAGTGATACTGAAATATTTAATTTCTTTCCAAAAAAGTGGGGGGGGGGGGCTAAAGCGCCCCTGCTTCCACGGTCCCTGATAAGTAGAGCAGTCAGCAATTTTAGTTTGCAGTGGTGGCTTGTGACAGGTAAAATTTCTTATTTTGACCACTAAAAAGTGGTTGCTGGTCGCATTAGAGAGGTGGTTGCTCACAGCAGGTATATTTTAATGACAAATCGTCCATGCCAGAAAAACTGGTCGTATATGACAGGTGGTTGTAAAAAGGGGGTTCATAAAACTCAGGTTCTACTGCAGTCATTCACTTGCTAAAAGACCACCTTACTTCACGGTTATTTTGAGTAAAGCGTAAGCAACTAAGGACACTTGTCCATTGTGAGTCACACATGTAACCAAGCATTTATTATTGATAGATGCATCAGCTGCTTTAAGGAGAACATTTTTGCTTGTCCATTGTATTACTTTCCTGAAGATCTGATACAAGTATATAGAGTTTTCTTTTAATTTGACTTTTGCAGTATATTATGAAATTCGTAAAGAACTTTCATTAATTTCTTCTGGATGTTACACATGTAACCATGGAATGCTCCATTGTTGGTTAGATAGATGCTTTAACCTTCAAGATACACAGACTCAAATGGGTTACCTCAGTTCTCCACTTCACCATTGGAGGTAAAAACATATAGAACTTGAGAAATTCAAACTCTCAGACTGACATTACTTGTCACAACATCATTATGAACCAGTATACAAATCCTCCCTCCTTTAATCATTCCCATCACCTTTTCAGAGTAGAGAGTTTGAGAACTTGCAAATCAATATCCATATCTATTAATATATAATGTCTTAAAAAGCATGCAGTTAATGCTTGAAATTCAACAAAACAAACTCTATGAGGTCATGATGAAGCAACACAAAACCTTGATAAACTACAATTTGTTCATTGCCTTTTAAGTCTTGCATTTCATATGTAATATATGTACATTATAAATAATCTTTTGATTTGCTGTTTGCAGACTTTCCATGTTTCATTAGCAGGTGGTGTTTTATGGGTCGGCTTGCAGGGTCTGACACCTAACCCTCCTCCTTTTGCATCTGGGCTTGGGGCCGGCAATGGCCACGTCAAGAGGAGGAGGCAACCCCAACTAAGGGAACCGCCTTGGAAGAAGAAGAAGAAGAAGTACATTATAAATAATACTAGGACCATAAGTTTCAAATTGAGGACTAGTCAACCCAGCATTAGCAACAACCTTAGTAATTCAGTTGATTTAGCTCTAGACTAGATCCCAGTTGGTGGGTCTGATTCCCACCCCATGGTCTTGTTGTCAAGTTTTTCGTACCTGAATATCTACTCAAAAAATTGCTCATCATCCAGCTTTTCCTTCTCTAATACATGTGTATATTATACTGCTAGTGACAAGCCAATATTACTGTACCTCAGTTGATTAACCAGAGTGTTCAGTCCATCTGGTAAGGAATCGTCTTTCACATTTTTTTTCTCACTGTTGATTTTGGAGAAAGAAGATGAATCTCAGATGATACCAAGTTAAATTCCATAAAACTTTATAATAATTTAGCAATCAAATCAAAATTTACAGTTCCATGTATGAAAATGATGAGAAAACCTCATGATTTTACTACATTGGGAAAGTTAACTCAAAAAAAGTGAGTTGACTAAGGTGTTGGTGAAATTGTATCTTTGAGTTTCTGGATTGAAGCTGCTATCAAGTCAACTGCTAACAATATGCTTGTTTAATCCATTTTATGAGGAGTGCTGTGAGTACATGTGTGAGGAGTGCTATGGTGTGTGGAAGTCAAACGTGGGCTATGACGGCGGAGCAGAGTGGGAGATTGGAATGTACAGAGATGAGGATGGTGAGATGGATGTGTGGTATATCACTGAGGGATAGAGTACTGAGTGCAGAGCTGAGGGAAAGAATCGGGATTGAGTCAGTGTCTGATGCCATGAAATGGAATAGGTTAAGATAGTTGGGACATGTGCTATGGAAGGATGATGATTGGGTGAGAAAGATCATGTCGTTTGAGGTGGAAGGTAAGAGAGGATGGGGAAAGCCGAGGATGACATGAAGCCAGGTGGTGGAAAAGGACATGAGAGAGTACAGGTTGAAAAAGATGCAAAGGATAGGGAGAGTTCAAGGAGACTGCTGTGCAGAGTCGTCAGCCAACCCCTGCGTGAGCAGGGAAAATGGCCGTAAAACAACTGTTGTTGTTGAGCATGAGATTTTCATGACAATTCAAAGTACAAGGTTTCTGTCATAATTAACTTGGCCAAATACATTTAGAGGTTCAATCAAGGGCGCTAATGCAGTTTTGCACCTCAATCATATAAATACAAGTAATGTAAGTAAATTATATATCACTCAACAGTTTATTACCAGAAGATTACAGTGATACCATGATATCAACCATTTGCCACAAACATAATGCATTATAGCCTAAAAAACATCCTTGTTACTTGGTGATATGTTTGAATGTTCCATACATTTGTACTTTTTCGAAAATGTTTATAAACCCAAAGGTTAGATTTGGGTTAGGGTTAGCGTCTACGTTAGGTTTAGGGTTTATACACGTTTTCAGGGCTTTTAAAGAGTGAAGAAACAATGGAGAGGGGCTACGAATACTAAAATTGTAGATAAATCCATATACTGTACTTTACGGTCTTGAGCCCTCGGCTAATTCTTGACGCTCACGAACTTCAATGCTTGTTTTTTTTCGGCCACAATGCCTTATGTTTGCTGTGAATTGTTGATATTACTGTATCACTGTATTCTCCAGGTAAGAAGCTGTCGACTGATATAATTTACTTATGTTACTTGTATTTATATGGTTGAGCTGCAAAACTGCATTAGCACCCAATCAAGTTGCTCCCAAGTTCAACAAAACAATCAGAAATAGTGATCAATTAAACTATCCTTGGATATAATATTCTTAGATTACCAAGCAGCCATAAAGTTGATCAAAATTTGATGCTAAATCATGGATAGTTTTTGGGATGGCTATTTTACCAAATATTTTCATTCCTTAAGCAAATATGAAATTGTCCTTTAAACCTACCTTCCATTTCCGGTTTGCACTCCGCCTAGTGTCGCAGCTGTAGAGGGCAAACTGTTCGTTTGCGATTGAAGACTTGTCGAACCAAACGTCGTACTGCTCGCCATGTTGTAGTGGCGTCGTCTCGCGCGAGAAATGTCCTTTTTGTAACAATCCCTCGTGTCGACCATGAGCCTATCACGCAGAGGTCCCGCGAATTCGCAGTACGATAGAAAGTTAGGCCTCGTAACAAAAATGGTATGATGAATTCAATTTCCATATCTGGAATCACTCTGTGACGAGAATGCTCATAGTCGTACGGGCCCTAATCATTTTGAGGGAGCAGAGACGATCTTCCCGAATCGCTCAGCTCGAATGTTTAGTTAGAAAAAACCTGGGAATGAGAATTACATACGGCACACGGTATATATACGGCAACCTGAATGCACACTAATATCCAAACTCTTGTTCATCGTCACGGATTTTTGAAAGTTTTTCTGTTTTAATCACGCTTAGAAATTTATTTTTCCCAATTCTACCTGAGCTATTTGCCCGATTCTGGTCTTCTCCAAACTTTGGGGGTGCAGTTGCCCCCCAAACTTACCCCCCCGCCACTGGCGAGAACCACACTCGCATTTTAGTTTATGATTTTAAATATCCGATAAACATATCCGGTATTTGGATAACCAGCAGATAGTATTTGAGTTGTTCCTGTTAATATAGCCAGAGTTTTGTGATTTCTGATTAATCAGTAAAATAAGAAGTGTTCAAGATCGTCTCAAAAATGTTGAATTTAATTTTTTCAGGGGGGTCATGCTATCGTCCCCTGTTAGCCCCCCCCACTTTAAATATCGTTCCGCGGTCCCTGGTGCTCGTCCAATTTTTACCGTTAGTTTACCATCTCTAGACAATTTAACACACTTCTCAGGTCACAAGGTATTTTTAAATCCTTTTGAATACTCGATTATGTAAAATTGATCCAGTAATATTTCGTCTTGAACATTTTTCCCATGGTTAGGAATGCTTTTCAAGCCGAACCAAACAAAACTAATAAGTGAAGTCGTGTAAGGGACTGGAACTGATGTACAAGTTCGCGTAGAAGACTGAAACTGACGTCCAAAATTGGCTTCCATGGGCGGCCATCTTGGCTTCATTTTCGCCCGTGCAAATGACTGGGAGTTAGCATCCCAGATATGGCAATTGAGTTCACTGGAATGGTATAATAACAGTTCAGCAATCCGGCTCTACCTTCTTTTAACGATGGTGTGGTTAGCCCTTGAATTGAAAGGATACTTCCATTAAAGAATGTATCTTAAGTATTTAGGCAATGGATTCAATCAAAACTGCCAAGGTAGATTTATTTAAATTGGAAAATATTAATAATATCGTCTTGCTGTAGAGACGTTGGTCAATGACTCGTCTGGAGTGGAAGCCGGTAACAATGGCCAATGGTCATTACCTTGGCTTGTGCTTGACCAAAGCACGAGTTTATTCTTAAATAAAGTACAACGTACTTGATAAGTTCCCGTTTAGTGGACACTTTTAGCTGGGAAATCATTAGCTAATTTGGCGGTCTTTTATTCCTGTAAACGTTGTGAAAGCCGTATGGTTAGTGTGGGCAGTAGCATCGGTTGAACTTAACTCCTCTGATTAAGACCTTGACATTGTATCCCCTCTTTTGCCGATTTAGTTTTTATCAGATGTAAAATTAATGAAATCTCGCTGAAAAGGTGGTACCTGTAATACGAGATCAATATTCCTCTTTTAGCTATTCGAGTGACTTCATGTACTGTTGTACTGTATTTTGTTTTGGTTTCTGCCACACCATTTTATTCCTAAATGGAGAGCCCTCCAGGGTCAGGAGGTTAAACATTTCGTCTGGCTGTCCATAACGAGATAAGTGAGGAGGTTTACTACAAGTGTACCATAACAAAATGTGATCCCCTTGTCAAACCTAACCAAGAAATCCAAGCATGGTTATGAAAAAGTAATGCAACTTTTAGAATCTTTTCTGCAAACTTAACCATGACAATGACCATCACCATGACCATCTGAATCCAACCAAGAGCTCTTGTGAAAAGTCAGATGGCAGATGACATGTAAACATACATCAAGCTCAACTCCTCAGAAAATACTTCTGAGACTTATTTAAACAATTCAGCTGTTGAGATTCAGATGAAATGTACAGTACATTAGGAGTCTGTTACAAAACTATGTTGATTCTTATTGAAATGATTGGAGAGGTCTGAGTAATGCCGAAATGTAAAGAGTAGTTTTCTAACATTTTGAGTGAAGACCCTTCATCAGAGAGAAAATGGTTAAAAAACTACTCTTTACATTTAAGCATTACTCAGACCTTTCCGATCATTTCACTATGATTTCAACAGTGCCTATGCAGCACTCTATTTTATTTATGTTGATTCTATTGATTGATATGTAGTAAATGCTGCAAGTGGTTGTGGTAATTACAGTATGAATGATGTTATGATGTTTTGCATAATATAAACATGTACAATATTTAGGAGTTTGATACATGTCTGTCATGAGAACCTTTGTCTCAAAGTAGTTGTTGGTTCACTAGCTACCTGAATGATGTTCCATCAAATCTAAAAATCAGTACTCAAGGTCTGTTTAATAAGTTGACAAGCAACTCAAGTACTGCAACTGATATGTAAAGTGGGTTTACTTGACTAATAAAGTATGTATGTTAAATAGATCACAGGTATGTTCTATGGTCACATATTGTAACTGGTGCACTATAGTTCAGGCACAGCCTATTGTCTACTCAAACCTCTCATATCAATGACATTAGTCACTGTCTAATCATAGTATCCATGCATGTAATAAGAAGCATCTAAATCAGGCTTTGTGAGGTGTCATCAGTACCTTGTTTTAGAATTAATGCCTTTTAATTGTTCAGCAATGTTATTTAATTCCAGTCATATGCTAAAAGAGAACATGTCTCATTTTAGGTGTGCATACTGCTGACATTCACCCTGCATTATTTAGTACTCATGTGTCAGTGGTCATGATGAGTTATTTGGTCATTCATAAGTGAGTTGTTGGTCTTTTGTTGTCATGACCTGGTCATTCCAAAACATCCAGGGCAGCACCTGATTTTGGAAAATGTTTATTTATCCAAAGTGAATTTATTAGAAATTAACCATAGTTTTGCTAGACAAAGTAAAGTTCAGTAGTTGGGAAAGGTTCCACTATAATAACAGATTGTTCATTGTTGAAAGGAAACTTTAGTAATCAACATGTTGTACATTGTAGAAAGAAAATTTAGATTTCTTCTTTATAGTGTAGCTTATATGACTTAGTGGTTTATCTATGAATTTTTCACAAGAATTATCAAGAAGGTGTGGCTTACAATAGTAGTACAACTTATAGTCACTAAAAGGTACAGTACAGGTAGTGTTAATCTGTGATGCTTTATTTGTACTAATTCCAAGTTCATTTCAACTCGACATTTTTCATAATATGTTGTATATCCAGAAAAATAAAGGTTACATATTTCAAAAACATGCAGATAGATAACAAAAACAGACTTAAAGACATTTTACTGTGCATTGACATACTAAGTTGATTTTGAAAAGACCAAAGAAGTAACTGTAAGCAATTATATTAGCCTGTTTACACAGAATGATAATATTGTGATTGAGGTTGTGATCAAAAGCTCTCTCAGTTACAAACCTAGTAATTTTATGTACAGTAAACAGCCAATTAAGAACACTGTAAATTCAATCCTATTCTGACTGATTGACTGCAATTACAGTCAGTGAGCTATTGTGACAAAGAATTACCAAAATTTTAGAGGTTAGAATTTCATTACAATCATGGTGCAGTAAATTATGCATCATTTATGTTTCTGTCAGCTACATTAAGTGTATAATAAAAATTTATGATCATAATTATTTTGTTTTATTCATACTTTTCTGTGGTATATCCTATACCAGATTCTTATATTTTTTGCAAGACTAGTATTGATTGCAAGATGTTCTAAATGTACATTGTGAGGTGTTTTACTGCTTATAAGATACCAGCCATTGTATACCTGTACTATGCTCTGGTGTTAAATGGGGTCCATGTAATGCCCAGCCAATCCCAAAGTCAGACATACACTGTAAATCTTGTTCAGTAATCTTAAATATAAAAAAAGCTCAAAAATTTTAGTACTCAGCTGAATAAATTTAAATGTCCTCACATCAGCCAAAGTAAAATTCTAGAAGGTTGCTGAGGTGGGGAGAGGTTAAGAATGAACAGTGCACCAAATGGATGACTATTTTCTCTTTAGGTAGAAAATGTCCGCCTTGTGAGTCGACTAGGTAACAAGAAAGCTGCAACTGGCACATTATACATCACAGCAACTCACCTCATTTTTGTTGATCCAGGAGGAAGCAAAGAAACTTGGGTATAGTGGCTGATATATGACTATTGTATAACCCTTGATGAAATTGTGCTTCTGTATTCTACTGTGGGCAATGTATAGACTGGCTAACAACTTGACCTCTGTAATGTAGTGCTGAAAAAAAGGCCTTCTGAAACTTAATTATTATTTTATTTGCACATTCATAGCTTGAATTTGAACAACTGCTGTGGGAGTAAGTACCAAAAGGTGTACTGCCATCAGGCATGTAATAGTCTGGCTACCCATTTTTGTGTGGGTGAATTTTAACCCTGCCTGAATTAACCCTCTAACACCTGGTGCTTATCCCTGTGACAAGTCAAAGTCATCTGGCATTAGCCAAAGTAAATTTAAAAACAAATTTAAAAGTGCACCCTTACCCCTTAATGGGTTAATTTTACATATAATTCAGTTCAAGTAACAATCATTTGGATTCTGATTTTAACTAGTGCAATGACACAGGGTGGTTATTTTTTCAAGATATTTTTTCAAGAAGTACTGTAGAATATCACACATTTTGAATTTTGCTTAATCAACTCCTTATTAATAACTGCGTGTTTTTGTTCAGGGTGAGGCTTAAAAATTTTTCAACTAAAGTACCGGTAGATGTGTCATGTGAAACACTCACAGGACAATAGATGCATTTGTCTCTTTAGCATATAGAAGAGGTTGCATCCTAACATGTACATGGTTACTTTAAATATTATGACTTTGCCAAAACTTTGAAAAGATAGGAAACTGGTCATTCTTTTGTGATTCATATATATGTGCATACCTGTATCTCTCTAATCCTTTTGATGAACAGAAATGTCTTGCATACTGACTGTGCTGCTGAGTTTCATTTTATAGCAATGCATTTTTTTTGTTTGTTTGTTGGTATTGTAGGTTTGGTTTGTTCAATTGAATTCACTGAACTGTTTTTGGTTGTTTTATCTTTTTCTGTAACTTATAGGAATAGTTATTGTATAGTTTAATACTGTACCATATGTCGAGGGACACTTAGCAAAAGGATGCTTATCATACATGTTTGCCTTTAAGAAAAAAATGTAACTTGATCTGAAATAGGAAAACAAGTGGGGAATCCCTCTCCTTGTGGTTTGAAGGGATGTTTTACTGTGTCTTCAATTGTCAACAAAATATATGAATTACTAGAATTTTATCCTTGATCTTGTTTTTAGGTTATCCACAATCACATTCATCTGGTTGAAAAATTACCATTAACAACATTGGGCTCTCCACTGAGGATTTCCTGTAAAACTTTCTTGACAGTAACTTTCATTATCCCAAGGGAACGTGATTGTCAGAATGTTTATTCTTCACTGTTGGAACTATCTGCTCCAGGTACAGTAGGGTTTGATCAAAACCCTTTTGATTCAATACAAGTTTAAAAGGTTAACTTAAAGGAAATGGATAGTGGAGTTGGAAGTTAGAAATGAAGTAGCTGGTAATGAGGTAACTGGGAGAAGAAAAGAATAATATTTTATAAAAAAAAAGTACCAAACGGCAAAAGTAAGGTTGTTGAAAAAAATTAAAAAAATAATTCACTGATATGGCGTAATACCTGTACAAGTAAATCTCAGTACATTTCCCATTAATTTTACTGCAATACAATTTTACATTTTTATTGCTAAAAATCTACAAATTAAAGTTAGTAACTGCTAGTAACGTAATATCAGCAGAAAATAAAAGATTGCACGGGAAAGAAGCTACAGTTATATATAAAAGCTTTTCATATGACTCCTAGTTTGTTCTAGCTTTTTCAACCGTTTGAAGTTAATCCTGTTTTCAAACTTTTCTAACTGCTATGTTGTTTTTTATCTTGTTATTTAATACCTTTAGAGTACTGTTTCAGTATTAGTTTCCCCAACGTTCAACAAAATAGCAGTGCTGCACGTCGCAGTAACGGTAGAAATAAGTACACTGTAATTGGTGTCCCGTATAAAAAGATTAAGAGCTTTCGGGAACTTATTGGTAAAATAGAACTGAAGCCAGGAATATATACATCTAATTCTAGGTAGACCTTTTATCTGGAAATTGATTAGGTGTTATTTCTGTAAGTATGATTGTTTTATCAGCACGTGCGCTTTTTAACGAGCTTCTGCACCTAAGCGAAACGTGGTTAAATGATATGATCGATTGACGCTAAACATAGTAGATTAGAAGATTATCCTGTAGAGTATTTTAGTGCGGACTTACGTCATGTAACATGACTAGGATGAATGTGAAGGTATTTTAGTCTTATCACACGGTGTCACAAGTATATTTGGGTAGGAAACACGATGATGCTAATGATGGGGGACCAGAACATAGGTTCGGATTTTAAAGAGAGTTTGCGATCTCTAACTTGACAGTTCCGCATTAATGTCGGTATTTTCAGATTAAACTCATACCCTTATTTCGTGACGTTCTTAATTGTCACCACACAAACATAGACTTAACTTTTGAGGTAGAAATTTATAAATTGTTTTTGTTCATAATACATTAAAATTATATGTTCCGAAAGACCTGTTGAGTCATAAGATGAGATAATAGGCTCATTCTGTTTACATTCGTCAAAATAAATTAAAGTCAAAATCAAAAATAAATATAGAAATATGTCAAAATCTTAAAATAAATGTATATAATAGAATATTCTACAAAAAATAATTTTAGAAAATGATTTATGAAATTTGTTTCACGTTCTTTTTTTTTTACTTAAAAAGGTTAAAGAGCAAGAAACAGTAAAACTTTTCAAACTTGGCTAGTCTTTTAGACATTTCTCAAATTTAGAAATTTTTACGACCTCTGGCAGAAAAAGCGTTATAATCCTTCACCATCTTGCATCCACAAGTACTTGCTTTCGTAATCTTTCTCCTTGTTTCTCATATTCAAATATTTCTTTGTCAATTTTTCTCACTTTTCACCAGGAGGATTGCCACATTAGGCTATAAGGCCAATTACTGGTACTCCTTGGCCTAAGGCTTAAGATTTGACCTCGTTGTCTACCCTTTAATGATGGTGATGTGAAGACAGTACTTTTTCCTCAGTTATTTTGATACCTTAAGTAATGGTCCTGCGAAGAATTAAACCCGGTCTCCCGGCTCGGAGTTGAGTGTGGTGACGTCTACACCACTGCCCCTGGTTAGAGCCTCTGAGAGAAATTCTAATATCATATAAATTCTTTCTAAATGCTAACCTTAGTTCTGTCCCCACATCTTTATTCGGAATATCTTTCTCTAGGTTTCCGTCTTCACATCTCCATTGTAGGCTTGTAATACAATTTGCCCCCCCCTGGCAACGATACATCAATCTCCTAGAAAATTCGCTTATTCCAACCACACGCATGCTGACCATACCAGATGGTTGGATATTCCAGCATGACAATGCAACTTGTCACACCTCCCGCCTTGTCAAAGGATGGTTTAAAGAAGAGGGCATAACTTATGGAATGGCCAGCACAGTCATCCGATCTCAACCTATTGAGAATCTATGGGACTAACTTAAGACAATGGTCCAAGAGCAAAACCCTACCAATGTCATTGAACTTTGGAGTGCTGTAAAGGCTGCATGGCAAGGCTTTCCATTAGATAAGCTAATTATTTTAATAAATAGCATACCTCAAAGGTGTAAAGCAGTGATCAAAGCTTGTGGAGGAGCCACTAAATATTAAGATCTGTTTTCTGTTTGTTTTCGATGTAATTACTTGTCATGATAAGATTTGTTACAATGTTTATGACGTCACCATCTTTAGCTTCTGTGTAGTCGATTCTTTTTGACTGCCAGTGTATAATAATATCCCTGGCTTTGTATTCATTACAGGATAAAACAAATACCGAAAAATACTGACAACTTTAGAACCAAAGATTTGAGCGTACAACGAGACGAGGAAATAATTTCCATAATATTTCGACTTTATTTAAAAATTGTGGTCAGATCGAACTAAACCTTACAAACAAGCTTTAAGAAATAACAAATGGGTTGGGATACTGCGATCAAAAGTTTCCAAACATGTGGGATGTTGTGAGACATTTAACCAAACTGTCACATACATAAATTAATGGCACTCTAAAGTGGAACTTTTCTTTTAGAGAAAATAGAACAGCTGTATGCATTTTCCTACGATCCCAGAGATGACAAAATTAGACAATCGGCTGGCTGGGTGTTGTATGATCCACGACTAGAATTCAGTCGAATGGAGATCCCTCCTAACACGTGGGAAGTTTCCGATCTCAATGAAGACTATAAGGTGAAGTGTGTGGCGCCTTTCATGCCGTATTGTAATTGTAGTTTTAAATAATGTTAAACGTTCTTGAATAATAGTCGCCTTCACGACCGAATTCAGATAGTTATCAATTTTTGCTGGCTAGCTGATTAACAAATAACCGTTTTTCAAGAGCGGTAGCGTAGAACGAGGGTTGTATCAGGAGCACTCAGATTCTTCAATGATTCTTTTGAAAAACTTCATATCCACCAGGCGGGATTATATGCGCTGACTAAACTTTCTCTTTGACTTGTGAACTTTCAAGTGGAACTAATTAGTTAACTAATTAGTGGAACTAGTTAGAAGAAGGGAAAAAAAATCTTGTCCGCATGGAAAATCCAGCCAGGTGGAAATCAAGATTAATCAAGAGCTGCTGCTTCAGGTTTTCGGCTCAAAGTTGACGTTCTCTGATTGTTCACACAAAAGAATCCTTCCCACAGGCTTTGAACATTTTTCTTTTATTTAATCCCTAACAAATTTGCTGTTTTTGTCTAGCATGGGTGGATAAAAACATTAGTTTGTGCGCTTTATTCCCGGAATTTTAAATTTTGCTTTAGTTCGCGTCTTTATTCCTTCACAAGTCAGTGATTTGGTCTAGCGTTTGCGTCATGTATTTATTCCTTCACAAGTGGACGGTTTCATCAACTGTTATTGCTTCTGTCTTGTATAGGCAGATAATTTTACAACTCAAATTTCTTTGTAGTGTGCCTCCAAATTCCATTAAAGCATGAGCGGATAAAGACATTGGCTCATAGTCTTTATTTCCTTGGGTATTCTTTTTCCTTCATTATAACTTATCCATGAACATTCTCTTGGGCTCTCTGTCTGCTCCTCCCCTTTTTGGTTTATTGATCGATGTTTAAAACGGCAAATGACCTTCCATCATTTACATCTCATTACTTACTTTGTTGCAGACATTTATATCTTATTAGTCATTTATGAGTCATGACTTTTCACATATAGAAATATCACTTAGTTTTCATATAATTTCACGTGTTATTTTGAGTAATACTTGTATCACGAC
The DNA here is from genome assembly GCA_030142905.1 of Heliopora coerulea. NCBI lineage: Eukaryota > Metazoa > Cnidaria > Anthozoa > Scleralcyonacea > Helioporidae > Heliopora > Heliopora coerulea. The sequence goes on from JASJOG010000016.1 coordinate 2,647,485, forward strand.
ATGAGAAAAATTAGTGATTAAATATCCCCGAAAGGCGACGAAGGTTTGGAGAAGTCCCGAGGGATAAAGCCCTCGGGACTTCTCCAAACCTGCCTGGGCTTGAGGGGACATTTAATCGCTCATTTCCCTACATGTGGTGGTATTGTTTTGCAACACCATGATTACCGACGAAATTTAATTGGTACTGCTTGAAATTTTTTTGGGGATGTTAATATGGTTCGTGGTGGGTACCGGCCCTTATATATAACTTGATTAGTTTAATGCGTTCTGTTGCATAAAACAGTGCCCTTTTGATGTTCGCGTATACATGTTAATGAGTAAAAATTTCTAATTTTCCCTCATTAACATTCATAAATGAACACCAAAAGGGCACTGTTTTCTATAAACTGTTTTATTTATATAATAATTTCTAATTTTCCCTCTTGAGGGAAAATTAGTGAAAGTATGCATGCTAATGATGGAATTTAAGGGTTGAATCTCCCCTTGAGAACAATAAAAACGGAGGTCATCATGATATTGCTCCAACGAAGATCCTGTGCTTGAATTTTAGTATCTCCTCTCCTTAGTTTTGGCAGTTCCTTGACCATTTTAGTTTGCTGTTTCCTACAGGCTATCTCTTTCATCCAAGCTGGCCCTTTGTGTATTATCCAATCTTTTTTCTTTTCCTAACCAGAACAATGATAAAAAAAGTAGAGTGCTGCGTCAGCAGTTTTAAGCGCCGTGTTTGAGAAAACAAAAGGTGGAGCTGGTGAGGTAACAGCCGAAATATATTGACGTTTCAAGTGAAGGCTCTTCGTCGGAGTGAAACTTGAGCCTTTGCTTGAAACTTTACTATATTCCTTTCTTAAGTGTCGGAAGTTCCTGCGTTCATTTGTGTTTTTCAGAATCAGTGTCTGTATTAGATATTGGAATTGATTTTATAGGTGTGCGATACCTACCCGAGCATTCTCTTTCTACCGTCATCTGCAACCAAGGCAGTTGCTATTGGCAGCGCACAATTCCGCAGCAGAAACAGACTTCCCACACTTTCTTATTTCCACAAGGCTTCAAAGGTACTCGTCAAAATGAAACTTACCAACGTTGAATCAATCATGGGTTTTTTCAATAAAGTGTTGATTTCTAATTTTCAGGCAGCCATTTGTCGTTCAAGTCAGCCACTTTCGGGGTTTAACACACGGTCTGTGGACGACGAACAAATGATCAATGCTATTTTAAAATCGACGCCGCACTCTCAGCAGTTATACATTGTGGACACAAGACCTAAGGTAAAGATTCACTGGATTAACTGTAGGAATATCCATTCTAATATGGAGTGTTTCCACATAACGTTATAGCCGCCATGTTGGTGTTTCATAAGATCGAAACCTGCTTCAGCATAATCACTTGTTTCCATTTTCATATGTCTTTGAACCAATCAGAAACATTTATTACTCAGTTTTTCTGGAAACGCTGCGATTATTTTATCACATACCAGTTTGGGTTTTAAGTAGACGTGGGTTACCCAGCTGTAGTCATAGAAAAACCGCATGCAAGAGAACATTCCCATGGAATGATTAGGAAGAACAATATTGACTGGCTGGTTGCAGCTCATAGGAAAACTGGTTTTGTGCTATTGATAAAATATTCTTTTAAGATAATCTAACTCCGCTATTTTGCATATACACCTAACGTCCACCTAAATAACGCTCCTTGCTGCATCAGATCTTTCCTGTATTTTCTTTATTTTTATCATTCGATTAAAATTACAGGTTGACTAGCCTTTTCCCGACCAGCTGTTTTGAAATCTTAACTTGGTTTTAAAGAAAAACTTTCAAAATAAATAAATAATGTGCATATTTTAACATAATAACCTCATTAACGCAACGATTTAGTTGTATCAATGAGGACTTTATGTGCATACGCTATATAATGAACAATTATTCACCGAAGTGGAGGTGAATAATGGTGGATATTTACCGACACTGAGGTGAATAATTGTTTTAGCATATACCTCGCATAATTGTTTTCACACACTTCTTTAAATTTTTAAGACAATATTACCGAACGTCGGCTTGTCGCTCGCTCGCCGTTTGTAAACAAAACATTTTGAAACACATTCGTAGCGCATTTATTGCTAAATTGTAAACGAAATACATATTCCTGGATCCTTTATTGCCGAATATCGTTACTTTTTTGGTATTTTCTGGAACAACAACTTAGTTTATTCAAAACAATTTTCTTCTTCCGTAACTGAAACAAAACTGGACGCCATCTTGTTTTGCTCGGGGGTGAATAGTGCAGGATATTCCGAGGAAGAAGAACGAATCAGATTGCGTAAAAAACACTATCAACCTGCGAGGTATATGCTAAAACTTTATGGTCCTTGTCATAACATAGATGAAATATAACGCCACTTCTGATTGGCTGCCGTGCGTTCCCCCTTACTTGAGAGAAACAAGCGTGTGAAAAGATTTTAGAAAGAAAAAAAGTTCTTGTTACTTTGGATAGCTGAACTCACTATGTAATGACTGTTCTGAAAAAAACCGAAGCCCGAGGCCGTGACTGTCACCCTATCTTCAAGCTGCAAGTCAAAAATGTTGTGAGTTTGCGAAATTTGCGAATTTCCTAATTTGCGAAAGTAAGAAGAAAGTAATTTTTTAATAAGCGAAATAAAGCTTGTTTTCCATTATTTTGTTTCTCGTTCTTTTATAAAAGAAATGGTTTATAATTTGGTTTGCATCATTGAGTTATGGATGCACTTGGGAAGTTGAGAGGACACTAAAAATCTAGTGATTCACCGCGTCAGCGTATCTGAACACTTTAGATATTGATATACCGCATAGATATTCTACAGCAAGAACACCGGCCTTGAATTCTTTAAGTTTGACATAATCGTCCGACAATGTTGAAAGTCGTGCTCGCCCCTGGCAGACAAAAGTTGCGCTGCGCAAAATGACCTTGGCAAGGCCAAACTCGGTCTCGTTAAATGCAACGTGTCCAAGACTAAATGCATTTTACCGTAAACCTTTTTCAAAAAATGGTTTTTATACTCTGATTAAGAAATTTCACTCTAAAGCTCAGTCTTTGCGTAATGTTTAACAAACTAGCAATAGTGCTCGAGTTGAGCTTAAAACATGAGGCGGTAGTCGAGTGTTAACAACCTGGTAAAACACTTTGTATTTTTTCAACGAATTAAAAAGCGAACTATCCTCTACACTCATTGAGAAAGTAAATTTGAAATTTATCTTTATTTCGGCTGATGCAGACGTTATTACTTCACTTTGGCCCGCGTAAGAGGATTTTATTCTGGTGAACGTCAGACGATTTTACTCTGGAACTCAGTAAGGTTGCGATCTTTCTGATCCTTTTTAATTCAAACTACATGTTCTTTATTTGTTTCATTAGATCGTGTTCAAAGTTCTCTTCATTCCTGTTATTTTTAATTATGCGATATTTCTTTCTGCTAATTTTAGATTAATGCCATGGCAAACCGAGCTGCTGGAAAAGGTTATGAAAATACGGAATTTTACGAAAATGTTGAATTTCAGTTTATAGGAATAGAAAATATTCACGTGATGAGGCAGAGCCTTCAGAGACTTGCTTACGGTACGTTGTTTAGTGAATCTTAAACATGCGTCTGCTACTTGTCTTTTGTATGTAATATTTCTTCCCAGGTTCGACGTTTGTTTACCCATTTCAGATCTCATGATGTTACTCAGGAGAATTGTTTCTCTGAAACTTAACGTTATTCAGACACATCAGAATTCTTAGGTGTATCGCCATAGTGAAATAGGCAAGTCAAAAAGTTTTAAAACATATTTACTGACGTTTCGTTGCCTCGTGCAACATCTTCAGAGTGTAGGTTTACAGGGATGAGAAAAAAACTATATATATGAATCTATAATTACATATTAGAATAATTAGACGGCTAACCAATAGAAAACTGGGAGACGTGACAGGAAGTGACATGCATACGGAAGAGGAAAGCATTAGAATAGAGAAAGAGGTGTGGAAGAGATATTTTCGTTGAGAGACGGTTTGTATTTGGAAATAAGTAAACTCTCACGAATGAGGAGTTCAAAGTTAGAGGAAGACCTGCAGGAAGAAATAATGGAAAAGTCGTTGGGAGAAATGACGTGATTAGTCTGGCGAGTATGAGCCTGGATACTGGAAGTAGGAAATGAAGTGGTTGCTCGTTTCTTACCCGTCAAAGGCAAAACCCCCATGTGTTCTGAGATACGCGTGGGGGTTTTGCCTTTGACGGGTAAGAAACGAGCAACCACTTCATTTCCTACTTCCAGTATCCAGGCTCATACTCGCCAGACTAATCACGTCATTTCTCCCAACGACTTTTCCATTATTTCTTCCTGCAGGTCTTCCTCTAACTTTGAACTCCTCATTCGTGAGAGTTTACTTATTTCCAAATACAAACCGTCTCTCAACGAAAATATCTCTTCCACACCTCTTTCTCTATTCTAATGCTTTCCTCTTCCGTATGCATGTCACTTCCTGTCACGTCTCCCAGTTTTCTATTGGTTAGCCGTCTAATTATTCTAATATGTAATTATAGATTCATATATATAGTTTTTTTCTCATCCCTGTAAACCTACACTCTGAAGATGTTGCACGAGGCAACGAAACGTCAGTAAATATGTTTTAAAACTTTTTGACTTGCCTATTTCACTATGGCGATACACCTAAGAATTCTGAGCTGGGCTCTGATCTTTTTGTTACGATTACGCTTTCCGCCCGGAAAATCAATAGCCAAGATTATTCAGACACACATCATAGCATTATGATTAGAATCACAGAAAATCAAACATCAGATGATTTGAAATGGGAAATTTTCGTACGAAGCGAAAGAGATCAACCGCCGAAACTCATGCAGCCAATATTGTTGTGCAAATCATCAATAATTTATTAAGATTTATGTTAACCGCATCACAGCATTAAAGACGTCGACTCATACGTTTAGAGAGACGGTTTTTGCGACTGCTTCAACAGTTATTGAATTTTTTTTCCTATATCTATGGCTTATGTATGTGGCTTGCGCAAAAATAATTGTCCGTATGAACGTAGCAAAATTTATTACAAGCGAAGTAAATCGTTGACCTTTTTTTTAACAAAACCGTAGCAATTAAACAAGAAATTTTAGATGAATGGAACAACTATTAATCGATGCAAAAACATCCAACCTGAACGGTCTTTCGTACTACCTTAAAATCTGACCCCATTTTCATTGCAATTGCCCTACCTGAGAATTGTTTAGATATTTAGAAAACCTTCAAAAACAAAACCAAGCAACACTGTTGACTAATCAAACTAAGGGTAGTAAATGGCCGTACGTGGACAGAGAATTTAATTTTTAAATCAAACATTCGCAATTGTCATGAAGGAAAAACGCTCAAGTACTTCTAGTGCGTTTAAAATTTTGATATACTTCTGGAAACGATCATGGTATAAGCAAACTATCTTTCCTTAGGGGTGTTAAGTCTATCTACGTTAATAAGGATCGTTTCATTTTTATCAGCTAATCCCAAAGAACGTTAAACCTTATAACGATCCAGTGCCACTTGGCTTCTTGAGCTAACGTTTCTCATTTTGTTAAACCTCCGTGCGTGTTTCTTTATAACTCTGTGTAAACGCGAAAATGATTTATTTCTTAATTACAAGACAAGTTATTTAATTGTTGAAGAAAAACCAAATAAGTGAATTTTCAATTAACAGCTGTAAATACGTTGTAGAAAATGAGTGAGCACCCTGGCACATACAAATTTTAAAACCGTCATAAACCTTAAAGCCGAGAGTGATTACTGTAATACAGAAAAAGTAAAAATGTGTCATGTTTTCCTGATAAAAACTTCTGTGCTGTATTCTCGTGTGTTTGAGATAGTGCTGACTGAAAGAACTCGCCGGATTGGCTTACCGGATTTTGAACGCGAGGCGATGACCGAGTGTTCAAGATCCGATGAAGCACGTATTGCGAGTTTTTTAAATGACTTCAAAGACGAACCTCTAAATACGCGAATTCGCGAAGAAAGTTTGAAAATGAATGTTTTTGCAAGCTGTAAAATAGGAAGTGTGTTTTTATCACATTTAACAGACCCAGGCACGAGTGCTGATGTTCGAATATAAAGTATCCTCTAATTAATCATGAGTTATCCGCGTGCAGTTTAGAGTATTCATAGATTTGAGCAGCCGAGTGGTCGAGTAGTGCTCAGAACTGAATACTCGAGTGCCCATTGATTGACTTTACTCCTTACTCCACATTACATTTCAATCACTATTCATTTCATGAAAAGAACTTTGTCGCAATTTGACCGTATTGTCATGCCAAAATGGTCAGAAATCGATCCTGTGGTCCATGGGATCAGTGGTCTGTGTTGAACGAATGCTAAGTGACCTGGCCTCAATGAACAGATAGTCTGGGAACGAGGTTGTGATAGTGGTACCGACTGAAGACAACAGAAACACGTGGTTTCAATCTGCAAAGGTGAAACTGCACGGATATTTTCAAAATGTTGACATGTATGACCAATTAAGCAATTACAACCTTAAACTGACAACTTCACAAGGTCTCTTAAACGCCCAGGTTCGAGTATTGTATTCGAGTGTCCTGGGTCTAATTTTGAAAGACACGACAGGATTATGATTTTCCTTCTATGATATTTCTTCATTTTTCAAATAGAACGTACTATAGCAGCTCAAAAATTATAGATATGTTGTTCTCGAAGCGGTACCTGAACCGCTTGTGAGATTTCTTGCAACTCGAACATGAAGTCTATATCTTTGCACCACTTTAATATTTTCTGTTAATCTGTTAATATCAGTTATGCCGTTCATTCTACGTTTAGCCTGTGGGGAAAGGCAGTCGGGAGATACATTTTTGGATTGTCTTGAAAGTAGTGGATGGCTGAAGCATATTAGATGTGTGATTGAAACGTCGTGCTTTATTGCTAAGGTATGACATGCTTATACTTAAGATTGTGTCTAAGATTCGTAATTTGGACACGAAGAAAGTTGCTACGTACAATCGTGGTAAATCTCAAACGTGACACTTGCGTTTTAGGCTGTTCATGATGAACGTAAAAGTGTTCTAGTTCACTGCAGTGATGGCTGGGATAGAACTGCTCAGACTTGTTCCCTTGCAAGTATTTTATTAGATCCATTTTATCGAACCATGCATGGCTTTCAGGTATGGAGAAGTCTGATTCTTAACTTTGATGTTGTTACCTTTATATGAAAAAAGAAAATTTTACAATACTGAATATTAATTTTCAAAATTTTCTACCGTTTGTATTTACTGTGTATATACGAAACATGAAATTTAGGTACTTATTGAGAAGGAATGGCTTTCCTTTGGGCACAAGTTTGTTGACAGGTAAAACGTGTTTTACGAAACCTTTACTCGTCTTTGTATACCAATTTTTGGTAAATCGTATCTTTAGGCTTGTCTTTTGGTTATTTTAAGTGATCTTTACTTAACTAAGAAATTGATTGACATTAAAATGTTTTCCTCAAGAGCTACGTATATGCAAATATACTAAAAGTTATATTTAAAACTGTATGCAGTATAGTTACAGTCTATTTTTTAAGCTTCGTAAAGAACTAAACTAGTATGTATGTTTACGTGGATAACGTGATGAACAGCTTATTCATTATATTCAAGACCGCGGTTTAGAAAGTTTACGGTCAATAATGTAGTTGATTGCCGGTCCCGTTTATTAAAGTTGTATATGTGTCATAAGTAATATTTAAAAACCGAGCAGGAGTGCTTTATCAGGATTCAAAATACGAGGCGATAGCCGAGTGTTTTAAACCCGATAAAGCTCGTACTGCGAATTATTTTTTAAATGTCTTATAAAATTCACCTCTTAATACGCTAATTTGTGAATAAAGTTTGAAAGTTTATGTTTTCTAAGCCGAAAAAATTAACTTCTTCTCCACCTATAAAGGCACATGTGTCCTTAACAACTATAAAGACACGACACCCTTATTATTTTCCTTTGTATTTTCCTGATGAATTCTTAATAATATTTACTAGTTGTGGTTAATATTCTGAACAAAATAAGTGTAAGCATGGCCATTAAAATTTTCGAATATCAACATGTGAGAGTGCCATTACTCCAGTGATAGTGAGTTTAAAGTTTCTAAACTGTCCTTTTTCCACAACTGGACCATGTGATAATTCTCGCCGCTCAATTTGATGATTTTTCGAGATTTTTTGCCGCAGAAAAATAACTACAATCATCGAAGAAAGGCGAAAAGAAAAAAGAAATTTAAGTATTAAGTAAAAAATTTAAGTATTCAATCTATATGTCAGACTAAGGTATAATTTATTTATCAAAACTGGATCGTGGTATTTTCTTATTCACAGGTGTGGGTTACTACGAAACGATGGCAAAGAAGTCTCTCCTGTGTTCACCCAGTTTTTGGATTCTGTGTGGCAGGTGCTGCAACAGTTTCCTTTTGCTTTCCAATTCAATGAACGATTTCTCCTCACGATCCACGATCATGCTTATTCTTGTCAGGTGTGTAGCTCACAACATATTTGAGAAATATCTAATGGTCTTCGTAGAAAATGTTTAAAGGTAGTGTTCTGCCATTGAACGAGAGAATAAGGTGCCTTGTTGTATACTATCCAAACAGTGAAAACTATTAAGAGTATCAAAAATTGAGTGGTGCGTCGGTAGGTCTGAATCAACGAATTCAGAACTACTTGTACTTGCGCAGCACTCCATTTCTGATATTTCCAACAGGCTCCCTATACTGCGATCCCCAAACACGAGTGATGTTGCGGTACTGAAGGTTTAGTGGGTGAAGGAATACTGGACGAGCTGCTAGGCCAGTGTTTTAGCTTTTCTAAACTCGATCGACATTGTCGTGTTTGAATCACGATATTAAACTTAGAAAAACCATCTGGTATTTATTTTACTGGAAATATTAATTCGCAACTATCCCTCACCCACCATCCATTACATTTCTTGAGAATCACAACGAAAATGACGGTTATGAAAGGTTGTCAAGGAGCCCGAAATTTATATTCAATTAATAAATCGCCTTTATTATGATTGGAAACCGAAAAAAGTTTAAATCGAAAATTGTTGTAAAGCAAGAAAATTAACAATAACAACTGACAATTTACGGAGAACCCTGTATGCCACACCCGTTATGGACCCTCACATCTGGACAGTCTACTTTTTGAGCACGGGGGAAGGGCGTGCGATGAACGGCTTTCGAAGAAATAAAAATTTAAAAAATGGTAACTCAGCTGGTTCGAACTTGACGTTTTTGCTTAAATTTTTGCTTGAAAAATTTTAGGTTAGAACAAAAAAAAAAAGTAAAAAAATAAACAATAAAAAATAGATAAAACAGTGTTATTAACTTTATAAAGTAGCGGTTTACGGCTGCTGTTGCGGATGGTGCTATTTTGTTAGGGAGGTGGAGGAAAAGTCGAGAATTAAGGTTTTTAAAATGTATATTTCGATTTACACATCTACAAGTGATCAGTAAGGTCTACTTTAATCTGGTGAACTCTTACACATTCGAATCTGTTCAAATTTTACGGCTGCTAACTTTTGTGTGGTCATATGTCTTTTCTCCTCTCTGAATATTCGTCTGAAGCATTTAAAACGACTTTAACTTATCAAGAAATTCGTTCATGTTGACTAGTATGCGATACCTCTGGACCTTTGGCTTCAACCTGAGTCACCAGAAAATTCAGAAAACTCACTGTAGCGACACTTCCCTTAACAACCGCGTTAAAATCTGAGCCTAAACAATTTCAATCAACCCTAAACACCATATTATCCGTAACTTAAAATATCCCCATTCCACACAGAGAATCACCGAATCTCAATATGTAACTAATATATCCGTTTATTCATTTATTTCACCCCAGCTGCTCAAATAGTTGAGTAATACATTTTATTTCTATTTCAGAATCATCCTTAGGGTCACATGAGGAGAAATTTCATGATTAGAACGTCAAGCAGGAAAGTTGACTTCAGTAGAATTCGAACTCGCGTCGTCGGGTTTCCGGACCACTGCTCAGAATGGATAAAGCGAACGTCCTCTTCCCCAGTTGACCCGATAGCTCACCGGAAATAGCGGTGGTCCGTGTACCTGAAGATGCGAGTTCGAATTCCACTCAAATCAACTTTCCTAGTTGATTTGAGTGGTGTAGGTTAATCATGGAATTTTCTCTATATTTTATTTCTTCGTCGAAGTTCCTTTGATTATTTACCCAAAGAAACAATTTAGAAGCATCCGCGAATGGTTTCGGAGTTTCAGAACTCTTATACCATATTACCCCCCATATAAGCACATGCGCCTGTAAGCGAAAACTCGAGATTTTTCGATATTTTTTCGACTCAAAATAGCTGTTTAGAGGCGCATGTGCTAATAAAAATTCGCATATAAGCGTATCCCCCAAAATTGCCCAATAAAGGCAAGAAGTAAGAATTATATTTTCATATATATAAATATGATAAGAAGTGTGTATACTGCAGTGTGGTATTTTAGTCTTGTCTATCAAACTCAGTTTTGACCGCTTAAAGGCGCATGCGCCAGTATCCGGATATAAGCGCACGAGCCGTTATCCGAGGTGCGCTTATATGTGGGCTAATAGGGTATGTGTTAAATAGACTTATCTCACCCACCCTGGCTTCCCTTTGTTCTGGCATCTTCGTTATAAATTCCAACGTCCTTCTGTCAACATAAACCAATCACACTGTTGTTAACTGGAATGATCAATGTGGCTACCACAGGCAGCAGTTTTCTCGCGATAGAGAACCTCTGCGTACGATTGTTCATTCTGATGTATCCAATTAAGTCTGTGGAGTCTTCAGGACTTATTGATACATTAGAAGTGGAATCTTAAGAAGAAATTGTGCCAATGAAACAATATTGAAAGTACCAGCATCAATCATATGCGACAATAATACAATAGCAGATCCAGACGGGGGTCAGTGGTGGTCCGACACCCCTCACGTCAGGGCGACTGCCTCTTTATGTCCATAATATGTTAAAATATTCTAACCAGAAAGTTTGCCGAGAGGGATGACTTTTTTCCGGAGAGTTTTGGATGGAAGGTCGGGTCCTCGTCATAATTTTGACCATCCTCCCCAGGCAAGACTCCCGAGAACTCTTGAGGTGATGTAGTGCCTACGAGTTGTGCCCACGAGATCTCACTTGGCCGCCATTTTCTTTGGATGTGCTGTTGTGAATATGCCTCTTATAGGGAATGTTGACTCCGTGAGGAAAAACAAGCTGCGACGTTCAGTCTATCGAATTGAAAGGACAGCCTTAGTTGAAATGGGAGTCGATTTAGCTATCCAGTTCTGTCCATGAAAGATTAACCTTTTAGTGTAAATGTGACCGTAGTATTTTCTCGGCATGATCAATGTACTTTGATATTCGTGATTCCGATGCCCTATTTCGCTCCGGACCTTCTCTCACAGAGGACCCTAGATCCGCCCCTGTAATATAGTATAATGGAGCTATAAGTATTGACACATGTATTTATATTTTACTTTATTAACCATAGCTAACCATGTCTTTTTTACGTTTTTAAAGTCTCAATAGCTTTTTGTTCGTTAGAACTGTCCTGATAGTCCCTCAAACGTGTTTTTCGAAAGCGTTTTAGTTCGACCCGTCAACTCAGTAATTAGGACAGTGATTGTCCTGCCTTTCTGTATAGCACATGGCAAAAGAGCCAAAGTGATGTTTATGGTAAATAAATTGGGTAAATGCATGGTTTTAATCCACAGTGTAAGTCAGTTGTTAGTCGTTGGTATTCCGGCCTATCTTCTGATATTTTGAAAGCTGGTGCGGCTGCCACCTTGCAAGAAGGTTTTTAAGGTTTGTTATCACGCAAGTTGAAAAAAAAATTGTTCAGCTTTAGTAATTGGAATGTGGTGGCTCGCAAGCCACCATTTTGTCCCTGAACACGAAATCGAACGGGATTCGGCACGTTATCTTTCGTACAGATATGAGCTATCAGCAGAGGTTGTTCCTGGAAAGTCTATATACACTGGTATTGGAAATAACCGGCTCAGCAGAAGCATCAAAATGCGATAGTAAGTAAAGAACTCGTTTTGTAAGCATAGACCACCAAGCAATCCAGTGAACGCTGCATGCGATGCGATCACTTACTACGACCAATCATTGAGCAGTGCTACAATTAAACGTCAACTTACCATCGTCATAGCACATCGAAAATAACAATTATCAACAGATGCAATTACAAACATTGAACAACTTTTCTGAAAGCGTACATCTTAACAAATTTGCATGGTGTATACCACGGTTAGTGCTTTATACATAACGTCCTTGAAGATGGCAGCTGCACGGGCTACCGAAAAGTCGTCCTTGTTCGGACCAAGTCGATCCGAAAGATCAAAGAGTAACAAATGCTAATTACATTTCTGAATGTTATCCTTCCGACTGAGTATGCCATGATACCCTTGTAAACATTTTTCACATGAAATCCTTGATGATGACCATTTGACATGAAATAAAGTAATAACAGACAAGCGTGGTGTTCTGTCACTCTTCGGAAAGGCCAATTGTTCAGTATCTTTTGTGTTTATTTTTAGTTTGGAACGTTCCTTGGAAATTGTGAGAAGGAAAGAATAAACTTAAGGTTTGCAAAAATTTTTTGTTCGCCTGCTTTTTCGGTTATCAATCTGTTTGTTTCTTTGTTTGTTATTTTGTTTGTTTGTTATTTTGTTTGTTTGTTTGCTTGCTTGCTTGGTTGCTTGCATCCCTGCGGGCGTATGAACATTTGTTCGTCTGTCTGTTTGTCTTCATGTCTGTCCGTTAGTCTCAAAAATGACGCGCTCCATAGGCAGTTTGGACGAAGACACCTTGTTCTTTCGGGGTTTTTGGCAGAACGCTACCTTCAAAGTTTTTCTGCCTTGTCCGTCTCAGTCTATCAAACTTTTGTCAGTCAAACAGTCTATCGTCCTGTTGCCCTGTCACACCGGCTTATTTGTTTGCAATAATTTTAGGTTGTCGGAAAGGACGTATTCTTTGTGGGGATATATGTGGCAAAATGTCAACGATTTTGCAAATCCGTTATACAATGAAACTAAACACCGCGTTCTGAAACCCAAGACGTCTCCTCAGTTTATAAGGTATGGTAACGTGGTTAACATGTCAACCTCTTGCACTGAGAGGCAAATTTCTTATAACTTACTAAGCCTCGGAACAATCGAGAGTAATGGTCGCTGGAAGTCTGAGCGTGTCTTTTGTCTGTCCACTAAATTGCACCAAGCTTGCATTGGCTTGCAGTTTAGAGGACCCCTGAATTAATTTGGCAATCAGATACTCAACTAACCTGATCCTAACCCTAACTAGTCAGCGGTTTCTGGGGCTGCCGTAAACTACACTCAAGCCAATCACTTTTTATGTTATAATTATTTGAGTTGAGAGGCAATCGTCTTGGTAACTTCCTGTCTTATGACAAGATGGTTAAAAATATCTTCAAATTTAATTGCTGAGCAAATCAGCCAGTCAGATGTAGTAAATCTGTCACATGCAGGCATCTTTACACCGGTAAAGTACGGTCATTCAACTCTCTAGCATTCTGTATATTCTAATAAGTGCAAAGTACAATTAGGTACTATAACTTTATTTCTAATTTTCATGTTGAGGGAATTTTCATGAACGGTAGCCAAGCTGAATGTGAGAAAACCGTTCATTGTGCAACCAACTCAGGATGGAAATTATACGTTAGAAACCGTGCAAATATGAAAAACCGGCACATGAACGAACCCTTACTGAACGTTGCTTATCGATCTTTGTCCCTAGCTTGGATTATCACGAAGTCAGGTTACGCAGATATACAGTATTAACTATTGCTTGCACCTTATTGTCGAGTTTTTTTGAGTCGAGAGTGTACAGTCCGTACAGAAAAACTCTTCAACTGAATATTCTCCCGACACGTTTATTCGAAGCATTTTTGTACTCGTGACAGTAAACTCCCGAATAGAAAGTTTACTCTTTCAAGCAACAGCAAAAACAGTTAAATTTTGTCTTAAAGTTTGAAATCAAACTGATTCTTAAAAAACGCATCCACAGTTAATCCCAAGAGATTTGTTTTTAAAATCCTCCAATAATATGTATAATCTCGCGTTCGCCCATAATTTTGCGTTACGCAAGGATCGTATTGTGAAGGAACATAAAAAGGAAGCGATTTATCCTATTCCGTGTAATGAATGTGATCAGGAGTACATCGGCCAGACCAAATGTCAGTTTTAAAGTCCTTTAAAAGAACATCAAAAGGCTGTTATGTCGGCGCACGCTTGCCAAACCCACCATATCAGAATTATTCACACCGACCTGCGACACCATCAAAAACCCAGCCAGGAGGCGTGGCATATCAGCAGAGCCCGCCCATTGAAACGCGATGATGGGGTGGTCCATTACTGGAAACCCATTTACATCTCATTATAAGATAACACCATCAGTGGTTATGTGAGAATGAATTAGGACCTCATTCTCGGAATGATTGCCGCTGGTGAAGAAACAATGCCAGAGCGTCGAAACGTTGAATCATAAACTTTAGCTTTGTAAGCTTCGTCCAAAACTTTTCAAGCCAGAATGGCATCAAACCAAGTCTGATTACCATGCAACTTTCTAGTAATCATGGGCGTAAGCATAAGCACAAGATGAAAACCAACAAACACAATGCCGACTTGTGGGACTAGGACTGCCCACACCTGTAAATTCAAAACAAAAGAACAATACTTTTCTTTGTATCCCCTTTCGTCCGTCACCCGGCATATACGCGTTCTGGTGTTCACGCTCATGTCAATGCGTCATGTTGCAGCTTGGTTACCAAGTTTAAAGGCAAGCGTTGCATTGCAGTGGTGAAGCTTTTTACAGTTCATACAGGCCCAAATGCCTAGGCAAGTGTCTCGATTGGTTACTGTTTGTTCTGAGTGATTAGGGCTTCGTAAGAGTGCCGCTTTAATGAATTTTAACCTTTCTGAAAGGACTATGCTTTCAATCGTATGTCAAAGTCTTTTTCCTTAACTTAGAAGAACGGTATAAAATAAAGCATAGTTCGAATAATATTGACATCTTGAAACTCAAGATTTGAGTTAATGACAAGATGAAACTACTATAAATGAAATCTGAAGAAATAAAGTCGAAATATTACAGTCTCACGATGGTCTCATCTTGTCATTAACTCAAATCTTGAGTTTCAAGATGTCAATGTTGTCCGGAGTATGCTTTATTTTATACTTTTTCAAGTTGTAGGCTGGTTGTGGTTTTTAGAACAACGGGCCTATCAACTTTAAAAATAAGAATTAAAATCTGTTAAAAGTCTTTTTTGGGATCGATTATTTCAGTGGAGAAATGTTAATTTGCTAACAGTACTTTTGCCACGGTTTTATTTGCTCATTCTTATTTATGTTGTTTCACATCGACCAGTGGGTTGGCATTAGTGATCAAATCACCATACAGCTTCACCTGTGTTATTGATCCATTGGCATGAATATTTTTCCGACGAATTTTAGGTTCTGGAGAGCTATGTACAATCGTCATGAAAACAGCATGCATCCTAGAGAGGCTGTCGTGGATTCTATTACTAGTCTAGTGGACCAAAATGATTCAATTCAGGATCATATTTCTCTTTTAAACAAGGTAACGTGTCTTGTTTTATCAAAAATTGTATTATAAGCCCTTACTCAAAGTTTAACCCCGATAAAGACATTTTGTTGGGCATCATGTAAAGTCCTGTCCACACGTATACTTTTCCTATGAAAGGCATACTGTACTTTTCTCCGCGTTTGGGGCTCCCGTCCACAAATAAACAGCGTTTTCGCCAAAGACGGAGACTTTCAAAAACGCTCTCCAAAGTGGAGTGATTCGAAAACGCCAGCTTATCGTTTTCGTAAGGACGGTGAAAACGGAGACTTTCGAAACGATGATATTGCAGCGTGCGTGAAGCGAACCTCCTACGCGTGCTCATTAAACAGGCACTAACGTTTGCAAATCGTTGCTACGTTTATGTGTGGACGGGATGACAAATGAAAACGGCTTCAAAAACAGTCGTGTGGATGGAAAACTTTGTATGCGTTTTCACATGAAAAGGTAAACTTGTGCATGGGGCCTAAGTTTCGTCTTTAGTTTCATTTTTTGAGGGAGCTGTAAGGTATACTCAAGGTGTAGGGGGTTTTCCCTATACGCAGTCGTCTTGGTTATCTAACTATCGTGTTCTTTTTTATCGTCAAAGTTGGCGTGCTTGAAACAATGTTCTTCTTGGTAGGGAGGAGAACAATGAAAAATAGTTACTAGTTAAAGTAATGGGCTGTATACGTGATTACGTCACGTACTTGTTATGACCACGAAGCCTCACTTCGGCCCTACATTTTCTGTTAATACCAAGGCGAAACTTAGTTTTGATAAGATCTCATTAGCCCATACCATATTTAGATAAGTGTATAATTATAAACACAGACTTCTCTCGCCCTTTTTGGAATTTTTTTTAACGAAAGAAATATAAAATTGTTTTCTATGTGTATAACTAACAAATAGAAAATAGCTCGAGTGTTTCTCTGCTGTGATAGAAACATGAACGACGTCATTTAAACGTGTTGTGAGAATTCCGAAAATCTAAAACAAATGCTTACGGAACGCTTTGTGTCCAGAAATTATTTAACTTAAATTATATGATGTACTGACTTCGAATGTCGTTATTTGCAAACAATACAGAAAGAAAACTTACATTATATCATACCACGAGTTTTCACTTTCGAAATGGTTTGATATAATGTAGGTGATCATTTATCTTTATATCAAACCATGTGTTGCCATTTTAGTCATGGTCTGACATGGTGTCAAAACCGCAATTTTCATTTTATGAAACCGTGAGCCGTATGACTCCGCTCGTTGTAGTAACCATCTACAATTGGCGGCAGTACAGTCCCGTTTTTGTGACAGTGGAGTTACCGATCTTGACGTGCTCTGGCCACTGCTCCCCATTCTCGTTTAACTGGATATTTACTTTGATTTTTGGACAGACGGCGCACATTAGAATCGTTATATGAAACCATGAGTACGTTTACAAATCACGCATTGGTATAATGAAATTACCGTTTTTTATAAAATGAAACCGTGACTAAAAAGAAGTGTCGTGGTTCGACATAATAATAAAACTAAACTTTAGTTCATATAAAACCCTGACGAAAATAATAACTCGTGGTTTGATTAGATATAAAGTTAACTGCTTATCTACATTATATCAAACCATTCCGAAAGTGAACACTCGTGGCATGATATAATGTAAGTTTTCTTTCTTCATTGTTTGTAAATAAGAACATTCTACGTTATTATATCATAACTTACGTGAAATAATTTTTGGACACATGGACTTCTGTAAAGATTCGCCTCCAGATCGTTTTAATAACGCTTTTCTCAAGTTTCACCACATTCCCCGTGTTTATATCACAGTATCAAGCTTGGACTGACCATTGTGCCATCTCGCCACAGAACAATGGCTGACTACTGTTCCATGGTACGATGGCACAATGGCCAGTCCAAGCCTGCACAGTATACAGATAGGCAAATCCGCTTTTTATATTTCTTCATTAAAATACACGTGAGTAGGGCGGTAGTCTGAATCTCCAACCTTCGTCATTAAGACAAGTTTCGACTTTCTGTTGGCTAGGATTTATAATTCCACCGCTCTTGAAGTCACGAAGCATAACAATGAGAAACGAAATGCAAGAATATGCAACTGAATTTTAATAGCAACCCCGAGTGTTAGGATGTCCAATACACCAAACCTAGATTAAATACCAACACATGAGAAGAAATTGAGTTTTTGACGTTATTAAAATCCAGTTGCCCTGGATCTTAATTTCCTTTTCCAGAAGAGTTGCTTAAAATAAAATAGAACAGGAGGGGGAGGCCGTTGATTTCACATAGCTAGCAATTTATACCAGGCCTGGATCACTTGTCTTAAAAATAGTAAAAATTGGAGGCTTCTATCCCCAGTCGGCCGAAATTCTTACCACAAGGACAGACTTTCATTACAGACGGTTCTTATATATGACAGGCTCCAATATGAAATTGAATTTCAGCTTAGGAATCGAAATCAATTCTATTTCAAAGATGAATCCGAGACGATCGCGAGTAATCCAGAATTTTTACGACTTGGGTGAACTTGAAAGTACAAAGAATAATTAAAACCGTAAAAACCGGAGACTGAACCGTCGCCAGTTGTAGGTGGTTGTTACGACGAACGTGAATCAGGCTTTTTACGAGCTTATAATGTAATTACAACAAACTAGTACAAACAAGAGTCTAGAAGGTGAACTTGAATTAGGTCGAATTGCAAATAATTACCTTCATAAGCTTGGTTATTTCAATTTTCACTGTAAATCTTAAAGCGATGCGCGAGCACGACTCTAGTTGAGGACATCTCAATCATTGCAAACGACGTAAAATTGAAAGTTGAGCCCGCTTGGGAGTTCGCGTAAACGGCTGGGACAAAAGCCCCCAAACGTTGAGCAAATGTGCCGCTCAATTATTCTTAAATTCGGGCCAAAATATGCATTATATAAGGTTTTTTCGTACCCAGAATGAGGTAATTTCTCAGTTTCACATAAGCAATTTTGATTTTCTCCCCCTGTAGAAGTCCTTTCGTACTCCCATGATGACAATCATATTCCCTCACACTTTTTCATCTTTGTCTTACAAACAAGTGAACAGGTATCTAGTAACCAAAAGAAAGAAATTGTTGTTCATGCAATATCCTATTCCGAACAATGATTAAAAAGTAGAGTGCTGCTTCGGTAGTGATGAACGTCGTGTTTGAAAAGTCAAAAGGCTGAGGGAACTGCTGATACTTACGAGAGAATGATACTGACTTCTAAGAGCCTTCGCTCGAAAAGTCAATATCATTCTGTTCTAAGTTTAAGCAGTTCCTTTACCCTTTTTCTATTGGCTTTAAAATTTTGTACTCCTTTATGTTAAGACAAAATTACCGTTGATCTGTGTGTAATGGTTGCCGGGAAAGAAGTCGTTTACAGCTGAGTTAAGATTTGTGCACGCTCTTTCCTTACCTCCTTTTTACTAAATTCTTATTCGCACTTGTGTCGCACCATTTACCTAGTCACATTCTCATTTTTAAATGCTTTTTCTCTGCTGTAGAGAGTAAGTTTGATGAAAAGTATCCTTGAGGAAGATACTGGCAAAATCTTGGAAAACAGTACAGTTAATGATCCTAACGTTGAAAAAGAAGTTGACACTGAAGGAAATCTGGTTCTAAACAAGCGGCCTAGCGAAGGGAATAGCGGTGTTCAAGATAAAGAAACTGTTCCTACCAATAATAGCTGTGTAAGTGTGATTGAAAAAGAACTTAGAAGACAAGGGATTACAATGAATGATTTAGCTTATGATAGCCCACGTCTGTCGTTGGATTGGCAACCCTTCCGAGGTGTTACTCAGTGTTCGTGTGCAACCCCGATTGACTTTTTAACCCGAAAGGTAAGACAGCACTTTGCTTAAGAATTCTATATTCAAAATTCTTCCTAGCTTAACATGTCGTTTTCGACGGTTAAGCATGCATGGATTAGTCACTCAGACGGATTTAAAAAGTGCATTGACCCAAAATATCTAATGCAAGTTTTGCGAAAAACTTGCATTAGATATAGTTGGATTTGAGTCAATAGTCCAGGAGTGGTTCAGCCAGGCAAGATGTTCAAAAGATTGCAACAGACATCAGGGGCTGTAAAACGTCAACACCGAACAGTTTCAGATATTAATAATTTCTTGCCGTTGTCAACTCGCATTCTTGACATTCTTCCACAAGAAACGAACAGGCAAGTCGCATCGTCAATCGTAGTGGAAATTTCCATATGTCTTTGCGGTTTGGGATGGTGGGGTGGGCATCATTGGCTTTAGCAAGAGTGGCGACAGTAATGACAAACTGGATAATGTTTCCTCCTTGTCTGAAGGCAGTCCGGTCATTCCCTTTCCCTCAGTAGTCGATTCAGTGAACGTGCTTTAAGGCTGGTTTCCATATAACCGTAACAGCCGTAAAGAGGCCGGTGACAGTGCTGCGACAGTGCTGCGGCATCGCCTGCGACGGACTTATCTCTAATGGAAACATTTGTTCACGGTGTCTGCGGCAGTCGGCGGCACACTGTCTGCGGTGCCGTGAAAGTTGAATTCATTTCAACTATGCCGACGGTTACGGCACCGCCAGCAGATCAAAATTTTAATGGAAACGTCCTCACGCCGGTGCCGGGGACATGGCGCTGTTACTTTATTGTTCCTTGTGAGTCACGTGACGGCGCCATCCAATCAGAATCACAGGTCAAAATTATGGCAAGTTTGGGATTCAAGATGGCGAGTAAGGATGGACCGAATATTAATAACGAAACTCCCATGAATTGTATTCAAAACTATCGCGTTATTTATGACAAGAGCAGCAAATTTTAGTAAATATAGTAGACTATCGTTTTATCCCCCTCAACGGGGTGTTTTACCCCGGTGGTGTTTTACGAATTAATATTTCGTTCACTTGTATCTGCAATTTCAATTTTGCTTAAAAACTCTGAGGATGAGAACAGTAATAAACCAGCAACGGTCCACTAACCTGTAGAAATATTCTCTGTCATGAAGTTTTAATTCCTGAAAGTGAGTATGAAACTGACCACGTACACAGCGTTGCAGGAAAATTTCTCGAACCCAGAATCAGTGTTTTCTTTTCATCTTTTTTCTCGCCCTTCGTCGATTCAAGTAATTGATAAGGAGAGCAAGTTGACACTTCAACAACAACCTTCGGTTCAAGGCAGCCATTTTCAAATTTAAGTCTGCGCGCCAATTCTCGAAGCATACGTGCGATTTGGTCGACTGCCCGCCAATGCCACATTCAAATGGAAACACTTTTTAAGGCGCCGCCGACAGCGTGCTACGCGATGGCGCAGGCGATGCCGCAGCACTGTCGCAGCACTTTCGCCGGCCTCTTTACGGCTGTTACGGTTATATGGAAACCAGCCTTTAAGTGGGTCCTTTGCAAGCTTGAAGAACAAAGTAAAAACTCTTGTTAGCATGAATGATTCAAAACCTAGACAAAAAATTATAACTTCTTGGTGTTTGACAATGAAACAAATACGACTATAAAATCTGTTGAAATATGTTAACTAGCAGTAACTGATAAATCTTGATCAGCACACATACTCGAAGTACGTAATGCCAATGCAGGACATTAATTCTTACGTTTCAGCCGTCAATAAAGTTAGAAAATTGAATGTTAACGATGAACACATTAGCGGTTGCGCTCCGTCTTAACAAAGCGATCATTCCAGATTCTCATGTTGCAGTCCATTAACCGAGATAAAACTATGACAAACAAACAAATTCGTTTAATTCTCATTGGATACTGGGTATCCACCATCCTTTTGCAAAACCCTGGAGCTGACTTTGCCAATAGACCATAAGGATATGCGTCAATAACGAGACTGTTACCATGTATAGGTTAGTTACCTCAACCTCAGTAACTAACCTTCTTTGTTCATGATCACGAGGCTTCATACAGAATGTGGTACAGTGGTGCTATTTGATTTGAGTGATCAGAAATAAATTTGGATCTCATCTTTCTATGTATTGTTGGGTTTTTGTACATCTAAACGACTAATTAATGTCCAAACGATAATATATATTAGCATATGCCTTGCAGGTGGATAGTGTTTTTCGCGCAATCTGATTGGTTTGTCTAGCTCGGAATATCCTGCACTGTTCACCTCCGAGCAAAACAAGATGGCGTCCAGTTTTGTTTCAGTTACGGAAGAAGGAAATTGTTTTGAATAAACTAAGCCGCCTTGCCAGACAATACCAAAAAAGTGACGAAATTTGACAATAAAATATCCAGGAATATGTATCTCCTTTACAATTCAGCGATAAATGCATCCATAATGTGTTTCAAAATGTTTTGTTTACCTACGACGAGCGAGCAACAAGCCGACGTTCCGTAAAATTGTCTTAAAAATTTAAAAAAGTGTGTGAAAACAATCATGCGAGGTATATGCTAAAACAATTATTCACCTCAATGTCGGTGAATAGTGTAGATATTTACCTCCACTTCGGTGAATAATCGTTAATTTTCCCTGGGACATTAACTAATCGGGGGTTATTAAATGAATTTAGGGACCGCAGTACATCTAAGGTTACCGAGGTGATCATGAACTAATTATATTTTCTACACCGTACTCTAAAAAAGAAATTCAACCGCAATGGCAGTTACGCCACCACCCACCCCCAAACATTGCCCTCACGCCTCTTGTTAAAAAATTGATATATGACACTTCCCTAATTGAGAGTTTTCGTTTTCAGTACCACTGCTGGAACTGTGGTAAAGTGTTTTGTCGCAGATGTATCGACTATCAACGTTCTTTACCAGGACATTACTCTGAAAACAAAGTCCCTGTTTGTAAGATGTGTTTTAAGAAGTTAGATAAAGGTTCTACTAAAAATGGGAGTTAGACACAAGAATTTTCGCCCGTTATTACAACCCGGCGAAGTACGTGTCACGTGTGACCAGCCACCATCCAAGAGATCGAAAGGACATTTTAGTACTCCCACGCATCTTTGGAGGGCAGAGAAACAGTACCATCGATTGAATTTAGCCTGTTACCCTAGCCAATCCATTTTAGAATTTTACCATAAAGACCTATTTAAGAACATCAAATAATCTATATCTAGAATTGTAATCTGTTGTGAACTTCATACTGTAATTTGACAATAAATAAAACAATACGATAATTGCAAGCAGTTCATGTTTTCTTTTGCGAAATGCACAAGTTTTAGCTGTAGACAATTGTTGTTCGAAATGTCAGTACCTCGTTTGCTCGGTTTTTCGCAGAGTACTACCTTTCAACTTTCTCTGAAGGGAACTTTGATCTTGTGTACAAGATGCAAGAACGAACGGGTCATGTAAGCTTTTCAATTTCAACGAGAGCCAGAAACGCTCCAATATTTAGAGAGCTAGAGTGGATACCTTTCTTGGATATGGAGACGATTTAGAAACTAGTCGTCCGCTCTGTTCCACTCTTTCCTGTAATATATCGTAATATTACAGTTTTCTACTAACTAATTTTAAAATTTAGCGATCGGAACACTTGATATGGTAGATCAACAATCCGAGAGAGTGAAATTAAAAGGATACGATAGGAAGGGCAATTACGGCAGCAATGGAGATTCTAAATAATTTACTGTTAAGATCACGTACAGCTCCCTCATCAAAGAGTTTTTAAGTATTACATTTTGTAACATGATGCACAAGGATTAAAAATTACTGCAAGACATTGAATAAAGTATTATTTGTCAATGTCGAGGCTATCGCATTTTGGCCAATGTCAAAGGAATAAGCTAATTGATGTGCAAGACACTAGCAAGTCACCATATCTTACGATATAATTATCATTATCGTTATCGTTATTGTTATTACATTGTTATTCGATTTATTCTTTAATTAACTTTCTTTTATTCTTGGCTTACTTATATACATTATAGTTCTCCTCGATTTTGTCTCATAACACCAGTTCTAGAAATGCTTCAATGGTTTCCTGTAAGTTATAGAATTCGTTTTCAAATTTTATTGTTAACTTTTAAATGTATACATGGATTAGCTCCGAAATATCTTACTGATCTTATAACAATTAGAAGGCATTCCAGGTATAACTTAAGATCGTGTAATAGTTTGACTCTATTGCCACCTACTGGCAAATATTTAGTAATACTTGGTGACAGAGCCTTCCAATCAGCAACTCCAAAACTTTGGAACAATTTGCCTGCAAGGATTCGAGATATTGACTGCCTAACATCATTTAAAAAAGCGTCAAAGACGTATTTATTTAGATTGGCCTTTGAGCATTGACTTGGCACATGTAATTCTATAAATTTTATGTTATGTAATCTTATAATATATGTAATTTATAATGTAATTCATATTTTTAGTTTATAACAATTTTTGTAATAGGTAGCTGTTAGATTTGGTTGTAATGCGCATGTGAACATATTTGCATGCTAACATGCGCAATATAAGTTTAATGTTATTATTATTATTATAAACCTTTGTTCTGACAACTTGAGTGATTTACCTTCAAGTAACACTTTAGCCAACGCCACATTCCGTATTTCTGAGCATATCGGAGTTCTTGCATTCGCTAGCAACCCAATGAAAGGATCGGGCAGTACCAAAAACAAAACTTCCTGTAATTCTGACTTCCTTTATACTAACAATTCCCTCCTAAGACCTTTTGGTTTCCTTAAACTAAAAATTATATATGTATGTACGTTTGTACCCATGTAGGTAGATACATAGGTGGGTAGGTGTGTAAGCGTGTGTGCTGGTAATTGTGTGGAGGTAGGTGTTTGTAGGTAGGTAGGTGTGGAGGTAGGTCTGTGTGTAGATGTGTATAGGTGTGTAGGTAGGTGTATGGATTTGTATATTAGATCACAAATCTCCAATCCATCGATTTTAGAATTCAAGTGCCTTAAAACTTTGGAGAATAAACTTGATATATGAATTGGTAGATTGATTTATTGATTAATTGATTGATTGAATGCAATAAACGAACCAGGCGGGAAACGTAATCTTGTTAAGAATATCAATGCCCAGCATGAAGTTTTATAAAGACCTATAATAACGGAGACACTAACGAAAACAGAGATTTAATTTTACTGACGTTTCGTCGCTAGTCTTGCGACATCTTCAGAGTGAGGAATATAGACACATGTGTTGGAATATATGTTAACTATTAACAATGGCAGGAAGCAATTAGGTGTAAGAAACGATTAACGTGTTAATGAGATGAACGAGGAGACAATGAGTAGGTAGTGAGCTAGTAAGAGGATAAGGTAAGATGCAGCTAACATAAGAACATGAGATTAGAATAATGTTAAAGGAACAGATGTAATTTTCACGTTGAGAGATGAGTTAAACTTCTTTATTAGCAGACTTTCCCTGAGAAGAAGTTCCCAGTTAGAAGAGGAGGTGCTGAGAATTGAAAAGTCATCAATTGAAAGGGAGTGGCCAGTTTGTTTGTGGTGTGCCAAAACAGAATTAGAGGTGTAAGAAAGCAGTTTTCTTGTGTAGGCCGAAACTCCTAAGTGTTCCAAAACACGTGTATGTAAGTGGCGAAATGTTCCTCCAATATACAATGACTGACACCATCGACACTGGGCATTGGTATTCTTAACAAGATTGATTGATTGATTGATTGATTGGTTGGTTGGCTGGCTGGCTGGTTGGTTGGTTGGTTGGTTGGCTGGTTAGTTGATTGGTTGGTTTCTTGGCTGTCTGCCTAGTTAGCTGGCTAGTTTGTTGACTGGTTGGCTGGTTAGTTGGCCGGCTGGTTGGTTGGCTGGTTGTTAGGTGGGTGATGGTTGGTTGGTTGGTTCGTTGATATTCAGGAGGTAAACAAAAAAGTAGTCATCCTTTACAATTAATTTTTTCTATATTTTTCCAGACAGCCAAATAAAACCACATGTTTTTGGGATATTCCGCAAAAATCTACGCGAATATTACCACAAAACATGCTATAACAGTTACGGAACTGAAAACGAAATTTAATGATATACACGTACCTGTGTTAACGTAAGACAATATTTTGTTGGCAATCCCTTGGATTTCTAGACAACGTCAACGAATAGGATGATTCGGAGAAGATCTTGTGGAATAACTGATTGGAAATGAAATTATAAGGTGTGAATGAAATTATAGGCAAGAGCTCCAAAAATCGTGAAATATCTAATATTAAAATTGACGAAAGAGAACATGTCGATCGAAATGAAATCAGTAATGTTATTAATGAGCATTTCTGTAACATAGGTCCTAAATTAACAAAATCAATACCAAAATCGAATACCACGTATCTTGATTATATTACTCAAACAGAAACTAGTTTTTCACTCAATGAGACAAACGATTCTGTGGTATATGAATGGATACAATCGCTCCCTGTCAACAAGGCTACTGGCCCTGATGAGATATCTTGTAGATTGCTGAAAGAAGCTGCTCAAATTGTTACTCCATCTCTAACTTTTATTATTAATTTGTCATTTAAATGTGGAATCTTTCCCATTGAATGGAAAGCTGCAAAGGTGTTGCCTGTTTATAAGGAAGGAGCACAGTCAAATCCTGATAATTATCGACCAATATCTGTCTTGCCAGTTATTAGCAAAATAATTGAAAAGATTGTATTTAATCAATTTTATGAATATCTGCTTAATAATAATTTACTGGCCCAAACACAGCACGGATTTAGACCAAAGCATTCTACATTGACAACTCTTCTTTTATCGACAAATCGTTGGTATCAAAATATTGATGAGGGCTTGCTAAATGGCGTTTTATTCTTGGATTTGAAAAAAGCCTTCGATACCGTTGATCATCATATACTTCTAGAAAAACTTAAATTGTATGGGGTTGATTCTAACTAACTTTAGTGGTTTAAATCTTATTTATCTGATCGAAAGCAATGCACAAATGTAAATGGTGCTTTATCTCACTTCCTACCCCTTGTAAAAGGGGTTCCTCAGGGTTCAGTTTTGGGACCCCTATTATTCTTAGTTTATATAAATGATCTTCAAACATGTGGGTGTGCATCATCTATGATGATGTATGCAGATGACACGTGTTTGACGGCAACTGCTAACAACCCTGAGGAGCTTGAAGTAATTTTAAATGATTTGAACAAAGTACAAAGTTGGCTAAGAGCTAACAAGCTTACCCTAAATGTTAAAAAAACTAAATATTTAATTATAGGTAGCCAAAAAAGACTTGGAAGTCTTAATTATAATTTTAACATTAAAATCGATGATAAAACCATAGAAAGGAAATACTCATATAAGTATTTGAGAGTAGAAATAGATGAAAACTTAAATTGGCATCCACATATAGATGAAATAAGCAAAAAGGTGTCGGCAGGTCTTGGAGTTTTAAAACGAAATAGAAGTCGTGTTCCCTATTATACACTTATATTGGTGCATAATGCACTAGTATTACCCTATCTAGACTATTGTAGTGACGTTTGGGGTTGTTTGAGCAAAATCCAATCTGATAGACTCCAAAAGCTACAAAATAGAGCTGGAAGGATAATTACATCTTCAGATTATGATGTTAGATCAGCTGACATTCTACAAACTCTTGGGTGGGATACCCTTGAACAGAGGCGTGCCAATCAATTGGCAGTAACTGTATATAAAGCAATGAATAATATTTTTCCTGAAGAGCTCAATTCAATCTTTGAAGCTACCTCTCAAATACATTCATATAATCTGAGGGGTAGCACCAGCAATATTTACATACCGAGGCCTAAAATAGAAGCTGGCAAGCGATCTTTTGGCTACCGAGGAGCTGTTTTGTGGAATGGGCTTCCGGAAATGGTGAGAAATAAGCCGACCGTTCGGACTTTTAGAAACTCTTTATAGCTGCCAGTAGAACTGTATTGGCGGTAGGACTGTCTCGTTGGTAGGAGATTTATAATATATCTTAATAAGAAGAATGATTTG